>JAVGWX010000013.1:53451961-54091735 GCA_036924085.1 Ariolimax columbianus
AGCCAGATAGTCCTGTTTACATATACCCTGTTCGTGGTTATAGCACTAAAAAGCCAGAAAAATACAGAACTTAATTATTTAAGAACAGTACTTTGTCAACTATGCCAGCAGTTCGCACTAAAAAGAGTAGTGGTACAGATGGTTCCATCCCACTGTAACATTCAAGGCAACGAGGAGGCAGACAGACTGGCAAAAGAAGGTGCAAGATTACCACAACCAGATTCTATTGTGACCAACGAAGAGTCCAAAAGGTTTATTAGGAACAGATACATGACCAAATGGGAAACAGAACATACTGGCTACACAAAAAATGATCCCTATTACCAGTTGAACAGAAGAGAGCAGGTCATGGTCTTCAGATTCCGCACATGCCACAACAGACTGAGGTACCATTTATTTAATAAACTGAAGCTAGGTGGCACCTACGTATGCACCTGTGGTACAGGGAAAATGACCGCTGAACATCTGCTGCAAAATTGCCCAACATACGTTCACCAGAGAAAGCACATGTGGCCATCACCAGTGCCAACACTAGACAAGCTCTATGGCAGTGTCGACCGCCTCAGGATGACAGCTGCTTTCTGCGAACAAATTCAAGTTAACGTCTGACAGCATTCGAAGAAGAAGAAGATGAAGAAGATCTGAGGAAAAGAATAATCGCCACTCATCTATGGCTCATTGCTCTGTATGAGGCTGAAACATGGACTTTGGCAAAGAAGGATGAAAAAAGCTTGGAAGCGTTTGGAATGTGGTGCTATCGTAGAATGGAAAAAAGGAGTTGGACAGAAAGAAGTTCCAATGACAATGTACTCAATGACGTGGGCGCACAAATACAAATATTGCATATGATACAAAAACATTGGTTGAGTTGTGGCTGGGTCACAATTTGAGACATGAAAGTCTTCTACAGAAGATACTAGGGGGCAAGGTTGAGTTGGCTGGGTCACAATTTGAGACATGAAAGTCTTCTACAGAAGATACTAGAGGGCAAGATTCAAGGGAAGAGAGGACCGGGGCGACCAAGACTCACCTTTACATCTCAGGCATGCAGGGACATTAAAGTACTGACTTATGCTGCAATGAAGAGAACTGCAGAGGATATGGTCAAATTGAGGACATACATACTCAGATAACATTACAACCAGTCTCCGGACTGATCAACCAGATGATGATGATGAATCTGAACATTTCCTTAAACAATTTGAAGATGTGCCCTGTTGTTCCTGTAGCCGGTTGAACCCCGTACTTTGAAAAACTTGTCTGCAAAACATGAACAATGTATAGTAGTCATGCCAGGTAACTTCAACATTGCCATGTCAGCAGGTTGCTCTGAATAAACTGGCAGGACAAAGCACCTAACACTGAAATCTCCACAGGTCTAAAATATTGAGCATTTTGAGCATACACTTCTACAGCGAGCCTAGACGAGACATATTGCTCACATGTCCTACAAGTGCATCGCGAAATAGAACAGGTGGTGTATGGAGAGCTAAGAACAGGCAGCTGCTACTCCGGTTAGTGGAGGGGGGGGGGGGGGGGGGGGGGTGTGGCAGAATAAATGATACTTTAAAAATTTTACTGAAAAGTATCAACATCAATACAACTTCTTGGGAGATGCTTGCACAGAACCGTCTTGCCTGGCTGTGGGTGAACATAACACAACATCGTCGGTTCATGCTCTGACCAAAAGAACCGAACTCGCAGTGACTCTGTCAACTTCTTACATAGGTATCCCACCAGATTTTAAGCTTCACTTGGGTCAATCAATGAGCAGTTTTCAATCATCGTTTTTTGTAGTCGATTAGTAGTGGTACCGTCAGACCTATTGCACTAATGCAAGCAATGAGGTTATCTGTCATTTTGAAAAAAAGGAAGCACTTTACTCTGCCAACCATTGAACATAGACACATACATATTCTCTTTTAGAGAATTCCACTGTTGCAGAGTGGACCCCAACAGCTCTGCTTTATATTTTGGAAATTTCAGATCTCTTAGTGGATCATTCAATTAACTCCCAGTAACTGTCTGTGCCTGTGCAGACTCTTCAATAGGCACATAATAAAGATCTCTTGATGTAGATGCTTTCATGGATGAAAGTCTAGTTTTTGTCATCATCACCCAGAGTATAAGAATCTGGTGGATACAGAACAAGAAGGCCTTCCCAGTGAGGCACTGGGCGCAGAACATAAGGAATATTCGCATAGGTCAAACGCCAATTCGTCTTCTTAGAAATGCCTTGCAAAAATAACAATAATTAGGACAGTTTGTCAGTTAACTGACAATTAGTTAGTTACATTGCCTTCATTGAGCGCATATATCATGGCATCTTTCTTGGAACTCGGCTTGGAGATGAGATATTGTAGCTGAGAAGCTTCTTTTGCACACTTGTGGCATGATCACAGAAATTCCACAGGAATTCTCAATAAAGGGACCAGTGAAGGCGAATTGTCTTTATTCCAACACAAGATCACTGAGAATGAAAGTTCTAAAAAAGTTGTATATTTCGACCACTGATCATAATCACACCAAACTTTAGCCAAATATATTAAACAGGCACCTGCCTGTGTCCAGAACGGGTGGTGTGAAAGACGTTTCGGACAACAAAACCAGACCTAGCTGCAATAAGACTGTCATATGTTGTATCAAGTTATAGCTAGAACAGTGTTTCACAACCGTTTAACACATGCAGTACGGTAAAAATGGGAAACATTTTTCCAAGACCGAGGAAAATATGAAAAGTTTGAAGAAAGTTAAAATGTGTTCCTTTTTGACGTTTTTGGGTCTTAATTTTTCATTGGCTCTTCGTATAGTAACTGTGCTTTGAACAAAAGGGATGTAACTACAGTCCCTGACAGCAACGAATGTGACTCGTTAGACCAATCCAAGCAGAGAAGTGTCTTCCACAGTGTGGAAAGTCAGGACCGTTTGCGGCATCGCAAGGTGTGGGGTGTCTTCTCAAACGCTGAGTCCTTGTGCGCAATCAGTATCAGTGTATCCTTTGTCTGCATTCCATGCTTAAAACCTGCTCCTCCATGTAACATGATCCATGGCGTCTTGTTCCCATGATTCCAAATCGATGCCCGCATCATTCATATCCCGCTTGTATTGCATACATCCTTGTACCGAAGTAATGGCCAGCCCCGAGACCTTTTCCCCATTGTAATTCCCCATAGTGAAAATCTTTTGGTATTCTGCGAGTTTGTCCCAGCCGTCGGAGTCTTCGAAGACTAAGCATGCTAAAGATCGTGACACTGCGTGTTCTCTTCAACACCTTTCTTAATCTAAGAGGGACTCAAATTTTAAAAAACAATAACATATATATATATATATATATATATATATATATATATATATATATATATATATATATATATATATAATATATATCAGGTCATCCCGTAACCGGTGAGATCGTTGGGGCACACATGAAAACATCCTCACAACCGCACGCCACCCCTCTCTGTCAGATGCCGCTGCCTGTGACTCTTCTGGTCGGAGACCGGTCCTTTCTTTTATGTTGTGCTCCCATCTCTTTTTGGGCCGGCCTCTTCGTCGACTGCAATGCACCTTTCCGTGGAGGATTATATTTACAAGACCATTTAATCTCGATATGTGACCGTACCAAGTGCGTTTCCTTCTTTTGACAGTTCCAAAGGGTTTTCGAAAGGCCCTATTGCTGTTGTAATTCTATGTCGTATTTCCTCATTTGTAACTCGATCTTTGTACGTGACGTTTAAGAGTTTTCGGAAACATCTCATCTCTAAGGTCTGTATCCTTCGTTGAAGGTCAGCTGTAACTGTCTATGTCTCACACGTATAGAGGAATATTGACAGGACCAATGTATGCATTAATCTATTTTCGTGCGTAGTGCTAACCGTTAATCTTGCCAGATTTTGTTAAGCCGTGCAAGCGCCGCTATTGTCTGTGCTATTCTCTCCAACACCTCACATTTTGATTCTTCATCAATGACAATCGACCCAAGATATTTAAAACGGTCAACCACTTCGAGTTCCTGACCGTTAGCTTTTATCCTGCTGTTGAAACCCGTGGCGTTGTTGGTAATTACTTGTGTCTTTCCAGCGTTTATCTCCAAATCATAGTCAAAAGCTGTTTCATCCAGCCTTCTGAACCATTCCTGGAGTTCTGCTTCTGAATCCATCAACCCGTCGATATCCTCTGCAAAACGAAGGTTGGTAATCGTTCGGCCCCCTATCTTGAAAGTACAAACGTGACCTCCAATTGCCTCACTCATAATTCCTTCAAGGAATATATTGAAAAGAGTTGGAGAGAGTGTACACCCCTGTCTCACACCAACTGATGTGCAAAACCAGTCCCCTCACCTACCATTCACAAGAACTGCGCTAGACGCCTTGCCATACAGGTGTTCAAGGACCGTTATAATATTTCCGTTGATTTTATACATCCTCATGGTTGCCCAAAGCGCTTTATGCCATACCCTATCAAACGCCTTCTTAAAATCCCCAAACACATCATTTTGTGTTTGCTGCTGTTCTAGATATTTCTTGCTTAGCAGCCTTAAATTAAATATATGTTCTGTAGTGCTTCTTCTCTGTCTGAACCCTGCTTGCTCCTCGGCAATGATGTTCTCTGCTTGGGGTTTCAATCGGTCGGGGATTAATTTAAGCATGACCTTGCTAGGGTGGCTGATAAGGATTATTGTTCTGTAATTTTGGCACAACTTTAGGCTTCTTCACTTATGTAACGGTATAACCATTGATTTCGTCAAAAAGTCTGGCCAGTTTCCTGTCGCCCATATTTCGTTGCAGATGTGTGTCAGGCCTTCCACTACTACCTCTTCACCTGCTTGTAAGAGCTCTGTTGGAATATTGTCCACGTCGGCCGCCTTCCCTCTTCTCAATGTCTTTACCGCTGCAATTACCTCTTCCTTCGTTAACAGTTGGTTATCCTCTATATTTGTTGGTGTTTGGGGGATTGTTTTCTCAGGTTCGTTTATCCTTTCATAGTTATATAGCTCGGAACAGTACTCTGTCCATCGTGCCAGTACGCCATTTTCCTCAATAAGCCACTTGCCGCTTTTATCATGGATCATAAGGTTCCTGCCTTGTCTTGGTGTTATATGTATATATATATATATATATATATATATTATATATATATATATATATATATATACTACTTATATATGAAACTATAACTTATATCTTACCATCCGGCTTTTGGTGGCTCCATGTCCGACTCTGTTAATACTCTTAGTAAGTACTCTCCCTGATGTTGTTCAGCTTGATAATATGGGACTAGAAAATAGCCACCAGGTTCAAGGTCTAATCTGGCAGTTACTTCTCGCTTGTCTGGCTGACCATCTATCTGACCAATCAGCTGAAGCTTAGAGATGTGCCTCTTTTCATCCCGTTCAGAGCGTTTGGTCTGTTTATGATGATAATAATAATCATAATAATCATAATAAACATCAGCAAAAACAACACTACTACAACTACTGCTATTGCTGCTACTACTACTCCTACTACTAAAACAACAACTACTACTACTGCTAATAATAATAACAATAATAAAGCTATCATTGTGTAGATACAAACGTCTTAATTTTGTCAATATTACAGTAAGTTGCCCCTTTTCAATCATATCCGACTATAGGTTGATGTGACCTTAGAACAGCAACTCTCTACGGAGTTTTTGGTATTCCTTCTCCTTGCAGTGTTGCCCTTTTACTGCTCTGTGTTGCATTAGCTTATTTTTGCACAGGCTGGTATTGATCTTCAGTTTGCATCTCCATTTGGATCGGTCTGCAGCTATGTCTTCTCAAGATATCTAATCCATATCCAGTGCCTTCACGCGTCTTTGAACCTGTGGTCGGCCAGCTGTTCTGCTACCACACGCCAAGCTGCCCATAGAGAATATCTTTGGCGATGCGATCGTCTGTCATGCGATGAACAAGACCAAGTCATCACAGTCTTGGTTGTAGAAGGAGGATGAACATACTGGGAAGACCGATGTGAAAATTGGCCTCTGCACTTGTCACCCTTTCTCTCCACGTGACCCCAAAGATCCTAGGCATCGTAAGTGAAAAATGTTGACCTTATGCTCGTGTTTGGCATAGGTTGTCCACGTTTTGCTGCCACATAGAAGCGTACCTACGACACAGTCATTGTAGGCTTGGCTGTAAGTTTAGGGTTTTCCCAGACACGTGTTGTGAGACGAGAAAATTTGGCAGCAGCTTTGCCAATTCGATTGCTTTTTCGGGGTCTAGGGAGAGCTTATCATTGATGAGGGACCCCATGTAAGTGAAATGGTCCACAGTTGACAGTTCGCAGTTGATGATATGGATGATTGGGCTGGTATCTACGTCTTGTACCAGCAGATTTCTTGTGTTCAGGCTTATTGTGAGGTCGAAATCTTTGCATGTCTGGGAGAACCGATCTATCAAGCTCCGGAGCTCCTGCTGACTTTGAGTGACAATTGCAGCGCCATCAGCAAATAACAAATCCCTGGCAGTAACTTCCCTGATCTGGTCTTAGCTTTGAGTCTCATTGATTATACAGACGGCCATCTGATCTAGTGTGAGGGCAAAGCTCTTCCGTAGCATTACCAAATGCGTGCTTCAGATATGACAAAGCATTTACATATATATATATATATATATATATATATATATATATATATATATATATATATATATATATATATATATATAAAGTATAATATTTTTACAGAAAAATATATCTTTTCCATATTTCTGTTTATCATTTCGTTTAACCTTTTTTAGGAAAAGAATATGCTTAACATTAAAAAAATTATTTTAGCAAATGCCTGCAATTTAATTTGAATCATAAGCTACTATATAATAACATCCTCTTACTTTATATAGACAGAAGCCTATTTGGACCAGAAGAGAATTAGCAGTTGATGCCCCATGCCTGTAGTCTTGTATGAGCGAGATCAAGACGTGATGCTTTTCTTGGAGTGTAGGGGGAAGTAAAGGATCTCGCTGCTCTAGACGTGTCACTAGAAAGTACACGCGCTGAGACTTAGAGTGAACGTCTAACCGAGTGCGGTCTGCGCTTGGCGTGTCCCCTGTTATGTACAAAGTTTGCTAGAGAAATGAGTTCTTTTGCATTCATAGACACTGATGAAACAACATAAATCAATAAATAACTATTCCATGATACCTTACTTCAATTCTACTCATTAAATGTACACAAACTGTACCTTATAAAGAAGGGGAAGAAATACGTACATCATCTGAGCATACACTACACTCACATTACTAATTCTACGACAAACAATACTTAGAGAGAGAGAGAGAGAGAGACCATTATTGTATGCAGTTCAGTTCAGGTGCAATCTCCTCAGCGAAGATTGACTGCAATGAATCTCCAAAGTCCTCTGTCTCTTGCCTTGATGATACAATCTGCCAGTCTTTTCCCTGTTCATAGTTTGATATTATCCTCCCAAATGCAATGCTGCTTACCTCTGGTACGTAATCCCTTTATTCCAATTTTGTTTTCAGCGAGGTGTTATGTCTTTTTATGCGACAGCAATATCTGAACTGTCCGATTTTGATTTCTTAAATAAACTCTGTTTGCATCCACGATTTCTGCAAGACCTTATTTGTTGTGTTTTTTTCAAGAGATGCACTTCACGCTTCTGTATATTCACATTTAAATGGGAAGGAAGACTAACGTCTGGTCAGGCAAAATATACTGATCAGACATACTAGTCAGGGTCAGACAGAATTTACTGATCAGACATGCTAGTCAGGGTCAGACAGAATATACTGATCAGACATGCTAGTCAGGGTCAGACAGAATATACTGATCAGACATGCTAGTCAGGGTCAGACAGAATATACTAGCCAAGACCCCCACTTCGACTTCCTCGACGTTCTCCATGGAAACCGGCTGTTTTCATGACAGCCTAGCTCACGAGAAAGAGGATCGACGTATTCCCCGTAGTAGTGAGCCACACGCAGATAAAGCCAAGCATAGCACAACTGCCTGGAGGACCCCGGTCCACTTTCATCAGCACGCTCGTGATGTGAGGAAAGCTACTGCAACCCGCCACTTAACGTTCTTTTCAGGTCGCACAAAATAGTAACCTACTCATAGTGTGAATTCGCAAATAACAACAATCCACATTTAAAAGGCATCAATTATTTTCCTCAATAATTGTTTCATTGTTTTAAAATAATGACGAGTATACTAATTACTCTCATTTTCAATATGTGAGTTACTTTCTTGGATGTCAATGTGAAAACAGATGTGATTGTCCATAACTTTTTGCAGGCCTGTAATAATAATAATGCCTGTTGCCCATCACAAGCGAAGATGGCAACAGCATCCGACTTTTGCTGTAAAATGTATTCTCGCATGATTGTAAAGGCCACCCCTGGAAAGCCATCACCTGCCCCATTAGGGGCACGCATGTGGGGAGCTGGTTGTGGAGTCGTCGTGCGTTTTGTTTTTCCTGGCAGCACACTTTCGCTGAGCCATCGTGAAAGTTATACTTTCTGAGATCTGATCCCCTTCGGTGATACTAGCGTGCCAGGCTATACGGTTTTGTGCAAGCAACTCTCAGGAAGTGACATCAATATTGTAGCTTTTTAGAGACAATTTCAACGAGTCTCTGTAGCGTTTTTTCTTTATCCCCTGTGATCGTCTGCCTGTTGTGAGCTCACCATAGAATAGCTGCGTGGGGTTAGTTTCATATGGCCTTCGAACAACATGTCCAATTCATCTTAACTGCTATTTACGAAGAATAAATAGTTTTGTTATGAATTTCAGTAAGGCACTTCGTCCTGTCACCTGATTAAGAAAAAGAGCGTACACAGACAGCTCAACTGAAAACGATTTAGCTGTCTGGCATGTCTGCTATAAGCTCGCCACGTGTCACATGCATGCAGCAGTGGATAAAACTACAGCTCGATACACGTTTACCTTGGTGACGACACTGCTGCTTTGTCGGTTCCAGACGTTTGCCTGGATTACTCTAAACTCATAATTGTTTTCGCATTCACGTTGTTGACTTCACAATCGACACTCGCCTCTCTAGTGAGGGTACTGCCTAGGTAGGTGAAGCTAGTGACGGTCTGGAGACGTTGATTCTATATAGTAATGTTTGGTTCGATGTACGGTTCTTCAGTGGTGTTGGATAAGAACTTCCGTTTTCCTAGAATTGATCGCGAGACCAAAGTTACAGCAACCTGCCAGCTCATCATGGTGGACTGCATATCTTGTTCTGAGCAAGTGTTTAGGGCGCAATTGTTCGCGAACAGTTCAATCCTCTTGGTGTAGGATTTCAAGCGCACAAGGACGGACAGTTGACCCTGCGTCCTGTACCTGATATGTATGCCAGTAGTACCACCATGTGCAACATCAGGAAGTATTGCTGTACATGCCATGCTAAAGAGTGTTGGTGCCAGCAAAGAACGCTGTTTGATAATGCTGGTGACTGGGAAGGCTCCAGACAATTCTTCTTCGTGCAGTACACGGGCCATAATATAATGGGTTTACAACAGCAATGAATTTGCAGAGGCAGCCAAACTTTGCCATAATTTGTAGGTTGATTCCTTATGGCAGTGTAAAAGGTTTAAACAGATCGATAGAAATTGTAATAATAACGTGACATCTGATGTCAGAGAAGGAAGTTCGACGTCTTATCTCTGCTTTACGGATTTGGTCTCAAATGGAGATCTCCAATGTTCGTCTCACCATCGCTCGTTGTGCAGCATGAAGGCTATTTACATCAGCTTTCCGTAGATTCCCCACCTATCAGTCATGTAC
The DNA here is from genome assembly GCA_036924085.1 of Ariolimax columbianus. Classification (NCBI taxonomy): domain Eukaryota; kingdom Metazoa; phylum Mollusca; class Gastropoda; order Stylommatophora; family Arionidae; genus Ariolimax; species Ariolimax columbianus. The sequence goes on from JAVGWX010000013.1 coordinate 53,461,741, forward strand.
CATGGCTGTCGTTTCTCTTGCAGTATGGGTTGAAGCTGAGCCAGCCCGCTGCTATCCTTCGCTAAATCTCCCGATTTATTGAATCGGAGTTCATCTGGGGTTGGTCTCTCGCCGCCGCAATTGAATCTCGCCCAGTATTTGTACACCGATCTCCGTCCCGCCAGACGGAATGATAGTGCGGGCTTGCCTTAAACGCTCGCCCGCCTTTTCCCGATCATCTAGCGGGACCACATTTGTGGCGTCGTACCCTTGGCAACGGTGCGTTACTGCGGACCGTATCGAGAAACTTTGTCAGTCAGTGGTGGTTATTCGAAGGCTTATAGCCGACCTCGACAGTTCGTCTCGCTGGTGGTCATTCTCTCGCAAAGAGCTTGTGACCGGCAAATGGAAAGCAGGAATCGTGCATAAAAGGCCCTGTCCTCACCCGACCAACCGTTGGGAGAGGGCAGGCCGGCAGGCAAAAATCGTCTCCAGTCCCAGTGAAATTCATCGCCGGGGCCGTTGGGATCCGTTCTGCACAAAGCGCTGCATCCCTCCCCGAGCGAGCCCGGTCGGTCCGTCGTCTGGTGTGTATACAGGACCCCTGTCAGGCGATCCTAGGTCGACGGAGTGAGGGACGGAACAACCGTCCGAAAGTCATTCGGTCCCTGCAGCCGTACTAGTGAGGCTTTTTACACATCCGTCCCCGCCGACAGTTGTGTGTGGTTCGTACGTCTCCGACAGATATCTGGTTGATCCTGCCAGTAGTCATTTGCTTGTCTCAAAGATTAAGCCATGCATGTCTAAGTTCACACTGTCTCCCGGTGAAACCGCGAGTGGCTCATTAAATCAGTCGAGGTTCCTTAAATGACACGATCCTACTTGGATAACTATGGCAATTCAAGAGCTAATACATGCTTACCAAGCTCCGACCCTACCGGAAAGAGCGCTTTTATTAGCTCAAAACCAATCGTCATTTCCCCTCTCAGGGTTCAGGCGTCCCCACTGGTGACTCTGGATAACTTTGTGCTGATCGCATGGCCTCATGTGCCGGCGACGCATCTTTCAAATGTCTGCCCTATCAAATGTCGATGGTACGTGACATGCCTACCATGTTTGTAAAGGGTAACGGGGAATCAGGGTTCGATTCCGGAGAGGGAGCAGGAGAAACGGCTACCACATCCAAGGAAGGCAGCAGGCGCGCAACTTACCCACTCCCGGCACGGGGAGGTAGTGACGAAAAATAACAATACGGGACTCTTTCGAGGCCCCGTAATTGGAATGAGTACACTTTAAACCCTTTAACGAGGATCTATTGGAGGGCAAGTCCGGTGCCAGCAGCCGCGGTAATTCCAGCTCCAATAGCGTATATTAAAGTTGTTGCAGTTAAAAAGCTGGTAGTTGGATCTCAGGCGCAGGCAGGAGGTCCGGCTCGCGCCGGTTCACTGCCCGTTGTCTCCTGCCCTACCGTCTGCCGGCTCTCTCCCGCAGGTGCTCTTCGCTGAGCGTCCCGGGTGGCCGGCGCGTTTACTTTGAAAAAATTAGAGTGTTGTAAGCAGGCCTCAGCTGCCTGAATAATGGTGCATGGAATAATGGAATAGGACCTCGGTTCTAATTTGTTGGTTTTCGGAACTGGAGGTAATGATTAACAGGGACAAACGGGGGCATTCGTATTGCGGCGTTAGAGGTGAAATTATTGGATCGCCGCAAGACGAGCTACTGAGAGAGCATTTGTCAAGAATGTTTTCATTAATAAGAACGAAAGTCAGAGGTGCGAAGACGATTAGATACCGTCGTAGATCTGACTATAAACGATGCCGACTAGTGATCCGCAGGAGTTGCTTCGATGATTCTGCGGGCAGCTTCCGGGAAACCAAAGTGTTTGGGTTCCGGGGGAAGTATGGTTGCAAAGCTGAAACTTAAAGGAATTGATGGAAGGGCACCACCAGGAATGAAGCCTGAGGCTTAATTTGACTCAACACGGCCAACACTGAAATGATTGACAGGCCGAGAGCACTTTCGTTGGGTCTAATAGTGAACGTGTGCTGGAATTAGACCGTCGAAAATCTAGGGCTAGTATCTCGGTGGCTTGATTGTCTCGCATCCAGTGTTTGATAAAGGAATTGACGGAAGGGCACCACCAGGAGTGGAGCCTGCGGCTTACTTTGACTCAACACGCCAACACTGTAAAATAACTGACAGACTGAGAGCATTTTCGTTGGGTCTAATAGGGAACGTGAGCTGGAATTATACCCACGGAAGACACGTCAGTCTTACCCTCTAAATGAAAGAGCGTTTGCTACGGTAATCCTGCCTAACCCTAGAAAATCGAAGGTTTCAGATACTTGGTCATTGACTTACTAAAAAGGCCTCTATTAATTCGTTGGGTCTAATAGTGAACTGGTGCTGGTATTAGACCCTCGGAAGACAGGTCAGTTTTACCCTACTAATGACAGGGCGTTGCTACAGAAATCCTGCTCAATTCAAGAGGAGCTACAGACATTTGGTTCATGTATTTGGCTGATAAGCCAGTGGTGCGAGGCTACCATGTGAGGGATTTCGGCCGAACGCCTCTAAGCCAGAATCCCGCACAAAATCTCAGCACCACTGCGATGGGAGGCTACGTTATGGTCGGGACCTGGGGCTCGCGCCTCAGCCCCACTCTGTCTAGCCGCAGAAAGAGGTCTCTGCCGTCCGCCTATCAAAGCGGGCGGGAAGCTGCTCGATATTCACCCCTTACGGCAATGAGGTGCGAAACCACCAGTAGAAGACTTAGTTGTTGGTCGGGGTGTCGTAAGCAGTAGAGCAGCCACCTCACTGTGAACTGTTGAGACGCAACCTTTGATCATGAGATATATTCGCACACCAGGCGAATAACATCTCCGTGACATTACCAGGCTTGTTTCCTGGTTAAATGTACTCCTGCCTCGCTCTCTACCTCTTTCTGCTATCAGTCATCCCAATGAACGCAAAAGAGATGCAGGTCAGCGGACATTGCACCTCTGCCCTATTGTGTCAACCTCCCAGGTGGCGGGGAATTCTAGGCGTGCCATCACTGCAGATGAGCCGAGAAAATAAAGGGAGCAAAGAGATACCCCACTCACATGCATATGCTACGTTTCTGGTAGGACGTGACGATCCTGGGATACGGACACACTGGACTGCCTCCCTTCCGTGATAGTACAAACCAGTACATAGACCATATCATATATCTTATATATCATCACCACAACCTATAGACACGAGTGGGGAAGACTCGATAGTCCTGTAAGACAACTTCCATAAGAGAAACAACTCTGATCACAAACAACTGCTGCCTTGCAGATAGGTTGGGGACCGCCAAAGGTTAAGGAGGGCATCCATACAGAAACGCCTGTTGAAATCGGATGCACTGGGCCACAGGCTTAACAAGTAACACAGTGCAACGTATATCGCTTTATGATGACGTTACAAACCAACAGAAAAAAGTATGGTGCTCATTCTGTGGAGTCCCGCCAGACAACGAGAGTGCCTGGCCCAACGCCTCGAAGGGGCCCACACATGGCTACTGGTGGTCACCCACCCATGTGCTGTGGAGTTAAGGCACAAGGTGATGGGGCATAAACTATTTACCAAAAACACAGACCCTCAGAATACTACAGTGGAATGCGGAGGGTGTCATTAAACAAAAGCTTTCCCTAACACATCACTTTGCCTGAAGGTAAGATTGACGTGGCATGTATCCAAGAAACGCACCTAAACAACAACCATAAATTCTTAATCAGAGGATGCCAAACAAAGACCTGTCGCTCTCGAGTATGGAAGTCAAAGAATCCAACTGCATAGTAGTTGAAGACTTCAACAGCCACTCGGAGAGATGGGGATACTCGGAGAGATTGGGATACTCGGACAGCAGACAGCAGAAGTGACGAAGTGGAAGATTGGGAGATAGACATAAATCTCTGTCTTATCAATAGGCCGTAGGATAGCCATAGCTTCTATTCTAGAACATGGCATATCACCTCTATTCCAGACTTCGCCTTCTCCACGGTGGACATTCACCACAAAATAGAACGCCAGGTGCTAAACCAATTGGCAGGTAGCGACCAAATGCCAATCAGGCTAGAAGTTGATATGGAAGTAGGCCCACAGGAAATAAAACCGCTCCCACGTTGGAATTATAAACGAGCCGACTGGGACAGATTTGCAATCCTGATAGATGGGCTGTGTGAAACCATCAACACAAAGCAATAAAACAAGCTGCCACTGAAACCATCCCAAGAGTGGCAAGGAAAAATTACAAGCCCTATTGGAATAATGAATTGCAGAAAGCGGAAGACGAAGTCTCAAATGCTAGGAACAGGACAGAGAGAGAACAAACTATGGAGGCAAAAATCGCCCTCAAAGCCACCACGGCGAAATAGAAATACACTATAAATCAAACAACAAGAGAAAGCTGGAAAAACAAAACAGAAAGCCTCAATTTAGATAAAGATGGGAACAAACTATGAAAGTTAGAGCTATGAATGGCGAAACTCCATCAAACAAACAAATTACCATCAAGCAGGGTGACACCTTGCTCACTGGAAAAAAAGCAGCAAATGCCTTTGTCCTACATTATGCCAGAGCAAACCACATTGATGTCCCTGCAGATAGGCATACAGACATTAGTGAAGCGCAAAAGGGGCACGACAACATCAATATGGCACCAGAAGAGCACATGATGGCAAAACTAACAATGAATGAAATAAAAGAGGCCATGAGAACGTTAAAGAAAAGAAAATCTCCCGGAAAAGATGGGGTAACAAATGAAATGCTGATGGGGCTGGACCAAACAGCAAAGACGAAGTTACTATCAGTCCTGAACCAAAGCTGGAAAAGGGGTATTGCACCCCAGGCATGGAAAGACGCAGTACTTGTACCAGTACCGAGGCACTGAGGGCGGCAGTGGAAGAAATGGTGACACACAATGAAAATGAAAGCCATATAGTCCTGCTTACAGATGCTCTCGCCGTAGTCACAGCGCTAAAAAGCCAGAAAAACACTGAGCTTAATGACTTAAGAGCAGCACTCTGAAAACTGTGCCAGCAGTCCGCACCAAAAAGGGTAGTGGTACAGTGGGTCCAATCACACTGCAACATCCAAGGCAACGAGGAGGCAGACAGACTGGCAAAAGAAGGTGCAAGACTACCACAAACAGATACTAGTATGACGTACGAAGAGTCAAAACGGCTTATCAAAGCCAGATACATGACCAAATGGGAAACCGAACATACTGGTTACACCAAAAACGATGCCTATTACCAGTTGAACCGAAGAGAGCAGGTCGTTGTCTTCAGACTTCGCACTGGCCACAATAGACTGAGGTACCACCTATTCAACAAATTGAAGATAGGTGGTACCGACGAATGCCCGTGCGGTACTGGTAAAATGACCGCTGAACATCTGCTGCAGAACTGCCCGACATACGAGGATCAGAGAGAGCAGACGTGGCCATCACCAGTGGAACTGCAAGATAAGCTGTATGGCAGTGGCGACAGCCTCAGGATGACCGCCGCTTTTTTCGAAAAAAATAATGGTTACTGTCTGACTGCGTACGAAGAAGAAGAAGAAGAAGTACCAGTACCAAAGAAAGGAAAAGACAAAACAGATCCAAATGGATACAGGATTATCAGCCCTGCCTATTAGCTGTGTATGCAAACTGATGGAACGTATGATAAACGCCAGACTGATGTGGCATCTGGAAGTAAAACACATACTAATTCCAAAACAAGCAGCCTTTAGACAGCACAGATCCACTGATTGTCAGGTCACCCTCATAGCCCAGGAAATAGAGGATGGCTATCAGGAGCAAAAACACACAGTAGCGGTGTAGGTGGACCTAGAAAAGGTATTTGACAAAGTCTGGAAAAAGGGACTTAATATCAAGCTACGAAGAAGTGAAGTTTGTGGGAAAATTAACAAATGGATCAGCCACTATTTCAAAAACAGAACAGCCAGAGTTCAAGTACAAGGGCAGATGAGCAAAAAGGTGACACTTGAGCAGGGAGTACCCTAAGGGGGAGTACTGTCACCCACACTCTTCCTGGTATATATAAATAACATAACAAAGAATATACCAAGAAGAGTCCATAGCTTAATGTTTGCAGACGATTTGGCTATGTGGACCTCTGAAATGAATCTCACCATAGCAAGTAATCGGATGCAGCAGGCCCTAACATCGCTGGAAAAGTGGGCGAACTCTTGGCTAGTCAAAATAAATGAGGAAAAAACAACATGTACGATATTCTCGCTTTCAAACAAACCTCAAAACACCAAAATAAGTATTAACGGATATACCTGCAGCCAAAAGACAACCCAAACTACCTGGGAGTCACATTTGATCGGCGCATGACATGGAAAAGTCAGATCGAGAGAAACCGAATGAGAGCCAGAGAAAGAATGGCAATCATGAGGAAACTTGCTGGCACAAGCTGGGGAGCAGACGAAAGTACACTAAAACTGTATACTGAAAGAGTGAGACCAGTTCTCGAGTATGGCATTGCGATATGGACAACAGCAGCAAAGGCGAACTTCGATAAAATTATCAAACTCCAAAACCAAGCCATGAGAGTTATAACAGAAGGCATGAAGTCAACGCCAATTGTAGAACTTGAAAAGATTACAAAACTGCAACACATTACCGACAGAAGAGACTGCAGAGCCCAGCAGCAAGCAGAGAAACTCAGAAGGCTGACTGACCATCCAATGCACCAGAGACTAAACAATTTTGGAAATGGGAAACTTAAGCGGAGAAACTTTGCAGAAATAGCCAAAGCAAAAATGCACGAAGACCCTAACACGAAGGCACTAACAACACCAAAGCCCATCCCTACTGTACGACAACCTACCTGGAGGCAGCATATATTTCCAGAGGTGGTAGAAAATATACCAGGTATTTGAAACAAAAAAGCCAGACTGAAAAAGAAAGAAGAGATAGAACCCTGAGGACCATGCATACACCGACGGTTCTGTAACAAACACAACACAGAACGGAGGGGATGGGGCATTCCTGAGCCTACCAAATGACAGAAAAATAACACTGTCAGTGGCAACTGGAAAATTCTCAAGCAATTTCAGAGCGGAGGCAGAGGCACTGAGGGCGGCAGTGGAAGAAATGGTGACCGGTAAAAGGAATGAAAGCCCCATAGTCCTGCTTACAGCTGCCCTGGCCGTAGTCACAGCACTAAAAAGCCAGAAAAATACTGAACTTAATGTTTTAATAGCAGTACTCTGTCAACTATGCCAGCAGTCCGCACCAAAAAGAGTAGTGGTACAGTGGGTTCTATCCCACTGTAACATCCAAGGCAACGAGGAGACAGACAGACTGTCAAAAGAAGGTGCAAGACTAGCACAATCAGATACAAGTGTGACCTACGAAGAGTCAAAACGGTTTATTAGAGCTAGATACATGACCAAATGGGAAACATAACATACTGGCTACACAAAAAACGATGCATATTACCAGTTGAACATAAGAGAGCAGGTCGTCGTCTTCAGACTTCGCACTGGCCACAATAGACTGAGGTACCACCTATTCAACAAATTGAAGATAGGTGGCACTGACGAATGCTCGTGTGGTACCGGGAAAATGACCGCTGAACATTTGCTGCAAAACTGCCCGACATACGAGGATCAGAGAAAGCAGATGTGGCCATCACCAGTGGCAACACTAGACAAGCTCTATGGCAGTGTCGACAGCCTCAGGATGACCGCTGCTTTTTCGAAAAAAATACAGGTCGACGTCTGATAGCGAACGACGAAGAAGAAGACGAAGAAAAAGAAGAATCGGAGTTCGTTATTTCTTGGCCCAAGTAGATATATGAATTTACGTTTTCGATGGGATAATCTGCATGTGTTCTTTAGGGCAAAAGGTGTTGAGCATGAACTGAGTTTTCTTTCTGTATTTTCAGGCCAACTACAACGCTTGCTCCGCGAGCTCATGCAGGCTATTCTCAGTTTCTATGACGCTGTGGCTGAAGATGACTATGTTAAAGCCAACCTAAATAATTTCTCTGTTTATGCCTGGATCTTTTCAGTCAAAGTTTCTAAAGATCATATCAGAGGCCACTGTGAAGAGCTTTGGAGAAATTGTATCATCATTTCGGACGCCAGGTTGAATCGGTATGACAATCGGTCTATAGAAGAGGGTGATATTCGTTGTGTATCCGCTATTTATCTCCTCTGTCAGTTGAGCATATTTGTCCGCAATTTTGAGACTGTCTAGTTGATTTTCTTGTCATTGATGTCTGCAAAATGTCCTGCAATTATTCAATGCATCTATACAAATAGGGATATCTAATTTGCTGATACCCTATGCCCGGTCCACACTGACATTGGCTGCAGCTTAATATTCTCAAGTGTTTCCAGAGAGTTCTGTCTACTTGTGGTTTTGGTAGATTAAATAGCTTGCCCGAGAGAGCACACCCAATATTCAAGTTTGAAGATTGGCTTAAGCTAGCATCCCACAACTGTAAAAAAAAAAATTGTTACAAAAATTGTACACGAAAACACAACAATGACTAATTCTAGCTCGGCTATGAAAGAATCGCCACAGTAGAGGCATATTCTGAGATATGATAAAACAGTTGATGGAAGTCATGTCCATAACACGTCTTCTAAGAATGTAAGCAAAAGCCAAGATAGGGAAGTCGATTATGAGTACCCTGAATTAATTTAATAATAATAATAGCTCTCCATTTTTTGTCGATGAGGACATCTATTTTTACTTCTGTTAGAAATTATAATGGATACGAGGCATACAAGAGATTAAAAATTGAAAAATTCAAAAATATTTCAGTCCTGACATAGCTAACTGGAATCTCATAATTTTGAGCCATCATTGTATCTGAAAACTCTTGCTTCACATAATAAATACAAGGGGTGGCAAAGGTATACATGGATATGAGATATAGAGATCTAAAACCATCAGAATTTGTGTGGATCTACGTTTCTGGTCATACGGGGGTTTGGAATCAAGGTGCTGAGCAGCGCATGAGCTGCAGTGGTCAGCGACCCATAGCTGACTGCTAGCGTCAGGGCCAGCAAACCAGAGCTGCCAAGACCCTTCTACACCTCCACGCGGTGATCCTGGATAACAGGCTGCAGCAGGGCAGACTGGCTAAGGAGAAGGGATCAAAGAAGGAATGCTAACTCGGAACTTTGAAACTGCTTGCTGAAGTCGGATGTGTTGGACCGGAAGGTGCAAATATCGCAGTCAAGCTGTAAACTACGACACAACGCATTCCGTTCTCTGGACTAAAATTCTGCTACTTAAGCCCTTTTAGTGTTTGGTAACGGGAGATTGAGAACGAACGAAGTCAAGCCATACTGGAGTGTATACTATTTAAAGAGCTGATGCTGCGGTTTAAGTCAGTAAAAGCATAAAGAAAAATTGCTTCTAACGTCTTTGGTTCGAGTACAATGTCACGATTTGATTGAAATAGCCCTGCGTCCTCGTGTGGGTGTGAGGCATGCCAACTTTTGTAATCATGTTACCATTGAGTAGAAGCTTGTGACCTAAGCGCCCCCCCCCCCCCCCAAGTGACCTAAGCGGTTCCATTTGTGCCCCCCAATGGGGGATACGTGTTCGTTGGAACGAACTTGGGGTGAAAACCCTAAAACAATCTGCAATTTTTACTGCCCTCAGTTGCCTTGCCTAAGTCATGCCACTGAATAAGGGTAGCTGAGGACCAGAGACTGGGCCAGACGAGTGCAACCCTCCTTCACTATAATCAAACTCACGCGTAAGTCACTTTGTCTTAATTTCACGAACGCAACTATCTGAAATGAAATGCACCAAGGGAGTGTCATTACTATTTGATAGCATAACTTATTGGCACCCTCATAGATTGTGTAAGAAACCTGAGAGAAGATCCGCTCTGATCGCCATAGAGTTTGTCAGATACAGAATAGCAGACATAGCAGCTATAAGTGAGACTAGATGGCCAGAAGAATGCCACATTATAGGCATTGGAGCCGGTTATATCTTTTTCTGGATAGGACGCGGAGTCGCAGATCGGCGTGAATCGGGTGTTGACTATGCACATTTTATACTCTATGAAAAGACGTTTGACAGTGTAGATCGAATTACGAAATAACAACTGTTAAGGCACTATAGGATACCAGAGAAGTTCATAACCTTTAAACAGAATATGTACGCAGATACAGCTAGTAGAGAGGTGCATGAAGGAGCACTGACTGAGAGCTTCGGTGTGCGAATAGAGGTGAGATAGGGATACCTAATCTCATCTTTTCTGTAGGTTAGATAATGAAGATATCAGTCGTGAGAAAAAGAACTAGTATTCAGTGAACACTATTATCTCAATTGGAGGACCTGGACTACGCAGATGATCTGGTACTTTTGTCACACAGTCATAGCCAAATCAAGAGAAAACGTGATAGGGTGAAAGAACAATCATACAATTTTGGACTGAATATCAGATCATCAGTACCTCCTCCAATTGTCCTACCATCCACTTTAATCCCTCTATAAGTCATCATGCCCTCAGAAAATCGCAAAGGCTGTCATTTCAATGCCATCTGGAAAAACATCAGGTGAAGATGGCATCAATGCGGAGGTGATCCAGGCTTGCTGCCTAACCATTTACCAAGACTTGACGCAACATTTTACACGCTATCTTCATTCGGGAGGACCACCTGCTGCCTGACGCAACATTTTACACACTATCTTCATTCGGGAGGACCACCTGCTCCCTGACGCAACATTTTACACGCTATCTTCATTCGGGAGGACCACCTGCTGCCTGACGCAACATTTTACACGCTATCTTTATTCGGGAGGACCACCTGCTGTCTGACGCAACATTTTACACGCTATCTTCATTCGGGAGGACCACCTGCTGCCTGACGCAACATTGTATACGCTATCTTCATTTGGGAGGACCACCTGCTGCCTGACGCAACATTTTACACGCTATCTTCATTCGGGAGGACCACCTGCTGCCTGACGCAACAAGAAGGGAGACAAAGAGGATCTTGGAAACTATCGACCAATTACTCTCCTCCCGGTCACTTGCAAGCTGTTTACAAAATGCATTCTATCCAGAGTCAGCACGGGTTTCGAAGAATCGCAACCAGTCGAACAGTAGGCTTTCTTCGTTCGTACAGCACAATTGACCATATTTCAACCTGTTGCCTCCTTATTGAGGCGGCCCGAGAGTTCCAGACGGCCTTAATTTCCACCTTTAAAGGCTTTTAATTTGGTAGAACCACATTTTGTCTGGCGTTCACTGTTGGAACAAGGTGTAGACCCTGGTTACATCAGAGTTCTCACCAACAGTTATACGAACTGCACTACCACATTTGGTCCTTTCCAACGTCCAATTGTGGTAATAATTCAAAAGGGGGCCGTCATGGCAATCCTATTTCACCGAACCTCTTCTCTGCATGTTTGTGATTAGCCGATGTAACTGGGACACCTTTGGTATCCTTATTGACGATACACGCCTCAATCACCTTCGATTTACCAATAGCATAGTGCACATCACAGAGTCCGGGTTGGGTTGCCTTCTCGTCTATTAACGTGGTCCTGGACGGTCATCATGACCAAGACCTACAGACCTCCCTCTTCAATTTCACTTTACTCCCTGCGATGGGCTACGGTGCCGAGACGTAAACAATAACAAAATCACTATATGAGACATTTAAAGTTACCGGTACCAAGGTCTTCCTTAAGAAACGCTTGGACGGCGTCATATTCCGGAACCAACGTATGCAAGGTCTCCACAATTCTGACAAAGACGATTGCCCCTTGTGAAGGATGCAGTAATCCTTGCAGACAAGGCAAAACATAGATGGGCAGGTCACATGTTGCAACGAATCGATGGTCGATGGAGTGAAGCGACATCAGTCTGATACCCCCGAGGTAAGAAGAGACCACGGGGAAGACCTACAATGCGTTAGTCAGACTCCTTTGCTGTACGCCGCAACATCCACGATGCCTCTAGGGGAGCACTTAACACGCACTATACTTCCGTGGCCCAAGACAGGGTCCTCTGGAAACGAAGAACTTGTCATAAAGATCAAGATCAAGATATCAACATGAAGAAAATCAAGATCAAGATATCAACATGAAGAGAATCAAGATAAAGATATCAACATGAAGAAAATCAAGCTCCTTAAATTCAACACTATTAACAAAGAGCCAATCATTATGGCGGTAGAGAAGTTGGACGAAGTGGATGGATACCGTTACTTATTTTGGAACCAAATTGACACATCAGGAGGTACAAATATAGATGTTAGGATCAGAATTGGAAAAGCAAGAATGATATTCCTGATACTAAACAACATATGGAGATCCAGAGAAATCAAGATTCTCAACACATGTAGTTAGAATATTCAACATCAGTATCAAGTGGGTGCTCCTGTATGGAGCGAAGACATGGAGAACGACTAATGCCATACAACAAAGACTCCAGTCCTTTGTTAAGAGATATCTAAGTAGGATATTGAACATAAAGTGGCAGGACTTGGTGTTAATTGAAAACCTATGGGAAAGGAACCAACAACAGCCATTGGAACACAAAATTATGCGAAGAAAATGGGGCTGTATAAAACATAGGTTACCAATGGCACCGTCCAACATAGTCAGACATGCTCTTACATATAATCCTCAAGGAAAGGAGATATCGAGAGGTAAATCTCGATATATATGTGGAGAAGAGAAAGTGAGAAGAAAAAGGTCAAATGATTAAACATGGAGAGAGGCAGAAAGAGCATCTGGGTACTGTGTACACTGGCCGAATGTTGTCAATGATTCAAATTGATTGATTGATTGACTGGAACAGCATGAAAAATGCATAAGAATAATAAACCATTGTAGAGAAATATAATTAAAGACAACGTATTAAAATTGCCAAGAAATGTAACTTTGCAAAGTAACGTTATAGTTTGTGGGTTAAAAATGATGTGCCTGACATTAAATTGAAAGCTCTATGGTAAATCTGAGTATTGCTAGTTGGTTTCTACATGCTCTTCTTAAAACTCCATTTGCCCATTTGATAAATTTACTGGTCAGAATTTTTATAATATATATAAACTTAGAGAACTTTGAAAAAAATTGAGTCCCAAGGCATGATGAGAAATCTCATGAGCTGGCCAGAAGCGGAGAAACACTACGATAGCCGCTACATGATACCATACTACAGACCTGCAGGCAGATCCTGAAAAAAACAACTATAGGCAAGAGTGGCTAAATCAGTGGACTGCATCCCAGATAAGCCGAATATATTTAGACGCCAAGCAAAACCAGGTTCACAGAATCCAGTCAAGAAATTTAAAAGAAGGTACCAAAATCTAATCTTCAAGCTGAGAACAGGTCATGCCCCTCTCAACAAACATAGACTAGATCCACTTCATGATACAAATTGCAGATTCTGTCACTACCGGGAGAAAGCAGTCGAGCGCCTCCTGACCCTATGTCCAGGTCCAACAACCTGCGAAACCAGCTGCTTCCACCGCACCACACCATACACAACATGCATTATACACCATACACAAAATATTTTACATACCATCATAACAACCGAGGAAGACGTGTGCTTCTGTGGCGTGTGAAATGTCAAACAGGATGTGCTTTAAAAGTTCAAAATGTGAGCAACGAAACAACTAAAGAAGACCTGTATCTATATAAGAATGGCATTGAGCTGTCAAGTGCATCTACGGGATAACAACAACAACAACAACAACAGTAAATCAGTATATAGTTCTTCTGAATATACTCGTACATCAACACGCAAAGTAAACATATAAAATACATATTCGATACTTACTTTTCCACTCGTCTCTGTGCTCCAGAATTAATTTCCATCTTCCTTCTGATCGAAAGTAATCAGCTTTAGTGGCCAAAAAAAAACTCTGAGTCAAGGAGTTTAGAGAACCAGGTGATGTTTCCCTAATACCATAATTTTTGCCTGGTGCACTGTGTGGTCGGTGGCTGCTCTCAGATTTCAAATTTAAAAGAACTTCAGACGATGAAGATGCCTGACAGATTTCAGTGTTCTTCGTTTTATCCGTTGAGGAAAGACAAATATTAAAACCTGATGACAGTGTTTCTGTTTCACCTGGTGTTTTAGGTTTAGATGAATGAGGAGATGACATGTCAGAACTACTTGCTTCCGATACTACTGGAGTAGCCCAAATTGGACATTCATAAGCAGAAGTAGCACAATCCGATGCTGAGTCGATGCTGCCACTGTAATAGGGTGAAAAGGCTAGACCATGCAATGATGTATCAAGGCTGTGTTTCTTCATGAAGTTAGACCTAGGAGTCTTTTTTCGTATTTGCAAATGTATCTCACCTTGTGTTTCAGAGGATACTGTATCATTTGCTTCAGCATGATCTTTCAGCTTTTGCCCTGTAGATTTACGTCTTCTTGGGCTGGGCAAACAGGAACTAGAAAATGTTTTACTGGAAGTGGATGGATCGTCTTCGTTGTAGCGCTGCTTTTCTTGTCGTTCATCGCTAGAAATCTTGTGGTGTTGCTCAAGTAACGTGGTTTCTTTCTGAATGGTCTTTCCTTTACTTGAGCAAATTTCTTTTGGAGGACCATTATCACTATAGAGCCGAGGTTCATACTGCTCTTCTTTTGATACAAAAAGTCGTCTTCTCATTGCAGCGTCCGAAGTGTACGGTCGGCTCCTTTCTATTTTGTAAGGGGAACAAGGGGCACTCACGGAGTCAATATGAAAACTAGCATGGTATTCTGAATCACTGTTCATTCTGCGTTTGTAAACATTTTTATTAAATGTCGTATGGGGAGTTGTTGAACGACGACCTCTGTTACAGTAGCCTACCTCCGCCCACAGTTCTGTGCGGTGTAATCCGGCGTCACTTTGAGTGCGGTACGTACGCTGCATGTTTAAACCATCCAAGCGAAATGGATCAGGTGAACTTATTATAAATAGACCACCAAAATTACACCTGAAGTCACCGAATGTCATCCAGTACTCATCACAGTCCTTCTTTCTGTCCGGCTGCAGTCTGGACATGAATTCAGAGTTGATATTCTGCCAGGATGCAGTGTCACTGAAATTATACATGTTTTACTATAGTTAATATAATTTCAGTTAATTGTACACATTTTACTTTAGTTCATATTAAGTTCCAGCAAATTTCACACTGAGAGCAAACTTGCTTTATTTAGCATTTCACTTTAGTATTACTTGTATTACACATTTTTTGGGTCCAAGTTGAAGGAATTATCAATAGTAATATAGTTGCCCCCGCTTCTGAAACGTATTGACAATTTTATATTTTTGTAATAATAGACAAGACGTTAACGTTTTAACGATCAAGTAACTGTTCTGTCTAAATATCATACATTCACCAACATGAGAAAGATGGATGGTACGATAGCACATATATGCTATAACTATGACAAGATAAGAAACTTCTAAATTTAGATATTTTTCATAACCCCGCACGACCTCTTAATTTAATAAAAGAACCTACTTTTTAGTTCTCTCCTTTGAGTTTCAACTTCCCTGTCAAATTTTGGCAAAACAACATTGTTATCAATCCTTATTATTTCATCCATATTTATGTCGAAGAAAATATATGAATGTAATCTTTTGTGTCCTATTTATTTAAGTGACTTTTTAATAACAAGAAGCTTTTTATTGTGCAATGAGAAAAGCAGAGCTCCTGCTAACCAGCTGACAAATGATAACAATCAGAACAGTCATGTTGTCACATATACCAATGGCTCAGTGATTAAACCGGTCTCCCAAGCATGTAACTCTTTGGCAGCGAAGACTACGATGGCTTGGTATGTTCGCCGCATAGAAGCTGGTAGCATTTCCAAAGATATCCTCTAGAGACAGTTGGCGGATGGTAAAGGAACATTCGGCATATCACACATGAGGTTCAAAGATGTATGTAAGCGTGATATGATGGATCTAGACAGGAGTCTGGCATACTGGGAAGATGAAGGTGCAGACCGATACAAGTAGATATGTACCCTGTAGAGTAACCTCGCGCTTGGTGAAGGGAAACTCTAGCAAAGTAAAGCAGTGAAAAGACACCGGTACAAGGAGAAAGAAAATGAAAACAAAGTATATTCAAACAATACTGAATTTGCAGATGACTTGGCTCTACTGAGAATACACAGGAAAATATAGATCTAAATATTACGCCTCCTATCAGAACAGATAAGACTCCAAGTAAAGTCCTGAATGTTACAACATTTCTGAATGGAGAACTATTACAGCAAGTTGAAAGTTTCACCTTTTTGGGACGTAAAATGACACAAGATGGAAATACAACAAAATAAGTTTTCACTCAAATTAACTCAACTTAACGTCTTTAACTGTTTTAGCAAACTCTGCAGTCTGTACATAACCAGTTTCTTTTACTTTGACCATATGTGCCTTTAACCAACTAATAAACTTTTGGAAATCATAATCAACGAGCAAACATACAAAGCGCAGGCTGTTTAACTCCAACATAATATCTGTGCTACCATATGGTTGCGAAAGATGGAAAAACGACACTAAAAAAACACTAAATGTTTTTGAAAATAAATGTATTAGAAAACCATTGAACATTGGTTGAAAAGAATTCAATATCAACAAGCTAATAAGAGAAAACACCAACCAGCAATATATTCTACCATTATGAGGACAAAACGGTGGACATACATTGAGATTGTGCTTAGAAAGAATAAAAACACTCGCACTAAAGGCTGTTTTTGTGTCTCCGGATGACAGCAGAAAGAAAGGAAGACCAAAAGAGACTTAGCAGAATTATCATAAAAGAGGACTCAACTATGGGTCTTTTTTTTTATTTTTTTTACGTTCGCCTTATTTATCTATTCCCCAAGGCGTGTGTGCGTTACACTGTGGTTTTTATTTTGCGCCTGTCGGCCCAGTGCATCCGACTTCAGCATGCATTTTCTAAGGGTTTGCTTCCCCGGGTTCTCACTTGTTTCTGCCTTATGATTAGTGTTTGGCATTCAGATAAAATAGAAGCTTATCACTACATTACATACATACAATTTCTGCGAGAACACTTGAACAAAGATTACTACCATTTGTTGAGCCACAATTCAGATTATGTGTAGGAATGGGATGTACTCCTGAGTGGTCCGTCGGGGTCTGTGTATGACACATACAAGAGAAGTACCACTGCCCCACAGAGAGCATGATGTAATCGGCGACTGACTATGTGGCATAGCATAACACCACCTTAGTTAGGTGGTTTGTTAAAAGCAGCATAGATGGCGCAGATGGACTTGCACATCGGTTAACCCCTGTTTGCGGCACTTGTCCCAACACAGTGGAGTAATAAACTGCTTGAGCCTAGCCAGCTAAGCAGGAAATCCTCATCCCGGCTACATTCACCTCACGCCAGAGCTGGCACCTCCACAGGGGCATCCACCCACGTTGAAGTACAGGTAAACTAAGACTAAAATGTAATGTATTTTTGCCTTATTCACTTTAAGACAAATAAGCGAAAGATCAATATTATATGGTATGAGAATAATTTAAACACGTCATTCAGTGATCAAGAGAAAGCTTTTGATACATTAGATAGAAATAAACTTTGGACAATTTTAGAGGACTATCGAATACACGGACTACTAAGACCATGCGAGAGCACTGTATGCACCCTTGTCAATAAAAAATGTTAGGAACAACTGGTGGAATCAGATCATTTTGAAATTTCTACAGGATTATGTGCTTTCATCATTGCTGTTCAATGTTTTACAGTCATAACAATAACTGAAGTGTAATTGCATACAAGTGAGTGAGCAAGTTAAGGTAGCAGTGAAAAAGGCAAATGCAATGTTAGGTATGATAAAAAGAAATATTAAATATAGGAACAAGGAAGTGATCGTCAAACTGTATAAAGCTTTAGTTAGACCTAGATTGGAGTACTGTGTACATGTGTGGACTCCTTATCATAGAGGGGACATAAACATGCTAGAAAGAATACAAAAAAGAGCGACAAAGATGATAGTGGGATTTCAGAATTACAGTTATGAGGAACGACTCAGAAAAACCGGCCTACAGTGTCTCGAAGAGAGAAGAATTCGTGGGGACTTAATACAGGGTTATAAGATGATCAGAGGAATCGATAAATTAGACTATAACAAGTTTTTTTAAAATACAGCCACCTACAATAACATGAGGGCATAGCTACAAGCTGACTAAAGAGAGGTCCAGGTTAGATATTAGGAAATATTTTTTTAGTCAGAGAGTGGTGTCTGCTTGGAATGCATTGCCATGGGAGCTAGTGGAGGCAGTGACAGTTAATGCATTTAAGAATAAACTGGATGCGCATAGCTTTTAGAGCAAGGTGATGTAAATGTAACTGGTTGTATACAGACTCTTCAGGGTCTTCTAAACAAGTATAAAAACGTTAAGTTAAGTTAAAAGTTATACCCAGCAGTGAAACGCAACATGGTATTGAAGAACCAAACTTAATACTTGAATGTTCTTTACAGACAATCAATATATAATATTGAACAAACAGATTTTAAAATAAAAGAAATGCACTTGGCCCAGCCCTTGACAAATATACTGTGAAGATTAGCACTTCAAAGACGCCAATTTTGAAGATTAGCAGACACCAGGTCTACTAAATATTAATCAATCAAAAACTGTCAGATCCCTGTTGAGCGCTGGTTCTCAAAAGATAATTATGTCCTTCTGTCCTGAGCCATTAATTTCAGCTCTGTCAAATCTTATTTCCGTTATATTTGCCTTGAGCTTTCATATGTATGCATGTTTTGTTTTGCGTATACCTCTCTTGCTCTGGAGATTGCAGAATAAAGACTGTCTTGTAATGCTATCAACTGGTTTCCTCAATGTGTATCTTATCCAATGCTAGAGTTCCACCAGTTTTGGTCACATAAAAAGACACATTGCTGAAAACAACACTGGTGGGATAGGCTAACGTGCCAGAGGTAAACACTAGAAAATAACATCAATAGATGTACAGAGAAAAGCCTAGCCGGAGCAAGGGACAGAGCTATGTCTTGTCTTTTTCAGACTACCAAGTAATTTGTATAATATCTCTGTTGAAGCGTTGATGTCTGTTGTGATTACTTCTGCTGAGATATCACCTGGGCCAAGTAGCTCTACCATCTTTAAGAGACAATATAGCTTTCTTAATTTCTTTGTTTGGTCTTCCAACAATTGACATGCAGGTCCTCTTCTGATGATTGCATTCTGTAGAGATGTTCTATTTAAAAGTTTCTCTAAATGCTCTGTGCATCTATTTAATTGCTCATTTGTGTTGTTAATCATATTTTCTACCTTACCTTTATTAAAGCTATTTGTATATTTTCTGGTTTGTTTCTTTACTCTGTTGCACATGTCTAAAAAGAGTAAAAATAAAAACTGCAGCTTCCTCTGTCACTCCTGCCAACTCATCAATATATTTGTGAATATTTCATGTGCCTTGGCTCTGTTACTTTTAGTTTTGCTGCTGTTGAAATCCTATTCTTTATTTTGTAATGTTATCCCTTATCATCATCATGAAGCATGTCCTTTGAAGAACGTCGCTCTCATCACAGCCAGCCGATATGAATCTCGGTCAGCAGTCAATCTTCTCGCCTGCTCCATGTTCATGATTAGAGTATCCTTGATATCTTGTATCCACCTTCGTATTGGTTGACCCTGTGTCCCCTTTCAGGTACCATGCCCTCCATGACCGTTCTTTCCAGTCGGTAATGACGTTTGACATAACCGAAACAATTCAATTTTCGAAACGTAACATTGTTTATGAGCCAATTTTCTTCAACACTCATGTCTTCTAGGATGCTTTTATTTGTCACTTTCTTAATCCAAGGAATTTTTAGGATTCTTCTGTAACATTTTGTTTCGAACGCTCCAATTTTCTTTCTTGCTGCTTGTGTCGTAGTTCATGTCTCGCACCCATACATTGCTACAGGGAATATGCATGTTCTCATGTTTTAGTTGGTTGTTAGTATTATGGTCTAAAATGTGCATATTGTTTAGCTTCTGCATCGCCATGGCCAAACGTCTTCTAATTTCTTTTATGCAGTCTCTGTCGTTGAATAACGTAGAGCCAAGGTATTCAAAATGTGTAATATTTGCGATTTTGTTCCTTATTAATAGCAATCTTGGGTTGCAGTCCTGTATTGTCAGTGGACATTATCTTAGTTTTCTTAATGTTCAGAAAAAGGGTCTGAGTTTCACTGTGCTTTTGTACGAACATGAGCAGTCGTTCCAGGCCTTTGGCGCTGATATGACTGCTGTGTCATATATTTTAATTTCACTGGAACTTATCTGCAAGTCTCATTATTCTATATTCTGTATCTGCAGTCAGAACTATTCAATATCCTCTATTTCTTCTAGTTGTATGTAATACATGATTGATTTATTGGCTTCCTGTCAGCCCACAGAGACAATGAACTACACGCTAGAGAGGGTAAAAGCCAGTTATTGTCCTTGCCTTCATCGCATACGTTTGGAGTCCGCATTTTAGTGCATCTTGGTTTCCTCTGCCTACAGGCCAGCACACACGGTTTGTCTCCAGCCGGATATGTCTTTGGCAAGTTCCTTCCAGTTGCACGTGTTCATACCCAACGCTTTCAGGGCACGCTTGTAAACGACTTTGTAGCGGATGTACCCATTGAAGCATGAAATGGTAGTTGATCAGTAGTACTCATGCTATGGTCAGCTCTCCCTATAGGATATCTTTTGGATATTCCCGTCGTCTATTCTGTACACGTGACCAAGCCACTGCAAGTCGCGCTGGCGGATGATCGTAACTAAATTGAAAACCTTTGCACGGTCCTACACTTCGTTGTTTGTCACTCTGTCATGTGACACCATCAATGTCCAAGTATGCGTCTCAAGCATAGCTTATGAAAAACATTTCACCTTTTTTCCTGTGAAGCAAACAAGGTCCACGTTTTGCTAGCATAGAACAGAGTACTAAGCCCACAGGATCTGTACACACAACCCAGGTGGAAATGGTCAGCACTTTGTTATTCCACACTCTCTGTGAGAGCCTGGCAAGTACTGCTGACACCATTCATAATCTCTTTTGCAGCTCTGCGTCCAGTGAAAGATTGTCGGTGATGATGGATTCAAGGTAGTTAACGTTATTTAGTACCTCTAGATGAGTACCGCTTAGGACAATCTCTGGAAGTTCTGGATCTATAATATAAGATCCCTATCTGACATCATGACTTTAAGTTTATCTTGTATATCGTTGTTTCTGAAAAATCCCACATTAAACCGTTGTCTATGGTTATATGCTGTTGTGGGCAGCAGAACAGATATAAGGACACACTTAAGAGATCTCTGATCCAGTGTGGTATTAGCCACGATGACTGGGAAAGAATCAGCACCAATCGCACAGACTGGCGCAGAACTATTGCTGAGGGTGTTCAGCGACATTAGGCATCAAGAATAGATGAGGCCATCCAAAGACGATCGGTCCGCAAGTCAACTCACATGAACCCTTCTTCAACCCTGTTGGAAGGAGGTGTAGTATTTCCCTGTACAAAGTGCAGCAGACAATTCAAGGCTCAGATTGGCTTATTTAGCCATCTTCGAACTAATGAGAACAGTTAACAGTGAATGCTGGTCCTCATCGATTACGATGGACGAACAACACATGCTGTTGTATACCTTTAAAGTTTCATCTTTTGACATTATGGTGGTCTGAGAAAATGAAAAATTATGACAATAGAAATGTAGCGAAAATTTCCACTTGTGCTTAATATAAATAAAGAGAGAACATATGATGGTTCAGTCATCTCATGAAAATGTGACCTGATCAACTACCATTTTATGCTCACAACACAAAAATATCTGAATACAAGGCACTTGGATGACCAAATGGTTGATGGATAGATGACACATCAGAAATCATACAACATGAACTTACAACAAGCAACCAATAGAACAAAAAAAGCGATTTAAGCTATTCATGACATTTAATGGTGCAAATTACCGAAAAAACATGTAAGATTGTATGAACTTAAGTATATATATATATATATATATATATATATATATATATATATATATATATATAAATAAATATATATATATATATATATAGAGAGAGAGAGAGAGAGCGAGAGGGAGATAGAGAGAGATAAAGAAATAGATAAAGAGATATATATTTTGGGTCGTGCAAGAGCTGCAGTCCATTCTGCTCTGCCCAGTTCTCCAGTTCTTCTACATTAGCATCTGATTCCTTGTAGCCCAATGCAGTACTGTGACAGCAGAAGTCTCCCATGACTATTTTGTTGCTTTGTAATCTGAAGTTGTCAGGTTCTTCGAAAACAAAGTTGTCATTCGGTAGCTGATATACTGATCCCTGTACATGATTGGGTTTTAATCGTGAGGATCTCTGTGTTTCCTCTGGAGGTTTGGCCCACTAAGCTTATATCTAGGTTTGGTGTGACAAAAATGGCGCTTCCATATTGCTTATGTGGTATCTCGGAAACACGCGCCATTCTGCCTATTTTTGGTTTTCTGTCAGTGATTGCACGATGGCTCTCTTGGGCCAAAGTATATCACATTTATGTTGAATGCATATTGCAGACAGTAATGTTTCTTTGTTGAAGGAGAGTCCTTCGATGTTGATTGTAATCAACACAATGCCTTTATTACATTCCATGGTATGATTAGTGCCTAGGTAGATAGATTGATAGATAAATATATATATATATATATATATATATATATATCTATATATAGATAGATAGAAATATAGATAGATAGATAGATAAATAGATACATAGATAGATAGATAGATAGATAGATAGATAGATAGATAAATAGATAGATACGACATGGCTTCAAATGAAAACCTTAAAAGTGAGATAGAAATTAGAAAAACCATGATTCATATTTTAACTTGCTAAAATGGTTGTTAAGGATGTCAAGAGTGCCATCACGGTGCAGACGAACACTATGACGTCATAATTACAGTTGGAAAATGGCCGCCTCCCCCGCCTTTATTGACATGCACAAAATAAGAGCAGTGTTGTTATTCGTTTTTTAGGCACCGAAGGGGTGAAAACTATAAAAATTCACTGGCAAATGAAGCTCCTGTACGGTTATGCGTGACTTTCACTCCAGCAAGCGTATGAGTAGAGTAGAAAGCTCCAAACGGCGTGAGGTCTGTGAAAGACTGTTCACGACCGGATCATTCACATCGAGTAGGTATCTCAGAGTCCATTACAACGGTTGACCGCCTAGTAAATGTTATGCTTACTATCCTTTGGGATGATCGAGGCATGTTTTAGGGCACTACATGTCCAAAGGGAACACTGTCTCAAGTACTACGTATACAGATCTTTTTATGAATCATCTTAGATCCGCAATCAAATCCAAACGACGTAGACTTTTGAGTAAAGGTATCCTTTTGCAACATGACAATGCTCGACCACATACTGCCCGTGCAACGGTTGAAATCATGGAGGACCTCCACTCTCAGTGCCTACCACATCCTGCGTACTCACCAGACCTATTCCTAAGTGATTTCCATGTCTTTGGACGACTAAAAGAGGCATTGGAAGGAAAGACTTTCAGGCCCAATCAGGAGGTCCAGCAGAGGGCGCATGAGTGGCTACTCACGTGACCAAGATCATT
Organism: Ariolimax columbianus; assembly: GCA_036924085.1. Lineage (NCBI taxonomy): Eukaryota > Metazoa > Mollusca > Gastropoda > Stylommatophora > Arionidae > Ariolimax > Ariolimax columbianus. The sequence goes on from JAVGWX010000013.1 coordinate 53,485,351, forward strand.
TTTTTTTCAGGAATCCAGGCACTTTATAGGCGCTGGGGGAATTGAATCTCTACGAAATAGTAACTGTCGAAAAATGATAGATGTGTTTCACTTTTTCAGAATAAATTTACAAAACAAAATATATTTAACGTTTTTATTTGAAGCCCCTCTCATATATTATATATATATATATATATATATATATATATATATATATATATATATATATATATATATATATATTAATACATATATATATATATATATATATATATATATGTAACCTCTACACCTCATGGTAGAAGAGGAGCGACTAAGTAAGTAAATATATATATGTAAATGTGTGTGGCCTTCTCTCATTCTCTCTCTTTCTCCCCTCCCCCCTCCTCTCTCTCTCTCTCTCTCTCTCTCTCTCTCTCTCTCTATAAAGGTTATATGTATTTAATCATACCCATCAGAAAAACGACCATTCCATTTTGGTTCTGAAACAAAGGGACACTTCAGTCGTATCATCTGTTCCATTCGCCCGCCGCTAATGGAGAACTATAGAGAGAACAAAAGTTAGCAGTTATAGACGTATATGTGCCTATGTGTGTGTGTGTGTGTGTGTGTGTGTGTGTGTGTGTGTGTGCATTTGTGTATGAGTACTCTTCGTATCTGCCTGTGTAAATGCCCCAGTCATGTGTATGTCAGACATAACAATGCATATATGTATATGAGGGTTATTTTATTTGTGCATAGTTAGTGTGTATAAGTACATGTAAGGCCTATGTAAGCATATCATCATCATCATAGTCTCTATAGACCATGCGCGTGGCGCCATGTAAGTTTTGTCCAGCTCTGTCTCCTGTATTTCGATACTGTCTGCTATGGCTGCAAAGGCCGATCCGCGAGTGACAGTCTCTGCCACAGACCGTACAACCACACTGATGATGCTGGCTTGCCTGGCTGTTTCTTAATCTCTTCAGTCTTTCACTTTTCTCTGCAGGCAGACGACCTCTATGAGCGTCAGCAGCCACTATGTCCCTCCAACTGACTGTCTCCAGATAGCTCGATCCTGAGCAATTTCTTCTCAGCCCTCAGATGGGATGTCGCATGACTTCATGTCCCTCTTGCATACGTCCTTGAATTGCAGTGTGGGACGGCCGATTCTTCTAATGGCTAGCTGTCCATAAAGGATATACTTTGTCAGCCTCTCGTCTTCCATGCGATAAACATGTCCCAACCACCGTAGATGTCACTGGCTTAACATCGAGCACATGATGTGAGTGTTTGTTCTGTTCTCTGTAAAACCGTATTATGTGACACTCTTTCTTGTCACTCAATCCCCAATATACGCCGTAGACACCTCATGTAAAAGGTGTTCAGCCGCCGTTCCTGTTTAGTGTAAGTGATCCAAGTCTTGCTTCTACACATAAGAGTGCCAAGAACGCAGGTCTGAAAGACCCGTACCTTGGTGTAGTAGCACGGAGCAGTGTTTTCCCAGACTTTCTTCGTCAGGCGGGACACGACGGTACTTGCCCTGCCAAGCCTACTTCCTATCTCCTTCTCGAGCAAGACAGTGTTGCTGATGGCAGACCCCAGATAAGTGAAACTGTTGACGACCTCCAGATTGACGCCATCAATCTTTATGGATGACGTACTGGTAAATCCCTGTGCGCAGACCTTTGTTTTTTCCAGACTTATGGTGAGACCAAACTGCTTGCACTCCTCTGCTAATCTGTCTCTCAGTCTCTCACTGCATCATCTGCAAATAGCATCTCCCTAATGAGCACCGTACTCAACTTGGCTCTCTCACGCAGTCGGGACAGGTTAAACAGCCGCCCATCTGACCTGGTGCGCAGATAAACACAGTCCACAGATGTGTCATAAGCGTAGGATAGAGGCATGGAGAAGAAGATCCCAAAGAGGGTAGGCTTGAGCATACATGATGGGAAAAGTGTTTGAAGATGATCCATCTTATAGAACTGAACCCTTCACATCAGTATGACAAGAGTTTGAAGATGATCCATCTAATAGAACTGAGCCCTTCACATCAGTGTGACAAGAGTTTGAAGAGGATCCATCTTATAGAACTGATCCCTTCATATCAGTGTGACACGTGTTTGAAGATGATCCATCTTATAGAACTGATCCCTTCATATCAGTGTGAAAATATATTATCATGCAACGCAGTTTGAGGGGCAGTCGATCTTCTAGAGGAGTCCTTCTTCTTCTTCTTCTTCTTCTTCTTCTTCTTCTTCTTCTTCTTCTTCTTTTTCTTCTTCTTCTTCGTACGCAGTCAGACAGTAACCATTATTTTTTCAAACAAACAGCCGTCATCCTAAGGCTGTCGACACTGCCATAGAGCTTGTCTAGTGTTGCCACTGGTGATGGCCACATCTGCTCTCTCTGATCCTCGTATGTCGGGCAGTTTTGCAGCAAATGCTCAGCGGTCATTTTCCCATTACCACACGATCATTCGTCGGTGCCACCTATCTTCAATTTGTTGAATAGGTGGTACCTCAGTCTGTTGTGGCCAGTGCGAAGTCTGAAGACCACGACCTGCTCTCTTCTGTTCAACTGGTAATAGGCATCGTTTTTGGTGTAGCCAGTATGTTCGGTTTCCCATTTGATCATGTATCTATCTCTAATAAGCCGTTTTGACTCTTCGTATGTCATGCTAGTATCTGGTTGGGGTAGTTTTGCACCTTCTTTTGCCAGTCTGTCTGCCTCTTCGTTGCCTTGGATGTTGCAGTGAGATGGAACCCACTGCACCACTACCCTTTTTGGTGCGGCCTGCTGGCATAGTTGACAGAGTACTGCTCTTAAATCATTAAGTTCAGTATTTTTCTGGCTTTTAAGTGCTGTGACTACGGCCAGAGCGTCTGTAAGCAGGACTATGTGGCTTTCATTACTCTTACCTGTCGCCATTTCTTCCACTGCCCTCAGTGCCTCTGCTTCCGCTCTGAAATTGCTTGTGTATTTTCCAGTAGCGAATGACAGTGTTATTTTTCTGCCATTTGGTAGGTTCAGAAATGCTCCTGCCCCTCCGTTCTGTGTTGTATTTGTTACGGAGCCGTCGGTGTATGCATGGGTCCAGTCCATGCTTGGGTAGTTTTCCGTTATGTAACTCAATGTAGTATCTCTTCTTTCTTTTTCAGACTGGCAGTTTTTGTTTCCAATACCTGGTATATTTTCTACAAACTCTGGAAATATATGCTGCCTCCAGGTAGGTTTTCGTACAGTAGGGATGGGCTTTGGTGTGGTTAGTGCGTTCATAGGGTCTTCGTGCATCTTTGCTTTGGCTATTTCTGCAAAGTTTCTTCCCTTTAGCTTCCCATTTCCGAAATTGTTTAGTCTCTGGTGCATTGGATGGTCAGTCAGTCTTCTGAGTTTCTCTGATTGCAGCTGGGCTCTGCAGTCTCTTCTGTCGGTCATGGATTGCAGTTTTGTAATCTTTTAAAGTTCTACCATTGGCGTTGACTTCATGCCTCCTGTTATAAATCTCATGGCTTGGTTTTGGAGTTTGCTAACTTTATCGAAGTTCGCCTTTGCTGCTGTTGTCCATGCCGCAATGCCATACTCGAGAACTGGTCTCACTCTTCCAGTGTATAGTTTCTTTAGTATGTTTTCGTCTGCTCCCCAGCTTGTGCCAGCAAGTTTCCTCATGATTGCCATTCTGTCTCTGGCTCTCATTCGCTTTCTCTCGATCTGACTTTTCCATGTCATGCGCCGATCAAATGTGACTCCCATATAGTTTGGGTTGTCATATGGCTGAAGGTATTTTCCGTTTAGACTTAATTTGGTGTTTTGGGGTTTGATTGAAAGCGAGAATATTGTACATGTGGTTTTGTCCTCGTTTATTTTGACCAGCCATGAGTTCGCCCACTCTTCCAGCGATGTTAGGGCCTGCTGCATCCGATTTCTTGGTATGGTAGATTCTTTTCAGAGGTCCACATAGTCAGATCGTCTGCAAACATTGAGATATGAACTCTTCTTGGTATATTCTCTATTATGTCATTTATATACACCAGGAAGAGTGTGGGTGACAGTACTCTCCCTTTGGGTACTCCCTGCTCAAGTGTCACCTTTTTGCTCATCTGCCCTTGTACTTGGACTCTGGCCGTTCTGTTTTTGAGGTAGTGGTTGATCCACTTGTACATTTTCCCACACACATCACTTCTTCTTAGCTTGATTCTAGGTCCATCTTTCCAGACTTTGTCAAATGCCTTTTCCAGGTCCACCCAAACCGCTACTGTGTGTTTCTGTTCCTGGTAGGCATCTTCTATTTCCTGAGCTATGAGGATGACCTGATCCTCAGTGGATCTGTGCTGTCTAAAGCCTACTTGCTGTGGAATTAGTATCCGTTTTTCTTCCAGATGCCACATCAGTCTGGTGTTTATCATACGTTCCATCAGTTTGCCGACACAACTCAGTAGGCTGATAGGCCTGTATCCATTTGGATCTGTTTTGTCTTTTCCTTTCTTTGGTACTGGTACAAGTACTGCGTCTTTCCATGCCTGGGGTACAATACCCCTTTTCCAGCTTTGGTTCAGGACTGATAGCAGTTTCCTTTTTGCTGTTTGGCCCAGCCCCATCAGCATTTCGTTTGTTATCCCGTCTTTTCCGAGAGATTTCCTTTTCTTTAGTGTTCTCAAGGCCTTTTCCATTTCGTTCATTGTTAGTTTTGCCATCATATGCTCTTCTGGTGCCATATTGATGTTGTCGTGCCCCTTTTGCTCTTAATTAATGTCCGTATGCCTATCTGCAGGGACATCTATGTGGTTCGCTTTGGCATAGTGTTCAACAAAGGCTTTTTTTCCAGTGAGCAAGTTTTCGCCCTGCTTGATGGTAATTTGTTTGTTTGACGGGGTTTCGTCATTCATGGCTCTGACTAACTTCCATAGTTTGTTCCCTTCTTTGTCTAGGTTGAGGCTTTCCGTTTTGTTTTTTCAGCTTTCTCTTGTTGTTTGGTTTAGAGTGTATTTGTATTTCGCCGTGGCGGCTTTGAGGGCGATGTTTGCCTCCATAGATTGTTCTCGCTCTGCCATGTTCCTAGCATTTGTGACTGCGTCTTCCGCTTTTTACAAGTCATCATTCCAATAGGGCTTATATTTTTTCCTTTCCCTTCTTGGGATGGTTTCAGTGGCAGCTTGCATTATTGCTTTGCTTAGGCTTTCCACCATGGGCTTCATTTTGTTGTTCGGTGTGTTGATGGTTTCCCACAGCCCATCTGTCAGGCTTGCAAATCTGTCCCAGTCGGCTCGTTTGTAATTCCAAAGTGGGAGCAGTTTTGTTTCCTGTGGGCCTACTTCCATATCAATTTCTAGCCTAATTGGCCTGTGGTCGCTACCTGCCAATTGGTTTAGCACCTGACGGTCTATTTTATGGTGAATGTCCATTGTGGAGAAGGCCAAATCTGGAGTCGAGGTGGTATGCCATGTTCTAGAATAGAAGCTACGGCTATCCTCTGGCCTATTGATTAGATGGAGATTCGTGTCTATCTCCCAATCTTCCCCTTCGTCACCTCTGCTGTCTGTGTCCGAGTATCCCCATCGCTCCGAGTGGCTGTTGAAGTCTCCAACTACTATGCAGTTGGAGTCCTTGACTTCCATACTCGAGAGCGTTAGGTCTTTATTTGGTGGTCCGTACAGGTTGAAGATGCGGATCTTCGTCTCTTGAGCCATTATGTCTACTCCTACAATTTCTGCTTGTCCGGTGTGATTGACAGCTACCGCGCTACCCGGTATGCAGTTTCGGGTCAGTATCAGAACCCCTCCTTTGTGACCTTCTCTATCCAGGCGGAAGGCCTGATATCCTCTGATTGAGAATTTATGGTTGCTGTTGAGGTGCGTTTCTTGGATACATGCCACGTCAATCTTATCTTCATGCAAATGATGTGTTAGGGAAAGCTTTTTGTTAATGACTCCATCCGCATTCCACTGTAGTATTTTGAGTGTCTTGAGTTTTTGGTCAATAGGAATTGCCCCATAGCCATATGCCTTGACTCCCCGACACATGGGTGGGTGACCACCAGTAGTCAAGGGTGGGCCCCTTCGAGGCGTGAGGCCCGGCACTCTCGCTGCCTGGCGGGACTCCGCAGGATGAGCGCCATACGTTTTTCTGATAATTTGTACTGTCATCATACTGCGATTTACGTTGCACTATATGTTAAGCTTGTGGCCCAGTGCATCCGATTTCAACAGGCGTTTCTGTAGGGATGCCCTCCTAAGCCTTTGGCTGTCCACAGCCTATCTGCAAGGCAGCAGTTGTTTGTGATCAGAGGTGCCTCTCTTATGGAAGTTGTCTTATCCGACTAACGAATCTTTACTACTCGTGTCTATAGGATGCGGTAATGATATATGAGATATGATATGGACTATGTACTGGTTTGTACTAACCCGGAAGAGAGGCAGTCCAGTGTGTCTGTATCCCAGAATCGTCACGTCCTGCCAGAAACGTATCATGTGCATGTGGGTGGGATACCTCTTTGCTCCCTTTATTTTCTCGGCACATCTGCAGTGATGGTAAGCCTAGCATTCTCCGCCACCTGGGAGGTTGACACAGTAGGGCAGATGTGCAATGTCCGCTAGCCTGCATCTCTTCTGCGTCCATTGGTATGGCTGATAGCAGATAGAGGAGGAGATACAAACAGGAATGCATTGAACCAGAGGACAAGCCTGGTAATGTCACGGAGATGTTGTTTGCCTGGTGTGCGGGCATATCTCATGGTCAGGGACTGTTTCTCGACAGTTCACAGTGAGGTGGCTGCTCTACTGCATTCGACACCCCGACCAAGAACTAAGTCTTCTACTGGGGGTTTCGCACCTCATCGCCGCATGGGGTGAATATCGAGCAGCTTCCAGCCCGCCTTGATCGGCGGGCGGCAGAGACTTTTTTCTGCGGCTCGACCAGGCGGGGCTGAAGCGTGAGCCCCAGCCCCGACCCTGTCGAAGCCTCCCATTGCAATCGTGCTGTGATTTTGGGCGGGATTTTTGCTTAGAGGCGTTCAGCCGTAATGCCTCACATGGTAGCCTCGCGCCGTTGGCTTATCAGACTAGTACGTGAACCAGATGTCTGCGGCTCCTCTCGAGTTGAGCAGGATTACCGTAGCAACGCCCTGTCATTAGTAGGGTAAAACTGACTTGTCTTTCTAGGGTCTATATCCAGCACCCGTTCACTATTTGACCAGACGTATCAATAGAGGGATTTTTGTTTGTCAATGGCCAAGTTTCTGAAACCTGCGATTTCCGCAGGGTTAAGACCAGATTAACATAGCAGACGTTCTTTCCTTATAAGGTTAAGAGACTGACCTGTCTTCCGTGGGTCTAATACCAGCACATGTTTACTATTAGACCCTTATATTGGCCTGTGCGGAGTCTGAAGACCAAGACCTGCTTTCTTCTGTTCAGCTGGTAGTAGGCATCATTTGTTGTGTAGCCAGTGTGTTCTGTTTCCCATTTGGCCATGTATCTGGCCCTAATAAGCCTTTTGGACTCTTCGTAGGTCACACTAGAATCTGGTTGTGGTAGTCTTGCACCTTCTTTTGCCAGTATGTCTGCCTCCTCGTTGCCTTGGATGTTACAGTGGGATGGAACCCACTGTGCCACTACTCTTTTTGGTGCGGACTGCCGGCATAGTTGACAGAGCACTGCTCTTAAATCATTAAGTTCAGTATTTTTCTGGCTTGTTAGTGTTGTGACCACAGCCAGGGCATCAGTGAACAGGACTATATGGCTTTCATTGCTTTCGCCTGTCAGGATTGCTTCTACTGCAGCTTTCAGTGCCTCTTTCTCTGCTGTGAAATTGCTTGAGAATTTTCCAGTTCCCACTGACAGTGTTATTTTTTTACCATTTGGTAGGCTCAGGAATACCCCTGCCCCTCCATTCTGTGTTGTATTTGTTACAGAACCGTCGGTGTATGCATGGGCCCAGTCCATGCTAGGGTAGTTTTCCGCTATGTACCTCAGAGTTATGTCTCTTCTTTCTTTTTCAGTCTGGCTGTTCTTGTTTTCAATACCAGGTATATTTTCTACCACCTTTGGAATGATATGCTGCTTCCATGTAGGTTTGCGTACAGTAGGGATGGATTTTGTTGTTGTTACGGTGTTCATAGGGTCTTCGCTCATTTTTGCTTTCGCTATTTCTGCAAAGTTTCTTCGCTTTAGTTTCCCATTTCCAAATCTATTTAGTGTCTGATGCATTGGATGGTCTGTCAGTCTTCTGAGTTTCTCTGCTTGCTGCTGGGCTCTGCATTCTCTTCTGTCGGTCATGATTGCAGATTTGTAATCTTATCAAGTTCTACAATTGGCGTTGATTTCATGCCTCCTGTTATAACTCTCATGGCATGGTTTTGAAGTTTGCTAATTTTGTCAAAGTCTTTGCTGCTATTGCCAATACCGCAATGTCATACTCGAAAACTGGTCTCACTCTTCCAGTGTACAGTTTCTTTAGTATTTTTTCGTCTGCTTCCCAGCTAGTGCCAGCAAGTTTCCTCATGATTGCCATTCTTTGTCTGACTCTCATTCGGTTTCTCTCGATCTGACTTTTCCATGTCGTGCGCCGATCAAATGTGACCCCCAGGTAGTTTGGGTTGTCGTTTGGCCACAGATATTTGCCGTTAAGACTTATTTTGGTGTTCTGTGCTTGTTTGAAAGGTAGCTAAGTTTATTATAGTCTTTATGTGCGAGTGTGCTTATGTAGCTTCCGTGGCTATTCCGTGGGGATTCTATGGCGAAATGGTTAAGTCGTCGGCCTCGTGATCAGGTGGTGTGGGTTCGACTCCGGACTCCGCCGCCTTTTTCACTGGCGCTTGATGCGGAGTCCCCTGCATCTCGTAATCGCCCCCTTGACGTCTTGTCCTTGACTTGCCACTGGTGTCGGGCGGCACGAGACGAGAGAGTGAGGATTAAAAGTAGCGCAGTTAATCCTTACTGAAAATATCGCTAGCAAAATAATCATCGTCTACGATGGACGGCGGCCTTTGCCTTTGCCTTACTTGCTTATGTAGCTAATTTTATTATAGTCTTTATGTGGGAGTGTGCGTATGTAGCTATGTTTATTATAGTCTTTATGTGTGAGTGTGCGTATGTAGCTATGTTTATTATAGTCTTTAAGTGTGAGTGTGGTTATGTAGCTATGATCATGTGAGTGTGGCTATGTAGCTATATTTATGGGATTGTTTATGCGAGTGTTTTATGTAGCTATGTTACTGTGAGTGTAGTTATGTAGCTATGTTGATGTGAGTGTGGTTATGTAGCTATGCTGATGTGAGTGTGGTTATGTAGCTATGTTGATGTGAGTGTGGTTATGTAGTTATGCTGATGTGAGTGTGGTTATGTAGTTATGCTGATGTGAGTGTGGTTATGAAGCTATGCTGATGTGAGTGTGGTTATGTAGCTATGCTGATGTGAGTGTGGTTATGTAGCTATGCTGATGTGAGTGTGGTTATGTAGCTATGCTGATGTGAGTGTGGTTATGTAGCTATGTTGATGTGAGTGTAAATAGGGCTGGTCTCTTGCCGCCGCAATTGACTCTCATCCAGTATTAGTACAGCGATCTCAGTCCCGCCATACGGAGTGATAGCGCGGGCTTGCCTAACACGCTCGACCGCCTTTCCCCGGCACTCTAGCGGGACCAAATTTGTGGCGTCGTACCGCTGGCAACGGTGCGTCACTGTGGTCAGTATCGAGAAGCTTTGTCAGTCAGTGGTGGTTATTCGAAGGCTTATAGCTAACCTCGACAGTTGGTCTCGCTGGTGGTCATTTTCTCGCAAAGAGCTTGTGACGGGCAAATGGAAAGCAGGAATCGTCCTCGCCCGACCAACCGTTGGGAGAAGGGCAGGCCGGTAGGCAAAATTGTCTCCAGTCCCAGTGAAATTCATCGCCGGGGCCGTTGGAATCCGTTCTGCACAGAGCGCTGCCATCCTTTCCCGAGCGAGCCTGGTCGGTTGGTCGTCTGATGTGTATACGGGCCCCTGTCAGGCGGTCCTAGGTCGACGGAGTGAGGGACGGAACAACCGTCCGTCCGTCAGTCGGTCCCTGCGGCGGTCCTAGTGAGGCTTTTTACACATCCGTCCTCCACCGACCGGTGTGTGTGGTTCGTACGTCTCCGACAGATATCTGGTTGATCCTGCCAGTAGTCATATGCTTGTCTCAAAGATTAAGTCATGCATGTCTAAGTTCACATTGTCTCACGGTGAAACCGCGAATGGCTCATTTAATCAGTCGAGGTTCCTTAGATGACACGATCCTACTTGGATAACTGTGGCAATTCTAGAGCTCATACATGCTTACCAAGCTCCGAGCCTCGCGGAAAGAGAGCTTTTATTAGTTCAAAACAAATCGTCGTTTCCCCTCTCGGGGTTGCGGCGTCCTCACTGGTGACTCTGGATAACTTTGTGCTGATCGCATGGCCTCATGTGCCGGCGACGCATCTTTCAAATGTCTGCCTCATCAAATGTCGATGGTACGTGACATGCCTACCATGTTTGTAACGGGTAACGGAGAATCAGGGTTCGATTCCGGAGAGGGAGCATGAGAAACGGCTACCACATCCAAAGAAGGCAGCAGGCGCGCAACTTAGCCACTCCCGGCACAGGGAGGTAGTGACGAAAAATAACAATACGGGACTCTTTCGAGGCCCTGTAATTGGAATGAGTACACTTTAAACCATTTAACGGGGATCTATTGGAAGGCAAGTCTGGTGCCAGCAGCCGCGGTAATTCCATCTCCAATAGCGTATATTAAAGTTGTTGCAGTTAAAAAGCTCGTAGTTGGATCTCATGCGCAGGCGGGCGGTCCGGCTCGTGCCGGTTCACTGCCCGTTGTCTCCTGCCCTACCGTCTGCCGGCTCTCTCCCGCGGATGCTCTTTGCTGAGCGTCCCGGGTGCCCGGGGCGTTTACTTTGAAAAAATTACAGTGTTTAAAGCAGACCTCGGCTGCCTGATTAATGGTGCATGGAATAATGGAATAGGACCTGGGTTCTATTTTGTTGGTTTTCGGAACTGGAGGTAATGATTAACAGGGACAAACAGGGGCATTCGTATTGCGGCGTTAGAGGTGAAATTCTTGGATCGCCACAAGACGAGCTACTGCGAGAGCATTTGCCAAGAATGTTTTCATTAATCAAGAACGAAAGTCAGAGGCGCGAAGACGATCAGATACTGTCGTAGTTCTGACCATAAACGATGCCGACTAGCGATCCGCACGAGCTGCTTCGATGACTCTGCGGGCAGTTTCCGGGAAACCACAAAGTGTTTGGGTTCCGGGGGAAGTTTGGTTGCAAAGCTGAAACTTAAAATAATTTAAATAAAGGGCACCAACAGGAGTGGATCCTGCGGCTTTATTTGACTCAACACGGCCAACACTGAAATGATTGACAGGCCGAGAGTACTTTCGTTGGGTCTAATAGTGAACGTGTGCTGGAATTAGGCCCTCAAAAATTTGGAGCTAGTATCTCGGTGGCTCGATTTTCTCGCATCCAGTGTTCGATAAAGGAATTGACAGAAGGGCACCACCATGAGTGGAGCCTGCGGCTTAATTTGACTCAACACGCCAACACAGTAACATGACTAACAGACTGAGAGCATTTTCGTTGGGTCTAATAGGGAACGTGTGCTGGAATTAGACCAATGGTAGACAGGTCAGTTTACCCTCTAAATGAAAGAGCGTTTGCTACGGTAATCCTGCTTAACCCTAGAAAAATCGCAGATTTCAGACATTTGGTCATTAACTAAAAAGCCCTCTATTGATTCGTTGGGTCTAATATTGAACTGGTGCTGGTATTAGACCCTTGGAAGACAGGTCAGTTTTATCCTACTAATGACAGGGCGTTGCTACGGTAATCCTGCTCAACTCGAGAGGAGCTGCAGACATTTTGTTCACGTACTAGGCTGATAAGCCAATGTCGCGAGGCTACCATGTGAGGGATTACGACCGAACGCCTCTAAGCCGGAATCCCGCCCAAAATCTCAGCACCGCTGCGATGAGAGGCTACGATTTGGTCGGGATCTGGGGCTCGCGCCTCAGCCCCACCCGGTTGAGCCGCAGAAAGAGGTCTCTGCCGTCCGCCGATCAAAGCGTGCGGGAAGCTACTCGATATTCACACCATACGGCGATGAGGTGCGAAACCCCCAGTAGAAGACTTAGTTCTTGGTCGGGGTGTCGAATGCAGTAGAGCAGCCACCTCACTGTGAACTGTTGAGACGCAACCCTTGATCATGAGATATGTCCGCACACCAGGAGAACAACATCTCCGTGACATTATCAGGCTTGTCCCCTGGTTAAATATACTCCTGCCTCGCTCTCTACCTCTTTCTGCTATCAGTCATCCCAATGGACGCAGAAGAGATGCAGGCCAGCGGACATTGCACCTGTGCCCTATTGTATCAACCTCCCAGGTGGCGGGGAATGCTAGGCGCACCATCACTGCAGAGAAGCCGAGAAAATAAAGGGAGCAAAGACATACGCCACTCACATGCATATGCTACGTTTCTGGCAGGACGTGACGATTTTGGGATACGGACACACTGGACTACCTATCTTCCGGGATAGTACAAAACCAGTACATAGTCCATATAATATATCATATCTCATATATCATCACAACACCCTACAGACACGAGTGATGAAGACTCGATAGTCCTGTAAGACAACTTCCATAAGAGAGACAGCTCTGATCACAAACAACTGCTGCCTTGCAGAAAGGCTGGGGACAACCAACGGCTAAGGAGGGCATACCTACAGAAACGCCTGTGGAAATCGGATGCACTGGGTCCTAGGCTTAACAAGTAACACATTGAAATGTATATCGCTGTATGATGACGTCACAACCTAACAGAAAAAAGCGTGGCGCTCATCCTGCGGAGTCCCGCCAGGCAGCGAGAGTGCCGGGCCCCACGCCTCGAAGAGGCCCACCTAATGCTACTGGTGGGCACCCACCCATGTGCTGTGTAGTTAAGGCACAAGGTGATGGGGCAAAAACTATTGACCAAAAACACAAGAACCTCAGAATACTACATCACTTGCATGAAAGTAAGATTGACGTAGCATGTATCCAAGAAACGCACCTCAACAACAACCATAAATTCTCAATCAGAGGATACCAGACCTTCCGTCTGGATAGAGAAGGGCACAAAGGAGGGGTTCTCATACTGACACATAACTGCATACCGAGTAGCGCGGTAGCTGTCAATCACACCGGACAAGCAGAAATTGTAGGAGTTGACATAATGGCAAAGAGACGTAGATCTGCATCTTCAACCTGTACGGACCACCAAACAAAGACCTGTCGCTTTCGAGTATGGAAGTGAAAGACTCCAACTGCATAGTAGTTGGAGACTTCAACAGCCACTCGGGGAGATGGGGATACTCGGATACAGACAGCAGAGGTGACTAAGTGGAAGATTGGGAGATAAACACAAATCTCTGTCTTATCAATAGGCCGGAGGATAGCCCTAGCTCCTATTCTAGAATATGGCATACCACCTCTACTCCAGACGTGGCCTTTTCCAAGGTGGACATTCACCACAAAATAGACCGTCAGGTGCTAAACCAATTGGCAGGTAGCGACCACAGGCCAATTAGGCTAAAAGTTGATATGGGAGTAGGCCCACAGGAAATAAAACCGCTCCCACGTTGGAATTACAAACGAGCCGACTGAGACAGATTTGCAATCCTGACAGATGGGCTGTGGGAAACCATCAACACACGGAAAAACAATATGAAGCCCATGGTGAAAAGCCTTAGCAAAGCAATAATGCAAGCTGCCACTGAAACCATCCCAAGAGGGGCAAGCCTACAAGCCTTATTGGAATAATGAATTGCAGAAAGTGGAAGACGAAGTCTCAAATGCTAGGAACATGGCAGAGAGAGAACAATCTGTGGAGGCAATTATCGCCCTCAAAGCCACCACGGCGAAATGCAAATACACTCTTAACCAAAAAACAAGAGAAAGCTGGAAAAACAAAACAGAAAGCCTCAATTTAGATAAAGATGGGAACAAACTATGGAAGTTAGTCAGAGTCATGAATGACGAAACCCATCAAACAAACAAATTACCATCAAGCAGGGCGACAACATGCTCACTTGAAAAAAAGCAGCAAACGCCTTTATTGAACATTATGCCAGAGCAAACCACATTGATGTCCCTGCATATACGCATACAGACATTATTGAAGAGCAAAAGGGGCACGACAACATCAAGATGGCACCAGAAGACAGCATGATGGCAAAACTACCAATGAATGAAATGGAAGAGGCAATGAGAACCTTAAAAAAAAGGAAATCACTCGGAAAAGATGGGGTAACAAAAGAAATGCTGATGGGGTTGGGCCAAACAGCAAAGTTGAAGTTACTATCAGTCCTGAACCAAAGCTGGAAAAAGGGTATTGTACCTCAAGCATGGAAAGATGCAGTACTTGTACCAGTACCAAAAGAAAGGGAAAGATAAAACAGATCCAAATGAATACAGGCTTATCAATCTACTTAGCTGTGCAGGCAAACTGATGGAACGTATGATAAACACCAGACTTATGTGGCACCTGGAAAATAAACACATACTAATTCCACAGCAAGCAGGCTTTAGGCAGCACAGATCCACTGAGGATCAGATAACCCTAATAGCCCAGGAAATAAAAGATGCTTACCAGGAGAAAAAACACACAGTAGCGGTTTGGGCGGATCTAGAAAAAAGGCATTTGACAAAGTCTGGAAAGAAGGACTTAAAGTCAAGCTACGAAGAAGTGAAGTCTGTGGAAAAATGTACAAATGGATCAGTCACTACCTCAAAAACAGAACAGCCAAAGTTCAAGTACAAGGGCAGATGAGCAAAAAAGGTGACACTCGAGCAGGGAGTACCCCAAGGGGGAGTTCTGTCACCCACACTCTTCCTGGTGTTTATAAATAACATAACAGAGAATATACCAAGAAGAGTCCACCGTTCAATGTTTGCAGACGATCTGGCTATGTGGACCTCTGAAAAGAATCTTCTATAGCAAGTAATCTGATGCAGCAGGCCTTAACATCGCTGGAAGAGTGGGCGAACTCATGGCTGGTCAAAATAAACGAGGACAAAATAACATGTACGATATTCTCGCTTTCAAACAAACCCCAAAACACCAAAATAAGTCTTAACGGCAAATACCTGCGGCTAAACGACAACCCAATCTACCTGGAAGTCACATTTGATCAACGCATGACATGGAAAAGTCAGATCGAGAGAAAGCGAATGAGAGCCAGAGAAAGAATGGCAATCATGAGGAAACTTGCTGGCACAAGCTGGGGAGCAGACGAAAGTGTACTAACGAAATTGTACACTGGAAGAGTGAGACCAGTTCTCGAGTATGGCATTGCGGCATGGACAACAGCAGCAAAGGCGAACTTCGATAAATTTAGCAAACTTCAAAACCAAGCCATGAGAGTTATAACAGGAGGCATGAAATCAACGCTAATTGTAGAACTTGAAAAGATTACAAATCTGCAATCCATGACCGACAGAAGAGACTGCAGAGCCCAGCTGCAAGAAGAGAAACTCAGAAGACTGACTGACCATCCAATGCATCAGAGACTAAACAATTTTGGAAATGGGAAACTAAAGCGGAGAAACTTTGCAGAAATAGCCAAAGCAAAGATGCACGAAGATCCCATAAACGCACAAACAACACCAAAACCCATCACTACTGTACGAAAACCTACCTGGAGGCAGGATATATTCCCAGAGATAGTAGAAAATATACCAGGTATTTGAAAAAAAAACAACCAGACTGAAAAAGAAAGAAGAGATACAACCCTGAGGTACATAACGAAAAAATTCCCAAGCATGGACTGGACCCATGCATACACCGACGGTTCTGTAACAAACACAACACAGAACGGATGGGCAGGGGCATTCCTGAGCATACCAAATGGCAGAAAAATAACACTGTCAGTGGCAACTGGAAAATACACAAGTAATTTCAGAGCGGAGGCAGAGGCACTGAGGGCGGCAGTAGAAGAAATGGTAAAAGGAATGAAAGCCATATAGTCCTGCTTACAAATGCCCTGGCCGTAGTCACAGCACTAAAAAGCCAGAAAAATACTGAACTTAATGATTTAAGAGCAGTACTCTGTCAACTATGACAACAGTCCGCAACAAAAAGAGTAGTGGTACAGTGGGTTCCATCCCACTGTAACATCCAAGGCAACGAGGAGGCAGACAGACTGGCAAAAGAAGGTGCAAGGCTACCACAACCAGATACTAGTGTGACATACGAAGAGTCAAAAAGGCTTATAAGAGCTAGATACATGACCAAATGGGCAACAGAACATACTGACTACACAAAAAACGATGCCTATTACCAGTTGAACAGAAGAGAGCAGGTCGTGGTCTTCAGACTTCGCACTGGCCACAATAGACTGCGGTACCACCTATTCAACAATTTGAAGATAGGTGGCACTGACGAATGCTCGTGTGGTACCGGGAAAATGACCGCTGAACATTTGTTGCAAAACTGCCCGACATACGAGGATCAGAGAAAGCAGATGTGGCCATCACCAGTGGCAACACTAGACAACCTCTACGGCAGTGTTGACCGCAGCTTTTTTCGAGAAAATACACGTTGACGTCTGACAGCGTACGAAAAAGAAGAAGAAGAAGAAGAAGAAGAAGAAGAAGATGTGAGTGTGCTTATCTTGGTGCTTGTGTGAACCTTTTCATATGAATTTGTTTATTTTAGTGTTTATGTTTATGCAAGTGTTTTTAAAAGTGAGTATTTTTATGTGTTTATGTGAGTGTCCTGATGGGAGTATGTTTATATGAGTATGGTTTTGTGAGTATGTTTATGAAAGTTTATTCGAGTAAGGATACATAAGGATACTTCCGGTCGAGCGCGTGACCGGCCGCCGCCACGTCAGCTTCGGATGTTCTGTGATATTTAATCTTCTTCCAAAACTCGAATGAATTCAAGAAGTGTATTATCGACGGAACAACACTTGAGAGCCGTACTACAATTAGCATATGTGAAATAAGATACACATATTTGATAATGTGCCGTATTCTAGTTGTAGTCGAACTCTAAGTCTACCGTCCCTATTCCGACAACGCGTGAGCGCAAAATCACTGGGCCGTGCATAGAAAATGCGCACGTACTCTCGAGCCACCTTGCTGACACTTAGACCGGTGGTGTGTAGGGGTCACCGGTTATCACAGGACGTCTTGCATACCTCGGAGATCTTGTCAGTAAAAGACCCAAAATAAACGTACGGAAAGAAAAGGGACGGGATATGTGGTAAAAGAAAAAAATAAGAAGCCAAGAACAGGGAAAGCTTTTTTAGATTTGCCCTGACCTGCTCAAGCCCATCCAGCTAAGCTCGTCATGAGGCTACCACAACAGCAAATGTGCTGAGCGGTGTGGACCGTACATAACACGGCGAGGCACTTGAACAGCCGTGGTCATCCACTGCACCCGAGTCCTTATCCAGTCGCCTGACTTGTCTTGCCACTGGTTAAAGTTGGACTCGGACGAACGATTGAGGTTGACGAACTGCGCAAACCTTTCTCACTTAAATCAAATTTATCGCGCAAGTCATTCTCTTTTCATTTATCCAGTACTAACACAGTCGAGTCCTGTGACGACGACGAGCGGGGAAGCGGAGAGCGTAAGTCCGCTGACAAGCTAAACTGCAGTCAAAAAGCTGCGTCAGTTGCGGGACACCTGGCTGAGCAATAAAGCGGATGAGATATATGGATTTGCTGACAATCATGATCACCGTCTGGCGAAGCGAACTTTCCATGCTCTCACTGCCTGCAAGTATGCAGATCCCAAATCGGACTCGTCAGCCATCACCGCATCCATCCACACCCCGGCATTACAGAATACTCGACTGGAAGGACTGGATATGTGTGAAAAGAAAAGGTCCTCATCACTCGTGATGGACGAACAACAAACATTTGAGTAAGTATGTAAATGTGTTTGTTTACGTGAATATATTCATGTGAATGTATTTATGTTTATGTGTGTTTATGTCAGTAAGTCTGTTTGAGTAATTTATATGAGCTAGTTTTAATAGAGCATGTTTATATGAGTATGTTTATGTAAATGTGTGTTTAGTGTGTTTATATGGGTATATTTATCTGAGTATAACTATACAGGCATGTTTATGTGAATGTGTTTTTATGAGTATGTTTGTCTCAGTCTCTTTATGTATGTATATGTGACCATGTGCGTATGTTTATGTAAGTGTGTATATGTAATGTAAGTAGCATGTCCTTTGTAGAACATGGCTTCCTGCAACCGGCAATCTATTTAGCTGTTAAAAGTCTCTTGGCATGTGTGCAGTACGGTAGGTAGCCATTACTTTACATACGCGAAGGAGCGGTCGCATCGCTTATGTGAGATTATGTAAGATTATATGAGTGCTTAGTTTATATGAGCGTGTTTTTGCGAATGTGTTTATGTATGTTTATGTGGTGTGTTTATCTGAGTAGGTTTACATAGGCATGTATACTCTACAAGGACAATGATTATGATAGTTTGAAGACAACCTCTGTTGCACATCTAAAATGTTTACTGACATTAACTTCAAGTGAATGTATGTAAATAGCCCCTTTTCAGTCATGTTTGACTATTGGATGATGTGACCTTGGAGTAGCAAATATCTATTTAATTTTTTTTCTTTTTTCTTGAAACGTTGTCTATTCGATTCCCTGCGTTGATTGCGCTTATTTTCGACCAGCCTGAGGTGGCTCTTCAAGTTGCATATCCATTGTATCTGTCTGCAGCTATTTCTTCCCAAATTGTCAGATCCATGTTCAATGCCTTCATGCCCGCCTACACCCGTCTTTGAACCACAGATGTGGTTAGCCAACGGTTCTTTAACCACATGCCAGTTGTTAATATAGAATATCATTGGGGGTGCTTCCGACGTCCCTTTAGCGAACGTGACCAAGCCAATACTGTTTTTGCTGCTAAATGAGAGTGTACATACTTGGGAGATCGTTGCGAGAATGTACCTATATATTTGGTACCCTATCCCTCCATTGGACGCCATGGTTGGATCTCAGCCGCCCTAAGTGAAAGATGTTGAGCCTTTGCTTTTGTTTGGCATATGTTACCAATGTTTTTTGCTACCATATAATAATATTAATAATAATAATTTCATCCATCGCCGTCACTGAGGACCAACAAAATCATCACATGTCATATTGAAACCTTGAGGATGTGTATGTGTGCCAATTTGAGCCTGGAAAAATATGTGGCACGACAGTCAAATGTAATCTGCAGTTGTCTCTGAAATTGTATCAGCTTTTGACTTCCTGATTCTAAGGTCTATCCTGAGTTGCCTGGATACAGAGACTCTCGCTGAGTTCAACGCCGTCTGTGACAGTTCTTTTTTTAATGTTGAGGGATTGTGAGCCAGTATCTGTGATATGGTCCAGCGTATATGCAAAATGCGTTTTGTACAATTTATGTGAAAATGATTTAGCATGCTGGCGTCACCAGCATAAACAATCCAGCACTCACACGCATAGAGCAGGGTGGGGGCAAGAGCGGCACGGTAGACCTTCAGCTTAGTCATTATGTTGATTCCTCGACGTTCCCACACTGTTAAGCGCATTCGGCCATAAGCTGTGCTGGCCTTTGCTATTCTATTAGCCAGCTCATCAGCCTCAGTAACTGATCTCAACAGCGTGCTTCCGAGGTAGACATATTTTTCAACCGCTGGTAATTTCTGTCCCTTCACTGTTACTACTGGCTGTCCCTTCACTGTAACTACTGGTTGTTTATACGATGTACCTAGTGCCGGTTTATACATGACCTCAGTTTTTTTGGTGCTAATTGTCAAGCCAAAGTTGTCACAAGCAGCAGAGAACCGGTCCATACCCTGCTGCCTTTTCCTACTGTTCAGAGCAGTCATCCGCAAACACGAGTTCGCATATCGTGTCATGCATCACATTTGTCTTCGCCTTCAGTCTGTGGAGATTGAATAGACCACCATTCAGGCGGTACTTTATTGGTATACCATACTTGGTATTCTTAAAGACAAAATAGCTGAAAACATCATATAAAACAGTTTCGGGGTGTACTTATAGATCCCTGTTTCACACCGTTGTTGGTCTCGAATGGGGGAGAGGTCTCGCCGCTGTCAAAGTACACGTTCGAGCATGTCCTCGTGGCGTTGTTTCACCGCGGTTACGAATTTGCTAGAACAGTCAAATTTAGACATGATCTGTCATAACCCACCTCTGAAGGTCATATCAAATGGCTTTGTGCGGTCAATGAACGTAATATAGAGCTCGCGGTTATGTTATCGACATTTCTCCTGTATCTGACGCGCTACAAATATTGTGTCCATAGTTCCTCGACCAACTCTAAATCCACACTGTCTTTCCGGGAGATAATAGTCTAGCTCAAGATGTTTGTTCAGTCGATTGAGCAGCACGTGCACCAGGAACTTTCCGCCAATAGATAGCAGAGAAATCCCGAGGTGGTTGTCACATTTCTCGCGATTGCCCTTTCTCTTGTAGATATGCACTATCGACGCATCCTTAATTTCCCGTGGGATTACTTCATCAGCCCACTTGCAGCAGAAAAATTAATTCAGTGAGCCTCTTGGTGAGGCATGTTTCCTCTGCTGAATACACCTTTACAGGTATTGCTTTACCTCAATGGGCTTTTCCAGGAGATAGAGATTTGATGGTTTTGTCCACTTCATTTTCAGTTTTGATATTATCCATGACCGTGTTCATTTATACCTGGCGCATGCGTTGGGTGGCCTCATCATTTATGGATGATGTACTGTTAAGAACGTTGCAGAAATGATCTCCCTTCCTGTCGAGGATCTGAGCTTTCTCTGTTATCAGCAATCCATCGGCGTTACAAACTGGAATGTTACCAGAAGACTTTGGACCATATAGTGATTTCAAAGTAGAGCCCTTTGATGTCATGGTGCACCGCAAACGCCTCTATCTCGTCTGTCTATCTGCTTAGCCAGGATTCGTGTAACTCTCTGAGTCTCTTTTGAATTGTTCTTCGATCGCTAGTGAAGGCAATTTTCTTGGACAAGAACGATGTGTCCTTTTGACGAGCCCTGTGCGCTTCATGCTTTGCATCGAGAAGAATCTTAATTTCGCCATCTTTTCGTCGAACCAGTCTTTGTGCTTTTTCGTGTAAAACTAAGGGTGTTTTAGCTCTGTAGAGTTAACAGTGCCACTTAGAGTCCTCCAGTTTTGATCGATATTAGAGTTTCCAAGATGCATCTTCCTTCTGGTTTCTAGCTCAGCAGCGAAACTGTTTCTTGTAGGTTCCTATTTCAGCTTCTCAACATTTAGTCTTTTCGGTGCTGTTGTCCCTTGAGGCCTCTTTGTTTGGACTTTTAGAATCTAATTGGTTATCACGAGACGATGGTCAGTTCAACATTCCGCGCCACACACACTTTTAGTTATTTTGAGATCACTTCGGTCCCGGCGTCTGACAATGATGTAGGCTATAAAATGCCAGTGGTGGGACCTGGGATGCATTCACGTTGTCCTTTTTCTAGTTGGAAGTCGGAAGATGGTGTTCGTAATGATAAGCTCATTTGTGGCAACATGTCTTTTCAGTAAGAGTAGGCCGTTACCGTTACATTTACCTATGCCAATTCAACCAAAGATGCCACAGTGTTGTCCGTGTCAACTCTGGAATTAAAATCTCCTACCATATAAGAGCGTACTAAAAACATATACATTGTAGACTAGGACCTTGGTCTTGGCTGTAAGTTTGGGGTTTCCCAAACACGCGTTGTGATACTGGAAAAATATGGCAGCAGCTTTGCCAATGCGATTGCCTATTTCGGAGTCTAGTGAGAATTTATCGTTGATGAGGGACTACAGGTAAATGAACTGGTCCACATCTACCAATGCGTAGTTGTCAATGATGATAGCTGGGGTTGACTGTAAGTCTTATCCCATCACGCTTGCCTTATTCATGTTTATTATAGGGTTAAAATCTCGAAGAAGCGATCTATTAAGCTTTAGATATCCTGCTGACTGAGACAATTGCAGCATCATCAGCAAATAGTTCTAAACGGTAACTTTCCTGATCTTGGTTTTTGCCTTGAACCTTGTAAGATTAAACAAACGACCATCCAACTTGGTGTTGGCAAATCTCTTCTGTTGCATTACCAAATACATGCTTCAGTAGCTGCGCACAGAAGATTCTAAATAGTGTGGGAGCCAGTAAGCAGTCTTGTTTAACATCACTGTGAAAACTGAATGGTTGCGATGCATTACCGCTGAATTAGACTGTTCCTTTCATATCCTCAGGAAATTACAATATTAACTGCAGCAGTTAATTAGGGCAGTCTATTTTTGATAGGATTTTGAAGAGTCTAGTCATACTAACTAAATCAAATGTATTTGTCAGGTCAATGAAATTGATATAAATAGGCTTTTTCCGCTCGCATGACTTTTCTTGTAGCTGTTGAAGAAAGACATCATGTCAATCGTTGATCTTCCAGATTTGAATCCGCACTGTGACTGGGTACACGCGCTCAGCAAGTTTATGTAGCCGCAGTAAATTCACAGTGGCAGAGATTTTGACAACACCATTGAATGGCAAGATATCGCTTTAATTATTGCAGTCCCGTCTATCATCTTTATTTGTCTATAGTGTGACAATCTTTGAATCACTCATATCTCGAGATTTGATGGCTTCTTTGCAACTCTGGCATAGCAGCTAGTGCAGTGGTTTCAAGAATGCATCTTTGCAGTGCTTGATCAGATCATGGGGTTTGCCATTGCTGCCCGCTGTTCTGCCCAGGGATAAGTTGTCAGTGGCTGCATTGTGATCTAAATATGGTTCGACGTCAAGCTCCTCCATTATAGAACAGCCTTGAATAGTATCAAGGGCTATGAGAGTAACCGTACTTTTGCATGAGTTGAGCTCAGAACACTGCTTTACCCATCAATTCATCTGTCTTCCTTTGTCAGTTAATTTTTCCCCAGTGATGAATTTAGATGACATCGTCTTACTGGGCACGGGACTTTAATGGGTTTTTTTCAGTTTGGAAGTATGAGCTGCTCAGAACTCATCTGCACAGTGGCGATCTATTTATCGAACTTGGCTCCTAGTGGACTTGATAGTTTGCAGGGTAACTGCATTTGGAAGGTGCTTGTATTTATTTAGAGCAGTACTATTTGCCTCGATGACAGGTCTCATATCAATTATTTTTGCTTCGAACCAGTCATTTGATTTTGCAGTTCTTCTTCCAATAGCAGCAAGTGTAGCACCATGGATATTATTTTGAAGTTGTTCACAGGGCTCTGTCACCATGATGCTTTCTTGTGAAATTATGTAAGCGTCCTTCGTATCATCGTTAAAGCGATCGAACAAGTTACGTGAGCGTTCTTCGTGCCATCGTTAAAGCGATTGATCAAGTTATGTGAGCGTCCTTCGTGTCATCGTTAAAGCGATTGATCAAGTTATGTGAGCGTCCTTCGTGTCATCGTTAAAGCGATTGATCAAGTTATGTGAGCGTCCTTCGTGTCATCGTTAAAGCGATTGATAAAGTTATGTGAAACCCACTGACGCCCACAACTACCTCCTCTACACTTCCTCTCATCCCCAATCCTGCCGCGATTCGCTTCCTTTCTCCCAACTCCTCCGCCTCCAACGCCTATGTCAGGATGACGACGACTTCCTTCTCCGGGCCCACGAGATGCTTGACTTCTTCCGCAAGCGACTCTACCCTGAGACCACTCTCTCCTCCGCTCTTCAGCGGGTTCTTCTTATCTCCCGTTACGACTCCCTCACTCCCACTCGCCGTCCTCCCTCTGACCGTGTGAAACTCGTCCTCACCTATCACCCTCACTGCGTCTCTGTCCGGGATATCCTATTCCGCCATCTCCCTATCCTTCACTCTGATCCTGCCACTCGCAAAGTTTTTCCCGATCCTCTTCTTGTTGCCTACAAACGTGACAGGGACCTGAGGGACTTGATGGTCAGTAGTCGCCTACACATCAGCCCTCATAGCCTCCCAGGCACCAGGCCATGCAAATACTCACGTGGCTGTGTTACCTGCCCTCATGTCATCCTTTCTCGCTACATTACCTTCCCTAAGGCTGAATTCTTCATCAAAGAGGGTTTCACATGCAAATCTCGAAACCTCATCTATTCCATCATCTGCCGCCAGTGTGGTATGACTTTCATTGGGGAAACTGGTATGGAACTACGGGAGCGTTTCCGCCAACACCTCAACGACATCCGCAACCGCACTGGTTCCCCAATTACCAGCCACTTCAATGGTCCTGAGCACCGGGGTATTGCTGACGTCAGTGTCACTGGTCTAGTTTCGTGCTTCTCTGAGGATCGTCATCGATTCGCCCTTGAGAATAGACTTATCTCGAGGATGGGCTGTCTCCAACCACATGGTATCAATATCTTCCTTACTTTTTCTTAAACCCTCACACTGGCCCCCATCTATTTGTCCTCCTTTGCCCACCCCCGCCGCCCCCATTCTTCCATCAGTTCTCTTCCCCCCTCTCCTATATCAATATTACACCCTCCCGGCTTATATTGCCTTCTCGTTGTTCTCCTATCTGGACCACTATCTGGCCACCATTGGCTTATCAGGCACATTCCGCCACTTTGTGTTTCTTCTTCTTCTTCTGCGTACGCAGTCAGACAGTAACCATTATTTTTTCGAAAAAAGCGGCGGTCATCCTGAGGCTGTCGCCACTGCCATAGAGCTTGTCTTGCAGTTCCACTGGTGATGGCCACATCTGCTCTCTCTGATCCTCGTATGTCGGGCAGTTCTGCAGCAGATGTTCAGCGGTCATTTTACCAGTACCGCACGGGCATTCGTCGGTACACCCCATCTTCAATTTGTTGAATAGGTGGTACCTCAGTCTATTGTGGCCAGTGCGAAGTCTGAAGACACACTTTGTGTTTGACCTCTCCGAGTCAGTTTCAATCGAGCGCTTGGCATAGCCGGTCGCTTAGACAGGAAACAGATGAGTTGACCATTTTTTCTTATATGTTGATTTGTTAATACAGTGTTGTTGTCCCTGATGAAGGCCTATTGGTCGTAACGTAGGTTTCGTTTGTGTTCTCGTCTCGGTGCGGTATCTGACCATACCCATTTTTAAATTTTGATTAAGCTCAACCTTAATCAACGTTTACTAGTTTCTTTCATATGTTTTTTGTTCTCATCAAGTTATGTGAGCGTCCTTCGTGTCATCGTTAAAGCGATTGAACAAGTTCTGTGAGGGTCCTTCGTGTCATCGTTAAAGCGATTGATCAAGTTATGTGAGCGTCCTTCGTGTCATCGTTAAAGCGATGGATCAAGTTATGTGAGCGTCCTTCGTGTCATCGTTAAAGCGATTGATCAAGTTATGTGAGCGTTCTTCGTGTCATCGTTAAAGCGATTGATCAAGTTATGTGAGCGTCCTTCGTGTCATCGTTAAAGCGATTGATCAAGTTAGGTGAGCGTCCTTCGTGTCATCGTTAAAGCGATTGATCAAATAATGTGAGCGTCCTTCGTGCCATCGTTAAAGCGATTGATCAAGTTTTGTGAGCGTCCTTCGTGTCATCGTTAAAGCGATTGATCAAGTTATGTGAGCGTCATTCGTGTCATCGTTAAAGCGATTGATCAAGCATTTTAATCATGTCGATGAGTGGTATACCTTCATGTCTGGTGTGTTTAAAATTTCTATGTTGCAATTTGAATGTGCAAGACCACAAAAGGAAGCATCTTTGATTTGACAGAATGTTCCCTTTATCTCTTTTATTTCAAAATGAGGCACATTTTTCAGTAACTAACGTTTCGATATCACTTCTAACGGAAGTTGGAAGGTGGAAGCGTGCATGTACAGTATCTTAATGTGGTTCATTAGCTAGCTGTCTACTATGTTTTCTATGTTGGATTCTTATCGCATGCTGCGTGTCAGTGATTTATAATGAATGCAAAAAAGCTGTGAGGTTCGTGCCGTGATCCGAATTTTTTGGAAAAACGCAATAGTGCTGCAGAAATTCACAGACAACTTAATGAGGTTTATGGACCAGATATTATGACTGATAGTATGGTTAGGAAATGGTGCCGTATGTTTAAAGAAACGTAAATATATGTCCGTGATGAAGATCGTAGAGGCCGGCCCAGTGTGGTGACTGACAATTTGGTGCAATAAATTGAACACACACATTCTAGAAATCTGTAGTTTCACAAATGCTGCATTGCATGTTGAAATTTTAGAAGTTTCACGTTCAGTGATTTACGACATTGTGAAAAGAAACGTGGATTTTCTACACAAACATCAAGACAAAGCAACAGTCAATGCAACGTGGCACACATGGTCCCCAAAAGCATAGAAGTTTAAGCGAGCACCTTCGGTCAAAAAGATCATGCCCACTGTTTTCTGGAACAAAAGATTGGTCTTGCTTATTGATTTTCTTGAACGTGAATAGACACTTAATGCCATTGCGTATTGTGATACTGGTGAAACTTAGACGTGTCATTCAAAGCAAAAGACACAGGTTGCTACCCTCTGGGATTCTGCTTTTGCACGATAATGATCGACGTTATAGTGCAGGCCGAACTGTTCAATCGTTGCAAAAAGGACGTTTTTTTTTGCCACCTGTCCTACAATGGTGACTGTTGGGAAATAATGTAAATGTATGGTTACTTTTTGGTAGCAATAAATCGTTTTTATCCTTGATGTTTAAAAAAAATTAATTTAATACTGGAATTTATTAAAAAAACCAACCTTGTAGATTTAGGAACATTACGTATGCAGGGGTTCAGATCTGATGTCATTTTGCACTTAACACTGATGGTAAAGAAAGTAAATGAACTGTGTGGGAGCATAAATGATTTTTGTTTCCACATTTAAGAACATAATTGCAGAATAATGTGCAGTCTAAAGGTGCTCCATTGCATTGACTACATGAGCACTTACCTGTAGCAAACATATAACTGAGTTTGATTTGAGATTTAACAAAAGAAGAGAATATAAAAGACCTAACAACTTTAGTGAGATGGAAGAGGTTGGAGTATTTGTTTTGAGTGCATGTTTCATGCAATCACAGTTCAGGGCATGTAGAGTAGCTCAAGGATTTAGATGTGAGTAGGCTAATAGCATGTATAATAATCCAGTGTGTTAGTAGTTATGCTGAGTTAAGCTGCTGTGGTCAAGAAAAAAATCAACATAATTTCTTTATTGAGTTTAATTACCTTGGAAACGGCAGTAATAATATGCAGATATCGTTCTGTGTCAGAGACCTGCAAGAAAAAGATGTGCAAAAATTAACATTCTGTACTAAATTTCATTTAAAATTAAATCCTCTTTCACGTGTTCATAAACAGTTGCTCCAAGTATTTGAGACCATTTGGTACAAATACAATATTTTTACCCTGTCATTTGTTTCTTTATTTTTTGGACTGCTCAGGCACAAGTCATTACATAGCCTTTGCATTTTCAACATCCCAAAGACCAATTAAAATAGCATAAGTAAATGCCATGAGGTCATACGAGGAATATAAATATAATCAATTTGAAGTTTTAACTGTATACCAATAAAGTAACGCATGGATGGGTGGTCTATTCAATCCCCGCAGACCTAAATCGTAGACAAAGGTGATATGCGAACTCTTGTTTGCAGATGACTGTCCTCTGAACAGTAGCTCAGAACAAAATATGCAGGATGGTATAGGGCATGGGCCGGTTCTTTACTGCTTGTGACAGCTTTGACTTGACAATTAGCACAAAGAAAACCGAGGTCATGTATCAACCGGCACCACGCACATCGTACAAACAGCCAGTAAGTTACAGTGAAAAAGCGGACATAAATTACAATAGTAATAATAAAGTCAAAAAGCCCGCTGTGTTCAGCTGCTAAGGATTGTCCATGCGTCGACCGAACTCACTACAGACTCTCCAGGTGAAGCTGAGTGCTCCGCTATCTTTGGATGGGGGCAGAAAGGAGTGTTTCTTGGACCATTGTTTATGTCTGTCTTTCTTTGTCCGTTTGTGTCTGACTCACTGTTTCCTCGTTTTCCGCCCCTGAACCCTCTGCACTGTCCACCCTCGGGTCAGCGTGACCATTACAGTGCTAAGAATACGAGGTTGGACGAGGTATCATGTAACCTCCGGTAGAGGTGGGGAGGGTAGGAGGAAAGGGCTTTAGTCCGACCAAGAAGTCCCTTAAGTAGTGATGACCTGGACTGACTTCTAGTGCGCAGTTAAACGGAAATTACAAGCGGTTGAAAAATCTGTCTCTTTCGGAAGCACGCTGTTGAGATCAGTGACTGTTACTGATGATAGAATAGCAAATCACATCACAGTTTTTGGCCGAATGCTCTCAACAGTATGGGAACGTCGAGGAATCAACATAATGACTAAGTTGAAGTTTTACCGTGCCGCGATTGTCTCCATCCTGCTCTACACATGTGAGAGCTGGACTATTTACGCTGGTGACGCCAGGAGGCTAAATTATTTTTCACATTAACTGTCTGAGACGCATACTGCATGTACATGCGTACGCTGGCAGGACCATACCCTAGATACTGAAGTGCTGTCCAGATCAAACATACAAAGTATTCATGCACTTTCCCCAAAATT
This sequence comes from Ariolimax columbianus, assembly GCA_036924085.1. Taxonomy (NCBI): domain Eukaryota; kingdom Metazoa; phylum Mollusca; class Gastropoda; order Stylommatophora; family Arionidae; genus Ariolimax; species Ariolimax columbianus. The sequence goes on from JAVGWX010000013.1 coordinate 53,513,884, forward strand.
CTATTTGAGTTGGGCTGGCCACCTTGCCTGAATGTCAGACAATAGGCTTACAAAGAGGCTACTGTATAGAGAACTGAGTGAAGGACAACAATCACAATCACGTCCTAAAATGCATTTCAAGGAAAGTATGAAGGAGTCCCTTAAGAACTGTCAAATATACATTAATATCTGGGAGAACCTGGTTCAAAATCGCTCTACTTGGAAGAGAAAGGCCACAGACTGCGTTGAGCTCAGCGAGGTTCTCCGTACCCAGGCAGCCCAAGATAGACGTTCAATCAGGAAGTCAAAAGCAGACAACATATCAGAGACATCTGCTGACTTACGTTTGCGAGTCGTGTCCCACAGTTTTCCAGACTCGAATTGGTTTGATCAGTCATGAGCGCACACACATATTCAAGGTTGCATTATGACACGTGATGATGTTGGTGGTCCTCATCGACGACGATGGACGAAGTATTATTATTATTATTATGAACAGTCTGTAGCCTTCCTAGTGATCAATTCAGTAAAACAGGGTCATGTGACCATGTTGCTTTTTATGAATGGTATTTGCTGCCATGCTTTCTGGTGGTATACATGGATTTATCACTGACACGCATATCAGATATGTGACGAATAGACAGCTATTAAATCTGAGGGCCTATAGTTCTTAAATATAATTAAAGAAGCAGCCATCTTAGATCTCTTTGTTGATGACTGTGCAATCAACACTTATTCAGAACAGAACATGAAAATCAAAATTAGCGAATGATCTTCTGAGTGCACTAACTTTGATTTTACCGTCAACACAAAGAAAATGACAAGCCCAAAATCAAACATTACTATACATGGTCAACATTTACAAGCACTTGATAGCTTTACCTATCTTTGTAGTATCCTCACCGGGATTAAGACGCTGAGCAGCGCATGAGCTGCAGTGGTCAGCGACCCATAGCTGACTGCTATCGTCAGAGTCGGTGAACCAGAGCTGCCAAGACCCTTCTACACCTCCACGCGGTGATCCTGGATAACGGGCTGCAGCAGGGCAGACTAGCTAAGGAGAAGGGATCGAAGAGGGAATGCTAACCCGGTACTTCAAAAATGCTTGCTGAAATCGAATGTGTTGGACTGAAAGGTGCAAATATCGCAGTCAAGCTGTAAACTACAACACAACGCATTCCGTTCTATGGACTACATTCTGCTACTTAAGCCCTTTCAGGGTTTGGTAGCGGGAGATTGAGAACGAACGAAGAAGAAGAAGAAGAAGTATCCTCACCAGAGAAGCGAATATCAACTCTGAGTTCCAAAAACAGAATTGTCAAGACATTTGCTGCATTTTGGTAGACTACCAGCCAATTTTTGGGACCGACAAGATCGAGTTCTACCATGATGTGGTGCTAACCACTCTTCGACATGCCTGCAACACATAGACAGTGTATAGCAGACATGACTCTGCAGACTATTCAGGATCAACAGGCAAGATAGAATGCTCATTTCTGAAATCATCAACAGGGAGAGGCTCTCAATGATGTTGCATAGAGTCCAAATCAGATGGATTAGATATGTCGTTCTAATTCCAATAAATGCTTCCCTAAGCAATTGTTGTACGGTGAGCTGAGATAAAGCCGTTGGCCTCGTGATCAGGTGGTGTGGGCTCGACTCAGGACTCCGCCGTCTTTTTCACGTGTGCTTGATGCGGAGTCTCCTGAATTCTCGTAGTCGCCCCCTAGTATGAGAGAGTGAAGATAACAAGTAGCGAGGTTAATCCTTACTGAAAATATCGCAAGCAAAATAAATTATGCCATCATCGTCTACGATGGACGGCGGCCTTTGCATTTGCCTTGAGCTGAGAACAGACAAACACTCTATGGCGGTGGGTTAAGAGACGCATAAGAAACGATATAAAGTCTGAACAGTTATCGCATTGATGTCGCTGTTCTGAAGATGCCTGCTCTGGACCACTCTGTCTGGCACTCTGCCATTACACACAGTGTCCCCATTGTCAAGCAGAAAATCATTTGATGAAAAGAAAGAAAAGGGCAGGCAGTGCCTTCACAACGCACGTTATTTTACTATATTTACCCCTGGTTCATTTGTCCAGTCGAATCCAGCAGGTGTCAACCTTTTGTTATTTCTCCAACAAGTCATGAATGACCTGTTCACTCCAGATTTGTAAATAATATGAAAGAGATTAGAGGGTGGGTCAATGTCTGGTGCGTAGAACTCACACACAGCCCCTGTCAGGTCACTGAGTGCATCTAATGTCAATCCGTATTCAATAGCTTGAAAAGTTCTCTTACACCTGTATGTGAGAAGATGATACAGGCAGCAGTAATTTGTTTCTATTTTTCTTCTATGCCCCTACAACAGTATGAGCTACACTCTGATTAAATTAGATGATTTGATATTATATTGTACATACACATTCAGTTAACCAACAGCAGCCATAACATTTGCATTTCTTATTTTGATTTTAGACTTTCTTCATTCTTTCAACTGCTTTGCGTTTCTTCTAAATTATCCTTACTCCATCCGATATAGTCTGTCGGGGTCTTTGTGTATGGTGTTCGTACATCACATGGGATAAAGACCACTCTCTTTGTTCAGCCGTTTGGACAGTTTGATCTCTTTCTGTGTCCGCTGAAATGGGGGACTTGCGCTGTGATTTCGATTAAAGTGAGGAAGTTACTGCGCCTTGTGTCAACCTCACTCTCTGGTCCTGAGCTACCTTTGGCCAGTGACAAGATTTTATCGAGACGACTAGAGATAGCACAGAATGCAGATTTTTCTTCAGGATTTACTCCCGAAGCTTTTCCTGGAAACAGGTATCCCGCAAGGCAGTAGAGCGAGGATGACATACAACGTTTTGTGTCGTGCCTTTCCCATAATCACAAGAGGTCGTAGTTACATCACACAGCGTGATAGTGAGTTGGGCGTCTCTCCCGGGCTGATTTGAGTCCATTATATTTCATACCCTAAAACCAACACTGTTTGCAGTTAGGGCAAAGGGCAACAATTTTGGGAAGTTCAACCGTGTGAACTGGACCGTGAAACACAACACAGGTTTAAGATTAGTGCTATTCATGTAGCAGATGTCCATTCCAGGATAATCAGACGGAAGAAATCACAAAAAAATGAATGAATTAACCAGTCGAATTGGAAAACAACATGTTTCAGTGAACACAAGTGTAAGTCAACAACTAGTGTGAATTCCACCTTTATGTATGACATGGACAAAAACAGCATTACTGCCTCACAGAGAACATGTCGTAAGAGGCGACTAACTGTGTGACATGACACTGGCCATGGCTAGATGGTTTGTTTAGAGCAGCATATAGTGCCTAACAGGCTGCAGACTTCTTTGCTCTATTGTTTGAGTCTATTAAGATGGGCTTGCATATCGGTTAACTATCCCTTTAAGCGTTTGTCCCAACGCAGCGGAGTAGTGAACTGCTCAAGCCTGGCTCGCTAAGCAGGAAACTTTTCTCCTGGCTACATCCAGCTCATACCAGGGCTGGAACCTGCATAGAGGCATATGCCCATGTAGAAATACAGGTCGACTAAGACTAAGACTATCAGATATATTTAATCAACAATCTTCTTCAGCGTCTGTCCTGAAATGGACGTGACGTTGTGTTATAGTTTACAGCGATACCGCCATATCTGCTTCAGGACAATATTTTTGTATCGGCTTTGTCTTTCATTGCGATCCATTGCGATCCATATTCTCTTAGCCAAACTACACAAGTGTGGCCCGTTTCCAAGGCCACCACCTGGAGGCAGAATAGCATCTTGGTCACCTATGGTTTGCTGACTGATACAAGTAGCCAGCTGCGAGTGGATGGTCGGTGTCAGTTCATTATAACTGCTGCATCTTGATCCCCTAATATAGATGCTTCAAATTCGATTTCCAAAGTACTACACATTAGTCATTTTGAACTAGCTTGTTTTTATGTAAAAATCAAGGAACACATTTAAAATAGCCAATTATACACAACTAAGTACAACTTACTTTGCATATACTTTTTCAACTAGAGGTCCCCACATTTCACTTGCACCACCCAGTGGCGTAGAGAATAAGTGATAACCATCCAGTACTGGTAAATAATCATCCACAACAATATCAACCCATTCTCCAAAACGCCAGATGTGAAAATGAAAGCATCCTAAAAAAATGTGCATAATAAAATTACACGTCCAATGCCTTCCGGTTAGAGATTGAATGAATGTAAATCAATCAACAAATCTGACAACTTATTGCGGAGCATATGTCTTCAATAAATAAACGCTAAGTCATCTTATCATGAGTCATCCGAGCCTGTTTTGTCACCTCCTGAATTATATTGACACCCAGCTTGCTCTTTCATGAGTGTCTCGGTTGTCTGCTATCTCTTATGCCATGGTCCCCCATTAAAATTGTTAGCCCCTCTTTTTTCTGCTATCTATCACCCTTAGAAAGCTGATGTCCCTTTTCACTGTTTCGTCTAAATCATTTGTTGGAGCAAAGCATTTGGCTAATGTTGACCATTCTTTTATGTCCTAACGCTTCCCATTCGATAAGCGCTTTTTGAGCTTCTATGGGGAACATCAGGGCCACTCCATCTCTATGGTGTGCATCCTCTTCAGTGTGTCCAGATGATGGTATTAATTCATCCGTGTTCAGCACTCCTAACCACTTTGTCTCTGCCATGTCAAGGGTGTCGCTACCGAAGTTGCACATTTCTGCCGTCACTTGCACATTTTCTTTCTTTTTCAAACATTGCACGTTCATTCTCGGTAGCAAATTTGGACGGGATCTTGTTAGAAAAAAGTGATAGTTTCATATTAATATACTGGACTGGTCCATATCTGTTGAGGTTTCGGTGGCTTAAGGTTTCTACAGGGTGAGGTAGCCAGCCTCGCGCTTTGATAATATGGACATAATTAATGTCATCGAACTATCAGTAATTGGTAGAAGAAAAGAAAATAAACAACTTCGTTGTTGTGGATAATGATTAAACGTTTAACTTGTTTATGGTGAAGGCACAATCTCTTTGTTTATAGCAGGGTATGTAAGCCATAAGAATACGATAAACATTCATCTTGTGCAGCTTGAGAAAACACTTTGTTCTGAAGAGGATTCAACGTCTAAGATATGCAGTGGGATTGCAGTAAAGTTGACATAACTACAAACATTATAATTCGAACATTTGTGTTTTTAATGCTTTGATCCTTACGAGCTTTCATTTAGTTTGTATAAAGGTCATTTTATACAGTAGTCAGACCATTCTGTCGATGTAATTATGTCATTTGTGCACGGATTTAGTCACTTTAACGTGTAATAGTAAACGTGTTTATTCTATGCATATAGTTTTAACACTGTGTTAAATTGAAATTCTTTCTCGTATGCTCATAATTTATAACTTTGTTTATACAAATGTAAGCATGTTTATTAAGACATTTCAGCTATAGATTAATTAAGCTATGGATATGTTCATTTTTACAATAATACAGAAGTAGCTGTTTTTTGAAAAACTAGCAACAAGTCAGGACATTTTACTCATTAAATCAATGGCAGTTTATACACTATAGTAAGGTAGCAAAGCAGTGTTACAAGAAAATAATAATCGTAAACTTTGCTTACCGATATAGGATGCCTCAAAATTCTGCTCACTTTTTCTATACCCTGGAATCAATCGTTCTAATGCCCGCACATTTAGTGACACGACCGCTAAAGCTGCTTGAAACCAACCACGTTGTTTCCATTGCTGCCAAGGAAATGGCTCATCACATATCCCACCAACTCCGTTTAGCGTGATCTCATCTTTAATCTCCTACAGAAGTATAACGACAGTGTTGCTTTCGTTGCGTTAATAACATTAATAGCAAAATAATAAGACAGATAGGAACTCTATAACACATCGTAATAAGTGCATATGGAAGTTTCAAATAGATTTATCCATCATTATCCTCAACACTTGCACTCTTTACTGAGTCTGGAACAAATTTCAAGGTCCTAGTTGTGTGTTGTCATAAATAATTGCTCATGAAGCAAACTCTGGCAAAGGGTCTACGTGCCAAAGGGTCATCCTTCTCTGTCAGCTGTCGCTCCCTGTGGCTCTTCTGGTCGGAGATTGGTCCATTCTTTTATGTTGTCCTCCCACCTCTTTTTGGGACGGCCTCTTCGTCGTCTGCCTTGCACCTTTTCGTGTATTTGCAAGACCATTTCATCTCGATATGTGACCGTACTGAACTAATTTTCTTCTTCTGTCAGTTGCCAAAAGGTCTTCAAAAGGTCCTACTGCTGTTGTAATTATTTCTCGTATTTGCTCATTTAAAATGTGATCTTTGTACGCGAATACCTCAATGACATTTTCAATAACTTATGTTCTCATTTCGTCAGTCACTTCAATAGTCTAAGACACCAGGGCGGTGTAGACATCAGAGTCGCTGGTATAGTCTCCTGCTCTTCCAAAGAAAAACACCCATTGGAGTTTGAGAATCGTTTGATTTTCCTTATAGATTGTCTCAAACCAGCGACCCACGAGTGCTTGCTTCCATCTAGGTCAGCGACCCATAACTAACTAAAATCTGACAGTTTTGGACCGAGTATGTTGCAGTGTATGAGTAGACATTCGCCAGCGGCTCACAAGTGCCTGCTTGCATCTAGGTCAGCGACCCATAACTAACTAAAACCTTATTCCGCCTCTAAGTCTTGGTCCTACAGCCATGCAGGTAACGAAGAGGTAAGGCAAACCTGGTCCCCAGTAGGCTGTGATGAAATCGGATGTGTTGGAACCAAAGAGGCATATATCGCAGTCTTTCTGTAAACTACGACAAAACGCCACAAACGTCTTTGTCATGACCTGAAGAAAAAGAAGTAACCTCGTATTTTAATATTCCATACGTTTGCGTAGACTTCCCTTCACATTCCGCTCTTTTTCTTTCAACGTCTTTTTTTTCTTTGCTTTGTGTGAATATCTTTCTCTTATTTTTGTTGTATATTCATTACCTCATATCAAAATTCTTTCTAACAGTTATACAAACTGCACTACCGTATTTCCTCCCTTCCAATGTCCAATTGTGGTACAAGTTCAGTAGCAGGTCCGCCAGAGGAATCCTGTCTTACCGAATCTCTTCTCCTCATGTCTGGAATCAGTCATCAGCCGATGAAACTGGGACACCTTTGGTATCCGTATTGACGGCAGACGCCTCAATCACCTTCGATTGCCGACGGCATAGTGTTCATTACAGAGTCCACAGTAGAACTCAACCAAACGTTGCAGCTATTCGATGGAGAGGGTAGGAAAGTAAGATGAATTTCTCGAAAACCAAAGTGTTGCGTAATCGTTTCGCCAACTGTGATTCAGTCTTCTTTGGCGAGGTACGATTACAGGATGTCAACGATTACATCTATATTGGACGTCTTCTCAATTTGGAGAATAACCTGGAACCTGAACTAATAATATGTCGCCGCGCGGGCTGGGCGGCTTTCTCGTCCATTAACACGGTCCTGGACTGTTGCTTAGACCAGAACCTACGAGCTCCTCTCTATAATTTCACTGCGCTCCTTGATATATGCTGTACTGAGACGTGGACACAAAATCACTGAAGGAAAAATTGAGAGTGGCACAGGCTTCTCTTGAGGGACGCTTGGTCGGGATCACTCTCCGAAACTAAAGCTCCACAATTCCGACATATGACGATTGTCGTTGGTGAATGATGCGCTAATCTTTGCAGACAATGCATAGATGGGCAGGTCACATTTTGCCATGAAACGATGATTGATGCAGCACAGAGACAACACTCTGGTACCCCAGAGATAAAAAGAGACCGCCAGGAAGACCTCCAATGCGTTGGTCAGATTCTCTTGCTGTACACAACAACATCAGAGATGCTACTGGAGAAGGGCACTGGACTTCCGTGACGGAATCTGCTGGAGACTAAATTGGGACCCGCAGAGGAACCGGTCATCAAGAAGAAGATCATTATCTTCTGTAATTGTATCTTTTTATATGTTTATCTTTTTATATGTGTTTATTTTTTGCGGTTTGTTATTTGTTCTTTGTGTGTGTGTGTGATTTATTCATGTTTTGTCTGTTTGAGTCTGTGTGCAACCATATTGACCATTTCTCGTTTGGTGCTCTTAATTTCATTAACTGGCATACAGTGTCTCACACTTTCCTGGCACATCACACTGTGACAGAACTTTAACCGCTCATTTTACATAGTGTCTTCTTTTTTCTTGTTTTGATTTGTTAGTTGTTTTCACTCGATGATTGTAGATGTAACGTATGTGTTTTTGTTTTGGTGCGGTCACTCGGACCTTACCTTTATGTGTTTTTATCGACTTTTAGCTTTCAGTAACGATGTAGCTTCTATATATTTAATTGAATGATAAATGTTGCTTCAAAATTGAAGCAATCGTCTCTAAAAGTTCATCCTCGACGGGAATGCTATTTAACTACTTCTACCTATATCATTGAACTTAGAAGAGAACCAACGGTACGCTCTTGTGTGTACATTATTTGTGTTATTTTACATGGACATAATTTTTGTAAATAAAACATGCACATTGTAAGATTGTTTAAATGATTCCCTTCGGAATATGTTTGACTTCTTGTCACATTTAATTTTGAAGTACGAAAGTCCTGGTGGAAGTATGAGTACATTTATCAATTCAGAAAAAAATGTGTTCTTGTTCAGTTCATTTCAGTTCATTTCATCCCGTAACCCATCAGGTCGTTTGGGCACACTTGAAGACACTCCCACGCCAGCTTTCTCTGTCTGCCGCCGCCCGTCGTATCTCACCGGGACGATGGCTTGACCACTCAGTGATGTTGTCTTACTTGGACGTCCTCGCCCTCTCTGTCCTGATACGGCACCAAAGAGTATCGAGTTGGTAATTCCGTTGGACCTCGCGACGTACCCGTACCAGGCCATCTTAGTCTTTTGATTGTTGTGAACAGTTCTTCAAAAGGACCAACAGCGTTTTCAACTGTCTGTCGTATTTCTACGTTCGTGACACGATCTTTATTTGTAACATTTAAGAGTTTTCTATAGCACCTCATTTCCATTATATGAATTCTGCCCCGGATATCCGCAGTAATTGTCCAGGTCTCGCAGGCATACAGAAATCTTGATCGCACCAAAGAGCGCATTTGTCTAACTTTTATGCCGAGGGCGAGCCGCTTGTCTTCCCATATAGGTTTCAGCCGAGTAAGCGCCGCTGTTGTTTGTGCTATTCTTGCAATTACCTCTGGCTGCGATCCCTCTTTACTGATCAATGATCCCAGATATTTGAAATGTTGTACCACCTCAAGCTCCTGCCCATTTGCCTCGATTACAGATTTAAACTCTTCTATGTTATTAGTCATGACCTTTGTTTTATCTGCATTTATTTCCAGACCAAAACTCTGGGCCGCTCTATTCAATCTACCAATCAACTCCTAGAGTTCCCTTTCTGTGCCTGCCAATTCATCAATACATTTGCAAATCGGAAGCTTGTGATAAGTCTGTCACCTATTTTAACCGTGCCAACACAACATGTCCTTTTAAGGTCGTCTCCATTATTCTATCCAAGAATATACTGAAGAGTGTTTGGGAGAGTATACAGCCTTGTCTCACACCCACCGTCGTGCGGAACCAATCGCTTAGCGTTCCCACTACCGAGACTGGGGCATGTCGCCTGCTCATACAGGTTTGCAATTGCCCTCACAATATCACTGTTGAACTTATAATGCGTCATTGTTGACCATAGAGCCGCATGCCACACTCTGTCAAACGCCTTTCTAAAGTCAATGAAGACATGGTAGAGTTGTTGTTGATGCTCTGAGTACTTCTCATTCATTAGCCGAAGATTAAATATCTGCTCGATGGTACTCCTTCCCGCTCGAAAGCCCGCTTGTTCTTCGACAATGATATTTTCTGCCTGTGGTTTCAGTGTTAAGTATTATTCTCAAGAGAACTTTACTTGGATGACTGATTTGTTCTTGAGAACCTTTCAAATATACGTTTGAAAATAATCCAAGCCAAATATCAGCTTTGGAGCTCTGTAAGAAAATTTCCAAGCCAATATAAAGGCTCTACAGAGTGAACCAATTAATATTTATTATGACTATCAAAGATATTATGCACCAAAGATGGCGCCGTACGGACTTCTGGTTTAACATTGCTCTTGTGTTTTAGTTTAATATGGATGCCGCCAGGCAATGGATTTGCCTGGAATTGAAACACTTGTGTTTACGGAAACCTATATGAATTGGTACTACGATTAAACGTGTCGTATTTTCACGATCTAGTGCACACGGCTGAACTTCACAAGATTGGCGCCTTTCGCTCTAGCTGCAGACGGCGTCGCTTTTGGTGTGACTGTGACTTTAATGAACTAGCCCACGTCGCCCGGGAAATATGCTCAACACATCACTCACACGCTGAATGATGCAATCTCATGCGGGTATGAGAAAGGCAAGACACGCAATGAAAGATGCCATTCCCTCTACGCTGCCTTGCGGGATATCTGTTTGCAGACTAGGCTTCGGGAGTAAACCCTGAGGAAAAATCTACATCTTGTGCTATCTCCAGTCGTCTCGATAATGTCTTGCCAATGGCCAAAGGTAGCTCAGGACGAGAGAGTGAGGTTGACAAAAGGCCCAGTTTCTTCCTCACTTCAATAAAAATTACCGAGCAAGTCACCCGTTTCAGTGGACACAACAAGAGAAAAGGCTGTCCACACGGCTGAACAAAGAGAGTGGTTTTCATCACATGTGATGTAATGTGGCGAACATCACCATTATGTCCATTTTAAATTATCATTAACCATAATTGTACCACAAACGCCACCCGACGCACTACTGAAAGGCGTGCATGTGTCTCATGTGCAAACACGTTGTGTACCACTGTTCACATCATTAATTCCCATAAATGGTTCTACACGGTTGTCCTCACACCAACAAGTTTATAAATGGGAACATTATTCACGGGTAAGTACATTTGTATTTCACTTTGTTTATTACCTTTGTACATATCATTCATGTACATTTTTTGCAGCTGTCATATTAAACAAATTCAAAATTTTTTTTTTCAGAATGTACATACCCGGTACATCAAGCGATAACATCTTCCGTGATATCTTAATATTTACCTTTGGTCGCCGAAACGCCGTACGCTCATACTTGTCCTCCCCACTGTATACGTATGTCAATGAAGAACGGTCTGGTGGAAATGATACATCGACAAACAAATCTGAAGAAGATAGCTCTCCTTTAAGTTCCAACTTTGCTTGTATCATCCTTTTAATTCGGCTGTTTTAAAGGAAGAAAGAACAAAAACATTTGTATATCGTTAATAGTATGACATATTTGCATATTCAACAGGTTTTAACATTTTATGTTCAGTTCTATTCGGGACAGCCTCTTTGTTTGGTTTTTTTCTGATGATACCTTTTTCCAGTTTCCAATTTAGAAAAAAATGTCCTTAAGGGAACAAATTCACTTTCTGCAATGTATAAACTTGACTCTTTTATCAATGTTCTTTCATCGCCAAAACGGTCTGACGCCACTCGCTGTAGTTTCTGTATGTTATTGAAACCAATTATGGTTGCCTGTAGTGATTATTCTGCTTAGTGTCTCTCTTGACCTGCCCCTCTTTCGGGTGTCATTTGATCTCTACATAATCGGTTGAACCAGAAATATGTTGCTGTTCATTTGAAGATAGTAGACACATATTTTCCAAAGGGACATGGATACAGTGGGATAAAGATCAATTTGTATTAAGGAGGAAATGGCATTTAAACAATTGGAAGGGTTGTAAGTGAATAAATGTCCAGGTCAACATTAACAATTGATGTTTGAAATTAGACCTATTAGCAAAACCATTGTGCGAAAGGGATTGTTCCAGGAGATTGGAAAGATGAATGAATGGTCTCATTATTTAAAAAGGGAAAACAAATCTTATCCAGAAAGTCGATGAGTTTAACGAGCATAGTCTGTAAAATATTAAAATAAATAATAAACGAAAACACTGTAATGCATTAAGGCAAATCTAATCAGAAATAGTCAGCATGAGTTTACTAATGGCAGATTGTGCTTAATAAAAACTATTAGAATTCATGGTGGTGGTTACTAAAATGATAGATGAAGGTGAGCCAGTTGATGTTATTTATCTAGATTTTGCAAAGGTCTTTGAAATAGCTCCACATCACACATTGTTTAGGAAGTTGAAATCACATGAAACAGGTGGCGCAGTTGCCAAATGGATTGCAAATTGGTTAACGGGAAGAAGGCAGAGAGTGTGCATAAATAAGGTGTGCTCTAAATGGTGTGACGTAAAAAGTGGAGTGCCACAGGGCTCAGTTTTGGGACCAAACTTGTTCCTGATATATATTAACGATTTGGACAATAATATTGCATAATTCGCGGATGACACAAAACTAAGCAGAAGTTTCTCATCTAAAGCAAAAGGGTATAAATTGAGGTTGATTTTGTGAAACAATTTGGGAAATGGTCTGGCAAATTGAGTTGAATGTAGATATGTGTACAGTCATCCAAATGTGTAGATCCGATATAGAACATATTTACAGAATTGAAGTGGAGTTATAATAAATCATAGAGGTAATAATTTTTTAGTCAGAAGGTGGTGATTGTTTCGAGTACATTGCCACAGTAAGTAGCGGAGGCAGGGCCAATTAATGCATTCAAGAATAAGGTATGCGCATAGCTTTTAGAACAAGGAAATGTAAATGAAACTGGTTGTATACAGACTCTGCAGATTCTTCTGAACCAGTATGAAGACGTTTAGTTAAATTAAGTTATATCAGTGTTTATTCACGATTTAAGCGGGCCGACTATCACTATATGTTTGACGTTTTACTGTTATTTGGCGCATGTGAATCTTCGTGCGTTGCAAGAGCTGGCTATTATTTGTATATATATATGATTTCTTCGCGTATTTGTCACATTTATACTTTGTTCTGATTCACAACCAAAACAGACATTACGTCGTCTGTAGTATAGTGGTCCTATCGAAAGTGGTTAGTGACACGGCTCACAACACAAACAGGCATAAGTTCTGATCAGCAAGGCTGATATTACCCAATAGGGCCTTATTGGAAGTAAAACACTTTTTTTTTAAAATGGGTGTTTGAGTCTTAATTCACCCTAAACAAAACAATTAATATTATAGCGCAAACATCGATTTTTAGCACCGGATATGGGAGTGGTGACGTCACATACTGATTGACTGATTGGCATCCTGTCAGTCTCGAGATTCAATGAACGTCACGCTAGAGAGGGACTTAGTCAGTTATGTTCCTTGCTTTCGCCTGCCTTCAGACCATTATACAAAGTCTGCCTCCGTCTGTCTTTGGCAAGTTCCTCCCAGCTGCAGGTGTTCATATATAACGCTTTCATGTCACGCTTGCAAACATCTTTGTAGCGGAAAAAGGGTTTTCCTTTGTTACGCTTGCCGTGGTCAGCTCTCATATAGGATATCTTTTGGTATTCACCCTAATCTGCACACGTGGTCAAGCTACTGCAAGCGGCGATGGTAGAGGATCGTAACTAAACTGGTAATCTTTGCACGGTCTAACACACCGTTGTTTGTCACTCTGTCACTCCATGCAATTCCAAGTATGCGCCTCAGGCAGAGCATATGAAAAGAATTTAGCCCTTTTTTCTTATGACGTCACATAATAACCTGTTTTTAACTGTTGGGGTGTCAAACATCGAACATATAACAGGATTGCCAAGTAACCTCGATTGCATCATCAAACAGTAAAATGACTCTAACAAAGGTGCACAAACTCAATGTATTGATCGTTCTTAGAAAAGAGCAAAGGAGAGAAACAAGCGTCAAAATGACACACCTGTTAAACGACCTCAGCTGTCTTTGCCCGAAACGTTAGTATATTTTCGTTACCTGGAATCACAAGAACTCCTTGTTCAGGTCAAGATGTGAAATATCGGACACTCTTAATGAAGAAATGAACTATCTGTGTGTTCTTGCTTAAATGTTTTAGACACTATTTTTTAAAACTGTAAATAAAAGAGTAATATGCTGAAAATTGGAAGTTAAATCCATTTCAAGAAGTCCCAATTTAAACACAGGCATATGCCGTTTGACAAAGTCTGGAAAGATGGACTTAGAGTCAAGCTAAGGAGACGTGATGTTTGTGGGAAAATGTACAAGTGGATCAACCACTACCTCAAACAAAGAACGGTCAGAGTCCAAGTACAAGGGCAGATGAGCAAAAAGGTGACACTCGAGCAGGGAGTACCCCAAGGGGGAGTACTGTCACCCACACTCTTCCTGGTATATATAAACGATGTTACAGAGAATATACCAAGAAGAGTCCATAGCTCAATGTTTGCAGACGATCTGGCTATGTGGACCTCTGAAAAGAATCTCACCATAGCAAGAAATCGAATGCAGACGGCCCTAACATCGCTGGAAGAGTGGGCGAACTCATTGCTGGTCAAAATAAACGAGGAGAAAACCACATGCACAATATTCTCGCTTTCATTAAAACCCCAAAATACCAAATTAAGTCTAAATGGCAAATTTCTGCAGCCAAACGACAACCCAACCTATCTGGGAGTCACATTTGATCAGAGCATGACATGTAAAAGTCAGATCGAGAGAAACCGAATGAAAGCCAGAGAAAGAATGGCAATCATGAGGAAACTTGCTGGCACAAGCTGAGGAGCAGACGAAGGCATACTAAAGAAACTGTACACTGGAAGAGTGAGACCAGTTCTCGAGTATGGCATTGCGGCATGGACAACAGCAGCGAAGGCGAACTTCGATAAAGTTAGCAAACTTCAAAACCAAGCCATGAGAATTATAACAGGTGGCATGAAGTCAACGCCAATTGTAGAACTCGAAAAGATTACAAAACTGCAATCCATGACCGATAGAAGAGACTGCAGAGCCCAGCTGCAGTCAGAGAAACTCCGAAGACTGACCGACCATCCAATGCACCAGAGACTAAACAATTTGGGAAATGGGAAACTAAAGCGGAGAAACTTTGCAGAAATAGCCAAAGCAAAGATGCACGAAGATTCCATAAACGCACTAACAACACCAAAACCCATCACTACTGTACGAAAACCTACCTGGAGGCAGGATATATTTCCAGAGGTGGTAGAAAATATACCAGGTATTGCAAACAAAAACTGCCAGACTGAAAAAGAAAGGAGAGATACTACCCTAAGCTTCATAACGAAAAGCTACCCAAGCATGGACTGGACCCATGCATACACCGACGGTTCTGTAACAAACACAACACAGAACGGAGGGGCAGGAGCATTCCTGAACCTACCAAATGGCAGAAAAATAACACTGTCATTCGCTACTGGTAAGTACACAAGCAATTTCAGAGCGGAGGCATAGGCACTGAGGGCGGCAGTGGAAGAAATGGTGACACACAGTGAAAATGAAAGCCATATAGTCCTGCTCTCGCCGTAGTCACAGCGCTAAAAAGCCAGAAAAACACTGAGCTTAATGACTTAAGAGCAGCACTCTGAAAACTGTGCCAGCAGTCCGCACCAAAAAGGGTAGTGGTACAGTGGGTCCCATTACACTCCTACATCCAAGGCAATGAGGAGGCAGACAGACTGGCAAAAGAAGGTGCAAGACTACCGCAAACAGATACTAGTATGACGTACGAAGAGTCAAAACGGCTTATCAAAGCCAGATACATGACCAAATGGGAAACCGAACATACTGGTTACACCAAAAACGATGCCTATTACCAGTTGAACCGAAGAGAGCAGGTCGTTGTCTTCAGACTTCGCACTGGCCACAATAGACTGAGGTACCACCTTTTCAACAAATTGAAGATAGGGTGTACCGACGAATGCCCGTGCGGTACTGGTAAAATTACCGCTGAACATCTGCTGCAGAACTGCCCGACATACGAGGATCAGAGAGAGCAGATGTGGCCATCACCAGTGGAACTGCAAGACAAGCTCTATGGCAGTGGCGACAGCCTCAGGATGACCGCCGCTTTTTTCGAAAAAATAATGGTTACTGTCTGACTGCGTTCGAAGAAGAAGAAGAAACACAGGCATATGCTTGATTCGTACATGTGCGCGTTCATGTGGTGTGGAAGCATCAAAGTAAGTGGCTTGGACATTTTCACAGCCACTCTTGCCAACATTGTTTAATTCTGGTCACCTAAATAATTAAAATGTTGGTGTTTGGTTGTTCAATTAATTAAATCTGCCTGCCAGGAAATTTCCTTCCGTTCTTTTTTAGGGCAGCACATTCTTCCAGAAGATTTGTCGCCAATCTGAATATAACCAGCTTTTCTACACATCGATCTTTATCTACGTTTTAAATTATTAAAAAAAAATAAAAAATTATATCGACCTGTTAACCTGAAATGGAATGTACCGCTACAGTCATCAGCCACAGCCTACTGTAGATACGTGCCTTCTGTCCCACGGAGAAATCCATTTGAAACGTCACGTTCCACGGCTAAAGAAATAACGGAACTTTAACGTGTCAAATATCAGTGCATCTTCACGACTGGAGGAGAACATGTGGCCCATAGGGAAATAAAGAAACCAATGACCGGGGCCTCAGACTCCTAGAATTTGCAAGATGCAATCAGCTGTTGGTGGCAAATACGTTTGGGTTAAACAAGCCGTCGAGACGCTGGACATGGCATAACCCAAGCAAGGAAGTGCACAGCCAGATTGACTATATACTGGTCCAGAGGAGGTTCCGAACGAGTATCAACACCGACAAAACGAGAAGTTTCCCCGGAGCGGATATAGGAAGCGACCACGATCTGGTTATGATGACTATACGTCTGCGATTGAAGGGAGTCGCAAAGAAGGATGTGACCAGGCTAAAGTTTGACCTGGACAAACTAATGGACCAAAAATCACCGAAGTGTTCCAAGCAAGGGTGGGAGGGAGATTTGCGCCACTGTTGGCTCTCAGAGAGGGACTGGATACAGATATAGTTACAAAGTCTCTTAACGCAGCTCTCATAGATACTGCAACAGAGATCCTGGGATGCCACCAAACAAAAAAGAAGCCATAGGTGATCAAATAAATTATAGATCTTTGTGATAAAAGAAGGTCACTGAAAAACCACAATCACCCACCGGAGAGGGTCGGCAGACATAAAGAGGTCAAGAAAGCCATACAACAAAACATGAGAGAGGCGAACGAAGCGTGGATATATGAGCAAAGTACAAGCATCGAAGAGAGACTAAACAGAAATGATGCTAAAGGAGCATACAAGGTTGTCAAAGAACTGGTAAAACCAAGACAAGGCAGGAACTTTCTGTTCCAGGATAAAAGCGGCAAGTGCCTTATTGAGGAAAAGGACGTACTGACACAATGGACAGAGTACTGTTCCGAGCTATATAACTATGAAGGGCGAAACGAATCCGAGAAAACAATCCCCCCAACACCAACAAAGAGGATAACCAACTGATAACGAAGGAAGAGGTAACTGCAGCGGTAAAGACATTGAGAAGAGGGAAGGCGGCCGGCGTGGACAATATACCAGCAGAGCTCTTACAAGCAGGTGGAGAGGTAGTAGTGGAAGGCCTGACACACATCTGCAACAAAATATGGACGACAGGAAACTGGCCGGACTTATAAACGAAATCAATGGTTATACCGTTACATAAGTCTGGAAACCTAAAGCTGTGCCAAAATTACAGAACAATAAGCCTCATCAGCCACCCTAGCAAGGTCATACTTAGATTAATCCTCGACCGATTGAAACCCCAAGCAGAGAACATCATTGCCGAGGAGCAAGCAGGGTTCAGACAGGGAAGAAGCACTACAGAACAGATATTTAATTTAAGGCTGCTAAGCGAGAAATATCTAGAACGACAGCAAACACTGTATCATGTGTTTGTGGATTTTAAGAAGGCGTTTGATAGGGAATGGCATAAAGCGCTTTGGGCAACCATGTGGATGTATACAATCAAGAGAAGTATTATAACGGTCCTTGAACACCTGTATGACAAGGCGTCTAGCGCAGTTCTTGTGAATGGGAGGCGAGGGTACCGGTTTCGCACATCAGTTGGTGTGAGACAGGGATGTACACTCTCTCCACCTCTTTTCAACATATTCCTTGAAGGAATGAGTGAGGCACTTGGAGGTCACGTTGGTACTGTCAAGATAGGGGGCCGAACGATTACCAACCTTCGTTTTGCAGATGATATCGACGAGTTGGCGGGTTCAGAAGCAGAACTCCAGGAATGGGTCAGAAGGCTCGATGAAACAGCTCTTGACTATGGTATGAAAATAAACGCTGGAAAGACAAAATTAATGACCAACAACGCCAAGGGCTTCAACAGCAGGATAAAAGCTAACGGTCAGGAACTCGAAGTGGTTGACCGTTTTAAATATCTTGGGTCGATTGTCAGTGATGAAGGATCAAAATGTGAGGTGTTGGCCAGAATAGCACAGACAAAAGCGGCGCTTGCACGGCTTAACAAAATCTGGCAAGATAAACGGTAAGCCATATGCACGAAAATCAGATTAATGCGTACACTGGTCCTGTCAATATTCCTGTGAGACATGGACAGTTACAGCTGACCTTCAACGAAGGATACAGGCCTTGGAGATGAGATGTTTCCGAAAACTTTTAAACGTCACGTACAAAGATCAAGTTACAAATGAGGAAATACGAGATAGAATTACAACAGCTATAGGGCCTTTCGAAGACCTCTTGGCAACTGTCAAAAGAAGGTAAACTAACTTGGTACCGTCACATATCGAGATCAAATGGTCTTGCAAATACAATCCTCCACTGAAAGGTTCATGGCAGACGACGAAGAGGCCGGTCCAAAAAGAGATGGGAGGAAAACAGAAAAGAATGGAGCAATCTCCGACCAGAAGAGTCACAGGCAGCGGCATCTGACAGAGAAGTGTGGCGTAAGGTTGTGAGGATGTCTTCATGTGTGACCCAACGACCTCACCGGTTACGGGACCTGACCCGCGTTCAATAACGTGTTCGGGGGAAGAAAAAAAAGATAGATATGCAGTCGTTTTTCAGGGCAAGGTTTCTATGAAAGGATCACTCTCAACATCGATTTGCTGTGTTTTATACCGCGAATTTGTTGTATTTCTCTGTGTGGAACATGAAATGATTATAAACCTTGGCACAATATGATTTCAAGATTATTTAGTCCGCTGTAGAATGTGACGTTTCGAGTGGTTTTCTTGATGAGTCAGACGGCCTATCTAATGTACGCCATACATCAGCTGTTAAATACGTATGATGAGGATCCAATGAACTCTGTTTGGTATAAATTCTTAACGCAAGTGCCAAAAATGCGTACTGACGTCAAATAAACTGGTCCGTAATGTGAAAAATACGTACTTCCCCTTAGACAAAAAAAAAAGCGAACAAAAGATATCAATAATAAAGTTATTCATTCATTTATTAACCTGGTAGTTTTTTTTACTTTGGCCAGCGAACATGTGCAGAATATACGAAGTAAGCCTCGTATTGGAAAGCCATGCTCTAATGTGTTATAAAGGAAAGCTGGTCACATAGCAGACAGTGCTGTCGGAGATCAAGTGTTGGACATTTGATTGAACTAGACCTCGTCTTCTTTGTGAGGTTGTGTCATCCTCGCTGCCCTTTAATTCCCTAACACTAAAGCTAGGTATAATTTTACAGCTTGGTAGACTGCACTGTGTCGGTAATGGGAGACTAGCGTGATATTTTCGCCCGCAAAAAAATTATTTCTTTACCACTATGCTATTCAGAAGACCAAGTGTTAAATAATTATATAGCCTTAACTCAATGTCTTTATACTGTTTTTGAAATACTCTGTAAAGTCTGCAAACAATCAGTTTCTTTTACTTCATTTGATCTCTATATGACTATGCGCATCCAATTTATTATTGGATGCATTAATTGACCGTGCCGCCACTATTTCCTGTGGCAATGCAATTACAAGGATTCACCACTCTCTAACTAACAACATTTTTCCTAGTATCTAATCTGGACCTTTGCTTAAATCAATTTGTAGCTGTGCCCTTTTTTACTTTGAAAAACTTATTATAGTCTTCTTCTTCTTCTTCGTTCGCTCTCAATCTCCCACTACCAAACCCTGAAAGGGTAAGTAGCAGAATGTAGTCCATAGAACGGAATGCGTTGTGTTGTAGTTTACAGATTGACTGCAATATTTGCACCTTTCGGTCCAACACATCCGACTTCAACAAGCATTTTTTGAGTACCGGGTTAGCATTCCCTCTTCGATCCCTTCTCCTTAGCCAGTCTGCCCTGCCGCAGCCTTTTATCCAGGATCACCGCGTGGAGGTGTAGAAGGGTCTTGGCAGCTATGGTTCGCTGGCCCTGACGCTAGCAGTCAGCTATGGGTCGCTGACCACTGCAGCTCATGCGCTGCTCAGCATCTTGATCCCATTATTATAGTCTAATGTATCCTTTCCGTTGATTATCTTATAAACATGTATTAAATCACCTTTAATTCTTTTCTTTTCTATACACTTTATTTTTCTGAGTCGTTCGTAATAACTATAATTTCGGAATCCCATTATCAGTTTTCTCGCTCTTCATTAGTAATAAAATGAAACTAACAAGCACATCAAGTAATAATCCTACAGGATTATCAAACGACAAACTCACTATTACCTGATGTGCTTGTTAGTTGCATTGTATACCTAATGAAGAGGGACAAAACTGACATTGGAATTACATTGTGAATAATACTGATTCACTCACTTTTACTCATAATTTTTTTTTAATGTTCACTGTGAGCTAACGTTTCGCCATTCGAAAAGAAGTTTTCTTCTTGACGTCAAAATGTAGCACGTGACTTTTAGTTAATATCAGATATTTATATTCTTACTAATAATCCTGGTAAGGTGTCTCTTTAGATTGTCTTTCCATTACAGGAAGTGAGCGACTTTGTCGAGCCTTCTTGTGAGAGCCCAATAATTTCGTTGCTTGTGCGAGTCCGTCTCTAGTCATTGTTGGAATGCAGCAAAAACCTGTCAAGATAATAATGAAGTCCTCTTAAACTAAAACAGATATGCATTTGTGTTTGTTGTTAGTAAAAGAGTTTTGTGTTGCATATTTGCACTCACACAATTTCTATATCAACAGGCAAATATAGCAACAACTGAAACAATAGCTATGTTGACATGTGTAATTTATAGTTAGAAATGCGTCAATTGTTTGTTTCAACGTATATTTTCGGAGGTGGTGGTGGGTTAGTTCGATTGCTATGGATATATTTTTTCCTGTTGTGATTAACCTTGCGATTTAAAGCATGGCAAGTGTATTACGTGTTGTTTTTTGTCACAAATTGAATTAAATCTTACGACTTCAATTATACACGGCATTTTTAAAGTACACTATAACAATTGTTCTAAACATTTGGTCGTTGGTTCTTAATAAGCTTAATTGCGTCTCTTTTTATTTCCAAATTAAAATTGTGGATAATTTCATAGATATTTATTTTGTTACTATATACAATATATTCCTCATACATTTCGATGAGTACTTTTTATCTCCTCGTTGTCAGTCATTCGCAAATGTTATTGTTCATTTACAGATGGCTGTTTGGCTGTCTTTAATCGACATTATTTTAAGACACTTACTGTGTGTCTCAAATTGTACAACTGGATCATCGATATAAATTAATCTAGTCATACACCCCACACAGGTAAACATTTTGCAACACAATTAAAAACAAATCTAAATGACTACATACTTTGCTAGCGTTGAGTATCTTTAAGTATAAGTGTCCCCACTGTTATATTCTAATATTTTCCTAAGAATCGACTTCACCGCACTTATGGCATACCCAGTCTCTTTCATTAAATGGCAAAGAGTGAGAATATTGATGGTTCCAGCAGCTTGTTGGTTGTGCACAATTCTGCTTCGTCCTCATTTGCACCCAAAGCCGCTCGAATCTAGTTCGGTATCAAAGATCTGCTGTCTGTGAATTTCAGATTCATACATTGCAGTGTTATCATCTAACAGACGGTCATTGATAAACAAAATGCCACTCATATCCATATCTAGTAGCCACACTAACACATACAAGTAAGTCTTTACAATTTCAAGAGGTAACATAAGTTGTTAACTGTGCGATTGAAGCGCCGCTCTGTCAGGCTACGCGACAGTGCCTCGGCATAATTATCGATACCTGCTATTGTTTACCACTTATTTTGTTCATTCAATTTTGATTATTAACACTTCATGTTCCCTATATCTTTGTTATCCAAACTTTCTTCTCCTTTCTGCTTTCACTCTATCAATTGAAAATGTTATCGAAATGTTCTCTATTGCCATTTCCTTGTTCCAAAAATGGCAATTGAAACCGAACTACTGATATCGAACTATCTTTGTCTGGCAGTCCTTCACAATTTAGAACTGAAAGTCGAAAAACCTTGTGCTATGAACATTTTTAACAAGGGTTTCAGTTCGTCGGTTTAGCAACACTCATTTATTTGTTAATGCTTTTGGTCGCCTAAACCATGCTTGAAAACAAAGTCCCTTTAAACGCATTCCTGTTATTTAAGTACGGGACGTACATGTTTGGAGCAAAGTAAATGGAATATAAACACTTCATTAAATACTTTTTACTGAAATTGCATACTGAGGCTCAGTTTTGTTTAACTATGCCTGCAGCAGCCGATCAAGTCTTCCTTCTAATTACCAAAAATGGTATTCCTGGTGGCAGTGCAGATTTCAAATATACGTTTGAAGTAATATGAGATTAATAATAGAGAGGAAACTCAACACAACCATAAATGCTAAAATGCGGTTGTAAATGTTCGTAGAATGTATATTATTACGTTAAATTATAGTATCCAACATTCTTGCACAAACAGGGTTTATAATAAATATCCTACATATTTAGCATCAAAGTGGCTATTAAATACCGGTGACTATATATTTTAAATTGATTTCTGCTAATCCTATATAACAAATACATATATTGTTTAAAGTTGATTTTAATTCAATTACTTTTCTACTATACACACATCACATACATTCTTTCACATTAATCAAAGATATTGTTTTATATTTACCATACCATGAACTATAATAATGGGGAGAGCATTCTACTTCACCAGATGCTAACAAAAGACTATTTTAACGTGGACTGTTTTGTCAGCTCTTTTAACATGGCCGATTTGCCTCTAGGCATTATGCCATGGTTTCTTCTGGCCTCTTTAGTAATTTTAATTATCCCATTGACCTTTTATGCTATTTGTTTGACTGATTTTTAGCTGTCTACAAAACGTGTGTTATATTTCAATTAGGTCTTTGGTATACAACTTATTTACTGATAATTATGTAGGAAAGTTGTTTGTACATTACCTGGCGTAGTTGATACTGTGTATAATACAAACTATAATTACGCCCATTATTCCCACTGCTGTGGTCCACCAGGAGGATTTATATCGCCGAGCAATAAAACAAACGTGCCTATACGGACACCAAGCACTTTACCGGATTGGTTTTTATTTTAACTTGCTATAACGAAAGAAAAACACCAAATGCATAACCGATGTTATGAACAAACGTCCTCGTGGTCAGATACCGACATCCAAACTACTCGGCCAGCTGGTCCTCTAGTAGATTGTATCGTTCAACAACTTCTATCTTTCTAGCTGTTTTTCACTAAACGATTACTCATTCTTTAATTGCGTAATGCAATATGCATATCTAAATTGTAATTAACAACAGATGCTAACACGTGAAAAAGTCAAAAGCACATACACAATAACAGTGCATTTCAAGATCTGCATAAGAATCCACATCCTTGACCTTATTTCTACAGTTTATATATTCTGAATGCATATATTTCAATGCGTATATGTCATTGTAGTAAATTATTTATCCAATTCTTCTTTAATACAAATTTTCAGTACATGAATAGAATGAACTACATCAGGCTCGGGTAGTAACATAGTTTCTTACCAAAGAGTAAAATGTGTCTTTAAATTGTTATGTCACCCCGCAATGTGTTTCAAGTTGACGTCAAAGAGGCTGTTTTCCAACGACCAAAATAACCACTTACTTGAGTGATGTTAGTTGCTACACTTCTCACACAAAGCAGCTCTCAAACACGTGACATTAGCATCTTTTTTTTTTTTTTGTAGAATACATATTGATCGCAGTCCCGGAGCTCAGCTTTTGTTCCGTCAGGCCAATCCATATCTGAAGGTAAATTTCATAGAATTATATAAGAGGCAAATAACTCTGCTAAGGTTGGCTGGAGAGGTAGTGTATGAACAAAAAGCTGTATTTTTATTATTTTATTTTCATTCTAGTATTTGGTAAAAAACAGGAAAAGGCAAATATCACAGAAATGTCATGGAAATACAAAGTACTTAAAATGCTGAAATAGACGGAGTTCTGGAGATTTGTATGTGTTCACCATGGCAGCACGCATTAAAACAATCAATATAACTAAATTAACGGAGTTCATTCTAGAATATGAATGTTTTCTAGTTCATACAACACCTTCAATCACTACTGCTGTGATTACTATCTCTCTCCTGCCATTTCAACTTTTTTCCTCAAATACATAAATTACAACATAGAACACGAATAATTGAAAAATTTCTTAACG
Source organism: Ariolimax columbianus (assembly GCA_036924085.1). Taxonomy (NCBI): domain Eukaryota; kingdom Metazoa; phylum Mollusca; class Gastropoda; order Stylommatophora; family Arionidae; genus Ariolimax; species Ariolimax columbianus. The sequence continues at coordinate 53,538,440 of JAVGWX010000013.1, forward strand.
TTTGATCGGAACATAAATGACACTCATTAGTGAGTCGTAGAGCACTCGCTTTTCTCCGCAAAAATACTGGTTTCAACTCTTGCTCCCGACACGCTGTAGTAGTCCTAACTGTGAAAGGGTTCATTTGTAAATGGGTACCGTTAGTGAAAGAAATGAAGGGAGAAATTGAGTCCACTTCATACAAGCTGTGGTTTAGTACAATAAAGTCTCTAATACTTCATTTTCAACGTCAGTGAATGCTACTGTACTTCATTTATTTGTACATATAGAAAAGCCGCTGGTCGAGTGATATGCAAGTCAGTGTTCTGAACAATGAGGGCATGCGTTCAAATCCTCTGCAATGCATAGGTGTTTTTCTGTTGAAAGAAAACCTAGCCTGTTCAGAGCGAGGTAACTGCAAGAAACTTCAGGGACACGAAACCTTTATTCGCCAGCCATATACATCCTTCTGGAGAACCCCAGTAATGAGAATGAACGATAATGTTTTGGGCTTTCTTCTTCTTCTTCTTCTTCCTCGTTCGTCTTCAGACCTCAACTTCAATGACTCTAACGAAGGCTCTGTACACTTCCGTACAGCTTATCGCGGAAGGACACTGGATGTTGTAAAACTACTTCTTTTGTCGGTATACAGTGGGCAGGACTGCTTTCGTATGGACTGTACCGCAAGCACAAAGGTCTGTAGTGCCAATCTTGAACTTGTTGTACAGATGACATCTAAGTCTGTTGTGACTTGTGCGTAGTCGAAGAATGATCACCTGGTCTCGCCTGGAGAGTTGATAGTAGGCATCATTTTCTATGTGGCCAGGGGGGTCTTTTTTCATTTTGCACTGCTTTAGTCTCATTGTATATGCTCTTTGGACTTTCAATTATACTTGGACTACTTGGAATCTTGGTATTCAGAAATGTTTAATGTCTGTTGCGTAGTAGGTATTTTAGAGCTTCCGTCGGCGTTCTAGACATGGGGGAGGGTACAACTAATTTCAGTAGATCTTCAATTTAAATTTTTGAAATTAGCACTGGCAGCGGCCGATAAGCATACTCTTTTCCATTTCTAGCTGGCAATAGATTTTTAACGTGCTCGACACTGACACGGAAGTCCGATCCCACTACCCAGAGATCAAAGGAAATGTTACCAGAAGATACCCGTGAAAAAATTCCCGGTCTCCACCGTGATTTGAACCTGCGACCTCCAGCACCCGAGGCGGACCGGACATCTTACCACTGAACCACCTGACTTTCAATAATACATGAAAATAGTTCAATGACATTTTTGTACAATAGCAAACAGTACCAAAGGTACAAAGTCTCTTGCTATTTTTCTATGATTAGCATCAAATTTAACTTCCGCAATTTATGCTACAACATTAGTTTATCCCTCATTATCATTTGGTTGATTAGTCCGGAGACTAGTTGTAAGGCTGTCTATGTCTTTCCATTTGACCTATCCTCTGTTTAAGTAATCCAGAGACTAGTTGTAAGGCTGTCTATGTCTTTCCATTTGACCCTATCCTCTGGTTGATTAGTCCGGAGACTGGTTGTAAGGCTGTGTATGTCTTTTCATTTGACCTTATCCTCTGCAGCTCTCTTCATAAGTTGGCACTTTAATTTCCCTGCATGCCTGAGATGTAAAGGTCTCCCCGGTCCTCTCTTCCCTTGAATCCTGCCCTTTAGTATATTATGTAGAAGATTTTCATGTCTCATATTGTGATCCAGCGAACTCAACCGACGTTTTTGTATCATATGCAATATTGGTCTTTGTTCACCTACGTCATTGAGTACATTGTCATTTGATCTTCTTTCTGTCCAACTCACTCTTTCCATTCTACGGCACCACCACATTTCAAACGTTTCCAAGCTTTTTTCATCTTTCTTTGCTAAAGTCCATGTTTCGACCTCATACAGAGCAATGAGCCATATATGAGTGGCTATTTTTCTTTTCCTCAGTTCTATCCTGATATTTTTTACTTCAACGGACCACAGGTGAATGTTTCCGCACGACAGTCGGTGTGCGTGAGGAGTGTCTCGTCTCTTCGACACTTTTCAATGTTTTTCTAGAAAGTATTTTGTCAGAAGCATTGGATGAACACGTAGGGGCGGTCAGTATAGGTGGACGCATACTCACCAACCTCCGGTTTGCCGACGAGATTACCGGTCTGGCTGGAACAGAACCTGGACTTGCAAGGCTAGTCGTAAAACCTGGACAATGCTGCCCCGAAATTTGAGATAGAAATCAGTGCAGAGAAGAGAAAGATTATGGTTATCGCCCCAGAGGGTATTTAAAACCCGATTATGGTCTGGAAAGATTTATGCGGTTCAAATATCTGGGAACAGAAATGAATGCGGAGGGGTCTAAAGCGGAGATCCAGTCAAGGACAGCGATGGCCATGGTCGTCCTAACAAAACTGCGAATAATCTGGAAAGACAAGAAAATAGCCTTAAATCGAAGCTGACTTTAATGTGTACACATTAAATGGTCAACTCGGCATACCTCTACGCTTGTGAGACTGACGGCTGCACTAGAAAGTACAATTTGCATAATGGAAATGAGATGCTTGCGAAGAATTCTTGGCATTTCATATCTGGATCGCGTTACAAACGAGAGTGTTCTTGAAATTGTTAGGACGGAGTTCGGCCAGTATAAAAACATACTGACTAAAGTAGAAACACGAAAATTGGTATGGACATATATCACGATCGGTGGGGGCTGACCAAGACCGTCCTGCAAGGCACTGTGCCTGGGAAGCGTGGGAGAGGGAAACCAAAAAAAGAGATGGCAGGACAATATAAAAGAGTTGACGTCAACGTCTAGAGCTGAAACTAATACCCTGGCGAAAAATCAAGACGTATGGCGTGAACTAGTTCGACAAACTGCAATAAGGGTGCCTCAGCGACCTTCTAGGTTACGGAACTGATGATGATGATGATTCTGATATTCTTTGAGGTTAACAATTTCTGTTTGTCTCTGAAGTCCATTTTTGCCAATGCATGCCTTGTCTGAATTTATGTATCATTTGCGGTCATCTTCTATTAGGGTTTGCCCCAAATATAAGAATGTCTGGATATATTTATGTGCCTATGTTGCTTATATATTACTAAAGTCTTTGTCTTCAATGTGTTTGTTTTCATGACAAAATCTATGGCAGTTCCATTAATTTTATCAAGCAGCATTTGCAACGTTGCTACTGATGCTCCGACAATCGCTTGATCATCGGCGCATTTTCAAATTATTACATTTTACAACCCCTATTACAACTCCGCATAACATTGGCCATCATTATCTCAGAATATGCGGTATAGAGACTCTGTGAAAGCAAGCAGTCCACTTCTACACGGTCCTCAACCAAGCGTCCTTCATCTGCGAGGAGGCCATAGAACGCCTGGCACAGACACTCCTGAACATTGAAATGGGGTTCCTCCAAACATCGAGGAGGTCAGAGTAGCGATCAACCAACTATCAAATGGGAAGGCCGCAGGTGCGGACCTGATACCGGCTGAGATCTACAAAGTAGGTAGTTGTGTTCTAAGACAAAGACCGAGTTGTACAACACAATATGGACCACTGAGACTGGCCCACAACACAATATTGACCACTGAGACTGGCCCACAACACAATATGGACCACTGAGACTGGCCCACAACGCAATATGGACCACTGAGACTATCCTACAACACAATATGGACCACTGAGACTGTCCTACAACACAATATGGACCACTGAGACTGTCCTACAACACAATATGGACCACTGAGACTGGCCCACAAAAACTGAAGGATGCTACCATCGTCCACTCATACAAGCAAAAGGGAAACAGCCAATCGTGCGACAACCGCAGAGGAATCCCCCTCATTTTGACCTGCTGGCAAGATAATGGCACGACTGGCAGATTAATCGTTCACCTAGAACATGGTCTTCTTCTAGATCGGGTAACGATCGGCTCACGAAAATGTGGATATGTTATATTCGCGGCTCGGCAAGTTCAGGACAAATACCAAGAGCAGCAACGTTCGCTATACGTGGATTTCGTGGACATATTGTCAATAGAGATGGACTTTGCAAGGTCATAGGGAAATTCGGCTGGCTGTCCAAGCAGATTCACCAAGATCGTCAAATAATTCCACGAAGGTATGAATGTTCATGTGCTGAGTAATGGGAAAACGTCAAATGCCTTTCCTGTGTCAAATGGCGTCACCATAATGTTTTCTGCCATGCTCAGGGTTGTATAGACAACGGAGTGGAAATTAAAAACAGAACTGACAGAAAACGCTTTAATCACGGGCGACTACAAGCTCACACCAAGGTAAATGACACAACCATCTCAAACTTGCTTTTTGCTGATGACTGTACCTTCGTTGCCAGCACTGAAAAGAGACACGCAGACATGTGTTGACAAGTTATCTACAACCTGTGATATGTTCGGTTTTAAAATTAATACAAAAAAACACAAAATTCGTGTTTCTGACTGCCCCAAATGATGCATATCGCGACCCAGATATCAAGGTGAAGAACGAGCGCCTCCAATCAGTAGACAGCTTCACTTACCTGGGCAGCAATCTTTAGATGGAAACTGCTATTGACTCTGAAGTCAGTAACATAATCTCGACGGCCAGTGCTGCCTTTGTGAGGCATCGCAGCAGCATTTGGAATCGAAAGGGTAATAGACTTGATACAAAACTCAACGTCTACTGAGCCGTAGTGCTCCCCACTCTTCTATATGCCAGTGAGACGGGGACTGTGTACACCAGGCATACTAGGAAAATAAATCACTTTCGTACAAGCTGCTTCCGTAGATTGTTCAAAATATAGACACCAAGATCCTCATGAAGGCAAAAATGCCGATCATCCACACACAATTGCAAAAAATCCAGATTATGTAAACCAGCCAAAGTCGTGCGCATACCAGGCTTGTCCCCTGGTTAAATGCACACCTGCTTCTATCTCCTCCTCTATCTGCTATCAGCCATACCAATGGACGCAGAAGAGATGCAGGCTAGCGGACATTGCACATCTGCCCTACTGTGTCAACCTCCCAGGTGGCGGGGAATGCTAGGCGTACCATCACTGCAGATGTGCCGAAAAAATAAAGGGAGCAAAGAGGTACCCCACCCACATGCACATGATACGTTTCTGGCAGGACGTGACGATCCTGGGATACAGACACACTGGAATGCCTCTCTTCCGGGTTAGTACAAACCAGTACATAGTCCATATCATATATCATATCTCATATATCATTACCGCATCCTATAGACACGAGTAGTGAAGACTCGTTAGTCGGGTAAGACAACTTCCATTAGAGAGACAACTCTGATCACAAACAACTGCTGCCTTGCAGATAGGTTGGGGACAGCCAAAGGCTAAGGAGGGCATCCCTACAGAAACGCCTGTTGAAATCGGATGCACTGGGCCACAAGCTTAACATACAGTGCAACGTAAATCGCAGTATGATGACAGTACAACTTATCAGAAAAACGTATGGCGCTCATCCTGCGGAGTCCCGCCAGGCAGCGAAAGTGCCGGGCCTCACGCCTAAAAAGGGGCCCACCCTTGACTACTGGTGGTCACCCACCCATGTGTCGTGGAGTCAAGGCACATGGCTATGGGCCAATTCCTATTGACCAAAAACTCAAGACCCTCAAAATACTACAGTGGAATGCGGAGGGAGTCATTAACAAAAAGCTTTCCCTAACACATCACCTGCATGAAGGTAAGTTTGACGTGGCATGTATCCAAGAAACGCACCTCAACAGCAACCATAAATTCTCAATCAGAGGATACCAGGCCTTCCGCATGGATAGAGACGGTCACAAAGGAGGGGTTCTGATACTGACCCGAAACTGCATACCGAGTAGCGCGGTATTTGTCAATCACACCGGACAAGCAGAAATAATGGCTCAAGAGACGAAGATCCGCATCTTCAGCCTGTACGGACCACCAAATAAAGACCTATCGCTCTCGAGTATGGAAGTCAAGTACTCCAACTGCAAAGTAGTTGGAGACTTCAACAGCCACTCGGAGAGATGGGGATACTCGGACACAGACAGCAGAGGTGACGAAGTGGAAGATTGGGAGATAGACACGAATCTCCATCTAATCAATAGGCCGGAGGATAGCCCTAGCTTCTATTCTAGAACATGGCATACCACCTCGACTCCAGATTTGGCCTTCTCCACAATGGACATTCACCATAAAATAGACCGCCAGGTGCTAAACCAATTGGCAGGTAGCGACCACAGGCCAATTAGGCTAGAAATTGATATGGAAGTAGGCCCACAGGAAACAAAACTGCTCCCACGTTGGAACTTCAAACGACCCGACTGGGACAGATTTGCAAGCCTGACAGATGGGCTGTGTGAAACCATCAACACACTGAAGAACAAAATGAAGCCCATGGTGGAAAGCCTAAGCAAAGCAATAATGCAAGCTGCCACTGAAACCATCCCAAGAGGGGCAAGGAACAATTATAAGCCTTATTGGAATGATGACTTGCAAAAAGCGGAAGACGCTAGGAACATGTCAGAGCGAGAACAATCTATGGAGGCAAACATCGCCCTCAAAGCCGCCACGGCGAAATACAAATACACTCTAAACCAAACAGCAAGAGTAAGCTGGAAAAACGAAACGGAAATCCTCAACCTAGACAAAGAAGGGAACAAACTATGGAAGTTAGTCAGAGCCATGAATGACGAAACTCCGTCAAACAAACAAATTACCATCAGACAGGGCGAAAACCTGCTCACTGGAAAAAAAAGCAGCAAACGCCTTTGTTGAACACTATGCCAGAGCGAACCACATAGATGTCCCTGCAGATAGGCATGCAGACATTAAGGAAGAGCAAGGGGCACGACAACATCAATATGGCACCAGAAGAGCATATAATGGCAAAATTAACAATGAACGAAATGGAAAAGGCCTTGAGAACACTAAAAAAAAGGAAATCTCCCGGAAAAGACGGGATAACAAACGAAATGCTGATGGGGCTAGGCCAAACAGCAAAGAGGAAACTGCAATCAGTCCTGAACCAAAGCTTATAAAGGGGTATTGTACCCCAGGCATGGAAAGACGCAGTACTTGTACCAGTACCAAAGAAAGGAAAAGACAAAAAATATACAAATGGATACAGGCCTATCAGCCTACTGAGCTGTGTCGGCAAACTGATGGAACGTATGATAAACACCAGACTGATGTGGCATCGGAAGAAAAACGCATACTTATTACACAGCAACCAGGCTTTAGACAGCACAGATCCACCGAGGATCAGGTCATCATCATAGCCCAGGAAATAGAAGATGCCTACCAGGAACAGAAACACACAGTAGCGGTTTGGGTGGACCTAGAAAAGGCATTTGACAAAGTCTGGAAAGATGGACTTAGAGTCAAGCTAAGAAGAAGTGAAGTTTGTGGAAATATGTACAAGTGGATCAACCACTACCTCAAAAACAGAACGGCCAGAGTTCAAGTACAAGGGCAGATGAGCTAAAAGGTGACACTTGAGCACGGAGTACCCCAAGGAGGTGTACTGTCACCCACACTCTTCCTGGTGTATATTAATGACATTACAGAGAATATACCAAGAAGAGTCCATAGCTCAATGTTTGCAGACGATCTGGCTATGTGGACTTCTGAAAAGAATCTCACCATAGCAAGAAATCGGATGCAGCAGGCCCTAACATCGCTGGAAGAGTGGGCGAACTCATGGCTGTTCAAAATAAACGAGGACAAAACAACATGTACAATATTCTCGCTATCAATCAAACCCCAAAACACCAAATTAAGTCTGAACGGCAAATTTCTGCAGCAAAACGACAACCCAAACTACCTGGGAGTCACATTTGATCGGCGCATGACATGGAAAAGTCAGATCGAGAGAAACCAAATGAGAGCCAGAGAAAGAATGGCAATCATGAGGAAACTTGCTGGCACAAGCTGGGGAGCAGATGAAAGCATACTAAAGAAACTGTACACTAGAAGAGTGAGACCAGTTCTCGAGTATGGCATTGCGGCATGGACAACAGCAGCAAAGGCGAACTTCGATAAAGTTAGCAAACTCCAAAACCAAGCCATGAGATTTATAACAGGTGGCATGAAGTCAACGCCAATTGTAGAACTTGAAAAGATTACAAAACTGCAATCCATGACCGACAGAAGAAACTGCAGAGCCCAGCTGCAAGCAGAAAAACTCAGAAGACTGACCGACCATCCAATGCACCAGAGACTAGACAATTTCGGAAATTGGAAACTAAAGCGGAGAAACTTTGCAGAAATAGCCAAAGCAAAGATGCACGAAGACCCTATGAACGCACTAACCACACCAAAACCCATCCCTGCTGTACGAAAACCTACCTGGAGGCAGCATATATTTCCAGAGGTGGTAGAAAATATACCAGGTATTGGAAACCAAAACTGCCAGTCTGAAAAAGAAAGAAGAGATACTACCCGGAGTTACATAACGGAAAACTACCCAAGCATGAACTCGACCCATGCATACACCGACAGTTCCGTAACAAATACAACACAGAACGGAGAGGCAGGAGCATTTCTGAACCTACCAAATGACAGAAAAATAACACTGTCACTCGCTACTGGAAAATACACAAGCAATTTCAGAGCAGTGGAAGAAATGGTGGCAGATAAAAGGAATGAAAGCCATATAGTCCTGCTTACAGATGCTCTGGCCGCAGTCACAGCACTAAAAAGCCAGAAAAATACTGAACGTAATGATTTAAGAGCAGTACTCTGTCAACTATGCCAGCAGGCCGCACCAAAAAGGGTAGTGGTGCAGTGGGTTCCATCCCACTGCAACATCCAGGGCAACGAGGAGGCAGACAGACTGGCAAAAGAAGGTGCAAAACTACCACAACCAGATACCAGTATGACTTACGATGAGTCAAAACGGCTCATAAGAGCTAGATTCATGACCAAATGGGAAACCGAACATACTGGCTACACCAAAAACGATGCCTATTACCAGTTGAACAGAAGAGAGCAGGTCGTGGTCTTCAGACTTCGCACTGGCCACAATAGACTGCGGTACCACCTATTCAACAAATTGAAGATAGGTGGCACCGACGAATGCCCGTGTGGTACCGGGAAAATGACCGCGGAGCATTTGCTGCAAAACTGCCCGACATACGAGGATCAGAGAGAGCAGATGTGGCCATCACCAGTGGCAACACTAGACAAGCTCTATGGCAGTGTCGACAACCTCAGGATGACCGCTGCTTTTTTCGAAAAAATAATCGTTGATGTCTGACTGCCAACGACGAAGAAGTGCGCATACCAGACAACCGCATTCCAAAACAACTAATGTGTGGTGAGCTGAAAGAGGGCAACCACCACTCATTTTCATTTTTCCCCTTCCATCTCTTCAACCCACTCCTTCACAACCTGCCCATCTCTTCAACCCACTCCTTCACAAACTGCCCATCTCTTCAACCCACTCCTTCACAACCTGCCCATCTCTTCCGCTTTCAAGGTTAAAGATTAAAAGCGAGGGCTCGACTTCATCGCCGTGGGTTTCCCCATAGTATCCTCCGCCCCCCCCCCCCCCCTGCTGAGAACATCGCTCAAAGCACGAATTCCGTAGCTCCAGCGATGAACCTAGGGGTCTCCGTACAAATTGTCATCATGAACCAACCGTCGCAGCTCGAATTCGAACCCGGACCGTTTGAACAAGAGGCAAACGGCTTGACTATTTCGTCACAGACCCGCTTTAAACTGGCCCATTAACCCATCCATCTCTTCCCACTTCGAAACTCCCATCCGTTCTTCTTCAACGCCTGCATTTTCTCTTTTAGTCTTCTGTACTCACCCATGCTTGTTTTAGATCGTCAAGCTATTCAACTTTATCAGTCTTACCTTTCAATAATACGAGTATATACACGGTTGCACTCCTTACTGATGATAATATCATCAATCGAACAGTCAATCAAATCTCTCCTGCAACCTTTGAATAAACACATATACTTTAGTGAGTTAATATAGGCATATCAGGAACGTATCAATGACTACCTGTTACATGATGATATTACAATCGATGGATCATCAATATACATACTGAGGAAATTTGGAATAAAACATAGGATGAGCAGGGAGAAGCACATGTAAGGATTAATCAGAAGTGGTGCAACTAGAGAGGTATAGGACCTCCGGTATCAATGTGCTTGGAACAAAACATTGTGATATCAGTTTTGATTAATATAACAATATAATTGCAGTTCTTCGTGTATTTTATTTTTGAAATGAATAATATCTTTTTGCGCGAATCATACGGACAAACATAGTTTGTGTTATTGTTGGTAATTAGTTTTCAGATTTTTTTTTACAGATAACGCTATAATCTTCAAAGATTGCACAGCCATCTATGACATGCTTTCGATGAAGGGAGCTGAAATGATTTGTGAGTTCTGATATATGCCCTTTAAAAGAATGCACATATGATCTAACAAAATCAAGAACATTAACAAGGAAAAATGCCATGCTGTGACAAATGTGTTGGATTTTACAGATTCGCTGAGCGGGTCATGTAATTCGCATGCAAGACTATCGGTTACCAAAAATAATCGTCTGTGGCGAGATGCAGAAGGGAGAACTCTCACAAGGAGACAAACAAATGCGCTTTAAAGACAAACTAAAAACGTCTTTAAAAGTCTTCAGCATAAACCTCGAAACATGGGAAGATGCTGCAAAAGACCGTACAACCTGGCACACAGCTCTCCGCAGTCTCATGTGAGGCTTATAAAAATACTGCAGTAGAACAACAGAGAAAGGCCAGACAAGCCCGTAAAATATCAGTCTCGCGAAGCGAACTTCCCATGCCCTCATTGCCTGCGAGTATGCAGATCCCAAATCGGACTAGTCAGCCCGGAAAAGACGGGATAACAAACGAAATGCTGATGGGGCTGGGCCAAACAGCGAAGAAAAAACTACTATCAGTCCTGAACCAAAGCTGGAAAAGGGGTATTGTACCCCAGGCATGGAAAGATGCAATACTGGTACCAGTACCAAAAACAGGAAAGGACAAAACAGATCCAAATGGATACAGGCCCATAAGCCTACTGAGCTGTGTCGGCAAGCTGATGGAACGGATGATAAACACCAGACTGATGTGGCATCTGGAAGAAAAACGAATACTAATTCCACAGCAAGCCGGCTTTAGACAGCACAGATCCACTGAGGACCAGGTCATCCTCATAGCCCAGGAGATAGAAGATGCCTACCAGGCACAGAAACACACAGTAGCTGTTTGGGTGGATCTGGAAAAGGCATTTGACAAAGTCTGGAAGGATGGACTTAGAGTCAAGCTAAGAAGAAGTGATGTCTGTGGGAAGATATACAAGTGGATCAACCACTACCTCAAACAAAGATCGGCCATAGTCCAAGTACAAGGGCAGATGAGCAAAAAGGTGACACTCGAGCAGGGAGTATCCCAAGGGGGAGTATTGTCACCCACACTCTTCCTGGTATATATAAACGATATTACAGAAAATATACCAAGAAGAGTCCATAGCTCAATGTTTGCAGACGATCTGGCTATGTGGACCTCTGAAAAGAATCTCACCATAGCAAGAAATCGGATGCAGACGGCCCTAACATCGCTGGAAGAGTGGGCGAACTCATGGCTGGTCAAAATAAACGAGGAGAAAACCACGTGCACAATATTCTCGCTCTCATTAAACCCCCAAAGTACCAAATTAAGCCTAAATGGCAAAATCCTGCAGCCAAACGACAACCCAACCTATCTGGGAGTCACATTTGATCGGCGCATGACATGGAAAAGTCAGATTGAGAGAAACCGAATGAAAGCCAGAGAAAGAATGGCGATCATGAGGAAACTTGCTGGCACAAGCTGGGGAGCAGACGAAGGCATACTAAAGAAACTGTACACTGGAAGAGTGAGACCAGTTCTCGAGTATGGCATCGCGGCATGGACAACAGCAGCGAAGGCGAACTTCGATAAAGTTAACAAACTTCAAAACCAAGCCATGAGAGTTATAACAGGAGGCATGAAGTCAACGCCAATTGTAGAACTTGAAAACATTACAAATCTGCAATCCATGACCGACAGAAGAGACTGCAGAGCCCAGCTGCAGTCAGAGAAACTCCGAAGACTGACGGACCACCCAATGTACCAGAGACTAAACAATTTGGGAACTGGGAAACTAAAGCGGAGAAACTTTGCAGAAATAGCCAAAGCAAAGATGTACGAAGATCCCATAAACGCACTAACAACACCAAAACCCATCACTACTGTACGAAAACCTACTTGGAGGCAGGATATATTTCCAGAGGTGGTAGAAAATATACCAGGTATTGCAAACAAAAACTGCCAGACTGAAAAAGAAAGGAGAGACACTACCCTAAGCTCCATAACGAAAAGCTACCCAAGCATGGACTGGACCCATGCATACACGGACGGTTCTGTAACAAACACTACACAGAACGGAGGGGCAGGAGCATTCCTGAACCTACCAAATGGCAGAAAAATAACACTGTCATTCGCTACTGGCAAGTACACAAGCAATTTCAGAGCGGAGGCAGAGGCACTGAGGGCGGCAGTGGAAGAAATGGCAACACACAGTGAAAATGAGAGCCATATAGTCTTGCTGACAGATGCTCTCGCCGTAGTCACAGCGCTAAAAAGCCAGAAAAACACTGAGCTTAATGACTTAAGAGCAGCACTCTGCAAACTGTGCCAGCTGTCCGCACCAAAAAGGGTAGTGGTACAGTGGGTTCCGTCACACTGCAACATCCAAGGCAACGAGGAGGCAGACAGACTGGCAAAAGAAGGTGCAAGGCTACCACAAACAGATACCAGTATGACGTACGAAGAGTCAAAACGGCTTATCAAAGCCAGGTACATGACCAAATGGGAAACCGAACATACTGGTTACACCAAAAACGATGCCTATTACCAGTTGAACCGAAGAGAGCAGGTCGTTGTCTTCAGACTTCGCACTGGCCACAACAGACTGAGGTACACCTATTCAACAAATTGAAGATAGGGTGTACCGACGAATGCCCGTGCGGTACTGGTAAAATGACCACTGAACATCTGCTGCAGAACTGCCCGACATACGGGGATCAGAGAGAGCAGATGTGGCCATTGCCAGTGGAACTGCAAGACAAGCTCTATGGTAGTGGCGAGAGTCTCAGGATGACCGCCGCTTTTTTCGAAAAAATAATGGTTACTGTCTGACTGTGTACGCAGAAGAAGAAGAAGAAGGACTAGTCAGCCATCTCCGCACCCATCCACAACCCGGAATCACAGAATAATCAACTGGAAGGACTGACTAAATGAAAAAAGAAAGGGTCCTCATCACTCGTGATGGACGAACAAGAAAACAGATTTACCGGTTAATCAACAACCATTGTTACTCTAGAAAGCCTTAACTTCGTTCACATAGCACACAGCACACAACAATATGGATTTTGTTTTCAAGCTTTCCTGCCTCATTCCGTCACCGTTCAATATTGAGATGTTTGCACAATTCGAAACGTGGCGCAAAAAAAAATAAATTTGTTTTCGCTTATTTGTTTATGATGTGTATCAATTGTTTCAGTAACTATCACCTTATAAACTTGAGACTTGAAATTCGTTGGCCACAAGAAGCAGTATTTGTGTTGTTGTTGTGTGTGTGTGTGTGCTCGCAATGTGATTGACGTTTTAGTATGTGAATAGGGAAATTATTGGTTTGGAGAAAAATATAATGCAGTATAATCATCATCATTTGGTTGATCAGTCCGGAGACTGGTTGTAAGAATGTCGGAGTATGCCTCTCCATTTGACCATATCCTCTGCAGCTCTCTTCATCGCAGCACAAGTCGGTACTTGAATGTCCCAGCATGCCTGAGATGTAAAGGTGAGTCTTGGTCGCCCCGTTCCTCGCTTCCCTTGAATTTTGCCCTCTAGAATCTTCTGTAGAAGACGTTCATGTCTCATATTGTAACCCACACAATTCAAAGGACGTTTTAGTATCATATGCAATATTGGTCTTTGTGCACCAACATCATTGAGTACATTGTCATTGGATTTTCTTTCTGTTAAACTCACTCTTTCTATTCTACGGTAGCACTACCGTTCCAATTGTTTTTCATCCTTCTTTGTTAGTGTCCATGTTTCAGCCCCATACAGTGCTATTGACCATATAAGATGTGATTATTCTTTTCCTCAGTTCTATCCTGATATTCTTTGAGGTTAACAATTTTTGTTCTTCTCAGAAGTTTTGTTTTGCCATTGTAATCCTTTTTTAAATTTATGTCCATTTCATACAAACTGTTAAAATTTCATTATAATCAGAATCATATTTAGTCTAGGTTCTTCCAGTATTATGTTTGTCATTCGGAATTGACCACATTCTATTGCCCCCAATTTTTGGGGTCAAATGAATTATTATTCAAGGAATGTGTTCTTTTGGTCATATTCCATTGTTTTAAATATCTTTAAAATGCTTAAAAAGTAAATTGTGTAAAGTTTACCCCGCTCATTTTAGGAGCTCAATAGGCATCTCATCTATCCCTGGTGCTTTGTTTCCCTTGTCTTGTTAAATTCATATCTTAACGGACTGCATGCTTAAATAGTTTCTTAACATATTCTCTCCATCTCTCTTAATTCATGTCTGGTTCTTTTATTGGTTTCCCATTCTTATCATTATTCATTCGCGATTGTATGCCCTTATTTTGACTAAAGGATTGTTTTACTTTCTTATGTACTTTCCAGTTTATGTACCTTAATTTTGAGCCAACCCCACTACCTTCTCTTCAAATATAATAAAAATATATACCAAGTTAAGGATCAACTCTATAGCAAAGTCAGTGCTTTTGTGTGAAATGAAAGCATGACAGGTGACCAAAGTCAATTACATGACTTTATCTGTAAAAAAACTGAAGAAAATAGCATGAGGCAGGCCTTATTGGTGATAGTTAGTTGATAACTTATCATCGCACGTTCATAAGAGCGAAGAAGAAGAAAGCCAAGCTTTGATTGTTTTATATTTGCTTTTCTCTACACACACCCCGAAACTAGATGGTAATTGCTTTTTGCTTAGGCACTGCTCAGCATGAACTTTAAAGTGCAAAAAGATATCGGACATGCAAGATTGACGTTCAGATCGAAAATACATCGTTGATTTGCGCATCTCCATAGCGATTGGGTATATCAAATATAACCATTAAACAGAAGATAAAAGTGAAATGGCTAAAGAACACATGGCGCAGAACCGTCGAAAAGAAGGCCTTGGCAGCAGTTGTCTCGTATAAATCGGCTGAAAGAATCCCTTGGGCTTTATGTTCTGCAGTCCGTGGAGCCACGGACAAAGAATGTGTTTCAGAATAGATTTACTAACTCATTGGTATAGTACGTGACGAATGTAAAAAGTAAACATCCCAAAGTATATAGTTAGACAAATAACTAATGGCTTTACTTGAATACTTGAATCAAGTTATGAGGCAAGGGTAGCTGATGACAGATAGCCAAAAGCTGCTAGAATCTGTGTCTATCCTTTGTCCTGCAGCACCATGATGGTCGAATGACGAGGTGCAGATCATCTCTCTATCTCGTTGGCCGGGTGTAGTTGTATGTCTTAGTTTTAGTCAGTCTTAGTCGACCTATACAGTGGCGAATGTCCATGTGCAGGTTCCAGCTCTGGTGTAAGCTGGATGTAGCCAGGTGCTTAGCAGCTTATTATTCCCCTGCGTCTGGACAAGTGCCGCGGAGAGTGGTTAACCAATATGCGAGTCCATCTTAATAGACTCAAACACTAGAGTAAAGTAGACCCTGATAGGCGTAATCTATACTGTTCTTAACAAACCACCTAACTATGACCGGTGTTATGCCATGTCACACAGTTTATCGCCTCTTACGATGTGTTTTCTGGGAGGCAGTGGTGCTATTCTTGAACAGTTGTATGTCTATCAGAAAAACAACTTCCATCTCCATCTATCGTTAGTCATGCGAACCACATTGCATTAACGCAAAGTTGACGACATCCCAGACCTATGTTTCGCCGCGTAATGTCGGTATTTCGGATTAGACTTTTTCAGGAGGTATTTAAGACTCTTCGCTTCATTGCTCTTTTGGTAATTCGGAGCTTCTCTGCGTTTTATTTGAGCTGATTCCGATTCTCACACCCATATACCATTGCTGGGATAACCATGCTATTGAAGGTGTGAGCCCTGGCCTTGACGTCCATCATCTGCTGGAGTATTGGTTTAATACGGTTGAAACAGAGCCAACCCGCCGCTCTCCTGATTCAGATATTTTTATCAATGTTGTGGTCGTACGAATTGACATTCTCAATGGGCTCATTTTCCAATCGCAGTTTTCCCGTAGGACAGAAATAGTTCAGTAGGAATTGAAAATTATTTCTATTTATATTCAGGCCAACCGCCTTGTCTGCTTCATTTAGCTCGTTTAGGTTTTGTTCGGCTTTTGCAATGCTGTGGCTGAAGGTCACAATGTCGTCTTCAAAACGTAGGTTGGAGAGCATCTCGCCATCTATGTTGCGGCCTCGATCCTGCCCGTTTAGAGACCTAAAACTTCTTCAAGAGCAGCTGTAAACAGTTTTGTGAAGATGGTTTGTCCTTGTTGTACTCCTCGGTGTATGGGTATGGACAGTAGCTTATGGAAAAGGGTATTCTCAGTGAAGCAGCCCTCGATTATCTTCTCTGTTAGTTGGACGTATTGTAGCAGATCCCACTGTTTGCCTTGGCCGTGATCTATCTTAGAACATTCTCACACTCATCCACATCATCATGACCATACTCAGTAAATGACATATCACACATCAGGTGGCATATTTATTAAATCATACTCATATCATAGAATGAGTAGAGAAATTACAAACACAATATAATACATATCTTAACTAAACATTCAACTAAAACGGGAATTGTAAGCATTAGCTATTGATGGAATTCCCAACTAACTAAAAACCCAGTTCTATTGCCTTGCAATTACATCACACACACATCGCCTTAACTGCGTCTTCAACACACCTTATCAAATACTCTTCCTCACTGAAATCCCCTCAGGCGGGCGATCTCGACATAACTCGTTCACAATGTGTCCTTGCTTACAAACACACTTTCAGATTATCCATTAATGCAAAACTCACACACCTATTTGAGCGATCCTGTTCTATCACTAAACATTCGTCCAACCGTCTATCAATCGCTCCTCTATCTAAAGTCGGTGAGTTAAACACACTATCTACATTCAGTCTCTCTCTCTCTCTCTCAGTCTCCTCCATACAGCCTCTCTCTCTCCCTCACTCTCCATCTCTCATCCAGCCTCTCGAGCTAAACTTTGTCTCGAGTTATATATCCTCAAGCAAGGCCAGAGCTTGACCAATCGATCTCAGGTATGGTCATCTTCAATTCCAATTGGAACGAAACACTTTGCACACCTGTCACTCATTCTCTCGCAGCAAGCCCCGTTGCCAATTTCGTCTGTCAATCAATCTCCCCCTACCAAAATCGGAAGGCCAGTGGTCAGTTTCTACCTGTCCACATTTCTTAACCCAACTCTGTTCTCCTTTGCTGAGACAGTGAGTGACCTTGACATGCATTCATGTAGCTTTAAGCTTTAACATGTTCAGGCATCCTAAACTCCCCTTGCTCCGGCGGGAACTGTTACATTATCTTTCGTTGATACCTTGGTTACTCAAGGCATTTACCACTGCAATTTTTTTCCAATTATCAAAGGCCTTTTCGTAGTCTACAAACACAATGCATAGGAATATATGGATTGCCCGCACTCACTCCATAAACTGGTTGATTGTGTGGAGATGTTCATTGGTTGAGTAGCCCTTCCTGACGTCTGTTTTTTCTCACGGTTGGTTCTCGTTGAGTTGTCTTTCTCATTGCAGTTGATGACTTTCGTTCACGAAAGTAATGGCAGTCTCTACGAAATACAATTTTTCAGAATGTAATCTACTCTCGCCCAGTGACACTTCAATCAACTTTGACATATCAAATAGGTTGTGAAACTATGTAACCAGTGACTAAATCTGGGAAATAGCTCTTCTATCCGAGGAGCTGTTACTAATGTAACAGTTCCAGCCGAAGCATGGGCGTTTAGTGCAGGGGTGATGGGATTGGCGACTCTGAGAACAAAGGCACCTGAATGTGTGCCACGGTCACTCACCGTCTCGACACTAAGTCTACAAAGGAAAACGGGGATGAGGGAAAGAATGTGTCTGGTACAGGTAGGGGTTAGGAGCTGACCACTCTGGCGTTTCGATTTGGGTTGGGTTAGTGACAGACAGAGACCATGAGATTGTTGCTGCGACATTTTGAGGGACAGAAATTCGGAGTGACTCGTTCCAATAACAACTAAATGGAGGTAGATCCGAACTAGAGGATGGCTGAGTCCGACAACCCGTAGAAGACCATTGCACAGCTCTAATACTGCTTGAGACTATATAATACTAGGCATCGTTTAACTCAAGGAGGCTGACCACGGAGAGAGAGAGAGAGAGATAAAGAGAGAGAGAGAGATTTAAAATTTAGCTCACCGACTTTATAGAAGAGCGATTGTTAGCCTGCTACTAGTTGAGCAGGCTGTTTAACGAATGTTAAAGAAATATAATGAAGTGCAGCGTGACTGAACTTGCATACTCCACCTTTAAGTCTTGGCAAGTTGCTCTATACGGTGTGTGTTGGGCTAGCCTGTGAATAGAAGAGATCTGGACTTGTGTGTGTGGTGTGTGAAGGACACAGATGGAGCGATGTGTACCAGAGTGGATGTATACGTAAATCGATTGAGTGTGTGATCACATGTGAGTATACGTTGAATAGATTGAATGTGAAATGTCAAGATTACCTGTCTGAAGGGAGCTGAATGTATAAAGTTAAGATCACCTGCCTAAGGGGATCTGAGTGGGAGTGAATGCACAGAATAGGATCGTGAAGACGAGTTTTTGAGAGCGTTTTCAGGGTGCCGATAAGGGAAGGAGAGTGGGCGGCTAGAACTGGGTTGGATTAGTTGGGGGCAATATTCAAAAGCTAATGCTTTCAACCTCCACAATTACTAATAAAAGTAATAGATAAAATGCTTATTTAGTTAAGATGTATTTCTTGTGTTGTTTCCATTCTCATTTTCACTCATATTTTGTTTTAATGAGATATTAATAAATCTGCCACCTGCTGTTTGATATGTTATTTGTTACGTGTGGTCGTGAATGATGTGGATGCATGTGGTAACATTCAAGATAGAAAAACCAAAGTGAAAACCTGGACTCTGCCCCACTAACACAGTGAAGCTTTAATACAAAATGTTAGAAGATAGGAAGCCTTACCTGCCGTAATTGATGACGTTCTTTTCTAAGACCAAATGACCTGCGCAAAACATTTACTATGTCCGTCCCATTATTGTCTCTCCATTACGCCACAGTCAAATGATCACAAAAAAAGTGTGACAGACCGTGGTGTTACTACATACTCTGAGGACAGTTCTGCAGCACCGAAATTCATATTCTATTTCTATATTTTTACTTATGCTATCTATTATTTAATCTCAAAACTATAACCACGTTTATTTAAAGTACTTCTTACACTATTTAACATAAGTCTCAGCAATTTCACCAGTCAAATCAAAGGCAACAAATCAGATAGATAAAACATTTGCCGGAACAATTATTTCTTCTCGGTAAAGCTGAATCGTCTGTGATCAACGACAAAATCAACTTTAAGGGCTATATAAATGTATTTACACAGAAAATATTGTGAGTTCAATGCAATGATTGAAACAAGTGACTTGGAGATTTACCAGTTTATAAAGACAGGTGTTTACAGTGGTTTGGCATTTTTGTATTTGTTTTGAAAAGTACGAAGTTATAGCACATTAGGTTATATTACAGCTGGAAAATTGTCTGACAAAGCAAATCTGTAGTGAATTTTTGAAACGAATGGATATAAAAGAAAATACACACTGAGCAGTTTATCGTTAATAAATAAATCGAAGCTGCGACGGCGTGAAGACCATTAGTCGATAATAACATAAACATGTATGTCTCAGTTATCGCACCGCTTTTGATATAAAACCGAATCCCCGTTATAAAGACCTTCGCTGGGGACAACGCAGAAACGAAAACAACCACCTAATATCCACAAAAACAATAAGAATGGGCAAAACAACGGTTGCCACTTGTAATATTATGGTTCTGTTGTTATTTGCTTGTTGTTTTCGTGTGTTCTTTGTCCGCGACGAAGATTTTGTGGTTGTAACGTGGACTTCGTTTTGTTTCTGTTCCGGTGAGGTTACTGAGAAATGCGTGTTTCTGATTGTATCAACAGTTCAAGCATGAAAACGGCTAGCAACAGATCTTAACTAATATTTAGCAATATGGACATGATCTGAACATAGCGGAGTAATGGTTTATCAAAGAAAACTCCTGCTTGTGTAAATTTGAGTTTCATAATTTTATTTAAATGTGTCAGGACAATGGTCGTCCTGTTGCCATTTGAGACTTTGCATGTCTACTGTGCTCATATTAGAAGTCACTGTTAACTGAAGATATCAAGTTTCTTACCAGAGAATATGAGATGAGGCAGCCACACATTGTGTACAGGTGAATAACTAGCTTTACTATATATATGCATTATGATAATTTTTTCAAAGAGAAACAATACCGTTTCACTTTAAGATATATTAGGACAATGAGGCTAACGTCTGGTCAGGCAAAACACACCGATCAAACAATGTTAGCCAGGGTCAGAAAAAATATACTGGCTAAGACCCTCACCTGACCTCCTGGTTGGTCGTCCTGGAAACGGACTGTTTTTCGAGGACAACAGTCTGTCTAACAAGGTGATGTTTGATGTGATACCCGTAGAAGTGCGTGACACGCAGATGAAGCCAAGCATTGCACAACCGCCTGGATGACCCCGGTCCACTTCATCAGCACGCTTGAGATGTAAGGAAAGCTACTAAATTCTACCACAAATTCCCTCCTTTTCAGGGCCCACAAAAGGGTTACAAACCCGTTGTGGGCATTAACAACCAACCAATCAACCAATCACTATAAAATATATAAAGAAGCATGCTAATTATGAATACAGCGTTTTCCGGAAATATGCAAGAGACTGCACTGTCTGTAGCAGTTGGTTATACATGATATGTACTAACTTTATTAGCTTAAAATTTACATTTCGAAAAGTAAATCGGTATTGTTGCAATCTCCAGCATAATGATTTATCTTTATAACCAGACATGCACTATATAAAGTTATACAAGAAAGACAAGAAGTGAAAGAGAAAGAACACATGGCAAAGAATAGTAGTAGAATAAGCCAGAGCATCTGATGCAGTAAAAAAAATGTTGTTTTTTTTTGAAATGCAGAAAGAGGCAGAAATCGAACGTTACTAACCGGTGGTCCAAGGTAAACTAGAAGAAAAATTCCCATAGCATGCTCAAAAGGTTGTTAAAGAAAATGTGCTAACAACCTAATAAAAATAATACATTGCTGAACAAATTACTGCTGCTAAAACTTTAGTGCACCGAGGGTCAGACATAAATATGATCTCACATCTCTTAAGAAGCGAAAAAACTAGACAAGAAGAAGGTAAGATAATATATGCACTGCATTGGGATGTATACGTATGTCAAATATGTATAGCGAACAAAATAAATTGGTATTTTTTTTTCATAATGATCACACAGAACCTTCATATGACACGACTGATGACAAGCGCTGAGAAACGTTGTTTTGAAATAAACATTAAATCAAAATACCAAATTGACATTAAAGTTACCCACTTAAAATGGCCACCGTATCAGAAGATTGTTTCAGTGTTGTATCTATCAGTCAATCGCTTGACTGTGAGCAAAGACAGTCGCAAGTACACAAAGCTATAGGTGGTCAATTACATTTAAAGCTACATCAATATTGATAAATGACGAAAAGAACATATAATATGTAACAAATTAATGGTGACAGCTGATGGTAAAAACAGTTCTTGATCTATAACAAAAACTATAACTATAATTCCACACGCTGCATGGGTATATACAGTACTAACCTAATTTGTGAAAAATCATTCGCATTTTTCTATATCACTACCGCGTGTACTGAGATGAGGCTGACTGGTTTGTCGCGGACACGCATTGTAACGATAGAAAGATCGATATGGATCTAATTCTTCTTGCTGGTGACACAGATGCAGCGATAAGCTACGGACCTGACAAAAGCAAATCGATTTTCTGCAGAACGTGATTCTCTTTAAAAATACAATCTTTATTATTTGAACTGACAGATTTAAATAACATAATACACACACATACACACACACACACACACACACACACACACGCACACACACACACACACACACACACGCACACACACACACACGAGTATAAACGTATATTGCCAAATGGTATCTTTTTGCACATAGTTTACCAGCACTTTTGTATTATTATTCCGCGCCTTATATTCGTTCTCCTTACTCAATATGCAGTTGAATAAAATTGTCAATCTTCAATGAAGGCTTGCTACATATCAACATTCTTTTGTGTATGGTGATGATGACAATTTCTAAAATAATGTTACTTACATTCTTAAAATATTCGCATTCTTCTAGTAATATCTGATCGATGATGGATTGGCTCTTCCCAAAATCATCCCTCATTGTTTCCTCTATAATTGAAGTAATTAATGTTAGCACCATCATCATGTAGCATGTCCTTTATAGAACATCACAGGCTGTCTGAAAGAAACTTTTTCCCTTGCCAAGACTCCAGACTCTGCCAGTCATTCCCAGACATCTTGGTGCCATCACCTTCTCGGTCTACCCTTGCTGCTTTTGCCTCGCACCATACCTTCCATCACCGTTCTCTCAAGACCTTTGTGTCTCTTGATGTGACCAAAGTATTTACATTTTCTGGCCAAAATGGAATTGATAAACCATTACTCCTCTATGGTCAGCTCTTGTCAAATGTCTATGTTTGTCTTTTTCTCTGTCCAGAGTATTTTGTGGATCTTTCTGTAACATTTGGACTCGAAGGATTTGATTTTGTTTAAAAGTTTTAGTATTAATTTTAGCATTTTCAGATGTTAAAAAAAGCAATCGCTCACTTATATAAAGTTATTTGCTAATCCATGAACGCTATGTATGTGCGTGAAACTCATTTTGTAGATTAGAGATGTTGAACCTATTCACTGGCCTCTGTTGCCGATGATGACGCATAGGTTCCACATAAATGTTGAACTTGGAGACAATTAGTCGGTGCTCAGTCTCGCTCATCAAATGACCTAAGGTATAGATGCTGATGGACCCTGTAGCTCGCTGGTTGCACACTCTCCTGCGCCGTCCTCTCATGCGCCCCACTCCGCTCGAACCTCGTTTAATGTCGAAACTTTGCAGTCTGTGGATTGCTGCTTCATCTATTACGGTGTCCTCATCCTGCAGGCGGTCATGGATTAATTTCAAAATGTCACTTCTATCCATCAATAATGGGCCCATGAAAGAAGCTGGTGAAGCAGGACAGTAGATCCAGGTCAACACCTGGAGGTTTGAGGCCTCAACAGCAGCTATCCACTCGTACCTAAGCCACCCCTTCTGTACTTTCTGAAGTACGGCTTGCGCGTCTGTCACGATGACTGCATTTGTCATAGAAGTCTCAGATATCCATTTCAGTGCTGAGGTCACTGCTTCCGTCTCCATTCTCATACTGGAGGTTGTTGACATGTATGCCCTACTGCGCTCAGCAACGACCTCTCCTCTCACTCTAGCCGAGAAACACCAGCCTGATGTCCAACTGCGCACGACTGATCCGTCGGTGTATATGACAGCGTCACTCTCCTGTGTGTTCTCAGTTATCAGCTTATTTACCTCGTGATCTGCTCTTTCGTTGCTCTGTTCTCCGCATTCCTTGCCAAAGGTTATGACGACTCTCTGATACTCTATCATTCTATCACCAGTGTAGACCCATTCTTCCCCTTTGACTATCGTCTCACCTGGAGGGACGTGTCCGATTGTTTTCTCAGCCTGTGCCACCCATGACGACCCTCTCTTGATTCTTGATCCCTTGATGTCTGAGATACTACTGTGCAGAGGGTGCCGCGTGTTTGTGGTGACTCACATATAGGCTTTGAGGTGTGCCAGTTTATGCCTGGATGTAATTGATAACAATCCCAACATGTACCGCTTCATCACAATTGGGGTATCTCTAGTGCAGACCAGAACCAGTCGCATACCTTCATTCTGGATGCGTTCCAACCTTTCACACTGTGTTCTTGATAGTGTAAGGATGCCTAGTCCGTAATCGATGCCAGACAACACGACCTGACGAAGTAGAATGAACAGAAGGCGTTGTTCCAAGTCGGCAGCAGCCATGGTCTTGAGTGCTCATAACCCTCTCTTGCATCTTTTTACGATGTGGTCAACATGAACATTAATAACATCAAATTTGCAGACGGTCAAGCCATAGTGGAAGGATCAGTAGAGAAGTTGCAAAGGCTGCTAGAAGAAATGTACATCTCAGCTAAAGAGTTTGGCATGAAAATAACACAATAAAGACAAGCAATATAGGCAAATGAATGTAATCCTCAATGGAGAAATAATCGAACCAGTACAGAAATGTGCATATTTAGGGTGAACCACAACAGAAGTTCCCCGCGATGAGACGTAAATTAGGACAAGGATTGCATTGATAAAGAAAAAAGCTTTTCAAAGGAAACCAGAAATTGCTAACTGTAAAATAATTTCAGGATACAACTCAGAAAAATAATAGAAACTATGGCCAATAGAACGTCGCTCCCATCATAGTCTGTCTGAAAGAAACTCGTTCCCTTACAAAAACTCCAGCTTCCGCCACAGTTATACCCAGGCATATCTTGGTGCCATCGTCTTCTTGGTCTACCCCTTCCTCTTTTGCCTGGCACCATACCTTCCATCACTGTTCTCTCGAGACCGTTATGTCTCTTGATGTGACCAAAGCATTTGCATTTTCTAGCCAAAATGGAATTGATAAACCAGTTCTCCTCTATGCTCAACTTTTGTCGAATGTCTACATGTGTCTTTTTCTCTGTCCAGGGAATTCTGAGGATCTTTCTATAACATTTTGACTCGAAGGATTCTATTCTTTGTCTGGAAGTTTTGGTAATCGTCCATGATTCGCAGCCATAAGCTGCCACGAGAAAAACACAGGCTCTCAAGACTTTTACTTGTATCACTTTGTTGGTACTCTACCATAATTTATTTTGGCTGTTCAGTCTCTGCATTGCCATGGCTAGTCTTCTTCTGATTTCTGTCGAGCAGTCGCCATTTTTGTCAATTCTTGAGCCCAGATATTAAAAATGTGTGACCTGATCTATTTCCTCACCACACACTGTAAATTTATGCTGACATTGTGTTTTGTCGGTGGTCATTATCTTTGTTTTATTTATGTTTATAAACAGGTTTTGATATATACTAAGTCCATTTATGGCTGAAATTAGCTGCTCTAGCCCTTCTTGATAGTAACACTGTATCATCTGTGTATCGTAACTCTGGAATCTCGTACCCACCAATCGTAAATGGGTCTAAACTTTCAATGTTCTCGTCTTCTCAAACATTTCTCATTATACATTCCGCATATATGTTGTATAGATAAGGTGAAAGGGTACATCCCTGTCTTACTCCCTTTTGTACTGCAAACCAATCTGATGTTTGCTCAGATACTCGGACAGCGGCTTGTTGATCTTAGTATAATGTTTCAATGAGATGAATAATATGCATAGGAAACCCCATTTCCGTCATGATTGTCCAAAGATTTTATTGTTTTACCATGTCGTAGGCCTTGGTGTAATCAAGAAAACATGTGTACAGGTCTACATTAAACTCTCTACATATTTCGTAGATATTCCTCATATTGAATATGTGGTCCCTGGTCCCTCTGTCATTTCTAAAATCTGCCTGGACTAGGGGAATTTCAGATTCAAACCTTTTCTCCTTCCTTCTTAATAGGATTCGCAAGAGTATCTTGCAAGCGTGGCTGATCAGCACGATAGTTCGGTAGTTCGTGCACAGCTTCAGGTTGCCTTTTTTGAGGAGGGGAATATAAATTGATTTTTTCCATGCTTCTGGTCATTCTGCGATGTGTCATATCTGTTTATACAGCTAGTGATAGACTCGAGCACTTGCCTCCCCTCCTGCTTGTATTAGCTCTGCTTGGATATCATCACATCCTGGGGACTTTCCCTTTTTCAGGCATTTGATTGAACATGATGCTGTTATTTCAAAATAATATAATTTTCCGAACGAAAGCGGGTATTAGAACTAGTATATACATATAAATGTGTGTGTGTATGTGTGTGTTATCGTGCGTACGTACAAATATTCATTCATCAATCAAATAAATTATTCTATCGCTCGCTGTGGGGAATATGTCTTTAAAAAATACACACCAAGTCTTTCTGTCTTGGGACATCTTTGCGAATTCTATCCACGTCCTCCAAATCGTTTTGATGTTTCCATCGAGGCTCTCTTCGTCTCCCTCTGCTTCTGGTGCCTCTAATTATATATGGGTTTTCCCTCGGGCTAATGCTCCTACACGTACGGAAAGTAATGGCAACCTAACGCACTGCACACTTGCCAAGAAACATATAACAGCCAAATACGTGGCGGTTGTATTTAGTTACGTTCTGTAAAAGGACATGCGACTTACTTTACCTATAAAGGATATTCTGATTAATTATGAACATACATAATGCTGTTAAGGATTGTAGGACCTCCGACCTTGGTAGTATTCCCTCTGATGCCCTTGATGCGGGCGTTTCCAAATCCATGGAATTATTTTTCCTATTGCTTATGGTGTGGAAGAAGGAAATATTACCTGCAGATTGGGGGAGACTAACGTCCGCTCAAGTAAAACATGTTGATCAGACTACGTTAGTCTGGGTCAGGTGAAACATACTGATCAAGAACTAATCTCAGTTCCAATGAATTCTCGTTGGTAAAAGTATGTTTTATGGCAGTCTGGCTAACGAGATGGTCTCTATAGTCAATCAATTAATTAAAAACATGTCAATTCCCTGTTGAGCATAGATCCTCAACAAATACTGCATACTGTTTTGTGTATTATTTTATGAGGGAACATACTTCCTCCAATCATCAGTTGATTTAAAGCACATACCTCTATCAGTAACTCTCCGTTCTCAATCCTAAAACGAATTCCGTGTTTGACCATGATCTCTTCAAACCCGATATTAGCCCTCTCAACTTTTGCATTTAGGTCCCCCATTAAAATGGTGGGGCTCTTCTTTATGCTGCTATCACCCTTTTAAGGTCGGTGTAAAGTTCCCTTTTCACTGCGTCTTCTCTGTCATTTTTTGGAGCATAGCATTTGATAATGTTGACCCTTATTATTTTTTTAGGCAGTTTTGAAAGTGGCTAGTGTTAATCTGGATCCTAATGTTTCCCATTCAATAAGCGCTTTTTGAGCTTCTCTGGAGGGCATCAGGCTACCCCATCTTCATGGTGTGCGCCCACTTCAGTGTGCCCTGATTATAGTATTAGTTCCACCGTGTCCATCTTCGCCTTACTCACTTCTGAGAATATGGTCTCTGCCAGAACAAGGGTGACGATACATTAGTTGCGCAGTTCTGCCGCCACTCGCATTGTTTTTCCTTTTTCACACATTGTGGGGGCATTACAGGTAGATGTCCAGCAGATATGGGCTATGGCAAATCATATCTTAATTCGGTTGTCCTAGAAAATTTGTAACCGCAATCAAAAACTCCTAGAGAGCATGCTTGCACGCGTATTTGACAGCGGAGAGACCTCTCCATTTGAGGTCAACAAAGGTGTGAAACAGGGATGCGTACTTGCTCCGACACTGTTCAGTATGATGTTTTCAGCCATGTTAACGGACGCCTTTAAGAATACCAAGTATAACATACCACTAAAGTACCATATGGATGATGGTCTATTCAATCTTCGCAGACTGAATGCGAAAACAAAGATGATGCGCGACACGGTTTGCGAACTCTTTGCGGATGACTGTGCTCTGAACAATACCTCAGAACGAAATATGCAGGAGGGTATGGACAGGTTTTCTACTTCTTGTGATAACTTTGGCTTAACAATTAGCACAAAGAAAACCGATGTCATGTATGAACCGGCACCAGGCACATCGTATAAACAACCGGTAGTTACAGTGAGGGAACAGGAATTTACAAGCGGTTGAAAAATGTGTCGAGATCAGTGACTATTACTGATGAGCTGGCTAATAGAATAGCAAAGGCCAGCACAGCTTTGAGTCAAACGCGCTCAACAGTATGGGAACGTCGAGGAATCAGCAAAATGACTAATCTGAAGGTCTACCGTCCCGCCATTGTCCCCACCCTGCTCTATGCATGTGACAGCTGGAATGTCTACGCTGGTGACACCAGGAGGCTAAATCATTTTTACATGAAATGTCTGAGACGCATACTGCATATACGCTGGCAAGACCATATCATAGATACTGAAGTGCTGTCCAGAGCCAACATGGAAAGTATTCATGCACCTTTACAAATATCTCAATTACGATGGGCTGCTCACATTGCCCCAATGTCAAATCAAACGCTTCCAAAGAGTCTTCTGTATAGCGAACTGAGTGAAGGAGAACGATCACAAGGACGTCTAAAAAAAGCGTTTCAAGAACAGTCTGAAAGAGCTTCTTAAGTGCTGTCAAATAGACATTAACATCTGGGATAACCTGGCTCAAAATTGGTCAAAGTGGAATAGCACGATCATAGGGGGCGTTGAATTTAGCGAAGGTCTTCGTATCCAGGCAGCCCAGGATAGACGTGCAATCAAGAAGCCAAGAGCAGAGAAAATAGGAGAGACAATTGCTGACTACGTTTGCCAGTCGTGTCATAGGCTCGAATTGACTTGATCAGTCATGAGCGCACACACATACTCAAGGTTGCATTATGACACGTGATGATGTTGGTGGTCCTCATCGGCGACGAAATACGAAGTATTATTATTATTTTTATAATTATGAACAGTCTGTAGCCTTCCCAGTGATCAATTGAGTAAAACAGGGTCATGTGACCATGGTGCTTTTTATTGCTGCCACGCTTTCTGGTGGTATACATGGATTTATCACTGACACGCATATCAGTGATGCTGTTGAGGGTCGTCATTAACGACAATGAAAGAATTATTATTATTATAGAATTATAAATATATATTTTCCATTGGATGAACACGTAGGGTCAGTATAGGCTTTTCCGACGACATTACCGGTCTGGTTGGAACAGAACCTGGACTTGCAAGGCTAGACACAACCCTGGACAATTACAATGCTGCCCAGAAATGTGGGTTGGAAATCAGTGAAGAGAAGAGTAAGATCATGGTCAACGCCCAAGAGGATATTTTATACCCGGATATAGTCAAAGGTTAAGATCTGGAAAGTGTTACTGTGTTCAAATATCTGGGAGCAGAAATAAATGCGGAGGGGTCTACATCAGAGATCCGGCCAAGAACAGCAATGGCCATGGTCGCCCTGACCAAACTGCGAATAATCTGGAAAGACAAGAACATTAGTCTTAAATCGAAGATGACGTTAATGTATACAATCTGACGATTGTCATACTGTCTTCCCTCAGTATTCATCTACGCGTGTGAGACTTTGTGCTCTGACAGCTGCACTAGAACGTACAATTTGCGCAATGGAAATGAGATGCTTGCGAAGAATTCTTGGCATTTCATATTTAGATCGCGTTACAAATGAGTGTTCTTAAAATTGTTAGGAATGTATTTGGTCAGTATAAATACATATTGACTATATTAAAAACACAAAAATTGATATGGTATGGACATATATCACGATCGGTGGGGCTGACAAAGACCGCCCTGCAAGGCACTGGGCCTGGGAAGCATGAAAGAGGCAGACGAAAAAAGAGTGGACGGGAAGGTCTATAGCTAAAACTAATAACCTGGTGAAAAATCTAGACGTATGGCGTGAACTGGTTCGACAAACTGCAATAACAGTGCCTCAACGACCTTCTATCTGACGGGACTGATGATGATATATATATATATATTCCGTGGCGAAGTGGTTGAGCCATCGGCCTCGTGATCAGGTGGTGTGGGTTCGACTCCGGACTTCGCCGTCTTTTTCAAGGGTGCTTGATGCGGAGTACCCTGCATCTCTTAGTCGCCCTCTAGTCGTCTTGTCCTTGACTTGCCACTGGGGAAGGGCTATTCGAGACGAGATAGTGAGGATAAAAAGTAGCGCAGTTAATCATTACTAAAAATAGCGCTAGCAAAATTAATTATGCCATCAAAGTCTACGATGGACGGCGGCCTTTGCCTTTACATTTATATATATATACATACATATATATCGTTGTTTTTCTTTTGCGTAAATAGACTACTGGTGTAAATCATTTGGTTTCCTCGTCTTTCTGTTCATTTCCTGTGTTTTTGCCTCTTATTATAATGTACAATGCACCTTAACACCATTGTCTGCTGTTATTTCTCGTTTTATTTCCCGCACGCTACTGGATAACGCCAAAGCCAACAGACCCGAACGACGGACAGCACTGATCGCCAGGGAACTGGCTAGATACAACATCTGCATAGCTGCCCTGAGCGAGACACGACTGGCAAAGGAAGGGCAGATCACAGAAGAAGGCGCTGGTTATACTTTCTTCTGGAGCGGCCACAGCAAAGATGAACGCCGTGAAGCTGGAGTTGGCTTTGGCATCAAGACCAACATGGTCGACAAGCTCACAAGCATGCCCAGAGGAATTAATAACCACCTGATTATACTGCGTCTCCCCCTAATAGGAGGGCGCCATACAACACTTATCAGTGCATACGCACCCACAATGACAAATCCTCAGGAAACAAAAGATAAGTTTTATGAGGACCTTGAGGCGCTCATCGCTTCAATCCCCAAATCTGACAAACTGGTCATCCTCGGTGATTTTAACGCTAGGGTTGGCACAGACCATACAGCCTGGGAGGGGGCCATTAGCAGACATGGTATCGGAAAATGCAATAGTAACGGACTGCTCCTTCTGAGGACATGTGCCGCAAATGAGCTACTCATTACAAACACAGCTTTCCGACTTCCTGTCCGAAATAGAACCACATGGATGCACCCAAGGTCCCACAACTGGCATCTCATTGACTACATTATCATCAGCGGATGCTATGGTAATGAAGAGCATGTGTGGTACAGAATGTTGGACCGACCATTGACTTGTCATTGCCAAGCTAAACTTCAAGATCCAGCCCAAAATGCGCCCTCAGGAAAAGAAACCACCGAGGAGGCTAAATGTCTCAGCTGAAATACGAACCCACGAGAGAAGGCTTCCAGGAAGAGCTTGAGGGCAGACTATCTGAGCTTCGTTTTGAAAAGAACGACATCGAAGAGAACTGAGCTTAATTGAGAAACACAATCTACAATACAGCTGTTAAACACATTGGCCCACTCACGCGCAAGCATACGGACTGGTTTGATGAGAACGATCTGGAAATACAGGGCCTTCTCGATGCAAAACATGAAGCGTGCGAGAATACCAGAGGGACACACCATCTCCGGCAGCAAAATCTGCCTTTATTACTGCTCGCACAGCTGTCCAGACCAGGCTTAGAGAGATGCAAGACTCCTGGCTCAGCAAAAGAGCTGACGAAATTAAGATGTTCGCCGAGCGTCATGACACCAAACGGTTTTACGAGGCACTGATAGCTCTCTACGGTCCGCAGCCCTCTAGTAATACTCCAGTTCGCAGTGCGGATGTGGCACTGCTAACAGATAAGGTTCAGATTCTAGACAGATGGGCAGACCACTTCTGCAAAATACTAAACCACCCATCGTCCATAAATGATGAGGCCATCCAGCGAATGCCGCAGGTGGAACTGAACCTGGCGTTGGATGAAGTCATTACTGAGGAGGAAGTCGACAGGGCACTCAGTTCACTATCTATAGGAAAAGCTCCAGGAGCTGATGCAATACCAGCAGAGGTATATAAGACAGCTGGCCCATCCCTCACCAGAAGGATCACTGAACTCTTCTGTCACATCTGGGCTGAAGGTAAAATTCCGCAGGAGCTAAAGGACGCCTCAATCGTTCACCTGTACAAAAGAAAAGGCAACCGTCAGGAATGCGACAATCATCGTGGAATATCGCTACTCTCCGTAGCAGGCAAGATTCTAGGGCGCTTACTGCTAAACAGGCTCAACAAACACCTTGAACAAAGCCACCACCTGCCAGAAAGCCAATGTGGATTCAGAGCCGGAAGAGGAACAGTGGACATGATTTTTGCCGCTCGCCAAGTACAAGAGAAGTGTCGAGAATAAAATCAGGCCTTGTACACCACATTTATTGATTTGACAAAGGCATTTGATACAGTCAACAGAGGAGGGTTATGGATGATAATGTCCAAGTTTGGCTGCCCTAACAAGTTCATAACAATGGTGAAACAGCTACACGAAAGCATGTGTGCTCGTGTACTGGACAGCGGTGCAATCTCTAAAACGTTTCTAGTATCAAACGGAGTAAAACAAGGATGTGTACTCGCCCCGACTTTGTTCAGCATGATGTTCGCGGCCACGATGGCAGACACCTCAGATCACTGGAGCTTGGAATACCCATAAAGTACCGCACAGATGGCAAGTTACTCAATCCCAGAAGAATGAAGGCCAAAACCAAAGTGGCTGGCGACATAATCAGGGAACTTGTATTTGCTGGCGACTGCGCTCTAATGAGCAACTCAGAACTGAACATGCAGGTTGGAATGGACCGGTTCTCTGCCGCATGTGAAAATTTTGGCCTGACCATAAATACAAAAAAAAAAACAGGTCATGTACCAACCAGCACCAGGCATGCCGTAAACAAAACCAGAGACTACAGTCAGCGGGCAGACGCTGAATGCCGTAGACACATTCACATATCTGGACAGCACGCTGTCGAGATCTGTCCGCCTAGACGATGAGGTGGCAAGCAGATTAGCAAAGGCCAGTACAGCCTTTGGTAGAATGCGCTCGATGGTCTGCGCACGTCGTGGCATCAGCATCAAGACCAAACTCAAAGTCTACCGTGCAACCATCATTCTAACCCTACTATACGCTTGCGAAAGCTGGACTGTATACTCTGGACATGCAAGGAGGTTAAACCACTTCCATACAGGTTGCCTGAGGCGAATATTCCACATCCGATGGCAAGATCGTGTCACTGACATCGAGGTTCTCTTAAGGGCTAACATGCCCAGCATTCATGCACTGCTAGAAAAAGCACGACTAGGATGGGCCGGACACCTAGTCCGTATGTCAGACGAGCGGCTCCCAAAGAAGCTTCTCTGCGGCGAGCTGAGAGATGGATGGCGCGAGAGAGGGCGCCCAAAGAAACGTTTTAAAGACGGTCTGAAGGAAGCACTGAAAAGTTGCCAGATAGACATCGACACCTGGGAATGTCTTGCGCAAAACAGATCTGACTGGAGAAGCGCAGTCAAATTGGGTGTAGCTACCGGCGGAGACGACTGTGTTGTGAAAGCCCAGAGCAGACGCAAAACCAGGAAATCCGGAACAGCGGGAACACCATCACCTTCTACAAACCTCGTGTGCCCGATATGTAGCAGATGTTTTCGTGCCCCCATTGGCCTGTTCAGTCACATGCCCACCCACACCCAACAGGGAAATCTGTGACAAGGACGATGTCGGCGGTCCTCATCGACAACGATGGACAGCTATTATTTCTCGTTTCTCTGGCTCTTGAGTTTAATATTGAGCATTCCATTTGATCTTGATACATGATAATACGGTGCTGCTGGGTTCGTGCTGAGATTCTACAAAATATGGAGAAGACAGAGCACATTGGTTAAACCGTGTGCAATGACCTTGATTCTTCGACTAAAACTGAACAGTTGAATTGATAAAAGAGTTGGAAGTTTTTTTGGAAGTTCAAAATGACCCGAGGAGGCAAAAAACAAACAAACAACCACAGACAGAGAGGAATGGCGCAGAATTGTAGAGGTCTCAGCAGGGGTGGTGCCCCAACGATTTCAAGAACTGAATAGTTAAAACGTCCGATATTTTAAACTGCATGCTTCGTTGTAGATATTGATACATCAATGCTTATCAGTGGAAGGCAAGGTGAAACCGCAGCTGCATTGTACATCCATAGGGAATTCAAGGAATTTGGGGTTATAAACAAACCACCTTGTCCGATAAGAGCTATGGTGTGAATCAAGCGATGGCAACATTATTAACGCATTACAATTAAACGATTTGAAACTGGAACGCTAGAACACTAATGAATGTATTAAAACACGATGAGCAAAATGAACACGATAAATGTATCGGTAGACATTATGACTAAGTGATATTAAATAAGGGCACGTCAAATTCAGGGATCCAGGTCATCATGCACCCAGAAATGTTGCTGTGGCGCATAACACTTTTAGATTAGGAAGTATTTTTTTTAGCCAGAGAGTTGTGAATGCTTGGAATGCATTGCCAAGGGAGGTGGTGGAGGCTGGGACGGTTAATGCATTTAAGAATAAATTGGATGCGTACAGCTTCTAGAGCAAGGTGATGTAAATGTAACTGATTGTATACAGACTCTGCAGAGTCTTCTAAACCAGTTTAAAGACGTTAAGTTAAGTAAAGATCAGTGTCGTATTTACTCGCACAATTTCTTTGATCGCGTTCATTCCTTCTCAGAGGGACACAAAATATAATATTCTCCTGAGTTCCTCTGTTTCCCATAACTGTCATGGCCAGACTGATGTTGCCATGTTACGCAACATATTTATATATATGAATAGCAGAAACAGCTAAGTATTACATTGAAAATAAACTTACACTTGCACATTTAGAATTAATATTTTCAAGAACATTTCACCCTCGGCACTTTGCACAGCCCTACGAGGGACATTTCATCCAACTCTAATGCCTGGCTCCTACATTTTTTTTTACCCGACACATAGATCCTAAACACATTTGTGACTCCATGTATTAGATGGACTGATGAATAAAAAAATGTGGTCTGAGATTATCAAAATAATGTACTTTGAATAAACTACCCGTTAAAAAGGAGTTCATGTAATAATGGATGCCAAAAGAGATGTTCTGATAAGTATAAACGTCATGGCAGTCCGGTTAGACCTAGGTGCTCAGTTTCTGGTAGCAAATAGCGAAGGGCGTAGCTTCTCCCGCAATTCAAAGGATGTACACACTCGTGCTCGTCCTCTATCTTTTTACAATAGTGTGATTCCAAAACTTTGCAATGTGTACATTATGTGTTCCTTGATTGCAGTGTCATTATGCAAGAGACGGTCACTGATCAGTTTCAGAATATGACGCCTGTCCATTTCTTATGTCCCGACTAAGGGTATTTTTGAAGTCAGGGTGTCAGCTCTTTCATTTCCATTTCCATTTGACATGACCTGGACAGCAGATCCCACACGAGATCCACAAGTTGTTATGCTTCTTCCCGCTATCCAATAATGCGAGAAAGAGCAACAATATGCAATGGACATTATAAGGTCTAATCCTAAATCGTGTGGTAAATCCATCTTTTCACCAACAATGGTCGGTTGATGCGAGGAAAATTACATTTTCCATAACACACTTTCAATGGCTTTAGCTCAATTCAAATAACAAGTTATACTTGGAAATGCAAAGGTGAATTGGACTAGGAGAAAGGAATTGAGATTCCAGAATCGGTTCAATGCACTGCTTTCTCATTTGATATTTACACAACAAAAATAACCGAAAGAAGAACACTAACATCTGTAGATGACATTCTTGCATGACTGCCTCAGACATACTTGAAATAGTCAAAAATATACACAAGACGTTACAAGAAATCACACACATTGTGAGTAGTCCATATCACAGATTAATCCCAACTAGACCTGAGTAATGAAAGTCTCCTAATTGAAGGCACAGAATAATTGTGCAAATTCACAAGAGAAAATTTATGTAAAGTGGGAAACGCCTTGTCTTGGTGTTACCAGTTCTTTGACAATCGTGTATGCTCCTTTAGTGTCATTTCTGTTTAGTCTCTCTTCGATGTTTTTATATTGCTCATATATCCACGTTTCGTTCGCCCCTCTCATCTTTTGTTGTGTGGCTTTCTTGACCTCTTTATATCTGCCGACCTCCTCCGGTTGGTGGTTGTGGTTTTTCAGTGACCTTCACAAAGGTCTAGAATTTCTTTGGTCACCCATGGTTTTGTTGTTGTTTGGTGGCTTCCCAGGATCTCTGTTGCAGAATCTCTGAGAGCTGTGTTAAGTGTAACTGTATCTGTATCCAGTGCCTCTCTGAGAGCTAGCAGTGGCGCAAATCTCCCTCCCACACATGCTTGGAACACTGCGGTGATTTTTGAGTCCATTAGTTTGTCCAAGTCAAACTTTAGTCTGGTGACATCCTTCTTTGCGACTCCCTTCAATCGCAGACGCATGGTCATCATAACCAGATCGTAGTCGCTTCCTATATCCACTCCGGGGAAACTTCTCGTTTTGTCGGTGTTGATGCTCGATCGGAACCTCCTCTGGACCAGTATATAGTCAATCTGGCTTTGCACTTCCTTGCTTGGGTTATGCCATGTCTAGCGTCTCGACGGCTTGTTTAACCGAAACGTATTTGCCACCAACAGCTGAATGCATCGTGCAAATTCTAAAGAGTCTGAGGCCACGGTCATTGGTTTCTTTATTTCCGTGTGGGCCACATGTTCCCCTCCAGTTGTGGACTGCATCTTCTCCAATTTTTGCATTTAAATCACCCTGGACTACCAATATGTCTTTTTTTGGCGTTTCGTGTATCAGACTCTGAAGTTAATCATAGAATGCCTCTATTTCACAATCTTCGTAGTCTGCAGTGGGTGCGTAGCACTGTATTATGGTAATATTAAACGGTGCTGCCTTTAGCCGTAAGATGATACAACGGCTAGATATTGGGCGGCAACCCAATATGCATCTAGCTGTGTCTTTATGCACCAGTATCCCCACTCCATGTTTGCCCTCCCTGTCGCTGAAATAGAACTTGTGGCCCTCCTCCGTGGTAAACTCTCCAAAGCTTTTCCATCGAGCCTCGCATATGCCAAGGATGTTCTACCGGTACTTCTCCATCTCGTGCGTTAGATCATTGATTTTGCCACATGGGTTCAGTGTTCTAACTTTCCACGTACCTATTGTGAGCTTGTCTTTCCTCAGTTTGATGGTTCCACCAGTAGCACACTTATCACCTCCGACCTGGTGTGGGACGGCAGGCGCGGTCATTGTTAACCTGGGCTGCGACCGAGTCGGTATGTCTGATTGTGTCCTCATGTGTGAATCTTGGGCGGTTTTCTCTTGGTGGAGCCAATCTCCTCTCCAAGCCGGTGCGGGTCAACTTCTGCATCTGACCTGGAGGAGCCCATCTCCCCAGGCGACCCATTGCCTCGTTTGCCTACAGCCTTGCATCCATGGTTTCCCAGTGTGCACCACTTGGAGGTGAGGTTGACTTGTGTGCTCGCTTTATCGGCAGGCTACTCATTTCACTTTTCGCCCCTCAGAAGAAGAGCTAACCGACCCCGACATCGCTGAGTTGCGATGCCGAGCGAAAAATACACCATTGTACACTCTTTTTAATATAATTCTTGCGGGAATTTTGAGTGAGGTACTCGGAGGTCACGTTGGTACTGTCATAATAGCGGGCCGAATGATTACCAACCTTCGTTTTGCAGATGATATCGACGGGTTGGCGGGTTCAGAAGCAGAACTCTAGGAATGGGTCAGAAGACTCGATGAAACAGTTCTTGATTATGGTATAGAGATAAACGCTGGAAAGACAAAGACCGTTTTAAATATCTTGGGTCGATTGTCAGTGATGAAGGACCAACATGTGAAGTGTTGGAGAGAATAGCACAGACAATAGCGGCGCTTGCACGGCTTAACAAAATCTGGCAAGATAAACAGGTAGTACTATGCACGAAAATCAGATTAATGCGTACACTTGTCCTGTCAATATTCCTCTATGCTTGTGAGACATGGACAGTTACCGCTGACCTTCAACGAAGGATACAGGCTTTGGAGATGAGATGTTTCCGAAGACTTTTAAACAAAGATCGAGTTACAAATGAGGAAATACGAGATAGAATTACAACAGCAATAGGGCCTTTCGAAGACCTCTTGGCAACTGTCGAAAGAAGGAAACTCGCAATGTAAGGTCACATATCGAGATCAAATGGAATCAAATGGGATCAAATACAATCATTCACGGAAACGTGCATGGCAGACGACGAAGAGTCCATCCCAAAAAGAGATGGGAGGACAACATAAAAGAATGGACCAATCTCCGACCAGAAGAGTCCTAGGCAGCGGCATCTGACAGAGAAGGGTGGCGTGGCATTGTGAGGATGTCTTCATGTGTGCCTCAACGACCTCACCGGTTACGGAATGACCTGATCTAGCCTGACCTGGGAAAAGCAAATCGATGAAAAGCAAATTGCATCCTACCAAATAAGAAAGAACTTGCAAAACAAGTATGAATGACTGAGGACATTCTAAAACTTATGGAACAAGCAAAAAACTCAAATAATTATAACATGATTGATAAAAAAAATAAGATCAATGTGCAGACAGACTAAAGAGAAATGGTTGGAGGACAAATGTACAAGCATGAAAGTTATGAGCCCAAAACACAACACTAGAGAACTTCATGATGAAATACAAAATATGTTAGGATGACAAAAGGCCTGAAAAGGCGTGGGTAGTATTAAGAACAAAAGCATTAAATATGTTGTTTGTCTCAATAGAAATAACAAAAATATGGACGGAATATGTTGATGTTCTCTTTCATGATGAAATATGCAGTAAACATGAAGTAAAAGATATCAGAAGTTGAAAGAGCAATTAGAATTTTGAAGAAAAGGAAAGCAGCTGGAACAGATGACATTACCATAAAAATGATAGAAGCACTGCAAGAATTTGGTGTTGATCGAAAAACAGAACTTTGCATCGACATATATGCAATAGGACACATACCACAAGACCTAACAATTTCTGAGTTCATAATGTTGCCTAAGAAGACCAAAGTGGTTGATTGCATGGACTTTCGAACTATAAGTTTGATGATCCATGTCCCCAACATACTTCTTAAAATCGTAGAGGAATGAATTAAAGGAAAGATTAACCAAGAGGTCAATATAAAGCAGTTTGGTTTCAAGCAGAACAGCAGAACAAGAGAACAGATTTTCTGTATGAGAATGATTGTACGTAGTATCAATATTGCCAGATATGCTGACGATACAATATTAAATAGCAGAGGATCCAGTGCATCTGCAGAACTTAATGGATAAGATAACCAGCAAAAGTTAGCAATACAGGTTAGTAATCACCATAAAGAAGAATAAAGTTATGATGTTCACCAAGAAGAAAAACTTCCATACATATAAATGTATAATTTCTGGAACAAGTGTCAAGCTATGTATACCTTGGTCAACTCATTTCAACTGATGGCAAATGCAAAAGAGAGATAATTAAAAGAATTGCAATGACCAAAAATGTATTTAACAGCCTGAGAAATACACTTCTGTCAAAGCAGATAACTGAGATATTAACAATTAGAATCATTAAATGCTTTGTGCATTCAGTTTTATTTTCAGTAGAAACCTGGGCCTGACAAAAAAAAATGGAGAATCGTATTGAGGCCTTTGAAATGTGGGAATTTAGAAAACTTGGATGAGTTTCTTGGAAAGATCGGAAAACCAATAATGAGGCTCTGGAACAACTCCAGGTGGAAAAGACACTTCTGAAGGAAATAAAAAGCAGAAAAATAAAATATTTTGGTCCTGTAAAGCGCCATGACAGTCTGCTAAAAGTTAGAGGGCAAGAGAGCCGAAAGGATACAGATGGACAGACATGTCTACATGTCAACAGGATGTGATCGGGACACAGTTTGAATGTGTGTACCAGCCTGGCGCGAGACAGAGACAGATGGAGATCCATTACGTTAACATCCGTTGCGGAGATGGCACTTGATGATGATGATGAGGCCAGAGATATGTGGTGCTCCATAATAGAGGGTGTCCTCCTCAAAATTACCATGGATTGATTTAGCTTGGAAAGGCGTGACAGTTTGAAATATATAAACAAAAAATTTATCGTAGTTTATCATATAAATGCCATGTCCATAAAACCACACAGTGATGCAAGAGTTGTCTCGATGCACTGAATTGGAGACAATGACATCTGCAAAAGTAGCAAATGCTTTTCCTCCTAAACTGTCAGTTGATCTTTTCAGTTGTTAACTAAGTAAGTTATTGCCCATCGCAAGCTGTAATGGCCACAACATCAGACGGTTTTGTCTTAACAATGTGATGTGTGTTGTATTTATATTATAGTGAGTAAGAGAATGTGCTGGTCATCAATCTCACTCTTCTCTCGAGTTACCTTGGATCAGTGGCAAGACTATTGGTCGAGACGACTGGAGGTAACTAATGATTCAGACACTCTGGTCTTACCTCCCTTGTAACCAGGGGTTGCTTGACACTTGTGAGATTCGATCGGCCACGATTTCCATTCATCGCTGTGAGAGGCGAGTGCCGTAACATTTTGAATGCAGTGACCCCCTAAGCTGTTTATTATGGTCTCCGCAAAGGGCCTCCAAGAATATTTTATCAGAGAGTAGAACATTTCTTTTGTGCCGCATTCCCTTTAGTTAGTCATACTGTTTTTATCCACTTTTGTTACATGGTATGAAATGTAGCTTGTAAGCGCAAAAATGGTATGGAAGATGAGAGATGAGTGGAATTCTTGGTTTTTTTGATTTTCTGCATTTTAACAAAATTCTAATAATAAATATAATATAAACATACATAATAAATATATATTTAAATATTTTTTTAATTTTTAAAACAGGACAAGAAAGAAGAAAACATACCTGTTTTTGATTTGAACATCTCTGTCTATACTATAATACAGACATGGACAGTGTATAGCAGACATGACAGACAGCTCAATTATTTTCACTTGAGCTGTCTACTTAGGCTGATCAGGATCAGGTGACAGGACAAAGTGACTAACTATAAATTCTTAGAAATACTAACATGTTGAGCATGGTTATTGTTTGAACAAAGCACTGGCAATCTTCTTCTTCTTCTTCATCTTCTTTCGCTGTCAGACGTCAACCTGTATTTTTGGAAAAAAAAAACAGCGGTCATCCTGAGGCTGTCAACACTGCCATAGAGGTTGTCTAGTGTTGCCACTGGTGATGGCCACATCTGCTCTCTCTGATCCTCGTATGTCGGGCAGTTTTGCAGCAAATGCTCAGCGGTCATTTTCCTGGTACCACACAAGCATACGTCGGTGCCACCTATCTTCAATTTGTTGAATAGGTGGTACCTCAGTCTGTTGTGGCCAGTGCGAAGTCTGAATACCACGACCTGCTCTCTTCTGTTCAACTAGACCCAACGAATCAATAGAGGGCTTTTTAGTCAGTCAATTACCAAGTGTCTGAAACCTTCGATTCCGCTAGGATTAAGCAGGATTACCGTAGCAACTCTCTTTCATTAAGACATGTCTTCCGTGGGTCTAATTCCAGCACATGTTCCTTATTAGACCCAACAAAAATGCTCTCAGTCTGTCAGTCATTTTACAGTATTGGCGAATTGAGTCAAATTAAGCAGCAGGCCCAACTCCTGGTTGTGCCCTTCCGTCAATTCCTTTATTGAACACTGGATGCGAGACAATCGAGCAACCGAGAGACTAGCCCCAGATTTTCGAGGGTCTAATTCTAGCACACGTTCTCTATTAGACCCAAAGAAAGTGCTCTCGGCTGGTCAATCATTTTGTGTTGGCGTCGTGTTGAGTCAAATTAAGCCGCAGGCTCCACTCCTGGTGGTGCCCTTCCGTCAATTCCTTTAAGTTTCAGCTTTGCAACCATACTTCCCCCGGAACCCAAACACTTTGATTTCCCGGAAGCTGCCGGCAGAGTCATCAAAGCAACTCCTGCGGATCGCTAGTCGGCATCGTTTATGGTCAGAACTACGACGGTATCTGATCTTCTTCGCGCCTCTGACACTGGCAATCAAAGTTAAGACTTTTTCATAGGCTAATTCATTTATTCCATAGTGTGCGAATATTTTCTATGGATGTCTATCTATCCAGTCAAAAGATTTTTCTTGATTTACAAATGCAACATACAGTTCCTGATCGCATTCAATTGTTTTTTCCAATTGTCTGAGAAAAAAAATGCATCTGTACAGCTTCTGTTCTTTCTAAAGCTCATTTGAGTATTGTTGAGCTAAGGTTTTGATGTAGTGTAATCTATTTTCTAAGATTTTACAAAATATTTGCTACAATTACAAAAAAGGACTAAATAGTGCCATAGCTGCCTTGATCAAAACACTAAAACAGTCTATTATATCTTTACACTCAGCAACCAGACCATGAGGAGGGAACTAGAACTAATACTAGATAATACAAAACTGATAAAGGAAACCAACCCGACCTACCTGAGTATACA
Source organism: Ariolimax columbianus (assembly GCA_036924085.1). Taxonomy (NCBI): domain Eukaryota; kingdom Metazoa; phylum Mollusca; class Gastropoda; order Stylommatophora; family Arionidae; genus Ariolimax; species Ariolimax columbianus. The sequence goes on from JAVGWX010000013.1 coordinate 53,580,870, forward strand.
GCTGCATATATAGCTCATGTTCACAAATCATATAGATTCTGTGATTGGGAAGACTAAACTGAAACTGTTGGCAAGACACCTTAAATAACCTGTTGCTGGGATGGTTCAAAAACCTCAGAATTCTATTTGTTTTTAGTCTTAATGAAGGACTGACAGTGGCTTGTAGAGGGAGGGAGTAATCCAGAACAGACTACGCAACCAACTTCTACTGCCTAATATTCCGGCAATGGAGGGCAACTTTACACATTTCAGTACCTTGACATTTGTTTATCAAGATCACACATTTCTATACTCAGGAGTTGACAAAAACGTGAATGCAAAACTTTGAGGAAGACTCATTTTAATCCAACAACAGCAAAGGGTATCTTTAGGTTTCAATGCATATGGTCTGTTCTGGACTTCTTTCTCTCTCTCCAAGCCACCATCAATCTATCATTAAGACTGAAAATATATAGAATTCAAAACCAAGCATTAAGATTTGCCTGTTGAGGTTTATGAACCATCACTGCAAACGCATGCAAAATGTCTGCAAATGTTGAACCTCTAGAATTTAGGAGAAAGAAGACAGTTTTAAGAGCTGAAAAGTTAATGCAAGCTTACTATCTTGCCTAATGCAAGATAACAATCCTTGTAGGAAAATTATCAGAAATAAAGACATTAAGAAATGGTTGTTTTTTTTTTAAACAAAAGATGGTTTTTAAATACTAAAAATTATTTTTTTTAAAACCATGACAGATAATTGACTAAAAACCCAATCTGATACACCACCACATTTTGAGCTAGAAACACTAAAGACAGAAATAAACATTTTAGTGGAGGCAAACAAGAATGAAAAAGCTGATCATTTATATAATTAAGATGAGCCTTAATGCTTCCAAATGACCAACTGATAGACTTTCCTACAGAAATAACAAATAATAATGAAGAAGTCCTAACCACCTGAATAATGACGAGCTGGAAAACAGCTTTTTAAACATACATCATTGCATTTAAGAGAGATGCTATAATTTATCTTGCATGTAAGCATCAAATATAAACTTTCACAAAATAGAAGGCACACTGCTAAACTTTTTTAGAAATAGAATAGACCCAATTAACAATAAAAATGTTGTAGACTTTGTCAAAATCCATCTGAAACAGTAGAACATCAACTGTTCTATCCAGCTGTCTCAGGTCCTCCTGCCTCGGAACCTACCATTGAAAACACTGTTAATGGCAGGCTAGAACAATTGTTGAGAACTGCAGTTTCAAGTTATGGCATCCAAATCACCAAGACCTGAAGCTCAGTGATGATGAACCCAAATAAGTAAGTCAAGTCAAATACCAAAACGAGGGGACGGCGTGGCCTAGTGGTTATGTGACACGGCTCACAACCATAAGGTGCTGGGTTCGATCCCCATCTCAGCACCGGCCGTTACCCCGGGGAAGCAAACCCTTAGAAAATGCAGGAGGAAGCAGACCCTTACATAAAATGCATGCTGAAGTCGGATGCACTGGGCCGACAGGCGCAAAATAAAAACGCAGTGCAATGCACACCGCCTTGGGGATTAGAGAAATAAGGCGAACGCAAAAAAAAAAAAAAAAAAAAAAAAAAAAAAATACCAAAACAGTGAAAACTTTATAAAACTAAGTGGAAACAAAAGTATTCCTGCAAGCTTATTGCTTAGTCATGTGCAAATTATCATTCTTATGGCACAAATTTTTATATAGTATAATTAGTATGTACAAATACAGATATGCCAGCCATATGGTGCGCATGCCAGATAATAAATGGACACGCAGAGTGACGTTGTGGTGTCCATACAACTTTAGCAGCCCTTGCGGGCGACCAAGGATGAGGTGGAGAGATGGTATAATGGAGACCCTGGTACATCAAGGCAAAAGATAAAAATGAGTTTACACAACATTTGGCTGCCTGGCATCAGACACATGTGCCTGATTGAATACCAGAATTTTGAGATTTCAAGTATGTGCAAGACCTACTGATTAGTCTTTTCAAATACTAATAACAAATACAATAAATAGCAACACCACTGAAAACTTAGTTCATCAAAACTACATATCAATAGCATGAGATAATAAAAATAGGATGCTTAGATATTCCCAATACGTACTGCAATTAATGTATATTGACAAAAACTAATATGAATACATATTTCCATTAACTAAAATTTTCAATGAAGTTCTTTCTCTGAAATGACAGACTACATTTTACTAAAAGAGTATGCAAAGCAATAAATAAAATCCACTGCGTTCAGCTTAGTGACTATTTATTGTTATAAACATACGGCTAACTACAAACCATATGCAATGTATTACAATTTGCAAGCTATTAATTAAAAATACATAAGTATACACAGTTTAAAAATTGAAAAAAATTACATATACAAGCCAGAATTGTTAAGTGCTGCAAAATTCAGTAAAAGAAACACTGCCTATTCTTGAATGGTTTATAATAATTTCATGACCTGTAAGATATCCATGGCACATGGTAAGCTGAATATATATATATATATATATATATATATATATATATATATATATATACATATAGAGATGAGAAATACAAAAAGACAAGAAAAGATACATGATGAAAACCTGTAAAATCATTAAAGAACTACAGCAACAAGGCAGGGAAAGAGATACCTTTAAGGAGATAAGAATACTGATGAAAGTTCCATTGAGTACCATATGTTATCAGTAATAAAAAGGACAACATATTTACAGAAAACAGGATATTTTAAAAAGATTGAAGGAGTACTGCAGATCCATGTATGAAGACACCTCAAAGCACCCAGTTACAATATTGAATAAAGAGAAAAAACCTGAGCCCACATTGGATGAAGTATGCATGACAATCAAAAGCCTAAAAATAGGAAAGTCACAGGGGTGTGATGACAACCCAGCGGAACTAATACAAGCAGAAGGGGAGGTCAGTGCTCACATTTATCATGTAGTGTGCATGAGAATCTGGCTCAATGTAGAGTTCCCAAAAGCATGAAAGAAATCAATCTATTTTCCTCTTCCAAAGAATGGCAACCTAAGGCTGTGAACGAATTACTGCACTATTGCACTAATAAGCCAGGCTAGCAAGATCCTCTTGTGGATTATATTGAAGAGGATAGAATGCAGATTAAAAGGTCCATTTGGCTTGATAGCGGCCTACCTGAATGTGATCCTTTCTCCATCAACGTGCAGTCATCTTTTAAATGATTGTATCACTCCATAATTTGTGTGATGTGCATGGCATTGTCACTGAAAACCTGTTGAATCTTCTGAATGGTTTCCACTTGAGCATCACTTAGATTTTGGAAAAATTTAATGCAACACTTCTGCTTGATTCTTTCTATCATTTCATGGTGAAAGAAATTCCGACGTACACTCACTACACTCAACGGCTGACTGCCAGCAACTGATGCAATCTGTAAAAATGTCATGCATGTGCATGATAGTCCCCTATACATCCCTGCCGAAGGACACCACCCATGTTTTAATTGTTTCTGCATAAATAACTAAGGTCGAAACACACCTCATATATATAAATATGACTGTGAATCATGAACGATTACCAAAACTTCTAGACAAAGAATCGAATCCTTCGAGTCAAAATGTTACAGGAAGATCCTCAGAATACCCTGGACAGAGAAAAAAACAAATGTAGACATTCGGCAAGAGTTGAACATAGTTTCTTATACTATCTATCTATCTATCTATCTATCTATCTATCTATCTATCTATCTATCTATCTATCTATCTATCTATCTATCTATCTATCTATCTATCTATCTATCTGGTTTATCCATTCCATTTTGGCTAGAGAATGCAAATACTTTGGTCACATCAAAAGACACAACTGTCTTGAGAGAACGGTGATGGAAGGTATGGTGACAGGCAAAAGAGGAAGGGGTAGACCAAGAAGACGATGGCACCAAGATATCCAGGAATACCTGAGTATGACTGTGGCGGAGGCTGGTGTTTTGGCAAGGGAACGAGTTTCTTTCAGAAAGACTGTGATGGGAGCGACGTTCTACAAAGGACATGCTACATGATGAATATATATAAGAGTAAGATTGTGGTCAACAATTCAGAGGGCATTTAAACTCGATTATGATCAAAGTTGAACCTCTGGAAAGTTCAAATATCTTGGAGCAGATATGAATGCGGAGGGGTCTAGAGCGGAGATTCAAGTCAAGAACAATGATGGCCATGGTCGCCCTGACAATAATCTGGAAAGACAAGGACATTAGCCTTGAATCTAATCTGACTTTAATGTATACAATAGTGAACTCAGTATAGCTCTACGCTTGTGAGACTCTGACGGCTGCCCTAAAACGTAAAATGTGAGCAATATAATTGAGATGCTTGCAAAGAATTCTTGGCATTTCATATTTGGATCGCGTTACAAACGAGAGTTCTTTAAATTGTTAGGAAGGAGTTAGGTCAATATAAAAACCTATTGACTGTAGTAAAAACACAAAAATTGACATGGTATGGACATATGTCCCGATTGGTGGGGATGACCAAGACCACCCTGCAAGACACTGTGCCTGGCAAGTGTGGGAGAGGGAGACAAAAAAAAAAGAAGAGATTTAAGGACAATATAAAAAGAGTGGATGGGAAAATCTATAACTAAAACCAATACCCTGGTGAAAAATTGAGACGTATGGCTGGTTCGACAAATTGCAATAACAGTGCTTAAACAATCTTCTAGGTTACGAGACTGATGATGATGATGATATATTTAAATATATATATATATATATCAGTGACTAAATATTAAATATGAAGAATATCTAAGAAAAATGTAAAGAGTTTAACCTGTACACATGTTTCACTGATTACACCAAGGCCTTCGATATGGTAAAACATCAAAATTTGCGAAAAATCATGAAGGAAATGGAGTTTCCTGTGCATATCATTCATCTCATTGAAACATTATGCCAAGAACAACAAGCCGCTGTCCGAGTATCTGGGCAAACATCAGATTCGCTTGCAGTACAAAAGGGAGTCAGACAGGGATGTATCCTCTCACCTTATCTATTCAACATATATGCGGAATGTATAATGAGAAATGTTAAAGAAGAGGAGAATATTGAAAGTTTTGACCCATTTACGATTGGCGGGTACGAGATTCCAGAGTTACGATACACAGACGACACAGTGATACTATCAAGAAGTGCAGAAGGGCTAGAGCAGCTAATTTCAGCCGTAATTTAAAAACATAAATAAAACAAAGATAATGACCACCGACAAAACACTATGTCAGCATACATTTACAGTGGGTGGTGAGGAAATAGATAAGGTCACACATTTTGAATATCTGGGCTCCAGAATTAACAAAAATGGTGACTGCTCGAAAGAAATCAGAAGAAGACTAGCCATATCAATGCAGAGACTGAACAGCCTGAAGAAATTATGGCAAAGTACCAACAAAATGATAAATGTAAAAGTCGAGAGCCTGTGTTTTTCCTGTGGCAGCTTATGGCTGCGAATCATGGACGATTACCAAAACTTCCAGACAAAGAATTGAATCCTTCGAGACAAAATGTTACAGAAAGATCCTCAGAATACCCTGGACAGAGAAAAAGACAAATGTAGATATTGGGCAGGAGTTAAGCATAGAGAAGAAAACTGGTTTAAAAATCCATTTTGGCAAAAAAATGCAAATACTTTGGTCACAACAAGAGACAAAATGGTTTCCAGAGAACAGTAATGGAAGGTATGGTGTTAGGTAAAAGAGGAAGGGGTAGACCAAGAAGATGATGGTACCAATGATATTAAGGAATGCCTGAGTATGACTGTGCCGGAGGCTGGAGTTTTGGTAAAGGAACGAGTTTCTTTCAGACAGACTGTGATGAGAGCGACGTTCTATAAAGGACATGTTACATGATGATGATATATATATACATATATATATATATATATATATATATATATGCCGCCAAAGACGGATGTGTCGGACCGAAAGGTGCAAATATCGCAGCAAAGCTGTAAACTAGCGACACAATGCATTCCGTTCTCCGGAAAACATCCTGCTACTTGCGAAGACCTGTACAGGGCTTGGTAGCGGGAGATTGAGAACGAACGCAGAAGAAGAAGATATATATATATCGCCAATACCTGTCCAGTAATATTTTGGCCCCAAAGAATACGTACACGGCCCTAATCTCTTTTGCTTGATCTGTTACACCTATGTACTTGCTCACATAATTTTTAACTACATATGGAATTCACTGAAGACTGACATAACTATTCAAAACCCGTGCGTTTTGGGTTGAAACTGAACAGACTTAAAAACGGGTAACATGATTTTCAAAAAATACTCACTGTCATGAAAGGGGTAATAATTTCAAAAGACTGGTTTCATTAGGAGCGCTGGTTATTGTATACCGTAAATAAATAAAAGAAGATGAGTATTTAGTTTGTTTCAGGATTCTGTGAAAGGATCTCTCAACAATGATTTGTTGTGTTTTTTTACCGTTATTTGTTTTATTTCTCTATGTGGATGATGTATGGATTGATTATAAACCTTGGCACAATATGAGTGCTGATGAATTTTGTAATTTAGTTGGCTTAAACATGTGACGTTTCATGGGTATTTTCCCAATAAGTCCGACGGCCTTCTAAATTACAGATGGCCATGGTTTGATGCATAAAAAATAAAGGAATGCTTTGGTTCTAGGTTGGACTAGACCTACCCTCATTGTGAATTAAAGATACATACTTGAACTCCTTAACTTAACTTCTTTATACTGATTTAGAAGGCTCTTCAGAGACAGTATACAACCAGCTTTGTCATCTCAGCAATCTAAATATAACTGTGCATCCAATTTATACTTGAATGCATTAACTGACCCTGCTCTCACTATTTCCTGTGGCAATGCATTTCAAGCATTTATTGCTATAAACAAATATTTCCTAGATATGACCTGGTTCAAGTTAAAGATTATATGTGAGTTACTGTATACATGAAGCACCTATTGAACAGGAACACGACAAACATCAAGGGAAAGTGAATGACAAAATCGACGTTATGGATGGTGCAAGATTTAGAAGATAACTAGACAGGTGACCACAGCTTTCTTTTTCTTTTTTTGTTTTTTATTGGGGAAGGGGGAAATGTGTGGTGGTAGCTTTGTTATATGGCCACACCATTTTAGTAACTGTCTTTTAATGTAGTCTATACTGGTTGCTGTTCCCACTAGTCTGCTGGTGTCATTGTTTTTGATGTGTTTTCTTGTTATGCCCAATATTTTGAGCAGGGATTTCATTTCTGTTGTTATGATGTAGCGTATTTCGTTTCATGTTAGTGTCCAGTTTTGACATGATAAGCATAGTGTCTGGACGAAAATCGTGTTGTATATAAAGTTCTTTTGATAGTTATTGTCACGTGCTTGCAATTAAGTATTGGGGGTAATTTCCCAATGATCTGATTTGCCTCATTGCATCTTTGTTGGATTTCCACTGTAATTCTTCCATCTGCTGATAACATGCTCCCTACGTATGTGAAATCTTTCTCATGTTTTATTTGCTGTTTTTCAATGGCAATATTGATGTCTCTGGTTATTCTAGATATTTTTATGACCAGTTTTTTTCTACATTGATTTTCATGCTGTATTCTTTACATGATATATTTAGTTTATCAATATGTTGTTACAACTGCACTTCTGAAGTTGCTATGACTGCTTGATCGTCAGCAAAAAGTTCATTTAAGAGTTCACCGATGTTGCTACCTTCATTTTGGTTGGCTGTTTTACAAATGTGGTCTATATATGTAATGAGCAATAAAGGGTATAGCACACATCCTTGTCGTACTCCTGATTTGATATGAAACTTTGCTGAGAGTCCGGTTACAGTACTGTTTGAACAGAATAACGGCTATTAATCTGAAGACTTTTGCACAGGTTGATTAGGTGCTTGTTTACACCATAGTATGCCAATATTTTCAATAGAAGATGTCTATCTACCCTGTCAAAAGCTTTTTCTTGATCTACAAATGCAACATACAGTTCCTGATCATATTCAATTGTTTTCTCCATCAATTGTCATTGTGTACAAATTGCATCCGTACAGCTTTTGTTCTTTCTAAATCACATCTGAGTATCGTTGAGCTGAGATTCGATGATGTAGTGTAATCTTTTTTCCAAGATTTTACAAAACATATTGCCAGTGTGACTCAGAAGTGATATTCCTCTGTATTTTGTACAGTCTCTTTTGCTACCTTTCTTTTCTTCCATATTGGAATTATAATTGCATTTTTCCAATCTTAGGTGGGATTTCTTGTGTGGTCCATACTAAGTTATACAATCTTTGTAGCAATAATACCCCTACCTCATTGGCTGCTTTAATTAATTCAACAAGAATTCAGTCCTTGGGCATTTGTTGGGTGGAGCAGCTTGTAAAGCATATCTGATTTCTAAAAGTGTGGTGTTTGGTTCTATCTCCATGCATATCAATGTCCATTAACGTTGGTATCTTGTTTGTCATTGGTCTCAGTTGTTGGTAAGTCGAGAAGTTCTTTAAAGTATTGCTGCCATCTGATCAGGCCCATTTTGGGTCATTTATTACGATTCCATTGTCGTCGTTAATAATTTCTGTTGGATTATAACAATCATCTCTGCCTCTCATACTTTTGATTTTCATGTAGAAATATCTTGTTGCATTTTTGTAATCCGAATTAAGAAGTTCCCCATACTCTTTCTGAATTTAGATTTAGACACCTTAATTATCAACATTGTGTGCTTTCTTGCTATCTGATAGTCGACATAGTCTTGCTCCTTTTTGCTTATAGCACATGCTTTGTATCTATTCTTCTTCTCTTTGTGACCACAGCTAAAAATGGAATCATACTGGTGATAAAATGACAGACTTCCATCAAGTTATCATCACTCTCTGGTAGGAAGGCCCAGAGAGTGGTGCACATAGAATGCGTAGGATGAGGTCAAACAACTAATAAGTGATAATACTCTGGATAATAATTATGTTGCAATGGATCTGTGCTACATGGTGAGAAATCAGGATGGTGTTTCTCTTCTTGAGTGATAGGCCATTGTCGAGCATAGTTAGGCACACATGGCAACAAGTTCTAGTATGAGAGTGAAGGTAAAGATAACTGGTTCGGATCAGTGGTGGCAATCTTAGGCCTTATTTTTCAGGGCAGTAATCCCGACTGACTTGCTTCAAATGTTTAAGACATTAATGAATAGCAAACATAAAGGCCCCAAACCTTCATTGTCTTGTGTGGATTTACTGCTCTGGTCATGCTAGGTTTATGGCATTATAAGAGCTGACATTCTGGCCACAAAAGAACCCACAGAGCAGACATTATAGTCGGAAAGCCGGGAATATATTTTAAATCAATCAATTACTGCTTGTTGGATAATGACAATGCAATTAAAGATTACAAAATTGAACATCAATTGTAGAACAAGTAGGGAAAAGTGCCTGAGAAATGGAGAAGCTTTGTGTACAGCCAGTGAGATACAGGAATCATCCTATATCATCAACCTTCTGCATTTGTTGAGAGAGACTCATATATATGGGTCCATCAAGAGTGCAGTCATGTTGATTCTGTATAAATCAAAGACATTTAAGCTGTAGACAGATTAGCAAAGTGTGGAGGAACTTCTCCACAAACAGACCTGAGAACAGGTATAATGAGGAAAAGATCATAACCAACTTCAGGGGAAAATAGGCTGATCAACAACCTCAATTCTGAAAAGAAGACAACTACTTTGATTTAACTAGAGAAGAGTAAGTTATCAAATTTTAACTTAGAACTGGGTATAATAGACTCTTCTTCTTCTTCTTCTTCGTACGCAGTCAGACAGTAACCATTATTTTTTCGAAAAAAGCGGCGGTCATCCTGAGGCTGTCGCCACTGCCATAGAGCTTGTCTTGCAGTTCCACTGGTGATGGCCACATCTGCTCTCTCTGATCCTCGTATGTCGGGCAGTTCTGCAGCAGATGTTCAGCGGTCATTTTACCAGTACCACACGGGCATTCGTCGGTACACCCTATCTTCAATTTGTTGAATAGGTGGTACCTCAGTCTATTGTGGCCAGTGCGAAGTCTGAAGACAACGACCTGCTCTCTTCGGTTCAACTGGTAATAGGCATCGTTTTTGGTGTAACCAGTATGTTTGGTTTCCCATTTGGTCATGTATCTGGCTTTGAAAAGCCGTTTTGACTCTTCGTACGTCATACTAGTATCTGTTTGTGGTAGTCTTGCACCTTCTTTTGCCAGTCTGTCTGCCTCCTCGTTGCCTTGGATGTAGGAGTGTAATGGGACCCACTGTACCACTACCCTTTTTGGTGCGGACTGCTGGCACAGTTTGCAGAGAGCTGCTCTTAAGTCATTCAGCTCAGTATTTTTCTGGCTTTTTAGCGCTGTGACTACGGCGAGAGCATCTGTAAGCAGGACTATATGGCTTTCATTTTCACTGTGTGTCACCATTTCTTCCACTGCCGCCCTCAGTGCCTCTGCCTCCGCTCTGAAATTGCTTGTGTACTTACCAGTAGCGAATGACAGTGTTATTTGTCTGCCATTTGGTAGGTTCAGGAATGCTCCTGCCCCTCCGTTCTGTGTAGTGTTTGTTACAGAACCGTCAGTGTATGCATGGGTCCAGTCCATGCTTGGGTAGCTTTTCGATATAAAGCTTAGGGTAGTATCTCTCCTTTCTTTTTCAGTCTGGCAGTTTTTGTTTCCAATACCTGGTATATTTTCTACCACCTCTGGAAATATATCCTGCCTCCAGGTAGGTTTTCGTACAGTAGTGATGGGTTTTGGTGTTGTTAGTGCGTTTATGGGATCTTCGTGCATCTTTGCTTTGGCTATTTCTGCAAAGTTTCTCCGCTTTAGTTTCCCATTTCCCAAATTGTTTAGTCTCTGGTGCATTGGATGGTCGGTCAGTCTTCGGAGTTTCTCTGACTGCAGCTGGGCTCTGCAGTCTCTTCTATCGGTCATGGATTGCAGTTTTGTAATCTTTTCGAGTTCTACAATTGGCGTTGACTTCATGCCACCTGTTATAATTCTCATGGCTTGGTTTTGAAGTTTGCTAACTTTATCGAAGTTCGCCTTCGCTGCTGTTGTCCATGCCGCAATGCCATACTCGAGAACTGGTCTCACTCTTCCAGTGTACAGTTTCTTTAGTATGCCTTCGTCTGCTCCCCAGCTTGTGCCAGCAAGTTTCCTCATGATTGCCATTCTTTCTCTGGCTTTCATTCGGTTTCTCTCAATCTGACATTTCCATGTCATGCGCCGATCAAATGTGATTCCCAGATAGGTTGGGTTGTCGTTTGGCTGCAGGAATTTGCCCTTTAGACTTAATTTGGTATTTTGGGGTTTTAATGAAAGCGAGAATATTGTGCATGTGGTTTTCTCCTCGTTTATTTTGACCAGCCATGAGTTCGCCCACTCTTCCAGCGATGTTAGGGCCGTCTGCATCCGATTTCTTGCTATGGTGAGATTCTTTTCAGAGGTCCACATAGCCAGATCGTCTGCAAACATTGAGCTATGGACTCTTCTTGGTATATTCTCTGTAATATCGTTTATATATACCAGGAAGAGTGTGGGTGACAGTACTCCCCCTTGGGGTACTCCCTGCTCGAGTGTCACCTTTTTGCTCATCTGCCCTTGTACTTGGACTCTGGCCGTTCTTTGTTTGAGGTAGTGGTTGATCCATTTGTACATTTTCCCACAAACATCACTTCTTCTTAGCTTGACTCTAAGTCCGTCTTTCCAGACTTTGTCAAATGCCTTTTCCAGATCCACCCAAACAGCTACTGTGTGTTTCTGTGCCTGGTAGGCATCTTCTATCTCCTGGGCTATGAGGATGACCTGGTCCTCAGTGGATCTGTGCTGTCTAAAGCCTACTTGCTGTGGAATTAGTATTCGTTTTTCTTCCAGATGCCACATCAGTCTGGTGTTTATCATCCGTTCCATCAGCTTGCCGACACAGCTCAGTAGGCTGATGGGCCTGTATCCATTTGGATCTGTTTTATCCTTTCCTGTTTTTGGTACTGGTACCAGTATTGCATCTTTCCATGCCTGGGGTACAATTCCCCTTTTCCAGCTTTGGTTCAGGACCGATAGCAGTTTCCTCTTCGCTGTTTGGCCCAGCCCCATCAGCATTTCGTTTGTTATCCCGTCTTTTCCGGGAGATTTCCTTTTCTTTAATGTTTTCATAGCCTCTTCCATTTCGCGCATTGTTAATTTGGCCATCATGTGCTCTTCAGGTGCCGTATTCATGTTGTCGTGCCCCTTTAGCTCTTCGCTAATGTCTGTATGCTTATCTGCAGGGACCTCGATGTGGTTTGCTCTGGCATAGTGATCGACAAAGGCGTTTGCGGCTTTCTTACCTGTGATCAAGTTCTCGCCCTGCTTGATGGTAATATATTTATTTGACGGGGTTTCGTCGTTCATGGCTCTGACTAGCTTCCATAGCTTGTTCCCGTCTTTGTCCAGGTTTAAGCTTTCCGTTTTATTTTTCCAGCTTTGTCTTGCTGTTAGCTTGAGAGTGTGTATGTATTTCGCCGTGGCGGCTTTGAGGGCGATGTTTGCCTCCATGGATTGTTCTCGCTCTGCCATGTTCCTAGCATTTGTTACTGCATCTTCCACTTTCTGCAACTCATCATTCCAGTAGGGCTTATAGTTTTTCCTAGCTCCTCTTGGGATGGTTTCAGTGGCGGCTTGCATTATTGCCTTGCTTAGGCTTTCCACCATGGGCTTCATTTTGGTGTTTCGTGTGTTGATGGTTTCACACAGCCCATCTGTCAGGATTGCAAATCTGTCCCAGTCGGCTCGTTTGTAATTCCAACGTGGGAGCGGTTTTGTTTCCTGTGGGCCTACTTCCATGTCAATGGTTAGCCTGATCGGCCTGTGGTTGCTACCTGCCAGTTGGTTTAGCACCTGGCGGTCTATTTTATGGTGTATGTCCTGTGTGGAGAAGGCCAAATCTGGAGTCGAGGTGGTATGCCATGTTCTTGAATAGAAGCTAGGGCTATCCTCCGACCTATTGATTAGGGAGAGATTTGTATCTATCTCCCAATCTTCCACTTCGTCACCTCTGCTGTCTGTGTCAGAGTATCCCCATCTCTCCGAGTGGCTGTTGAAATCTCCAACTACTATGCAGTTTGAGTCTCTGACCTCCATACTCGAGAGCGATAGGTCTCTATTTGGTGGTCCGTACAGATTGAAAATGCGGAGCTTCGTCTCTTGAGCCATTATGTCAATTCCTACAATTTCTGCTTGTCCGGTGTGATTGACAGATACCGCGCTACTCGGTATGCAGTTTCTGGTCAGTATCAAGACCCCTCCTTTGTGGCCTTCTCTATCGAGACGGAAGGTCTGGTATCCTCTGATTGAGAATTTGTGATTATTGTTGAGGTGCGTTTCCTGGATACATGTCACTTCAATCTTACCTTCATGCAGGTGATGTGTTAGGGAAAGTTTTTTGTTAATGACTCCCTCCGCATTTCACTGTAGTATTTTGAGGGTCTTGAGTTTTTGGTCAATAGAAGTTGCCCCATAGCCATGTGCCTTGACTCCACGACACATGGGTGGGTGACCACCAGTAGTCAAGGGTGGGCCCCTTCGAGGCGTGAGGCCCGGCACTATCGCTGCCTGGCGGGACTCCGCAGGATGAGCGCCATGCGTTTTTCTAATCGGTTGTACTGTCATCATGCTGCGATTTACGTTGCACTGTTTTGTTAGGCTTGCGGCCCCGTGCATCTGATTTCAACAGGCGTTTCTGTAGGGATGCCCTCCTTAGCCTTTGGCTGTCCCCAGCCTATCTGCAAGGCAGCAGTTGTTTATGATCAGAGGGTATAATAGACTCAAGGGCGATCTTTACAATAAAATGAGGATTGGGACAGATAACAGATATAGGGAGCATACCATGACTGTTGAACACATCCTACATGCAGAAAGATAGAGAACAATTTTTGCCGAATGGGATAAATGAGAGAAAAATGTTTTACATCGTACAGCTTTACAAACAACAGTGGCCTTTTATAAGAGAAACAGGGACCTTGATGTGAGGGTGAACAATGTTGAAGAAGATTCTGTATAACATAACAAAAACCATGCCAGAAGAAGAATTTGTTGCTACATGTACATTTCCCTCAACAAGTGAGACTTTTCAAGGACTATCAAATGTTAAACCAGTTCTCCTCAAGGTAGCAATCCCCCAAACTAATTACAAGTATTACAATATATACATATTGTGGAGAACAACACTAGTACAATATAAGAGGGCACAGGAAACTAACTTGTTTAATGGAGACATGAACCCCTGTTTGAAATATCCTCCCCACTAACTGAACATTTCTGTATTGTATTTAACCACCTATGTCCCTATTTGTCTAGTAACATTTTCAAAGATATTCAATAATATATTCTCAGTTACCATATGAAAAAACAGTATGTAGTTACAACTTAATAACTTTATGAGAATCAGAATAGCACTTTTGTTTTTGAACAAACATTGACTTGACATGTGTATAATAGATGTTTCAGTGAGGAGAATAATGCTGACATAGCATTTAGGTAGAGTTGTATTTTAAAACTTATTTAATACCCGAGTGGATGGAGGTTCTCATGAAGATTAAAATGTATGCCAGGTTGTTTGGCTTTTCCCGTAGCTTATTTTCTCTGGTGTCTGCATTTTCTCCTAAAAATTGTTATTTGGCGACCTTCTCCAAAATGCCTCTTAAATATAATTAAGTTCATAAACAGAGACATTTGTCAACCTAGACCTTTATTCCATAGTTGCAACTGGCTGAATGATGACACATTTTTTGGTTTGTCTAATTATCAGAATCTCCTAGCTTATGTCTTTCTTGTAGTTAGGTGCATCTGTCAGCTGGAGGTTCGGATTGCCTTTTACTATACTTTCTATTCTGTTGTCTTGTGTGTATCTTTTAAGAGTGCTTAAAATATACTAGAATAGCAATATACCAAAGGTAACTACATTTTATGAAACCAAGGAAAGAATTCACGAATTCAGTAAACAAAGTAGGAATACATTCAGTGATTGCAATTACACATTAGAATGCAAGACATATTTTAAAATAGTTGCAAGCATTTATCTTAGTCTAAGCTTTTGCCTTTAATTTCCAGCATCTTCAGCCTTCTGCAACATTTTCATCAAATGTTTGTGATAACGTCTGAGATATTTCATAATAACTGATACATATTAACTAATTGAACTACATCAATATTGAATTCTAAATTATGAAAATTATTTTGTGTTACATAAACATGTAATAACAAGATTTGGTTTATGTTGTTCCAAACAACAGAAAAGGTTTGTAATGAGAGAAACTCAACTGAGGTATTCTTAATACAAGAATTCTATACATGTACTATGAGTGTTAACTTCTAATGATATATACCCATTGTTATAACATATCTACTTGTAATGCAAGCAAGCAATCAAAAAACTGTAGCTCTTCTGCATGACTGACAACATTTGTTTGCAAAGATCTGAAAACCACAAAGTCTGCCCGAAACAATAAGTTGACACTTTGTTCGTCCCATGATATCTTCACAATTTGTTTGTGGATCTGTGAATAAATATAAACATATTTTAAAGAAAACTCAACTCTAAAATTCATTTTTATACAAAAATAGTAGACACCTTTCCCTGCTAATTTTCAGCAACTATCTACTTACCTTTGAGGTTTACATAAATGTTGTGTCATTAATTTTGTATTGTGCCAATGTAAAAGTGACAAGTCTGTAAATACATTTTACACCTGATGCATCAAAGTTAATGTATTTTTTCATAATATTTTGGGATCAAAATTACTTCCAGTGATAGAAAACACAGAACAAGCATCAGAGCATCTATTCATGGATTGAAGATAATCAATTAAGCAACAAAGAGGATGATACAGATTCTGATTATAGGGTTAGTAGTGACAATGACAACAGTGACATGGGTATTGACATCATTCAAGAGGGGGCACTAGTTAGCAATAGTTCTATTACCAGTAATGGGATATCCAGGCTTTTGAAAAAGCAGAAAGGTAAAGAAAAAGCCCCCATGAATAGAGATGATAGATGCAGATCTTCTTCTTCTTTGTTCTTTTTCAAACTCTCGCTACCAAGTCCTGAAAAGGGCTTTGCAAGTAGCAGGATGTAGTCTGGAGAACGAAATGCATTGTGGTGTAGCTTACTTACTTACTTAGTCGCTCCTCTTCTACCGTGAGGTGTAGAGGTTCGGTGTAGCTTACAGCTTAGCTGAAATTTTTGCACCTTTTGGTTCAACTTCAGCATTGCATTTTGGGGCACCAGGTTAGCTTTTCTGCTTTGATCCCTTCTTAGCCAGTTTGCCCTATTTTCCAGGATCATCACAAGGAGGTTGAGAATAGTCTTGGCAGCTCTGGGTCACTGGCCCTGACCTTAGCAGTCAGCTTTGGGTCACTGGTCGCCACAGCTCAGAATCTTGATCACAAATCCAGATCAGTTCTTGTTAGTGTAGAACCAAGAGAGACAACAGTATCTAAAGTAAATGGTAATCATTTACATGAGAAACAACTGGAATGAGGTTGATGCGGGTTCAACTGAAAATGATTTTTTGCTTCTTCCCTCCACCAAGTAGGCTAACTGGTGTAAATCCAGAGATTATTCCTCAATTTCTGCTCATATGTCAAGATGGCATCAATTTGTTGATCCTGGCTTTAAAAAAAAAATGTTTCTTAGAAAGTTCTTTTATGTAATTTATTTTACTACCTTTTGCTATGGCTGATTTTAGTAGTCATTGCAATCTTTTCGGCCCATTGTCATCATTAGTTTGCATTAAATTTTTTTCTGTTTCACCTTATCAACCAGTCCTTTGTCTTTGAGCATTCTTCTTGTTATTAGAAGTATTTTAGTATCACCACAGATCCAACTACTATTCATTGCGATGCCAATCCTGTCCCCTAATTTATTCTATTAGCTTGGCAGCATCAATTATTGTGGGGATCTCTGAAGCCATCATTTGTAAGGAAGAGTGTTTAGATTCAATGCCACATTAACTAGTCTGTGGTCACTGTCTATTTTGCAACAGCAGCTATGACCCCATGCTACCATTGCATAAATGTAGGAAAGTAAATATTGATATATTAGGGGGTCACAGTAACTGAATACCAATGGTGAATGATACATTTGAAGGAAGGTGAATATTAATACTGATATCAACTATATTTAAAACTGTCCTAGAACTTATTTGTATATTAATAAAATTAATTACCATGAAACTTGATGTGTACTGTTGAAACATCTTCTGCCTTGTCTTGCTCGTTGAACGCAATGCATTTATACAATCCTGAATCTTCAATAGATACTGCTCTGATTATAAGATCACCTTTCCTCACAGTAACCTTTCCTTCAGATTTTAGCACATTACCCTCTTTGATCCATTCCAGTTGAGGTACTGGATAACCAGTGCCTTTACAAAGTAGGTGTACAGTATCACCTTCAATAAAGATGCCTTGGTGACTCTGTATTTCAGCTCCAATGTTTTCTGCCAGATCATAAATATGAATTATCTGGCCAACAATTATAAAAATGGTTATGTGAATGTAATAATCACATGTACATAGAATTTTAAGTGATATATCACATAATATGTTATTATTGATAGGACGGTTTAAATAGGATCCAGAAATGAAAAATGCTTTCACTAAATACACTAACATGTTAGAATGTATATTTAACTTCACTTAAATTAAAGTTTTTATACTGGATTAAAAAACTCTGCAGAGTCTGTTGACAACCAGTTTCTCATTCCAGTCATGTAGTTTCATCACAAAGTGACCAACGGATGATTAGAATGTTCATGCGTCCTGAAGTTGTCCCCTTGCTGTCATACTGACGCTGGGGCAGTTAAGGTTGATGATCTAGGGTTGGTATTGGCCATCCTTTTCCTGATCAGAGGGCTAGTACTGATTAAGGTTGTAGGTTTAACTGCTTCTGCACCACCACTCCCTCTGCCTCCGTTACCCATTGTTTACTTGTAAATTGACAGCCTTTTGAGAAGTTCACTAATGAGGATGATGGAACATGATTTTCATAAATTTTCTGCATATCTCTATTAAAATGAGCTGTGTATAAAAAATGCTAGTAATATTGACAGTAAGACTAGGTCACAGTGGCCTACACTATTCAATGACATCAACAACAAAAACCAGCTGGAATACTCGATGTGGAGCATTGGACATGATGAAATATAACATTGAAAACAACTACCACACCATGTAGTGAACACAATGGTGGATTTTGATGCACGAATCCATTTATGTGCAGGGACTGGTTGAAAATGGTATGCCACTTGTAACTCCACCTACAAATACTAACAGAGACTGGCTTGCTGTGACTAGCATCATCTATTAGTTCTTAAAATACACTGCATTATGGTTGCCAGATGCATAATACTAGTATACAGTCTGTTTTTTGAGCTGTAGGCCATTCAACTTTTGACAGCCAACTAATCAACCTCAAACTTTAAAAAAAATTATGATTCTTTAATTAAGACTAATGTTGTTGTAGGATTTCTGCAATATACATCTATCACAAGAAACTCGAACAAACCTGAGCACCTTATGAGCACAAATTTAATGGCCTGCAATCTGCATTTTCAAAAAGCTTTGTATTTTGTCTTCTTCTTTCCAGTATTCTATGATGTTATTTGGGATACCACATCTTACTGTATTATGAAATGTCTTTAAATGTTCAATAAGACATTTTACAGCTTAAAAAAATGCTTGTTTCAGCTTAAAAACTTTGTCTTCTCCCATTTTTCCAGTGTTATACGGCGGTAGTAATCTGGTACCCCTGTGGTAAAAAGGGACCAAGTGGAAGACCTCCAATGAGTTGGTCAGATTCCCTTACTGTATTGTACACTGCAACATCCAAGATGCCTCTGGAGGAAGGCTTACCATGTACTGCACTTCCGTGGCACAAGACAAGGTCCACTGGAGACGAAGCTGGAACTCGCAACTACACTGAGGAATGGGTCATCAAGATCCATTGTATTGCATTATACTCTTTTATTATTTATCATTGTTATTGTTTGAAGAAAAATTAAGCATTGAACTTAAATCTTGCGAGTATTAAAATTCTCTTTCATTTATGCAGGATATTTGTTTCCATCTA
Organism: Ariolimax columbianus; assembly: GCA_036924085.1. Classification (NCBI taxonomy): domain Eukaryota; kingdom Metazoa; phylum Mollusca; class Gastropoda; order Stylommatophora; family Arionidae; genus Ariolimax; species Ariolimax columbianus. The sequence continues at coordinate 53,600,013 of JAVGWX010000013.1, forward strand.
TGAAAATGTCCTTTTATAGATATAATATTTTAGGAGTTTAATTTATAAATATTGATCATTACTTCTTCAGACTTACTCTATGTTCAAAAGCTTTATCATGAGGAAAAATCAGTTATTGGTAGTAACTAAGAATTGTAACCTCTTCCTAATATAGGTCTCCATTAGTCACCGGTAACAGTTAATAAATCATGTGAGAACAACTAGTGGAACATTTATAAATCAATTTTTCTGCAAGTATAAAACACTTTTTTAGTTTGAGAAGAATTTATCACCAAACAAAGATAGAAAAATCAATTACTCTGATTACTTCATGAAATACATGTGTAGGCTGGGATTGATAGATGATGGAAAAGATTGATGAAGAACTTCCAGTATGAGAACACTTGGACTTTGAGAACTAAATATGTTTTTCACATTCTCTTCATGTTTATCCAGTTTAATATTTTTCTGTCAATCATATCGAGAGTTGCAATAAATGGATTTTCAATCATGAGATTGAGATCCTTGATGTATGCACTTGCTTATTGGTCTTTGATGTAGCCTGTAACCAGCTCTTTTGTAAAGGGCATGCAGTCGTTGTTGATTGGGTTATATTCTCATGAAGATGATTAACCTATTTTATTTGCTGTATTCCTATGGATTTGACATCCATGAAGCCGAAATTTAAAAGTGCGAAGCAATCATTTGAGAACCTTGGAAACGGAGCCAGGACCGGTCCCAAAAAAACTTGGTGGTTCCAGGAATCACAAAGAAAAGTGAACAATCAGCAACAGAACAAATAATCCATGTTCTGCAGGAGCTCAAGAAACAGTGCCCTAGCAACTTCTGAACACAATGTATACACAGATGGATGGGTCTATGTGAGCTAAAAAAGGGGAGGCAGGGGAATCTACATCGCACACCCCAATGGTGATATATAAAATCCCTCGCCATCCATAGAGCTATAAAGAAGCAAATACACTCATCAAACAATCCATGATGACGGTCATCAGAACAGAATACAAGCCAGAAAACGACAGCATAGAAAAGCTGGAGAGAGATGCACAGACAAAGAAATTCAGACTCAGAATGAGACATTGCAGACTCAAGGCCCACCTCCATAAATTGGGTCTCAGAGACACCGCCACATGCGACATGGAACACCAAAGCAAACACCAGAAATATATCCTGCAGGACAGCCTTACCTATATAGACCAAAGAGATGCAGTCTGGCCTGGGTCAGCTACCATGTTGGAGGATAGGCCAAGATCTGAAATGCAGTCTCCTTCGTGAACCTCTTTGGACTAGAAGTCAGTTGGCATATCTTCTACTTTGTAAGCTTTCATATGTCAACTCAAATATATTTAAAGAAAGCAGTGGTTAGCCTGAAGCCATTGGTATCTCCATAGAGCTTGTCCAGTTATAAAGACTCTGCAGAGTCTGTATACAACCAGTTTCATTTACATTTCCTTGCTCCAAGATATGCGAATCTAATCTATTTCTAAATTCCCAGTTAATACTATTAATACTGCCAACGAGGTAGTAGAGGCAGGGACTGTTAATGCATTTAAGAATAGGTTGGATGTGCATAGCTTTAAGAGCAGGGTATCTGCCGAAGACAGATGTGTCGGACCGAAAGGTGCAAATATCGCAGTCAAACTGTAAACTAGCGACACAACGCATGCCGTTCTCCAGACTACATACTGCTACTTGCAAAACTGTTCATGACTTAGTAGCCGGAGATTGAGAACGATCACAGAAGAAGAAGAGAAGAGCTGGGTAATGCAAATGTAACTGGTTGTATACAGACTCTCCAGAGTCTTCTAAACCAGTACAAATACGTCCTTGCCTACATTACTTCCTGTGGCAATACATTCCAAGTACTATGTTTCTGTTTCTAAGAATTGATGTCACTGCACTCCAGGCATACCCATAGGTGCTCAGTCTCTCTTATCAAATGATATAAGGTATGGATACTGATGGTCCCTGTAGCTTGCTGGTTGTACACTCTCCTGCGCCCCCTCTGCTCGAACCTCGTTTAATATTGAAACTTTGCAGTCTGTGGATGGATCCTTCATCAACTGTGGTGTCCTCATCCAGCAGGCGGCCATTGATTAATTTCAAAATGTCACTTCTATCCATCACTAATGTGCCCATGATAGTAGCTTGTAAAGCCATGATGTCAGCTCTTTCATTGCCCTGAACCCCGGCATGAGCAGGACAGTAGATCCATGTCAAAGCCTGGAGGTTTGACTCTTCTACAGCTGCTATCCACTCGTACCTAAGCCATCCCTTCTGTACTCTCTGAAGTACGGCTTACGCGTCTGTCACGATGACAGCCCTTGTTATAGAAGTCTCAGATATCCAGGTCACTGCTTCCATCTTCATTCTCATACTGGAGGTTGTTGACATGTATGCCCTACTGCGCTTAGCAACGACCTCTTCTCTCACTCTAGCCGAAAAATCCCAGCCTGATGTCCAACTGCGCACGACTGATCCGTCTGTGTATATGACAGCGTCACTCTCCTGGGTGTTCTCAGTTATCAGCTGATTTACCTCGTGCTCTGCTCTCCCGTTGCTCCATTCTCTGCATTCCTTGCCTAAGGTTCTGATGACTCTCTGGTACTCTATCATTCTATCCAGTGTGGACCCATTCTTCCCGTTTAGCTATCGTCTCGGCGGCTGTTTCTTGCTTTGACTAAAAACCCTCATTCACATCATACTCAAAGGTTCCAGCATTATCCCAGGTCTCCTTCGCTGTTCTGTAGCTGCCCAGCGTATCAGGTAGGATGTGCTCCCGTTCTAGGTGGGACATTATTTTCCTGGCCACCTTTGTTAGACACTTTGTCCTGTCTCCTGATCCTGAGCAGCCTTTGCAGACAGTTTAAATGAAAATGATTTAGCAGTCTGCAATACACTGTCCATGTTTCACAAACATGTAGCAGAGTGGTCAACACTACAGTATGGTACACTTTTACCTTGGTGGTAACACTGAAGCCCTATTGGCTTCAGAAGTTTGCTTACAACCTCCCAAACGCAGAGCTGCCTTTGCAATTCTGCTGTAGACCTCAAAGTTGATATACACCAATCTTGTGAAGGTACTGCCTAGGTAGGTGAAGCTATCAGCTGCCTGGAGACATTGTTTCTGTACAGTAATGTGTGGTTCAATGTACAGCTTCTCACGAGCAGGCTGGAAGAGTGCCAGTTTTACTAGTGTTGATCGTGAGACCAAAATTAATGCATGGCACCAAAAGCTCTGGACTGCATGTGTTGTTCTGAGCAGGTTTTAAATGGGCAGTTGTCAGCGAACAGGAGATCCAAGATCGTGGTCTCACTCACCTTGGTGTTAAGACTTCAGGTGTCTCGGATTGAAGAGCCAACCTTGCCTACTGTACCTGATTTGTATGTCAGTAGCAGCGCCATATACAGCATACAGAGTGTTGGTGTCAGCATAAAACCCTATTTAGCACCATTGGTAACTGGGAAGGCTACATACAATTCTCCTTTGTGCAGTACTTCAGTCAACATGGAACTGACAAACAATTGCAATGAATCTGTCAGGACAACCAAACTTCGCCATGATTTGACAGAGCCCTTCCTTACTGATGGTGTCCAAGACCTTGGTCAGGTCAACAGAAACTGTGTAAAGGTCAAAATGTTGTTTTTGACATTTCTTTTGAAGTTGATGTGCTACACCTATTATGTTGACAGTTTCACTACACACACAAAAACCACACTGATTCTCTGAGAGTAGATCGTGCTCAAGGCTACCAATTAGGCGGTTGAGCAAGACTCAGACCAGAATTTTGGTGTGATTTACAGCAATGAGATGCACCTGTGATTGTTGCAGGATTGTACATATATATATATTTTGCACATTTACAAATGATGCACCGCCACAAAGGCTGATAAATATAAGATACACACTACCAACATTATCTTTATAACAGACTGAACAAAATAAGTTGGCATTAAAAGAAAGAAGAAGCAAGTGGCCAGTCGTCAAAACATGGTGAAATAGAATAAGAAAAGTATACATTCAATTGTATGGAGTTTAGTTATATCAGGCCCGCACACATGGCTGGATTTGGTAGTCATGCTGTTAGTGTTTTTAGGCACTGTGCTTTCTCCAAGTCTCAGTGATTATGTTCTGCTCAGTGATATGAGCATGTTGTGTAATGATATTGTGCCAGGTGGACTGGTCCTCTGTACGTGTCCCACAGAAGATCCGAACAGTGTTTAAATTGTTCAGAGACACTCTCATTAAGTCTATGTAGTGTTTCTCCTGTCCTCCTTATTACCTGTTCTGAGTTCACTGTACATGACCTGCCTTCGCAGGCACTTATCAGGCAATGAACAACATGCCCAGTTTATCTGATTTGAGTTCTCTGCAGCAGCATATGGATGTTTAAGAGTCTTGTCCTGTTGAGGACTAGTTGGGTAATATATCCTACTAGCTGATCTAAAGCAGACTGAGGTGACAGCTGATATGGAAATGCTTGAGTTTTCTGACATGTCTTCCATAGACTGACAATGTTTCAAAGGCATATAGAACACCCCAGTATGATATATCTTGATGGCCCAAACATTTCCTCATAGTCATCCAAGAGCAGTTACTTACCTTGACAACCTTATTGTGGACCTCAGAGTCAATACTCTTCTGCAAAGGTAGATAAAGCTATCAACTCATTGAAGATGTTGTCCCTGTGCAGTAATGTTTTGTTTGCTAGAAATATTGTCCTTTTATATGTGAGGATGGATCAATTTAGTAGGATTGTTTTTCATCCAGTAAAAACTGATTATCTTTATTGTTCTCACCAAACCACAGTTGTTGTTTGCTGTATGTCCCAGATTCTCTGAACATGTAGAGTGTGCAGTAGTTTTCATAGTGGATCATTTTACCTCTAATTTATCCCAAAGCTGACAGTCTAGATACCTTGAGATGCTCTCTAGGAGTGCTCTGCCATTCAGTTTTGAAATGTTGAGTTGCTCTACATGCCTCTGACCCTGAGGATGTCACTTTAACTCTTTATGGAAATTGAATTGTGACACAATCAGCCTGTGGTCTGTCAAGCATTTGGCATCACACATAGCCTTTATCACTTCCCCATCTTGTCTGTCACTTCATTTTAGGTGATAACTTTTAGTCAATAAAGTGCTACTGTTTTGAACGAGATTGTATGCCTAATATTTTGTTGTGAGTGGGTAAGTGAAACTTTGTGTTTTTATAGATATGTTATAGATAGTTATGTGTGCAGCACATAATCTCACCAATAAGAATCAATTGCTGTTACATTTATATGTGCTATGTACTTGAAGTATTCTTTCCCTGACCTGATGGTCATCCCAACTTAAGCATTAATGTCACCAAAGATGATGTTTCTCAGATTTTAGAACTGATGAAATGACAAAGCTCAGTTCCTCATTTAACTTTTCCTTCATATTCTCTGGGTTGGTCATTGTTGGGACATAAACCTGCATAAGTGTAGTGTTCTCCTTTTTTCCCCAGGGAAAACTGTAGAGTCAAAATATATCACTGATAATTTTTGGGGGTTGCAAGCTGCCAAACCAGATGAGATCTGATGGTAAATCTGACACTAGTCTCTTGACTGCAACATCCACTCAAAAAGAATGTAGCCAGCCACCTACAACTTCTGTGATCAGGCAGTGATGTCTTTCTTAGTGCTTCTTTATACATATTGTAGCATACCAGTTCTGTGGCCACCAACACCATCCTCCTTTGGTGCTGTCCTGTAATGTTTGCAACATTTCACGGGCCAAAGGGGTTGGGGGAGGGGGGTGAGAGGACATAGGTGATTGTAATTGTATTGTCACAAGAAAGACATCTTTCTCTTTTATCTATCTTCAATCATGAAGATCACATCGCCAGCCTATCTGTACTTTTGTATTGATGCAGTCTACAACATCCCAGAACACTGTTTGGTGGTGGATATCTGCATTTTAGATGTGGTCTCTCTAGGAGATATTTAGGACTCTTCGCTCCCCTGCATTTTCGGTAGCATTTATCTTATTTTAATCTGATTTGCACAGAACTTCTTTGAAACAAAAATGGATTTCTTTATGTATTGTGTCTGAGGCTCTTGTCTTGTCTTATCCAGTTGTGCTGTGAGGTGTCGCAGGGAGCCATAGTTTTCTGTCCAGGGCAAAAACCCAAACGTCGTGTATTATCAGCGCACAAATTGCATTCTCATTAGGTGGCTGAAACATTTGATTCTTTCCTTATCAATATATTCAGTGCAGGGTATTGCTTCAATGATGCTTTGTACCTATGCATTGACCACTCTGTTTTTCCTAGTTACAATGACGGTTTTCTGAAGACATCTCATGTCACATGTCATGATACTTCTTTCTAGAGAATTTGTTAAAGTCCCCATTTGGCACTGGTAACAGAGCATTGGCATGAATCTATTGTTGATCAGCCGGCTTTTTTTGTGTTTATGTAAGGGTGTTTCAATAATGGTGACAGTTGATATGCAATTGCATTTTAGCACCTGCTCTCAATTTCTGTCTAAACCTCCATCCTGTGTGAAAATACTGCCCAAGTACTTGAATTCCTGTAATTGTTAATCTTGGCTGCATTTACCATAATGTTCAAGTTTTCAGACAATCTGCTTATCTGCAGAGTTTCTGTTTTGGAAATGTTAATTTTCATACTGTATCTTTTGCACACAGAGTTAAGTGCAGTCAGATGTCGTTGCAGATCATCTTCACTCTTGTATAGTCGGCATTGATCATCTGCAAAAAGGAGTTCATTCAACTGATCAGACTGTCCTTCTTTCTCTGCATTTCTTGGCAGATGCTCTCTTTTGACCTACAGCATTATTCTGTCCATAGGAAGAATAGTGACGATAACAAAAAAACCCTTGTCTCAGCCCAGTTGTTTTAATCAATGCTTCAGTCAGACCATCTGTTGTTCTTCCTACACTTTGGCACCCTTGGTTCAATGCTCTAATATTCTCTAATAGCTGACCCTTTTCTCCATAGTCATCTAGGATGGACCATAGTTTATTTAGGCTCTGACTGACACTATACTGAATTTAAATGAGGAAGAGTTCTGTTGGTTGTCAGTCTCACTCGCTAGAGCAGTAGGACGTAGTCAAGACAGCTGGATATATGACAGGATGCAGATGATAACCATGGCATTCTAGTGTCTCACTTTGCTGTGTAAGTTCTGCACTGCATTACTGGGAGTCATCTACCCATTAATTGTACCAACTAATATAATAATAATCTAACTAGTCCGCTGAGTGCTATCTTCATATGCTTAGAAAAACAAGCCATAGTTCACAGAGGAACAGAGGATTGAGTGCCCCCTGACTATACTGCCCTAGTTTTGGGGTATGGCCGCTTCTCATGCTACAGCTACTTTGAGCCACAGCTGAGAGCTTGGTGGTAGGTGGAGACCAAGGGTTGGCAAACAACTTTTAGTGGAATCACATGCCCTTCCTGCCAGAGGTACTAATAGACTCCCTGTGTGGTCGGAAAAGAGTCAGAGACTAATTTTTGACCAGGGAAAACCACAGATCCATCAGCGTTGTTTGCAGATTTCACAAAAGCCAATTGCTAAGGGAAGCCGTTAATACAGATATACCAGAGAAACTTTCCCTACCATACAATACACTCCAAATGAGGATAAGTAAAGGGAGGATAGTGTACAAAAGAAGTTTATCAAACACATAAATAGTCAATAAATTTGTGGGCATGCAATGATAAAATGAAAGTTATGTACTGGAAAAAGACATTAGACAAAGCAGAAAAAGCCACACAAAAAAACATATCAATACAGTACAATACAATACAATATCCTTGACTTCAGTCCGACATGTGTGTTGTATGAGAGGTAGTCAACAATGCTCTGTATGAAATCTGATCTTTCACTGTGTTGTACCATTTCGAACCTAGGTCTCCCAACAGACCATCTCGCCATCGTATGGGCGGGCGATCGCATGATCGTCTATAATTATTTGGCCACCAAAATGTTGTTCTGAGTGTCCATCTATTATCTGGCATGCACACCACGTGGCCAGCCCAGTGGTATTTGCGAGACAACGCATCGTCAATGAAATCTCGAAATAGAGTGCGTTCTCTGATTTTAGCATTGTGAATTAGATTTCTGATCGTATTCCCATCGCTCACTGGATAATGTGTACTTTCTCTGCATCCGTGATGCATAGATTCCACACTTCATATCTGTAGATTATGGTTGGTATGACCGCAGAATTGAAAAGGTGTGCCCTTGCCATGGTGTCTTTCAGATGCAGGAGTATCGGCTTTATGGTAGCTAGACCAGGCTGCAGCTCTTTGTCTGAAAATCTCCCAATCTAGGGTGTGAGTGGCATTTCCCAAGTATACGTAGGCGCTGACATCTTCGATCTGTTCATTTCCCAGCTTGATCTTGCATCTGAAGCAGTATGGGTTTCTGAGACATTGCGTTTTATTTTTGTTCATCCGTAGTCCGACACCTCTACTGACCTCATCCAGTTTGTTCAGGGAGTGTTGGGCCTCCTAGGTGTGTGGCTGATGTTGTCTTCAAAGCGTAGGTGGGTGAGTCATTCCCCATCTATATTTATTCCTCTATCAGCCCAACTCAGCTGTTGGAAGATGTCCTCAAGCGCTGCTGTGAAAAGCTTTGGAGAAATTGTGTCGACCTGCCAAACTCCTCTTGCTAGTGGAGTAGTTATTAGACGGTGATACAGAGTAATGTCCGTACTGCAACCTTGATGTATTTCTTCAATCATTGTGTAATTTTCGTCCACTCCCTGGTTTCTTAGGGCATTTATTACTGCATTAATCTCAATACTGTCGAAGGCTTTTTATAATCTATAAACACTAGACAAATGGGCAGGTGTAGTTCACGTGCTCTCTCCAGCAGCTGGTGGATTGTGTGTAGGTGATCAGTAGTGGAGAATCCTCTTCTGAATCCAGCCTGCTCATGAGGTTGTTGGAGGTCCAGTTGTTGACCGATAATGTTGACAAGGACTTTGGAGAATATTTTGTATATCATCAGTAGTAAGCAGATAGGGGATAGTTTTCCAGAAGTTTGGTGTTGCCCTTCTTGTGGATGAGTATAGTTTTTGAGGTTTTCCATTAATCTGTGATTCGTTCCTCTATAAATCACTTGTTAAATAACTTAGAAAGCTGTAGTGCTAGAATGTATTCTCCCGTCTTAAGGATGTCTATGGTAATTCCGTCTACTCTCGGCGATGCATGGATAACCTCATCCAGTTCAATCAATTGAACAGGTTCCCCAGTACCTTTTGTATCTTCTCCTTCAAAGAGAAAAGGTTAATATAATACTGTTGGCACACTGTCTCTATGGCCTGTCCGTCTGTTGAGATAGTGTTATTGGCTAATTTCAGTGTTTGAAGAATGGTTTTCTTCTGTACCATGCTCTTACGACATCTTACTATACTGTGCCTGTTTTCAGCTGCCTTAACCAGTCTTTATGTTTGATGCTGCTCGTAGTCAGCTTGAGTAGATATCGTATTCTTTTGTTCAGTTCGCATAACACGATCTTGTTAGGTGTGTCATAGACTTTAAGCCTTCTCTGCATATCGAGTAAACGTCTAAGTTCTTCTCTCCAATCCGGGAGCATCTTTTAGTAGTGGTAGGAATTGTGGCAACAGCCAGAGATTGGCTATTTCTGTCTTCAGATTTGATCTTCAAGCTTAGTGCTATTTACATGTGTTATAGCTCTGTACTGTTGTTTGTGAGGACGGCAGCTTAGGTTTAATGAGATCCAGAGTGGTCTGTGATCACGTCTAAGCGATGTAGTACCTCCAGATTGGTGACTAATTGGAGTTCACCACACATGAATAATATTTCTACTTTTGTTTTCCAATCTGTGGAGTGCCACGTCCATCTCCCCCCCCCCCCCCCCCCCCGTTTCTTAAAGAATGTATTTGCTGCAAATAATTTGTGGGTCTCCGTGAAGATAGCCAGTTGATCGTCCCGGTAGTTATGCTGGAGAACGAGCCTATAAATTGTTTCTTTGCCCATCTGGGGCCCACGCTGGTATTCAGATCGCCTAGGGCAACCTTCTTGTAGGCAGGGCGGTGTAATAGTTGTTTGAGATTCTCATAGAACAGCTCCACAACGTTATCGTCATTGCCACTATGGGGTGCGTAGCACTGAATGATAAGATATGTACATCCGGCCGAGCGCTTCACGATATTTTGACAGATTTGCTCCCGAATTTTGCTTTATATCTATGATTTCCAGGACTGATACTAAATTGCTGTTCATTTCTTTTTGGATTACAATACATCTAATGATTTGTGAAAGTATTAACATAACAATAAATAAATACATGCTCTGGAGTTATCAGAGTTCGTGAAACAGGGTTTAAAGTCACCTAATTACTCACCATGTCCCATGGAATAGACATAGGCCTACAAGCGAGTGCTATGGCAATAGTAATTAAATATTCCAAAACTTTTCTTCTGAATTTCAATTTGCATCCTTCAACAACACAGACCAGCAACTACCTAAATGAACTACGTAAATATAAAATTCTCCGAAACAAATCATATGTAACAATCACAGGATGAAACAAAACAAAGAGGTTCCAGAGGTGGAAAAAATAAATCACTGAGAAATCGAACGACAATACAGTACAGAAAATAATATAACCTTAACTACAAACATAAACAAAAAACTCACTAATATTGCTCTTTGGAAAAAATATTGATAGTTCTGTAGCTTGTGATGACTTAATGGTAGAAGCTGACTTAGACCTATCACTGCTATTAGTAACATCTTCTATCGAACACCTGTCATTGCACTCTTTTTCGCTGTCAAATTGATTGCCATTGCCATCACATCCAGTGTACACAAAACGTGCACATCGATTTCTTGCAGCACTATAGTACCACTTGATGTTATATCCTCTGCAACTGCCCTGTACAATGAGACAATTTCTAAATTATCAATTTGTATGCCAGTTTGAAATTTTGAGACAAATACAAATGATCCACATGAACAGCACAGTTAAAACAACTAAAAGCAGATCGGAGCAGAGGTGAGCAGACAGACAAATTCATATAACTAAATGACTGACATCACATAATTTCACTTAAACAAAACTGCACTTTATAAAACAGAAGGAAAGCTGTGGTGGATATCTTCAGAAGTGGAGGGGCAAAAATACAATATAGATGCAAATTGTGTCACAAAGTTAAAAAGCTGAATTATAAAATCATTTACAATGACTTTCAATTACCTTAAAATCACTGCAACAGAAAATATATGATGGATAAGAGAAAAATAGAACAGGATCATGCAAGCTAATGCATGGTACCAACAAACACATTTCTGTCAGTTGAAGTAAGATAACAAGTGCAGTGTTATGGAGAAATAAGGCTACTGTTTGGCTGTAGATGTTGGAAAATTAATAATAAAACAAGGTAAACAAATTGCAAATGTGAATCCTGAAAAGACGTTAAATATTTCATTGTTAGCTAACAAATAAAACAATTAAATGTTACAAAAGAATATTGACATGTCACTGCTAACTAAAAATAGGAGCAAGAAGACTGGTAAAATTTGTTGGACATAAAATGGATGGCAATGGAAAATAATGAAGATAAAAGAAGCAGAGGAGAAAAGATTTCTAGTAAACAATGAGCATCTGAAGCAACGAAATGCTTACAAATGCTGTGGTGCAAATATTTGTAAAACAAAATTTACAAATATAAGACCTATCTAATGATGATGATTATGTTTGTCTATCACATATGATGATGACCCTTCTCTCTGTTCATTCGTTTGGAATATGTTCAGTCAGTCGTGGGAGAACTGAACATGCAGGTGGGAATGGACAGGTTCTCTGCTGCATGTGAAAACTTTGGCCTAACCATCAATGCCAAGAAAACAAAGGTCATGTATCAACCAGCACCAAGCATGCCGTACACAAAACCAAATACTACAGTCAGCGGACAGACGCTGAATGTTGTAGACAAATTCACGTACCCGGGCAGTACGCTGTCGAGATCTGTCAGTCTCGACGATGAAGTGGCAAGCAAATTAGCAAGGGCCAGCATAACCTTTGGTAGAATACGCTCAATGGTGTTGGAATGTCATGGCATCAGCGTCAAGACCACACTCTAAGTCTACCGTGCAACCATAATTCCAATCCTACTATATGGTTGCAAAAGCTGGACTGTATATTCTGGACATGCAATGAGGTTAAACCACTTCCACACAGGTTGCCTGAGGCGAATATTCCACATCCGATGGCAAGATTGTGTCACTGACATTGAGGTGCCCAGCATCCCATGTGCTGTTAGAAAAAGCACGACACCTCGTCCGTATGTCAGACGAGCGGCTCCCAAAGAAGCTTCTGTACGGCGAGCTGAGAGAGGGATGGCACAAGAGAGGGCACCCAAAGAAACATTTTAAAGACGGTCTGTGGGACTCACTGAAAAGTTACCAGATAGACATCGACACCTAGGAATGTCTTGCACAAAACAGATCTGACTGGAGAAGTGCAGTCAAAGCGGGTGTAGCTACTAGCGAAGACCACCATGTTGTGAAAGCCCAGAGCAGACGCGAGACCAGGAAATCCCAAACAGCGGGAACCCCATCACCTTCTACAGACCTTGTCTGCCCATTATGCAGCAGATGTTTTCGTGCCCGCATTGGCCTGTTCAGCCACATGGGCACCCACACCCAACATGGAAATCTGTGACAAGGATGATGTCGGCGGTCCATATCGACAACGATTGACAGCTATCAGTCAGTCAATGAGTTCAAAGGTGGCTGAGGAGCCTTTCTTGGGGACAGGTACATACACAGATCTTGTCTATGTTCTTGTCCATTTTGCACTGAGCCAGACCTTCCTATATAGTGTGTGATATATGTTGACACAGGCTTCCCCACCTGCTTGAAAAATTCCCAAGATATATCATCGCATCCTGGTCTCTCCATATGTAAGCCCACCTTGACAGAGTTGGTTGCGCACCCCAATGATCCAGGGAGCTATGCCAGCCGGAGTTTTACTCCTGCTAAGAGTCACCCAAGCCGGACAGGTCCTTGGAGAGGAGCCAGACTAAGAGGCCGAGTAGCAGGTGGAGTCCTTTAGGTGGAGCTGCAGAACCCACCGGCGAGTGGTACACACCCTGGGCTAAACCAATCCATCCCTACTTTATGGGTTAAATGTATTCTTGCCTCATTCTTTTACTTTTGTCTTTAATCAGTCATCCCAATGGACTTTGAAGAGATGCAGGCAAGCAGACTTTGTACCTCTGCCCCTTTGTGACAACCTCCCAGGTGACAAGGAATGCTAGGCGTACCATCACTGTAGATGAGCCGAAAATACTAAAGGAAAGTAAGGCTATTCTCCCCTCACATGTATATGCTTTGTTTCTGGCAGAACGTGACATTCCTGGGATACAGGACACACTGGACTGCCTCCCTTAAAGGATACTCAAAAAATGGGTCCATAAGTCCATCATATCATCATCATCACACCATTTCAAGCAAGACCACAGTCTGCCCAAGCAACTTTAAAGTGATGAAGACGGATGCAACTAGCCAAGAGGTGCACCACAGCAATCAGGTTGTCACGCATTTTCGCAATATGTATGCCTATATTAACAAAATGCTATGGCGCTTGACCTGTGATGGACAATCAGGCAGGTGCAGTGCCAGGCCCTCTCGAAGGCCCAACCTTAGTTACTGGAGGTCATTCTCAGTTGCCTTGTGTAGCCAGGAGGCACGAGAATAGAGCTACTGACCAAACAGGACAAAGCAAAGACCACTAAAAATAATGCACTGGAATGGGGAAGGAGTCAATAGCAAAAGAGATGGGTGCAGCAAAATACTAGAGCTTGAACATGTACTAAATAAAGAGCAAGTCAATGTATAATCCATGCAAGAAACACATCTAAACAAAGATACAGTGTTCAAAATTAGAGGGTATCAGTGCTATTGGGTGGATCGTAAAAAAAAGACGAAAGGGTGGAATAATAACACTGGTGGAGAATAATAACAGTCCAAGCCAGATTTAAGTATATATGGAGAGAGCAGAATACCAGAATTTCACCTACTGAATTACTACTGCCAGAGTGACTGACCCCTGGCACTGAATACAATCCCTAAAAAAGATAAACTGATCGTGTGTGGAGATTTCAACAGCCCTTCACAAAGCTCGGGATATGAGCAAATGGACAAGAGAGGAGAGGAATTAGAAAACTGGCAGGGTGACAATGGACTTATCCTGATCAATCAGCCTGTCGACCTTCTACTCGAGGGCATGGCATACCACCTCCACACCAGACCTAGCCCTCCATTAACCACATTGGGTGGCATGGCAGTGATCACAGGCCAGTTTTTCTAACTGTTGAAAATTAATATGTCAGGAAGAGCAGCACACTACCAAGGTGGAACTACAAAAATAAAGACTGGAAAATGTAACAACATCGTACCAGTGTAAGTAAGTAAGTTGTCCATCACAAGCGAAGATTGCGACATCATCAGATTGTCCTCGTCCTGAAGATGTAACTTGCGCTGAATTTAGATTTTAGTGAGAAGGAAGCTGCACTGGACATCAATCTCACTCTCTCGAGTTACCGGGAACCAGTGGCACGACATACAATCGAGATGACTAGAAGCAGCTCAAGATGCAGATATTCAGGTCGTACAATTCAGGAGAATATTACCATCAAGTGTCCAGGATATAGGTGCTACAGTAATCCATCCGGGCCTGGTAAGCGGGGATTGGCAATGTATATGAAGCAAGAACTTCCCCATACATGATTTGATACTAGCACCTGTAAAATTGAGGATGTCAAGCTACAAGGGATTGTAGTAACAATCAACCACCAAGAATAGAGAATCTACAACATATACGTCACGTTGATCACCTCTTCGAGGACGTAAAGTGGGAATTTCTATAGGACGTCAGAGTCGCAGAGCAAAATATACCTTATTGCAGGTTACTTTAATGCTTGGTCAATGGAGTGGGGAAATGCCACTGAAAATAGGCAAGGGGTCGCCTTGAGCCAGGCATTAATCCACACAAACCTCACTGTCGTGAATGACGGACGTCCAACTAGAATAGCATCTCGACCGGGAGATACGGACGGGGTCATCGACCTGGCTCTTACATCCAGTGATATTGCTCCCTCCACATGCTGGGACATATTAGGGGCACAAGAGAGTGACCACCTGCCGTGTGTCGTACTTATACCCTGAGGAAAACACACCAGACACTGGAAAGCCAAATAGGTGTTCAGATACACATACGAACAGGATAATGTAGTGAACAAGCTGCGCCAGACGATCGGACGCAGGACCACTAGATCCCAATTTGTCCAACCACCCTTGTGGACTCAAGCTGTTGATACGGACTGGAGAGAAAAGGAGGCTGCAACAAAGGATTGGCGTGAAGCCAGAAAGAGAGCTGGTATTAATGTTGATGCGTTGAATGAGAAGGAGTAGGTAAAATGCAAAGCTACCAATTCCTTTAAATCGGTAGCTTGGGAGTCCAAAAGTGAGCAATGGGAGGAGTTCATCACAGCTGTGGGTAATGATAATACCCTCCATAAGTTCTGGCACATGCATAGAAAGATGATTGGAAATACTACAACCCAGCTATCTCCACCATTCAAGACACCACAGGAAGGCTCCTGAAGACAGATGAAGAAAAGGGTCTGAGTTTTTTCAGTCGATATGTTGCCCAGACTGACAAAGGCACATCAAAATGCACATCAAAATGATAGATAAAGGGGAGCCAGTGGACGTTATTTATCTAGATTTTGCAAAAGCCTTTGATAGAGTACCTCATCAAAGATTATTTAGAAAGTTTAAATCACATGGAATAGGTGGGGAAATTAATGGATTAAAAATATGTTAACGGGAAGAAGGCAGAGGGTGGGTATAAATAAGGAGTACTCTGAGTGGTGTGGAGTGAAAAGTGGAGTGCCACAGGGCTCAGTTTTGGGACTAATTTTGTTCTTGATATATATAAATGATTTGGACATGATTGCAAAATTTGTTGATGACACAAAACTATGCAGTAGTGTCTCATCTAAAACAGAAGTGGATATATTGAGGTCGGATTTAGATAAAATTCAAGAATGGTCTGTAATCTATCAAATGGAGTTTAATGTAGATAAATGTACAGTCATCCACATGGGTAGATCCAATATGGAACATAATTACAGAATGGGAGAGAACAATATTATAAAGATAGATAAGGAAAGGGACCTAGGGGTTATAATAGATCATACAGGTAAGGTGAGGGAGCAAGTTCAGGTAGCAGTGAAAAAGGCAAATGCAATGTTCGGTATGATAAAAATAAATATTAAACATAGGAGCAAGGAAGTGATAGTCAAACTGTATAAGCATTAGTTAGACCTAGATTGGAGTACTGTGTGCAGGTGTGGAGTCCTTATTATAGAGAGGATATAAACATGCTGGAAAGAATTCAAAAAAGAGCGACAAAGCTGATAGTGAGATTCCAGAATTACAGTTATGAGGAAAGACTCAGAAAAACAGGCCTACACTATCTAGAAGAGAGAAGAATTCATGGTGATTTAATACAGGTTTATAAGATGATCAGAGGAATGGATAAATTAGACTATAACAAGTTTTTTTAAAAATACAGCCACCCACAAGAACAAGAGGGCATAGCTACAAGTTGACTAAAGAGATGTCCAGATTAGATATTAGGAAATATTTTTCTTTGTCAGAGAGTGGTGAATGCTTCTAATGCATTGCCAAGGGAGGTGGTGGAGGCAGGGACAGTTAATGCATTTAAGAATAAATTGGATGCGCAAAGTTTTTAGAGCAAGGTGATATAAATTAAACTGGTTGTATACAGACTCTGCAGAGTCTTCTAAGCCAGTATAAAGACATTAAGTTAAATCAAGTCAGGAAACTCGGAAAGGCATCTTAGGTGCAGATATCAGTGGAGAGGCTTATGTAGACCTTATCACCGAGGGGGAGGTCGTAAATAGTGTACGTACAAGCAAAAACACTGCCGCAGGTACTGATGGAGTACAGTATTGCCACATTAAGCAGTTGGATGAGACAGAGATAACAAATATGGTGAAGGAGTTCAACCACACTATAGAGAGGTCGGCTGTGCCTGAGGACTGGCTTCATAGCTATCTGTGCCCACTGCCTAAACCTGGTAAGGACTCCACAATTCTCAGCATCTATCAAATAATCACCTTACAAAATGTATATAGAAAATTGCTTGAGAATATAGTGGCCAGGAAAATAATGGCCTACCTTGAATGGGAGCAGATTCTACCCGATATGCTGCAAAGGAGACCTGGGCTAACCCTGGAACCTTTGCGTTTGATGTGTACGAAAGGTTTCAGTCAAAGCAAGAAACAGTCGCGGTGGCACTCGACCTGGAAGACGCATACAACCTGTTCGATTTTGGGACCTCAATTACCTGTCTGTAGCAGTGTGGTTTAAACCCGTGGCTGGTTAGTTGGATATCAGCTGCCCTGACGGAAAGAACAGTTGCACTACGCGTGGGATTGTGGACATCAGAACCGAGGCGAATATGTCCTGGACTGCCTCAAGGGTCCCCGCTCTCACCGGTGCTGTTCAACATTTACACAGTAAAAGTGGCCAATATTCAACCCACAGGGACGGGGCGAACGCTGACATTTGCCGATGACATCCTAACGTACAGGACTGGCTCAGACAAGCAAGAGTTGGTCAAAGACATCCAGGAAACCTTGCAAGCAATCTCACAGTGATGCGGCAACTCAAGCTAAGATCAATCCGAACAAGGCCTGCATAATGTGGTGCTCTTCGAATAATTCTATAGTAACGGCTGAGCTCTGGACATCACTTTGGATGGTTGCAGTAGCGACAGGTTGAAATACCTCGGAGTGACTTTTGATCGGAGTCTTTCCTATACCTGCCATGATGACTACACTGTACATACATGCAAGAGAGGGTTAGGAGCACTCAAGACCTTGGCTGCTGCCGACTTGGAACAATGTCTCCCGTTCATCCTATTTTGTCAGGTCGTGTTGTCTGTCATCAATTACGAACTAGGCATCCTCACACTATCAAGAACACAGTGTGAAAGGTTGGAACACATCCAGAATGAAGGTATGCGACTGGTTCTGGGCTGCACTAGAGATACCCCGATTGTGATGATGTGGTACATGTTGGGATTGTTATCGGTGACATCCAGACATAAACTGCCACAAGTCAAAGCTTATATACGTGTCACCACAGACACGCTGCACCCTCTGCACAGCAGTATCTCAGACATCAGGGGATCAAGAATCAAGAGAGGGTCGTCATGGATGGCACAGGCTGAGACAACAATCGGACACGTCACTCCAGCTGAGACGATAGCCAAAGGGGAAGAATGGGTCCACATTGGTGATAGAATGATAGATTATCAGAGAATCATCATAACCTTAGGCAAGGAATGCTGAGAACGGAACAACGAGAGTGCAGAGCATGCGGTAAATCAGCTGATAACTGAGAACACCCAGGAGATTGACACTGTCATATACACCGACGGATCAGTTGTGCACAGACGGACATCAGGCTGGGATTTCTCAGCTAGAGTGAGAGGAGAGGTCATTGCTAAGCGCAGTAGGGCATACATGTCAACAACCTCCAGTATGAGAATGGAGACGGAAGCAGTGACCTCAGCACTGAAATGGATATCTGAGACTTCTGTAACAAAGGCAGTCATTGTGACAGATACGCAAGCCGTTCTTCATAAAGTACAGAAGGGATGGCTTAGGTACGAGTGGATAGCTGCTGTTGAGGCCTCAAACCTCCAGGCGTTGACCTAGATCTACTGTCCTGCTCACTCCAGGGTTTAGGGCCATGAAAGAGCTGACATCTTGGCTTCACAAGCTCCCATCATCGACACATTAGTGATGGATAGAAGTGACATTTTGAAATCAATCATTGACCGCCTGCTGGATGAGGACACCGTAATAGATGAAGCAGCAATCCACAGACTGCAAAGTTTCTACATTAAATGAGGTTCGAGCAAAGTGGGGCGCATGAGAAGACAACGCAGGAGAGTGTACAACCAGCAAGCTACAGGAACCATCAGCATACATACCTTACGTTTATTGATGAGAGAGACTGAGCACCTATTGGTATGCCCGTGGTGCAGTGACGTAGATTCTTAGAAACAGAACAGAACAGAAAGATGGGGACATCATCACAGGTAAACAGGCAGCTGATCACTTTACAGATTCCTTTGCTAAATACAATGACATTGAAGTTGGTACAGACAAACAGCAACAGAGAGAAGCAACAAAATGTAAGAAGTGATGAAGCTATACCAGAAGTTATGGATACCCCATTCACTATCAGAGAGCTGGAGCTAGCAATACCCACATTAAAAATTAGAAAGTCGCCAGGGGCTGATGGGGTATCAAACAAAATGATTAAAAAGTTGGGAGTAGCAGGGAAGACAAAACTGTTACAGATCTTCAATGCCAGTTGTACCTCAGGCAGAGTCTCTCAGACCTGGAGAGAAGCAATTAAGATTTCGCTCTTAAAACAAGAGAAAGACATTTCCACAGCATCCAGCTATAGACCATTTAGCCTTACAAGTTGTCTTTGTAAAACAATAGACCGTATCATTAATCTCAGGATGCAGTGGTACCTTGAGAGTGATAACCTCCTTGTGTCTCAGCAAGTGGGTTTTCGAAAATACTTGTCTACTGAGAACGAAGCAATTTATCTTTCCCAAGAGATTGAGGATGCTTTCAAAGACAAGAAACTGGTACTAGCAGCATGAATAGACCAAAGGAAAGCCTTTGACAAGGTATGGAAAAAAGGACTCTTGAAGAAATATGTAGTATGTACAAATGGTTAAAAGCATACCGGCATAATAGAAGAGCAAGAGTACAACTAGATGGACTGAAGAGTAAGAATATTTTACTACGCCATGGTGTACCGCAGGGTGGTGTGCTTTCTCCCACACTTTTCATAGTCTACATTAACAACCTGATTAATAAACTGCCAAGTGGAGTGAAAGTGGCAATGTATGCAGATGACCTGGTGATATGGTGCACTGATGAATATGCTACAGTCACCACTGAAATGCTACAGATGCAATAGATGCCTTAACCCTATGTGCAAATAAACAAGTTACATTTGATGATAGGCTGACTTGGAGAAAACACGCCAACAAAGCAGCAGGAAAAGCCAAAAGGAAGTTAGCCATCTTGAGAAAACTAAGTGGAACCACATGGGGAGCTGGATAGAAAATACTTAGCAGTGTTTACCAACCACATCTGGAATATAGATCAGCTGTGTGGTGTTCAGCATCAAACACTACATTGAAAGATTTAGATAAGGTACAAAATCAGGCGCTAAGGGTTATTACAGGGGCAATGAAACTAACACCTATAATGGAAATGGAGAAACTAAGGAAGATGCAAGCACTAGGCGAACATAAAGACACAAAGGTGCTAACACAGACAGAAAAGTTCAACTGTATGCCAAGTCACCCAATGAAGGATAGATTCCAGAACCTAGCAATGGGGTGATTGAAAAGAAGTAACTTTAAACCCCAAGCTAAACAACTTTGTAGACACGCCACAGAACTGCCTGACATTGATATTCCTTTAACAACTATGCCAGAACAAACACCCTGGAGAAAGCAGCATAGACTATCAGTACGAGTCCAAACAACCATTAAAGGAATACTAGGCAAGGAGGAACAGAATAGTGTGCAACGTAAGATAATTGCTCTCAGTTTCTTGGATGAAGAATATCCACAGGATCTATCCATCTGAGTAAGCACAGATGGGTCAGCACAGAATGCAGTAAAGAATGGAGGCGCAAGAGTGTATATAGAATACCCAAATAACACTATGGAAGCAGTTGCAGCACCAATAGGGAAATTCTGCCATAATTACGATGCAGAGACAATCGATGAAATTGGCGACGGAAAAATTGCTGAACACCAACCTTGGCCCGTATCGTGTGGTCTTTCTGACAGATGCAAAATCAGTACTCTAAGTACTATCATCCGGGAAGCTGTCAGATCTACAAGTTTTATTATCAACATTGAGCAGCCAGCTCAAAATCATGGTGCAGTGGATACCGTTTCACTGCGAAATACCAGAAAATGAGAGAGCTGACACACTAGCAAGAGAAGGTGCTGCAGACGAGCAGCCAGATGTACCAGTTCAATACCATCAAAAGAAAAAAATTAAATCAACAAGAGAGCTTCCAACACAAATACAAAATGACTATCATAATAAGAGTAGGCAAGAGCAGATTGTCATACTGCGCCTCAGGACAGCCATTTGTATACAAAATTTAGGATTGACAGCTCAAGTATGTATACATGTGAACAAACACATACTTCAGGACTGTCCAAAGTATGAGATACTGGGGTAGACATACTGGACAAGAGAAACAACACTGGAAGGGAAACTATATGGACCTATGTGTGAACTGCAGAAGACAGTGAGGTTCATACAAGAAACAGGTTTGCAGATGTAGACATACTCTAAGTGAACGAAAGAAGAAAAAAGAAGAAGAATTGCATTCTGGTGATTTTTTTTCTCTTCAAATCTTGGATAGAGGAACGGAACTCTTCTATATTAGGTTCTGGATCTGGATCAGGTGATGTCAGTATTGGGTTAGAGCCGTCTCCAGTGTTTTCATACATTTCTCTGCAGTAGTCTTTTCATCTTTCCTGTATGTCCTTGTTTTCTGTTAGTGGATTGCCATCTTTATCGTGCTTGACATGCAATGTCGGTTTGAATTTGCCTGTTAGTATTTTGTTTACTTTGAACACATCTCTTTCTTTCATTTGTTTTTGTAACGCTTCTATTCTGCTACACATGTCCAATATGTGTTTTTTCTTATCCTTCTGGATCTCTCTTTTAATTTCTCTTGTGCTGTTTCTGTATTTGTCGCTACTGTTTGTCCCAGATTGTTTTAACTTGTTTCTTTCTTCTATGAGTCTCATGATCTTTTCTGTGATGTAACTCTGATGTTTGTGCCATTTTCTAGGTATAATGCTACTTGCAGATGAGATGGTAATATTTCCTGCATGTGTTGCAAGGGTTCATCTGGTATCAAATCTTCTTGTACTGCCATGAGCATCGCAAACTTATTCATTATGTCTAATGTATATTTTAGTAGTTTTAGGCTGACGTCATAGCGAATTGATCTAGCGCATTTCAACAGCTTTTCAGTCTTATTTTGATGTCTGCAACTAGTAGCTGATGGTCCGAGTCTGCAGCTGGTAGTGTTGTCTTCATGGATGTTACACTTGACCTTTCTCTTTGTGGCCTTAGAATGTAGTCTATGATTTCTGCCTTTCCCATCCAGTGAAGTCCATGTATATAGTCGTCTGGAGTGTTGTTTAAAGAGTGTATTTGCAATGGAGAGATTGTTTTCCATACAAAATGTTAAATGTAGAAGAGCTAAAACTTAAGAATGGAAAAAAAAAATAAAAAATAAATAAAGGCAGGTAAATTGAAAGAAATATATTCAAAATATTTGGACAAGCAAAACATAGCTCGGAAAATAAATAAAACAGCAAAAATAGACTGAAAAAAAACTTACTTATAGGATCAAGACTAATAGTAAAAGCTTCTTTTCTTTGTTAGAAATAAACAAAGAACAAAAGACACGGTAGGCCCTCTCATAGATAGCACAGGAAAAATAATAAGAGAAAATAGGGAGGCAGATAATATACTAAATAAATACTTTGGCACAGTCTTCACACAAGAAGATTGCTCTAAGATCCCTCAGCCTATAGATATTTTCAAATGTGAAATGGATATGGTGTGATTAAAATCAATCTGTATTATGGAGGAAATGGTTTTTTAAAAATTGGATGGATTAAAAGTGGATAAATGTCCAAGTCAAGATAGTATCCATCCAAAAATGCTATTTGAAATTAGAGACCAACTAGCAAAACCATTGGCTATATTATGTTCTCAATCACTTGCAAATGGGATTCTTCCAAGAGATTGGAAAGATGCAGGAGTGATCCCCTTATTCAAAAAGGCCAAGAAATCAGATCCAGCAAATTTTAGACCAGTGAGTTTCTTCTTCTTCTTCTTCTGCGTTCGTTCTCAATCTCCCACTACCAAACCCTGAAAGGGCTTAAGTAACAGAATGTAGTCCAGAGAACGGAATGTGTTGTGTCATAGTTTACAGCTTGACTGCGATATTTGCACCTTTCGGTCCAACACATCCGACTTCAGCAAGCATTTTTTTAGTAACGGGTTAGCATTCCCTCTTTGATCCCTTCTCCTTAGCCAGTCTGCCTTGCTGCAGCCTGTTATCCAGGATCACCGCGTGGAGGTGTAGAAGGGTCTTTGCAGCTCTGGTTCGCTGGCCCTGACGCTAGCAGTCAGCTATGGGTCGCTGACCACTGCAGCTCATGCGCTGCTAAGCGTCTTGATCCCGTCCAGTGAGTTTAACTAGCATAGTCTGTAAAATTGTTAGAATCAATAATCAAAGAAAACTTTGTAATGTACCTAGACAGGTTTAATCTAATCATAAATAATCAGCGTGGGTTTACTAGAGGGAGATCATGCATAACAAATCTATTGGAATTCATGGAGGAAGTTACTAAAATGATAGATAAAGGGGAAACCAGTGAATGTTATTTATCTAGATTTTGCAAAGGCTTTTGATAGAGTACCTCACTGAAGATTATTTAAAAAGTTAAAATGACATGGAATAGGTGGGGAATTTGCTGAATGGATTGAAAGTTGGTTAACGAGAAGAAGGAAGAGGCTGGGCAGAAATTAGGAAAACTCTGAGTAGTGTAAAGTAGAAAGTGGAGTGCCACAGGAGTCAGTTTTAGGACCAATAATGTTCTTGATATATATAAATAATTTGGACATTGATAGAGGATACATGATTGAAACATTTGCAGACGATACAAAACTATGTAGGAGTGTCTCATGTACAGCAGAAGTGGATATATTGAGGTTGGATTTAGATAAAATTCAAGACTGGTCTGTGAGAGGGCAAATGGAGTTTAATGTAGATAAATGTACAGTCATCCACCTGGGTAGATCCAATATGGAACATAATTACAGAATGGGCAAGAACAATATTAGAATGATAGATAAGGAAAGGGACCTAAGAGTTATAATAGAGCTTACAAGTAAAGTGAGTGAGCAAGTCCAGGTAGCAGTGAATAAGGCAAATGCAATGTTAGGTATGATCAAAATAAATATTAAACATAGGAACCAAGAACTGATTGTCAAACTGTAAAAAGCGTTGGTTAGACCTAGATTGTAGTACTGTGTACTTATTAAAGAGGATATATAAACATACTTGAAAGGATTCAAAGAAGAGTGACAAAACTGATAGTGGGATTCCAGAATTACAGTTATAAGGAAAGACTCAATCCAACAGTTTTATAGAAAAGAGAAGAATTCGAGGTGACTTAATACAGGTTTATAAGATAATCACAGGAAGGGTTAAATTAAACTTTAACAAGTTTTTCAAAATACAACCACCAAGGAGAACAAGAGAGCACAGACACAAATTTACTAAAGACAGGTCCAGATTGGATATTAGTAAATATTTTGTTCAGAGAGTAGTGAATGCTTGGAATGCAATGCCCCAGGAGGTAGTGGAGGAATATAAGAATAGATTGGATGCTCATATCTTTTCGAGTAGGTTGATGCAAATGTAACAGGATATATACAGACTCTGAAGAGTCTTATAAACCAGTATAAAAACATTGGACATCCCACCTGTGTTCCGAGATCCCCAATATGTCTACCTGAGTTCTCTCCATTTCCTTCTCAATCATCATTTCCTTCTCAATCATGAAGCGTTTTCTTGATTTAGGCTTCTCGTGTTCCATATTCTGATTTTTTTGTTTAGACCAGTGCCAGTGCTTTTCACTGCATTCCTTTCAGGCTTTTGACTGTCATCACTAATACTTGTACTTGACCTGGTATTGTTCTCATCCCCACTTTGCTTATTTGATCTGATTGGCTTGGGGGTCTCATTGAGGTGTCTTATATTTAGATGTCATGATTTTTTGGGCAATTTACATACAGTAGTTTGCTTTTGCTATCTGTATGGCTCTGGCCGCTTTTTCACTTCTGTTCCCTGGTGCACCCTAAACCCAATACCAGGATGGTTTAGCTTCTGCCTTTGAAACGTCAACTATGGTGATCATCTGTCTCTTCCGCCAGCGGCTGTATGTGCTGTATAGGGAGGACTCCCTCCGCGGTACTTAACGTAGTTTAGCAGGCCAGTCAAAGTTGCTGCGTAATTGCGAGGCAGCAGTTGATAGTTGACATGTATATATTTTGTGACCGAAGTAAGAAACCACAACATCATATTGGTGAATCATGATGTCATGGTACTCCCTAGCTACCGCCATTCATGAAGACAAAATATTGTACTTTTTAACAAAAACATAGATAATAATACAAGCATAATGCTTCATAATGGCGAAGGACACATTCAGAACAGTGTTTCACACTGTCACGTTACACGTAGCACGGCTGTTAATGAAAAATGCCTACGTGAAATACACAGCTTATGACTGATTTGAAAAGTGTGGTGTGATCTTGACCTGGATATATACATCATGTAGTGTTTAAAAATAAGGAAAATAAGGGATCAAAATGCTGAGCAGTGCACTAGCTGTAGTGGTCAGCAACCCAAAGCTGGCTACTAGTGTCAGGCCCAGCGGAACCAGAGCTGCCAAGATCCTTCACCACCTCTGTCTGGTGATACTGAATAACAGGCTGCAACAGGGCAGACTGGCTAAGGAGAAGAATTAAAGAGGGAAAACTAACCTGGTACACCAAAATGCAATGCTGATGTTGAATGTGTCGAACCAATAGGTGCAAATATAGCAGTCAAGATGTAAACTATGACACATTGGATTCTGTTCTCCGGACTTTATTCTGCTACTTTCAAAGCCCATTTCAGAGATTGGTAGCAATAGTTAGAGAATGAATGACAAAGAAGAAGAAATAACAAAATTATAGTAAAATATGTAACGGCACCTCAACCTCTCGTAATTCTGACACGAGGCGCGTAAAAATGTGGTCTTACTGTGCATATACTAAGAATTATTGTCTTTAGACAAACAAGACGTTGTGCAGCCCATACCTCTGCAAAATACAAATTGATCTTTGGAAAGCTGAGTTTCAATGATAGGTCCTATTCTCTGTTCAAGGATCGTCACATACATTTTACCATTATGACTACATAGCAATATGTCTTTGTAGGTGTCATGGTTTTTGTTGTTGTTGTTGTTGGCCATTTTCTTTCAAAATGGCATGATTGTAGCTTGCTGCTAGTTGTCTGGTACATGTCTACCTTTCCATGCCATTGTAAAGTATATCTTTAGCTACATTAACCCTGTATCCCCACAAGCATGTATCTCCATTGTTATGCCATCCATACCTGGTGACTTATTTTATAATTTTCCGAAGCAATCTTTGATAAGGTACTCTAACAAAGGCCTTTGCAAAATCCAGATAAATAACATCTACTGGCTCTCAAACATCCAACATATTGGTTAACCTCTTCCATGAATTCTAATAGATCTATTAAGCACAATCTCTCCTTAGTAAAACCATGCTGACTCTTCTTGATGAGATTAAACTTGTCCAAATGCATAGTTATGTTGTCTTTAATAATAGACTAAAATTTAGCAAAGTATGCTTGTCAAACTCACTGGTCTGTAATTGCCTGCATATGATTTCTTGTCCTTTTTGAACAAGGGGATCACACCTGCATCTTTCCAATCTCTTGGAATAATTCCCTTCTCAAACTGCAACAACTAATAATATCGTTCCATGAGAGCATGACAGGAACAGTTCAATTTGATAGTAGCATATAATAGCCATTTGTAATTCTAAGTGCTGTTTAGCAGGGCAGTGTTCTGGCCCCAACACTGTTCGGAAAGTGCTCTGTTACTGAAACATTTATTTGGTAATGCAAATGAAGGAATTTGTCTTCACACTAGGTTGGATGGTAGGCTGTTTAACCTTGCAAGGCTCAAGGCCAAAATGAAGATCAGGGAGATCACCATTGGAGAATTGCTTTTCGCTGATGATGCTGCAATTGTCCCCCATAGTCAGCAGGAACTTCAGAAACTGATAGATCACTTCTCCCAGGCTTGCAAAGATTTTGGTCTCACAATAAGTCTCAACAAAACAAATGTGCCGGGACAGGAAGTAGATGCCACACCAAGTCTTAACATTGATAATTATGAACATGCAACTGTTAATTCACATACCTGGGATCCCTCATCAATGACAAGCTCTCTCTAGACCCAGAAATAGACAGTCGCATTGGCAAAGCTGCTACTACATTTGCTCGCCTCACAATGAGTGTTTGCAAAAACCAGAAACTGACAATTAAAACCATGGCCAATGTATACAATGCATGTGTTGTAAGCACACTTCTATATGACAGCCAGACATGGACAACTTATGCCAAATGAGAGCGCAGGCTTAACACCTTCCAGTTTTGGCACCTGCAATCCATTCTTGGAATTACATTGAGTGACAAATGCAGAGGTGCACTCTCGCACAGGTCTCCCAAACATGTACACTCTACTTAAGCAGCAAAGACTACGATGGCATGGTCATGTTTATCGAATGGAAGATGGTCGCATTCCCAAAGATATTATCAGTGCAAGTTTAAGATAACCACTAGTTGATTAGCCAGTATTAAGATTTATACAAACCGGTTCCGAATTGAGCTGGCAAACATCCAGATTTCCACCAGTTAATTGCACATCAACTTCCGCATCAACAATTTTGTAATCAGAACATTTCTGGTTACAAGCCTCCTTTGTAGCAAAGTTGTTTAAGTTTCCATAACAACCACCATATA
Source organism: Ariolimax columbianus (assembly GCA_036924085.1). Lineage (NCBI taxonomy): Eukaryota > Metazoa > Mollusca > Gastropoda > Stylommatophora > Arionidae > Ariolimax > Ariolimax columbianus. The sequence continues at coordinate 53,627,832 of JAVGWX010000013.1, forward strand.
GAAAGTTCTTGCAAGAGCGAGTTAGAGGGTCAAAGAAAAACCGAGGCACAGTAGCTTTACAAGGTCCTATGTCCATTGATTTCTGACACACCTCTGAAATATTAAAAGATATCCCTTGTTACTTTAACTTATTTCTTAGCATTCATGACAGTATCTATTTTAAAATGTTCTTGCTTTAAAGACTATTCAATTAATAAATTCATACATATCTGTATTTTATACTTCTAATTTGTTTGTCTAAAGATGCCTGGAATCATATAAAAGAATACAAGGCAGAAAAGAATTAATTATTACGCTTATGTACAACGTTGATTTTCAATTGTATATATGACAGAAATGAGCATCGCTAGTTTTTCTTATGTGAAAATTTGTTGTCCAGCTTTGAGTTTCCCGCTAGAGTGAAAAGCACTAGAACAACAGAGAAGTCACAGAAGTAGACACTAGTCATTGGCAGGGAAAATCTTGAAAAAGCACTTGGTAAAAACTGCTAACTCAATCCAGCACTTGTAAGCATTTGATTGTATGTTTTGTCCAGATAAATTGTTGCTGAAAACTTTGTCACACGTGATGTTGGCTACTAAGTTCCTAGAGTGGCCTTCGACTGCATACTAGTCAAAAGGAGACGTGTTTTCCTTAAACACAAAGCTGTGATCCCGACAACCTATCATAACAAAGGTGTTGTTCTTGACCTGACACCTACAGTATAAAAACCACGGTCGACGATACGAGAACCCGCGACATCCAAGGCGTTATTGCTATTTGGAGAGTCACCCCCATGCAAGAACCGCTGTATTTGTAGCAGAGTTCCTGACTTAAAGACGAAGCAGGAGAATCAACAGGAATCGCTGTAATTGTCAGAGTTCCTGATTTGTAGACAAAACAAGAGCCTCAGAAGACCCAGATGCTACATGAGAAGAGGGGAAGGACAAAAGGTCATGAGACTAGCGAGAACCAGCTGACAAGAACCAGTTTAGCTAGATAGTTAGTTTGTGTCAACTCTAGTCAGATAAAACTGCTAATACAGAAGGAACATTAGGTAGGAATGATTAAGTGATCGAAAACCTGGAGTTAATTTAGTACAAGAGAAAGACCTGTGATATTTGCACAAAACTATTGATTGACATTTGATTTCACGAGCCTACATTATTGTTGTAATGTGTATGGTGTTTGTGAAATAAACTTTCATGTGTTATTGCTGCAATTCAAATAATTGCTAGAGTGTTCTCATTAGGATTGTGAGTTAAGAAGTGATAATTGTAAGAAAGAAAGTAGATAAGAGAGAGTAACCTGCTATATGGGAAGTAGAGCATCCAGGTCAACAACCAAATGATGCATATTACCAGTACAACAGAGGGGACAGTTGGTAATCTTTAGATCACACACAGGTCACAACACATTGAAAAACCATCTATTTAACAAACTAACAGAAAATGTTGATGAATGTGTATGCAGTACTGACTGCTGAACATCTGCTACACAGATGTCCAATATCCAAGGAACAGAAAAAGCACATATGGCCATCACCAGTACCCTTTCTGGACAAGCTCTTTGGAGATAGCAATAACCTCAGACTAACTACTGTTTTCATTACTTACGTTCAAGTTGGCATCTGAAAGCATTCACAGAAAAAGAACAAGAAGAAGAAGTTATGACCCGATAACAGAACATCTATGTATTTAATAAGATGCTTATATTACTTCCTTTCTAATCTCTCACTTGATCTTTCATTTGTGTATACACTTTTGCACTCCTTTCACTCTCTCCATCTCATTTTTAAATACCTGCAGGATCTTTAGACTCTACATATTTTGTTGTGGCTGTACGTTCTGTGGTGGTCGCTGTGAACAATCAATTACATTAATTTCTCATACATTCTAAAAATTATATTTGCAACAATAAAGCACTTGGAAATAATTGTAATGTATGTCAAATTAGCTTAAAAAAACATTTTTACATTTTCGTGACTATGCTGTTGTAAACAACAGCTATGAACAATGGTTAAAATGTGAATATCTTTAAATTGACATCACAGACCTGTTGGCAAACAACCAGTGCTCTCTTATAAACAGAGATTCAGTTCAGTTGTCCAGCTATTAACTACTTGTGCTGGTGAGGACCTTATGTCATTGTTCTTGCACTAAATGTGTTGCAACGTCCACTGTAAGTCAGTATCATTGAAGGATTACCATTATGCTATCTATCCATCTTCCGTGAGGACTCCCACAGGTCATGTAGCTGGAACCTCTTTTGTTATAATCATACAGCAGAAGTCAATCAGGCTGAATTATCATGAGATCACTGAACCAATGTATTCAACACGTTCCTACCCTATTTATTATATTTTCATTTCTTATTGTATGTCTCCTGGTAATACCAATGATCTTTCTTTCACATTTTATTTAAAAAGTGGTTATTTTCCTCCCTTGAGCCTTAGATTAAGACCACATCTGACACTGTTAGCACAAAGTTGGTATAAATACACAGTTTATCAGTTGTTTAGCTGTCAAGCTGATGTTCAGGTGGTGGCAATTGATAAGTCACAGATGCTTTTTGACATTATGTTTCTATTTCTCTATCAAGAGATATCTTCTGAGAAAATACTTACCAGATATTTGTACTTCTGGCTCAGCAGAAGTTTCATATTGTTTACACTTATAGTCAGTGAATCTGGTGTTCTGCTGTTCCTCATAATCACTGTCTTTCATGAACTAATTTTCATATTGCATCTTTTACAGGTTTAATACGTTTAAGTCTCGAGTATGGAAATCAAGGACTCCAGCTGCCTAGTGGTTGGGGACTTCAACAGCCACTCGAAGAGATGGAGATATTCGGACACAGACAACAGAGGTGATGAAGTGGAAGACTGGGAGATAGAAGCAAATCTCTATCTTATCAATAGGCGGGAGGACAGCCCTAGCTTCTATTCTAGAACATGGCATACCACCTCTACTCCAGACTTGGCCTTTTCCACGGCAGATATTCACCACAAAATAGACCGCCAGGTGCTAAACCAATTGGCAGGTAGCGACCACAGGCCAATTAGGCTAGAAGTTGATATGGAAGTAGACCCACAGGAAATAAAACCGCTCCCACGTTGGAATTATAAACGAGCCGACTGGGACAGATTTGCAATCCTGACAGATGGGCTGTGTGAAACCATCAACACATAGAATAACAATATGAAACCCATGGGGGAAAGCCTAAGCAAAGCAATAATGCAAGCAGACACCGAAACCATCCTAAGAGGGGCAAGGAAAAACTACAAGCCATATTGGAATGATGAATTGCAGAAAGCGGAAGACAAAGTCTCAAATGCTAGGAACATGGCAGAGAGAGAACAATCTATGGAGGCAAATATCGCCCTCAAAGGCATCACGGCGAAATACAAAAGAATACTAAACCAAATAACAAGAGAAAGCTGGAAAAACAAAACAGAAAGCCTCAATTTAGATAAAGAAGGGAACAAACTATCGAAGTTAGTCAGAGCCATGAATAGTCACATCACTTAAAAGCCAGAAAAATACTGAACTTAATGAATTAAGAGCAGTACTCTGTCAACTATGCCAGCAGGCCGCACCAAAAAGGGTAGTGGTGCAGTGGGTTCCATCTCACAGCAACCTCCAAGGCAACGAGGAGGCAGACAGACTGGCAAAAGACGGTGCAAAACTACCCCAACCAGATACTAGCATGACATACGAAGAGTCAAAACGGCTTATTAGAGCTAGATACATGACCAAATGGGAAACCGAACATACTGGCTACACCAAAAACGATGCCTATTACCAGTTGAACAGAAGAGAGCAGGTCATGGTCTTCAGACTTCGCACAAGTCACAATAGACTGAGGTACCACTATTCAATAAATTGAAGATAGGTGGCACTGACGAATGCTCGTGTGGTACCGGGAAAATGATCGCTGAAGATTTGCTGCAAAACTGCCCGACATACGAGGATCAGAGAAAGCAGATATGGCCATCATCAGTGGCAACACTAGAAAAGCTCTATGGCAGTGTCGACAGCCTCAGGATGACCGCTGCTTTTTTTGAAAAAATATAGGTTAACGTCTGACAGCGTACTAACAAGAAGAAGAAGAAGAAGATGATTTACCTGCCTCTATATATTTTTTCCATGCTATATTTTTAGCTCTTCTACATTTAACTACAAATCTATTTATCCACTTTTTAGGGTTTACCTCCCAACATGGTCGAATGTGTTTTTGCCTCTGGTAGGTGCTTCTACATGTTGAATTAAAAAATTGTCAGTTATGCACTTAACAACAGGTTTTGACTCTACAAGTGCTTCTGCCATATCCCATTTTATTTCTGGAAAGTTGAAATCCCCCATTAATAATAATTTCCCTTCATTTGCCTTTGCTATGCTACTAATCAGCTCCTCATCTTCCTCTTTTTGACTTGATGGACATCTATAGCATACTCCAATCACTGTTTTTTCACCCCCACTTTCTATTTTTCCCCATACACTTTCATTTTTGTTACCACATGATAAATCATCTTTGATCGTTATGTTAACAGAATTTGTACAGTATAATAACCCCCCCCCCCCCCCCCCCCCCCTCCCCTGTCTCCAACTATCCTATCTTTCCTTAACATTATATATCCCTCTATTTCAAGTTCACTATCTGCGATGTCCTCATATGTCCATGATTTTGTTAACCCTATTATATCTGGTTTTTCTTCCTCTACATACAGTTCCAATTCTTCTCTTTTATTTACTATGCTTCTCACATTTGCATAAAAACATTTTAGTTTGTAATTTTGTTGTTTTTCCACTTTTTGCTTTTGCTGTATCATTTTAATGTTTGCTTTTCCACTGCTATTTCCCACTTCCCTGACCCCAACTCTCCCCTTTGACTACATCCCCTATAGCACTGTATTGTAGGCCTATCTTTAGTCACAAACTTCATAGGCCTTACTTGTTTAAATTTCTAACACAATGAATAAACATATACTATGCTACAACATGCTGTCTTATCTCATTTAGATGTAAACCTCTCATGTCCAACATTTTACCTTTGTGTACTTACACATCAATAAATTCCATTTCCATGTCCGCACACATCACCTGTAACCTAAGGTTGATACCTATTATCTTGCTATCTAGATTGTTTGACTCATCTGCTCTTTCTAAAATGCCCATCATTGTGACCTTTCTAAACTTTTTTCCTTAAGTGTTCCCATAAGACTTTTGTATTTATTTATAATTACGTTGGTACCGTCTCTTTTTACATTATTTGTTCCTACCATTACCACAGCAAGACTGTTTCCATTGTTTTCTATCCCCTTTATTCTCCCCTCTATGTCCTCAATTTTTGCTCCCCCAATATCCATTCTAAGAGAAGGTAAACTCTAAACCCGGTTAGACGAAGCTCGTTAGCCTATTCAAGGCAGTTTGCCTAGGAAAGTGGGAACTCTGATTTTAAAACCACAAGTGCCAGGGAGTGCTGGCTAGTCCTGTGATGATGAGAGTATCATCGGATGTCTTGAGTAACTAGCTGTGTTTTTGCTTGTACGTAGGCTATTTACGACCTCTGCCTCGGTGATAAGGTCAACATAAACCTCTCCCCTGATGGCTGCGTCTAAGATGCCTTTCCGAGTTTCCTGACGGGCATCTCTGTCGCCTTTGTCAGTCTGGGCAACATATCGACTGAAAAAACTTAGACCCTTCTATTCATCTGTCTTCAGGAGCCTTCCTGTGGTGCCTTGAATGTTGGAGATAAGCTGGCTTGTAGTTTGTCCATTCATCTTTTGATGCATGTGCCAGAACTTCTGGAGGGTATTATCATTACCCACTCTTGTGATGAGCTCCTCCCATTGCTCGCTTTTGGACTCCCTAGCTAACGCTTTAAAGGAATTGGTAGCTTTGCGTTTTACCTCCTCCTTCTTGTTCAATGCGTTGACATTAATGTCAGCTCTCTTTCTGGTTTTACGCCAATCCTTTGTTGCCGCCTCCTTTTCTCTCCAGGCCGTATCAACATCTTGAGTCCACCAGGGTGGTTGGACAAAAGGGGATCTAGTGGTCCTGTGTCCTATTGTCTGGCGCAGCTTGTTCACTACATTATTCTGTTTGTATGTGTATCTGGAGGGTATTATCATTACCCACTTGGCTATACAAAACATTTTCCAACAATATCTAAGAAGATTTTGCTCTTGGGAAACCCAGAAGATGAAGAAAGATTTCAAAGTGACTTCATTATCATGAAGGACAGATTAAAATATAGTGTCATAACAATAAAAACTTATCCAGGTACATGAATATATTCTGATCACAAACCTGTAGTGAATTAAATAGCCATAAGACTTCTTATCCAAAACAGGACTTCCTGGTAGCACCCTTACTCAAAGCAGTAGCACCTAATCAACTTTGTTATTGTCAGAAAGAAGTACATGAAAGATGGCAGGGCTACAGTCAATGTGTGGAGCCAATTGCTGAACCGACCATCGCCTAATTGTCTAAACTAAAAAATTGTATCCAACCAACCAGACATCCCCCGTTTGTTACTTGAAAAGTTTTAGAGGTTTCTCCACTGTCCATTACAGCTGTTTCATCATAGTTATGAACTTGCTGGGGCAGCCAAACTTTGACAAAATCATCCATACCCATCCTCTGTTTACTGTATAAAATGCCTTTGTCAAATCAAAAAATGTGGTATATAGGGCCTGGTTTTTTCAAACACTTCTCTTGTAACTGGCGAGCAGCAAAGATCATGTCCACTGTTCCTCTTCTGGCTCTGAATCCACATTGGGATTCTGAGAGGTGGTGGATTTGTTCAATTTGTTTGTTAAGCCAGTTGAGCCATAAGTGCGCTAGGATCTTGCCTGCTACAGAGAGTAGCGATATTCCATGATGCGCATTCCTGCAGGTTGCCTTTACTCTTGTATATGTGAACTATTGAGGCGTCCTTCAAATCCTGCATAATTACTCCTTCAGCCCACATGTTACAGAAGAGTTCAGTGATCTTTTTGGTGAGGTGTGTGTTCCATGTATGGAGGTAAACACCAAGCAAAAACAGTGGATAGCTAGATTTGTAGTTAAATGTTGAAGAGATAAAAATAAAGCACGGAAAAAATATATAGAGGCAGGTAAATTGAAAGAAACATTCAAAATATTTGGACAAGCAAAACATAGCTCAGAAAGTGAATAAAGCAGCAAAAATAGTTTGAAAAAAAACTTACTAACAGGATCAAAAGTGATAGTAAAAGCTTCTTTTTGTATGTTAGAAATAAACAAAGAACGAAAGACATGGTAGGCCCTCTCATATATAGCACAGGTAAAATAATAAAAGAAAATAGGGAGGCAGTTAATCTAGTAACTAAATACTTTGGCACAAAACAAGAAGATTGCTCTAAGATCCCAGAGCCTATAGATATTTTCAAATGTGAAATGGATATGGTGTGATTAAAATCAATCTGTATTATGGAGGAAATGGTTTTTTTTTAAATTGGAGGGATTAAAAGTGGATAAATGTCCAGGTCCAAATTATATCCATCCACAATTGCTATTTGAAATTAGAGACCAACTAGCAAAATCATTTGCTATATTATGTTCTCAATCACTTGCAAAAGGGATTGTTCCAAGAGATTGGAAAGATGCAGGAGTGATTTCTTTATTAAAAAAAAGGGCAAGAAATCAGATCCAGCAAATTATAGACCAGTGAGTTTAACTAGCATAGTCTGTAAATTGTTAGAATCAATAATCAAAGTAAACATTGTAATGCATCTAGACAGGTTTCATCTAATTATAAATAGTCAGCATAGGTTTACTAGAGGGAGATAGTGCTTAAGAGATCTATGAGAATTCATAGAGGAGGTTACTAATAGATAAAGGGGGGCCAGTGGATGTTATTTATCTAGATTTTGCAAAGGCCTTTGACAGAGTACCTCACTGAATATTATTTAAAAATTTAAAATCACATGGAATAGGTGGGGAAGTTGCTGAATGGATTGAAAGTTGGTTAACGAGAAGAAGGCAGAGAGTGGGCATAAATAAGGAATATTCTGAGTAGTGTAAAGTAGAAAGTGGAGTGTCACAGGACTCAGTTTTGGGACCAATATTGTTCTTGATATATATATAAAGAATTTGGACATTGATTTAGGATCCATGATTGAATAATTTGCGGACGACACAAAACTATGTAGGAGTGTCTCTCATCTATAGCAGAAGAGGATATATTGAGGTCGGATTTACATAAAATTCAAGACTGGTTTGTGAGATGGCAAATGGAGTTTAATATAGATAAATGTACAGTCATCCACATGGGTAGATCCAATATGGAACATAATTACAGAATGGGCAATAGCAATATTAGAATGATAGATAAGGAAAGGCGCCTAGGGGTTAAAATTGAGCATACAGGAAAAATGAATGGGCAAGTCCATGTAGCAGTGAATTAGGCAAATGCAATGTTAGGTATGATAAAAAGAAATATTAAACATAGGAGTTAGGAACTGATTGTCAAACTGTATAAAGCATTGGTTAGACCTAGATTGGAGTACTGTGTACAGGTGTGGAGTCCTTATCGTAGAGGAGATATAAACATGCCGGAAAGGATACAAAGAAGAGCTACAAAACTGATAGTGGGATTCCAGAATTTCGGTTATGAGGAAAGACTCAGAAAAACCAGCCTACAGTGTCTAGAAGAGAGAGGAATTCGTGGTGACTTAATACAGGTTTATAAAATGATCAGAGGAATGGATCTTCTTCTTCTTCTTCGTACGCTGTCAGACGTCAACCTTTATTTTTTCGAAAAAAGCAGCGGTCATCCTTAGGCTGTCGACACTGCCATAGAGCTTGTCTAGTGTTGCCACTGGTGATGGCCACATCTGCATTCTCTGATCCTCGTATGTCGGGCAGTTTTGCAGCAAATGTTCAGCAGTCATTTTCCCAGTACCACACGAGCATTCGTCAGTGCCACCTATCTTCAATTTATTGAATAGGTGGTACCTCAGTCTATTGTGGCCAGTGCGAAGTCTGAAGACCACGACCTGCTCTCTTCTGTTCAACTGGTAATAGGCATCGTTTTTTGTGTAGCCAGTATGTTCTGTTTCCCATTTGGTCATGTATCTAGCTCTAATAAGCCTTTTTGACTCTTCGTATGTCACACTAGTATCTGGTTGTGGTAGTCTTGCACCTTCTTTTGCCAGTCTGTCTGCCTCTTCATTGCCTTGGATGTTACCGTGGGATGGAACCCACTGTACCACTACTCTTTTGGTGCGGACTGTTGGCATAGTTGACAGAGTACTGCTCTTAAATCATTAAGTTCAGTATTTTTCTGGCTTTTTAGTGCTGTGACTACGGCCAGGGCATCTGTAAGCAGGACTATATGGCTTTCATTCCTTTTACCTGTCACCATTTCTTCTACTGCAGCCCTCAGTGCCTCTGCCTCCGCTCTGAAATTGCTTGTGTATTTGAGTCATGCGCAATGACTACAGCCCAAGAAAGGCAATTACAAACTTCAGAAATGAGGTACCTAAGAAAGGCGGTTCAGGTGACGAAAAGGGACAAGATCCGTAACCAGAATACGTAGCAATCTTGAAGTTCAACCCCTGCAGACACGAGTGGAGCAGTCCCAACTACAGTGGTTTGGCCATGTCTGTAGAATGGAAGAAGATCGGATATCAAAGCGGTCATGGGAGATCAAAAGTCAAGGACGCAGACCCCGAGGACGTCCCAAAGTACGTTGGGAATACAATATACGACAGTCCCTAAGTGATTGAGGGCTGGATTGGAAAGAGGCCAAGAAAAAGACGGCGGATAGAGCAGTGTGGCGTTCTCTTTGGCAAACCTCTACACCTCACGGTAGAATAGGAGCGACTAAGTAAGTAAGTAAGATTTTCCAGTTGCCACTGACAGTGTTATTTTTCTGCCATTTTGTAGGCTCAGGAATACCCCTGCCCCTGCTTGGGTAGTTTTTCGTTATGTACCTCAGGGTTGTATCTCTTCTTTCTTTTTCAGTCTGGCTGTTTTTGTTTCCAATATCTGGTATATTTTCTACCACCTCTGGAAATATATGCTGCCTCCAGTTAGGTTTTCGTACAGTAGGGATGGGCTTTGGTGTTGTTAGTGCGTTCATAGGGTCTTCGTTCATCTTTGCTTTGGCTATTTCTGCAAAGTTTCTCCGCTTTAGTTTCCCATTTCCCAAATTTTTTAGTCTCTGATGCATTGGATGGTCTGTCAGTCTCCTGAGTTTCTCTTCTTGCTGCTGTGCTCTGCAGTCTCTTCTATCGGTCATGGATTGCAGTTTTGTAATCTTTTCCAGTTCTACAATTGGCGTTGACTTCATGTCTACTGTTATAACTCTCATGGCTTGGTTTTGAAGTTTGCAAATTTTTACGAAGTTCGCCTTTGCTGCTGTTGTCCATGCCGCAATGCCATACTCGAGAACTGGTCTCACTCTTCCAGTGTACAGTTTCTTTAGTATACTTTTGTCTGCTCCCCAGCTTGTGCCAGCAAGTTTCCTCATGATTGCCATTCTTTCTCTGGCTCTCATTCGGTTTCTCTCGATCTGACTTTTCCATGTCATGCGCCGATCAAATGTGACTCCCAGGTAGTTTGGGTTGTCGTTTGGCCGCAGGTATTTGCCGTTAAGACTTATTTTGGTGTTTTGGGGTTTGTTTGAAAGCGAGAATATCGTACACGTTGTTTTTTCCTCATTTTTTTTTACCAGCCATAAGTTCACCCACTCTTCCAGTGATGTTAGGGCCTGTTGCATCCGATTACTTGCTATGGTGAGATTCTTTTCAGAGGTTCAGATAGCCAGATCGTCTGCAAACATTGAGCTGTGGACTCTTCTTGGTATATTCTCCGTTATGTTATTTATATACACCAGGAAGAGTGTGGGTGACAGTACTCCTCCTTGGGGTACTCCCTGCTCAAGTGTCACCTTTTTGCTCATCTGCCCTTGTACTTGAACTCTGGCTGTTCTGTTTTTGAGGTAGTGACTGATCCATTTGTACATTTTACCACAAACTTCACTTCTTCGTAGCTTGACTTTGAGTCCCTCTTTCCAGACCTTGTCAAATGCCTTTTCTAGATCCACCCAAACCACTACTGTGTGTTTTTGCTATTGGTAAGCATCCTCTATTTCCTGGGCTATGAGGGTGATCTGATCCTCAGTGGATCTGTGCTGCCTAAAGCCTGATTGCTGTGGAATTAGTATGTGTTTTTCTTCCAGGAGCCACATCAGTCTGGTGTTTATCATACGTTCCATCAGTTTGCTTACACAGCTCAGTAGACTGATAGGCCTGTATCCATTTGGATCTATTTTGTCCTTTCCTTTCTTTGGTACTGTTACAAGTACTGCATCTTTCCATGCTTGAGGTACAATACCCCTTTTCCAGCTTTGGTTCAGGACTGATAGTAACTTCCTCTTTGCTGTTTGGTCCAGCCCCATCAGCATTTCATTTGTTACCCCATCTTTTCCGGGTGATTTCCTTTTTTTTTAAAGTTCTCATGGCCTCTTCCATTTCATTCATTGTTAGTTTTGCCATCATGTGCTCTTCTGGTGCCATATTGATGTTGTCGTGCCCCTTTTGTTCTTCCCTAATGTCTGTAGGGACATCAATGTGGTTTGCTTTGGCATAATGTTCAACAAAGGTGTTTGCTGCTTTTTTTCCAGTGAGCATGTTGTCGCCCTGCTTGATGGTAATTTGTTTGTTTGATGGAGTTTCGTCATTCATGGCTCGGACTAACTTCCATAGTTTGTTCCCATCTTTATCTAAATTGAGGCTTTCTGTTTTGTTTTTCCAGCTTTCTCTTATTTGGTTTAGAGTGTATTTGTATTTAGCGCCGTGGTGGCTTTGAGGGCGATGTTTGCCTCCATAGATTGTTCTCTCTCTGTCATGTTCCTAGCATTTGAGACTTCGTCTTCCGCTTTCTGCAATTCATCATTCCAATATGGCTTGTAGTTTTTCCTTGTAGTCTCTTGGGATGGTTTCAGTGGCAGCTTGCATTATTGCTTTGCTTAGGCTTTCCACCATGCGCTTCATATTGTTATTCCGTGTGTTGATGGTTTCACACAGCCCATCTGTCAGGATTGCAAATCTGTCCCAGTCGGCTCGTTTGTAATTCCAACGTGGGAGCGGTTTTATTTCCTGTGGGCCTACTTCCATATCAACTTCTAGCCTAATTGGCCTGTGGTCGCTACCTGCCAATTGGTTTAGCACCTGGCGGTCTATTTTGTGGTGAATATCCACCGTGGAAAAGGCCAAGTGTGGAGTAGAGGTGGTATGACATGTTCTAGAATAGAAGCTAGGGCTATCCTCCGGCCTATTCATAAGAGAGGAATGGATAAATTAGACTATAACAAGTTTAACTATAGATACTCACAAGAACAAGAGGGCATAGCTACAAGTTGACTTAAGGATTCGAGGTGACTTTATACAGGTTTATAAGATAATCACAGGAAAGGATAAATTAGACTATAATAAGTTTTTCAAAATACAACCACCAACGACAACAAGAGGGCACAGATACAAATTAACTAAAGAAAGGTCCAAATTGGATATTAGGAAATATATTTTTTTAGTCAGAGAGTGGTGAATGCTTGGAATGCATTGCCCCAGGAGGTAGTGGAGGCAGGGACAGTTAATGTATTTAAGGACAGATTGTATGCGCCAAGCTTTTAGAGCAGGGTAATGCGAATGTAACTGTTGTTTACAGACTCTGATGAGTCTTCTAAACCAGTATAAAAACGTTAAGTTAAGTTAAGAATGGGCAGCTGTCTGTATACTCTTCTGTTATTGCATCAGCTTCTTAGGCTTTTCCTATAGATAGTGCACTGATTTCCCTGTCACTTCCTTCTCAGTGATGAATTTGCTTCATTTATGGATGATGGGTGGTTTACTATTTTGCAGAAGTGGTCCGCCCATATGTCTATGATCTGATAAACAAGGAAATCAATGACTGTCTCATTACACTTAACTTAACTTAACGTCTCTATACTGGTTTAGAAGAACCTGCAGAGTCTGTATACAACCGTTTCATTTACATCACCTTGCTCTAAAAGCTATATGCATCCAATTTATTCTTAAATGCATTAACTGTCCCTGCCTCCACTACCTCCCCTGGCAATGCATTCCAAGCATTCACCACTCTCTGACTAAAAAATATTTCCTAATATCTAATCTGGACCTCTCTTTAGTCAATTAGTAGCTATGCCCTCTTGTTATTGTGGTTGGCTGTATTTTAAAAAACTTGTTATAGTCTAATTTATCCATTTCTCTGATCATCTTATAAACCTGTATAAAGTCACCACGAATTCTTCTCATTTCTAGACACTGTAGGCTGGTTTTTCTGAGTCTTTCCTCATAACTGTAATTCTGGAATCCCACTATCAGCTTTGTCGCTCTTTTTTGTATTCTTTCCAGCATGTTTATATCCCTTTATGATAAGGACTCCACATCTGTACACAATACTCCCATCTAGGTCTAACTAATGCTTTATACAGTTTGACAATCACATCCTTGCTCCTATGTTTAATATTTATTTTTATCATACCTAACATTGCATTTGCCTTTTTCATTGCTACCTTAACTTGCTCACTCGCCTTACCTGCATGATCTATTATAACCCCTAGGTCCCTTTCCTTATCTATCCTTCTAATATTGTTCTCTCAAATTCTGTAATTATGTTCCATATTGGATCTACCCATGTGGATGACTGTACATTTATCTACATTAAACTCCATTTGCCAGATTACAGACCATTCTCGAATTCTATCTAAATCCGACCTCAATATATCCACTTCTGCTTTAGATGAGACACTACTGCATAGTTTTGTGTCATCAGCAAATTTTGCTGTTCTGTAGTGCTTATTCCCTGTCTGAACCCTGCTTGCTCCTCGGCAATGATGTTCTCTGCTTGGGGCATCAATTGGTCGATGATTAATCTAAGCATGACCATGCTAGGGTGGCTGATGAGGCTTATTGTTCTGTAATTTTGGCACAGCTTTAGGTTTCCTGACTTATGAAATGGTATAACTATTGATTTCATCCATAAGTCCGGCCATATTTTGTTGCAGATGTGTGTCAGGCCTTCCACCATTACCTCTCCACCTGCTTGTAAGACCTCTGCTGGTATATTGTCCACGCCGGCCGCCTTCCCTCTTCTCAATGTCTTTACCGCTGCAATTACCTCTTCCTTCGTTATCAGTTGGTTATCCTCTATATTTGTTGGTGTTGGGGGGATTGTTTTCTCAGGTTCGTTTCGCCCTTCATAGTTATATAGCTCGGAACAGTACTCTGTCCATCGTACCAGTACGTCATTTTCCTCAATAAGGCACTTGCCGCTTTTATCATGGATCATAAGGTTCCTGCCTTGTCTCTATCATAATCAGGACTTTATCCACTTTCAAGCTTTTCAATTTAAAAAAAAACCATTTCCTCAGTAATGTAGATTGAGTGTAATCCCTCATTGTATATGTCCTTTTGGAAAATATCTAAGGGCTCTGGGATCTTGGAGCAGTCTTCTATAATGAAGATTGAGCTGAAGTAACGATTAAGTAGATTTGCAGCTTCAAAATTTTCTCTGATTATATTTTCTGTACCATCTTGGAGTGGACCTATGATGTCTTTTGTTCTCTGTTTATGTCTAACATAGGGGAAAAAAACTCTTGCTATCAGTTTTGATATTTTCAGCAAATTTTTTTTTCAAAGTCAATCTTTGCAGATGTGTTTACTTAATTTTTTTAAGGCAATATTTTAAATATGTTTCATTAGACTTTCCATCATCTACATATTTCTTCCAAGCTTTATTCTTAGCTCTTATACACTTACCCACGGATTGAGTTATCATTTTTTCCTTTTGGGGATCAATCTCCCACTTGGAACAAATTCCTTTTTGAGGTGATCAAGTATAGGCTTTAATTTATCACAATCTTCCTCCACATCTACATCAGTAAAAATATCGATCTAAACTATGTGGCTTGCTGCATCTATCAACTTCTGTACATCTGTTCTAGAATAGTCGTATGTTAGTGGACATATTCTAACATCTTTCATAGCTACAAGATCCCAACGGAAAATTTGATGGTCGCTTGAGCCAAATAGTTCACCAACTGTTACATTTGCAATCATATTTATTCTCTGTAGAAAATATAAAGTCCAGAGTATGTGTGCCTCTAGTATAGTCAGCAACATGTTGAAATAAACCATTTTTAGCCATGCACTTAACAAATTGATGGGATTCCACACATGCTTCCATCTTCTGCCAATTAATTTCTGGAAAGTTGAAATCCCCCATTAATAATAATTTCTCTACACTGGATATTTCTATTTGAACTATATGCTGTCTACTCTATCGCTTCCGAGTATTTGGGTCATGCAGCTCGTAGAAACCAAGAATGGTTTGATGACAATGAGGAGGATATGAAGATTTTGCTGGATTAAAAACATTGTTTATTAAGACGATCCCTTCTCATTTTCCAAAAAGTAAGCGTTCACCAATATTTGCAGGATTGTCCAGAAACAGCTCAGGACTATATAGGATGCCTGGTTCAACATCAAAGCAGATGAAATCCAGCAGAATGCAGACACAAATGACTCAAAGCGGTTTTACGATGCCCTGAAGATGGTCTATGGTCCCAGGTCCTATCATTCATCTCCTGTCCTTAATAGCATGGCACTGAAGATTGACAACGTCAACATTCTGGAGATATGGTCAGAGCACTTAGTGCTATCCTAAACTGTCCCTCCACTGTCAGTGAACTAGCCATAACATGCACGCCTGAAGTTGTTGTCAACGACAGGCTTGGTATCACACCCAGTACAGATGTGATCCAGAAAGCAATCAGCTTTAGAAAAGCCCCCGAGTCAGATGCTATTGCTGCTGAGCTCTACAAAGCAGAAGACCATATGCTGCTGCACAAGCTAACAGACCTCTTTTGCTCAATTTGGGTTACAAATCATATGCCGCAGGAACTGAAAGATGCCACCATTGCCTATATGTACAAATACAAGGGTAATTGTCAATCTTGTGATAACCACAGAGGAATCTCCCTCCTGTTGATCGCTGGAAAAATTCTAGCTTGAGTTGCTCAACCGCTTAAAACCCAAACTCGAGCAGAAGTTACTCCCAGAGAGTCAATGTGGTTTCCGAGCTGGTCGAGGGACGGTTAACATGATTTTTGCAGCTCGTCAAATTCAAGAGAAATGTCAGGAAAAGCATCGGGGTCCATACATGACTTTTGTTGACTTGACAAAGACATTTGACACCGTCAACAGGGACAGACTCTAGAAAATCATGACAAAATTCAATTTTCACGAAAAATTCATCACAGTTGTCCGCCAGTTTCATGATGCATGTCGGCCTGTGCACTGAATGATGGTGAAGTCTCTGTAACATTCCCAGTCATAAATGGGGTAAAACAGGGCTGTGTGCATGTGAGATGAATTAATACAGGTTTATAAGAAAATTAGGAAAGGATAAATTAGACTATAACAAGTTTTTCAAAATACAACCACCTACAAGAACAAATGAACTAAGGAAAGGTCCAGATTAGATATTAGGAAATATTTTTTAGTTAGAGAGTGGTGAATGTTTGGAATACATTGCCATAGAAAGCAGTGGAGGCAAGGACAATTAATGCATTTAAGGAATATATTGGATGTGCATAGCTTTTAGAACAATGAAATGTAAATGAAACTGGTTGTATACAGACTCTGCAGTCTTCTAAACCAGTATAAAGACATTAAGTTAAGTTAATGTAAGAGTATACACAGATGCATCAGCAAAGAGTGCAGTAAAGAATAGAGGAGCGGGAGTGTACATATAATACCTAAACAACATTAATGATACAGTCAGAGTACCAACCAGGATATTCTGTGATACATATGATGCAGAAATTCAGACAATCAAGGTGGCAACTGAAAAACTGTTGAACACAATGTCTGTCTACAACCTGTAGTATTTCTAACAGATGCATTATCAACCTCTATGAAGCATTGTTTCAACATGTTGATAACAGCCCACGAGTACCAAATCCCACTTATCTACACCTTCATTGACTACAAGAAAGCGTTTGACTATGTAGAACTAAAATTCGTCTGGCAGTCTTTATTAGATAAAGGGGTCAACCTGGGATACATAAAAATCCTTGCTGACTGTTACATGAATTGCACGACTATCTTTTACCCCTTCCAATGGCAAGTAGTAGTACCCTTACAGAAAGGAGTTCATCAAGGGGATCTCACAGCTTGGAACTTGTCATCAGGCTGGGATACCTTTGGCATCAACATAAATGGCAGCCAGCTAAATCATCTTCGCTTTATGGATGATCTAGTACTCATCACAGAGGCAGCCACAGACATCAATGATGGTTGCACCATTGACAGGTGCGAACAGGTTGAAATACCTCAGAGTGACTTCTGATCACAGTCTTTCCTATGATTGCCATATGGACCACATCGTACAAAGATGCAAGAGAGGGTTAGGAGCACTCAAGACCATGGCTGCTGCCGACTTGGAACAACGCCTCCTATTCATTCTATTTTGTCAGGTCATGTTGTCTGTCATCGACTACAGACTAGGCATCCTCACACTATCAAGAACACAGTGTGAAAGGTTGGAATGCATCCAGAATGAAGGTATGCGACTGGTTCTGGGCTGCACTAGAGATACCCTGATTGTAATGATGTGGTACATGCTGGGTTTGTTATCGGTGACATCCAGACATAAACTGGTACAAGTCAAAGCATATATGCGTGTCACCATAGACACGTGGCACCCTCTGCACAGTAGTATCTCAGACATCAAGGGATCAAGAATCAAGAGAGGGTTGTCATGGATGGCACAGGCTGAGACAACAATCGGACACGTCACTCCAGCTGAGACGATAGCCAAAGGGGAAGAATGTCCACACTGGTGATAGAATGATAGAGTACCAGAGAGTCGTCATAACCTTAGGCAAGGAATGTAGAGAACATAGCAAAGAAAGAGCTGATAACTGAGAACACCCAGGAGAGTGAGGCTGTCATTTACACCGACGGATCAGTCAAGCGCAGTTGGACATCAGGCTGGGATTTCTCGGCTAGGGAGATAAGAGGTCGTTGCTGAGCGCAGTAGGGCATACATGTCAACAACCTCCAGTATGAGAATGGAGACGGAAGCAGTGACCTCAGCACTGAAATAGATATCTGAGACTTCTATAACAAAGGCAGCAGTCCTCGTGACAGATGCGTAAGCCATACTTCAGAAAGTAAAGAAGGGATGGCTTAGGTACGAGTAGATTGAAGCTGTTGAGGCCTCAAACCTACAGGCGTTGACATGGATCTACTGTCCTGCTCATGCCGGGGTTCAGGGCAATGAAAGACCTGACATCATAGCTTTACAAGCTCCCATCATCGGCACATTAGTGATGGATAGAAGTGATATTTTGAAATCAATCAATGACCGCCTGCTGGATGAGGACACCGTAATAGATGAAGCAGCAATCCACAGATTGCAAAGTTTCAACATTAAACCAGGTATGAACGGAGTGGGGCACATGAGAGGACGGCACAGGAGAGTGTACAACCAGCGAGCTACAGGGCCCATCAGCATCCATACCTTACGCCATTTGATGAGAGAGACTGAGCACCTATGGGTATCCCTGGAGTGCAGTGGCGTTGATTCTTAGAAACAGAAATCAATGAAAAGCTAGCAGAATTCCACTGATAGGGAAAGAAAGTGAGACTCGAAATGAACACATGCAAGATGGAAGTCATGCGCAATCGCTTCACTTCCCGCAACCCAATCACCCTCAATGGTGATAGTCTGGATGACATGGACGAGTATATCTACCTTGGACATCTGCTAAGCATGCTAATAACCTGAACCTAGAGTTGACAAGGTGATGCATGGACTGGGTGGTTTTCTCTTCCCTAAAGACTGCTAGACAACAGCTGTGATTAGAGCCTGCCAAACTCTCGTTCAACTCCATAGTACTATCTGCAATGTGCTATGCAGTAGAAAAATGATCACTCCCAAATGAGATTGAGTTACAACCCAGAGTGACCCAGGCCTCCCTCAAGAGAACTATAGTCAGCCTTACGCTTCATAGCCAGCACCCAAAATGTCTACACAACTCTGACATACTTCTAAAGTCACTGATGGAAGATGCAGTTACTTATGCAGACAAGGTCAAGCATCATTAGGAGGACCACTTACTTTGTGATTGATGGAGCACAGGGACAACAATATGATACCCCTGAGACATGAATTGACCACAAGGATGATCACCAACATGCTGGTCTGACTCTTTTGCATTTCACAACAGCACTCACACTGTTACAGATGGGCAACTCTTTATCTACTGGTCCATCATGGCCCATGAATGAGAGAAAAGTTGGGATACGCAATGGTGTAACTGCTACTGATAAGACGGGTCATCCAGTAATCCAGCAATAATGCATTATATTGTGATCTAAAAGGTA
The DNA here is from genome assembly GCA_036924085.1 of Ariolimax columbianus. Classification (NCBI taxonomy): domain Eukaryota; kingdom Metazoa; phylum Mollusca; class Gastropoda; order Stylommatophora; family Arionidae; genus Ariolimax; species Ariolimax columbianus. The sequence goes on from JAVGWX010000013.1 coordinate 53,647,258, forward strand.
TTCTACCATTGAATTTTAACTTAAGCATATTAAAAACAAAATTACTTGACTTCATTAAATATAAATTTGTACAAATTGTATGCTTACATGAAACATGGACTGCTGGGAATTTCAGTGTCTCATGCTCTTGTGGATAACTGGTAGCCAAAACGTCTACTCTTACATCACCTCTCAGGCACTCTCTTTGACAGTCTTCTATTTGCACAAAATTATTTTCATTTCCTTGACATCCTCCATAAAAAAACACCCTACATTGTCTGTCCTTTGGCTCATAATAATATCGAAGAAGATGATCTATGCAAGGACCTACATCTATTCTCATGTCACAAATGTTGACAAAGTCTGAAAGACAATATTTGTAATCAATTTACACATCAGATAAGACATGACAGTGATTTAATAGTATTATTTAGTATTAAAAATAGTATTACTTGTAAAAAGAAGGATAATGGATAAATGCAATCATTTCAAACCAGATTAGACAAAGTGTCCTAAGACATGCAAGATAATTCATACTATCATTATCCAAAATGTATGCTCTTAGCAAAACATTTGTTACATAAACAATTTTAGAAACAGTATTAAACACCATGTATAATTTCAAAAAGAATTAAAGAAAGCACCTAGGTAAAGTTATGAAATGTGTTCTGGTCGTCAAGCTTTGACATCCAATAACACTTCTACCATTTTTAGTTACAAATGGGTTCGATCAGTTTTAACAGAAAAAGAAAACATTCATATAACTAGCTGAAACATATTTTATACAAAAGCAACTATTGACTAACAAACACTTTCTTCAGTTTACTACTTTGATTTTGAATTGTCAATTATTTTTCTGTGGAAATTCATCATACTTTTACTCTGTTGTTATTCCAATTCACTGTCCCACAAGATGTTCCACACTGACCATGAAGGAAAAATGTGCATTTAAAAATATCCCCTAAGCTATTTTGAATGATGCATTGTACTCCTGGCAGACATTAAAAAAACAGGTCTTTGGACCAGACCAAATGAGCATAATGGTTGATAGCTAGGATTGGGTTAACTAAGACTGCTACAGAAAGTGTTTATTATCTAACATCATTAGTGCTGAAAGATTTACTCTGGAATAATTCTTAAATGAAGGGCTATTTTTTACACAAGGTGTAGTTCTTATGATGAACACTCACTAATATGATCCAGAATTATAACAGCAAGACTCTAAGCAAAGAAGGAAAAGTCCATCCTTATTCTTCTTCTTCTTTATACGCTCTCAGATGCCAACTTGAATATATCTAAGGAAAGCAGTGGTTAGTATCTCCATAGAGCTAGATCAGTAATGGCAATAGCGATGGTCATTTGTGCTTTTTATTTTTGTTCATTGTATGTTGGACACCTTTGTTCTGCAGTCAAATTATCAGTATCAAAGACACATTCATCAGTTTTTCCTATCCTTAGTTTGTCAACAGATGGTTAATCAATCTATTGTGGTCTGTCCAGAGTATAAAGATAACCATCTCCTCATCTCTATTGAGCTAGTATATGCATCATTTGGTTATTGACATGCATACTCTGCTTCAAACTTTTTTATGTATCTACACCTGGTAGACCTTTTGGGCTCCACATAAGTCATAACTATACACAGTTGAGCCAGCTCTCCCCCTTCCCTAAACAGTCTGTCAGCCTCATCAGCTAAAAGTGTTACAATGAGATGGATACACTGAACAGGTGACATGGTTTATAGAGTATCACTCTTAGGTCTGTATTTTTTTGTCTTCCCAGTGCTGCAACCATTGACAGATAAATCTGTGAAAAGTACCACTTGTCTCTCTAATTTTCATCTGTTCTTAGAATTTCTGTTGCAGTTTTCAGGATCTCTGCCCCTGCTATGAAGCTGCAGAAAAGGTTGCATCTGCCAATGATAACTTTATTTGTGTACTATTTTTTTTTTGCCAGAAATATTTCTGCAATGCCATTCTCTGTTACATTTTCTGCTGGTTCCTTTGCATATACATGGGTCCAGCTGTTGCTTGGGTGGTGATTCTCTAACAGTTATGACTCTTCTTTCTTTTTCTATTTTGTGGCTTTTTTGTTACAATACTGAGATTTGTTCTATTGAACACAGCAGTCTGAAGTCTATACAAGAGACTTAATTTAGTTGTACCCCTTTAAATCCTATAATTCTATGACAAATCTAGGCTTGGCAAAGTTATAATTCGCCATTTTTTTCTCATGTTTAATCATAGAAACTATTGACAGATAATAATTGGTAAACTATTATTTTAAGGGGGGTAGGGCAGAAGTGTGTAAGGGATAGCACCTCACGGTGAGAGGCAGCCACATCCTTGATGGCCAGGATCCTATTTGGTTCCCCCGCTTCTGTCTAGCTCACGTATGGCTCCTAGAGTCTGCCTGTGTACGACAGCGCCACCCCCCCGGGCAACGGCTTTGGCTGACTGGCTAAACTACGTGGGTGAAATAACAAGAAGGGGAGTCCACCCCTGACAAGTACACACAGCTGCTGGTGGAAGAGGCGGAAGATCGACCTGTGCGACAACGACTCTGAAAGCGGGAGCTGGAAATGCCTGGTATCGGGCTAAGGGCGCACCAGAGACCATAGTTGGTAAGCGGTCAGAACAACGTTCAGAAAGCAATGGCAAACTACTGGATGTAAAATGCCAAGAAACTCATGACAGTCGAGAGAAACGAAACTCAAAGATCTGATGGTGAGGCTCTCAGGCCAGGCAGATCATCGACACCAACTGGGGAGGAGGCCAATTTCAGAGTCAGAACAAGTAATAGAGATGACGGCCTAAAGCCTGACTGCATTACAGTGGACAACTCTGAAATGGGACTAAAAACAAAACTAAGAATAGGCACCTGGAACGTCAGGAGCCTATGCCAGGGCAAGTTATCCATGATCGGAAGAGAAATGAAGAGAACCAAGATAGAGATTCTTGGAGTCTCTGAGCATAGATGGGCCGGCTAAGGGCACTGTACCAGCTCCTCAGGAGAAACATTTATATACTCTGGGACGGACAAGGATGGAAAAAGCGGGGTCGGCTTTATTCTGTCAAAGAAGACAGCACCTTCACTACTCGGTTACAATCCAGTCAACGACCGTATAATTGTAATCAGACTGAAGAAAAAGACTAGAAATTTAACAATAATTCAAGTGTATGCACCAACAGCAGCAGACGATTGTGAAATGGATGATTTCTATAACACCTTGTAAGAAGCGATGGAAAAAGTTGAAAAAAGAGACATCTTGGTCATCATTGGAGATTTCAATGCGAAAGGCGGAGAGGAAAGAGCCGAAGAGGAGAGAAGTGTTCGAGGACCTTTTGGTTTGGGACACAGAAATGAGCGGGGAGAAAGACTGGTTGAATTCTGCACGGAAAACAACCTCTCCATTGCCAACACCTTCTTCAAACAACATCCACGAAGACTATACACGTGGACCTCCCCTGATGGCAACAGCAGAAACCAAATAGACTAAATCCTAGTGCAACAAAGATGGAGATCAAATGTGCTGGCAACAAAAACGCTGCCAGGAGCAGACTGCGATACGGACCACGAATTGCTGTTTGCGGTTTTCCAAACAAGACTGCGTAGGATTGACAAGGGTTGCTAGCCAATACGCTTCGATGTATCAGCAATACCTACTGAATACAACATCAAAGTAGAAAACACATTTGAGGCGTTGCTTGCTATACAGGAACAGATGACATCTGAGGAGATAACATCTGAGGAGTTGACATCGTACGCAAGGGATATTTTGATCTCGACAGCAAAAGAAATGATTCCAAAGATATTGCACAAGACACAGAGCTATATAACAGAGGAACACAGAAACTCATTGCAGAAAGGCAACAATTAAAACAAATGGGAAGTAAGGGGACCAACACAGCATTCAAAAACTGCGCAAGAAAAGTTAGAAGAGAAATAAGAAAAGATAAAAGAAGATACATAGTAGAAACATGTAAGGATATAGAAAACCTACAGCAACAAGGCAGAGAAAGAGATGCATTCAAAGCAATAAGAACACTGACAAGGAAATTCTGTCAGGTTCCACATGTCATAAATGACAAAGAGGATAACACATTAACAGAAACCAAAGACATACTGAATAGATGGAGAGAGTACTGCAGAACCATGTATGGAGATAGCACAAAGCGCTCAGTTACAATCCTACCAAAGGATGAGAAAGAACCTGAACCAACATTGGAAGAAGTACGCTCTGCAATTAAAAGCCTGAAAAAGGGAAAGTCCCCAGGATGTGATGATATCCCAGCAGAGCTAATACAAGCAGGAGGAGAGGCATGTGCTCGAGTCTATCACAAGCTGTGTAAACAGATATAGCACAGTGCAGAGTGGCCAGAAGCATGGAAGAAATCAATTTATATTCCCCTCCCCAAAAAAGGCAACCTGAAGCCGTGCACGAACTACCGAACTATCGCACTGATCAGCCATGCTAGCAAGATACTCTTGCGAATCCTATTAAGAAGGATAGAGAAAAGGTTTGAATCTGAAATTCACGTAGTCCAGGCAGGTTTTAGGAAAGACAGAGGGACCCGGGACCACATATTCAATTTAAGGAATATCTATGAAAAATGTAGAGAGTTTAATGTAGACCTGTACACATGTTTCATTGATTACACTATGGCCTTCGACACGGTAAAACATCAAAATCTATGGAGAATCATGATGGAAATGGGGTTTCCTTTGCATATAGTCCATCTCATTGAAACATTATACCAAGATCAACAAGCTGCTGTTCGAGTATCTGGGCAAACATCAGATTGGTTTGCAGTAGAAAAGGGAGTCCGACAGGGATGTATCCTCTCACCTTATCTGTACAACATATATGCGGAATGTATAATGAGAAATGTACGAGAAGATGAGAACATTACAAGTTTCGACCCATTTACGATTGGCGGGTACGAGATTCCAGAGTTACGATACGCAGATGACACAGTGATACTATCAAGAAGTGCAGAAGGGCTAGAGCAGCTACTTTCAGCCGTTAATGGACATAGTAAAGATCAAAATCTGTTCATAAACATAAACAAAAGAAAGATAATGACCACCGACAAAACACAATGTCGGCATAAATTTACAGTGGGTGGTAAGGAAATAGATCAGGTTACACATTTTGAATATCTGGGCTCCAGAATTGACAAAAATGGTGACTGCTCGAAAGAAATCAGAAGAAGACTAGCTATGGCAATGCAGAGACTGAACAGCCTGAAGAAATTATGGTAGGGCACCAACAAAACGATAAAAGTAAAAGTCTTGAGAGCCTGTGTTTTTCCTGTGGCAGCTTATGGCTGTGAAGCATGGACGATTACCAAAACTTCTAGACAAAGAATCGAATCCTTCGAGTCAAAATGGTACAGAAAGATCCTCAGAATACCCTGGACAGAGAAAAGAACAACTGTAGACATTCGGCAAGAGCTGAGTATAGAGGAGAACTGGTTTATCAATTCCATTTTGGCTAGAAAATGCAAATACTTTGGTCACATCAAGAGACACAACGGTCTTGAGAGGACGGTGATGGAAGGTATGGTGCCAGGCAAAAGAGGAAGGGGTAGACCAAGAAGACGATGGCACCAAGATATCCAGGAATGTCTGAGTATGACAGTGGCGGAAGCTGGTGTTTTGGCAAGGGAACGAGTTTCTTTCAGACAGACTGTGATGGGAGCGACGTTCTACAAAGGACATGTTACATGATGATGATTATTTAAAGTGGTTCTTAATAATTAGATTATTTTTACTGCAACATGCATGCATTCTCCTACTAAAATTACATTATATTCCCATTCATGAATTGATAATTAGCTTTGTACAAGACTTTTAAACATATGCCAGAGGCAAAAACACACTTGACATAGTATTTACAACAGAGAAAAATATGATTGCAAATGTAACCATTTGGAGAAATGTTTGTGACCATCAGATCATCCATTGGAATCTTGTAGCAAAGAAGAAAGAAAACAGAAAAAAGAAGCAGCAAGTCAGATAATCTGGAAAGATATTGTCAGTGGAACAAATGTGAAGAAGAGTGGAAGAGTTTCAAAACAATTTTAGGGAACCTTAAAGAGGAATATGTTTCAGATAAGAATCTTAAATGAAAAAAGTGGAAATTAGATCCGTTGTTAAATGTAGAAGAGCTAAAAATATAACATAGAAAAAAAATTTATCATCATCTAATTGATCAGCCAGGAACTGGTTGTAAGGTTGTCTATGTCTCTTCATTTGACCCTATCCCCTGCAGTTCTCTTCATTGCAGCATGTTTGTACTTTAATGTCACTGCATGCCTTAGATGTAAAGATAAGTCTTGGTTGCCCTGGTCCTCTCTTAACTTGAATCTTGCCATCTAGCATCTTCTGTAGAAGACTTTCCTGTCTCATATTGTGAGCCAGCCAACTCAGCCGACATTTTTTGTATCAGATGCAATATTTGTATTTGTGCGCCCACATCAGTGAGTACATTGTCATTGGATCTTCTTTCTGTCCAACTCACTCTTTCCATTCTACGGTAGTACCACATTTCAAACACTTCCAAGCTTTTTTCATTCTTCTTCGTTAAGTTCATGCTTCAGTTCCACACAGTGCAATTGGCCATATATGAGTGGCGATTATTCTTTTCCTCAGTTCTATCCTGCTTTTCTTTGAGGTTAACAGTTTATGTTTTTCTCTGAAGCCCTTTTTTGCTATTGCAATTCTTGTCTTAATTTCTATCTCATTGCGGACATCTTCTGTAATGGTTTGCCCCAACAGTTTATGTAAACTTATGTACTTGTTCAATTATTTCTGCATTGATGAACATATTTATTTGTCCGTGTTTCTTGGATATTACCAAAGTCATTGTCTTCGATGTGTTTATTTTCATGCCAAACTCTTTGGCTGTGCTGTTAATTTTTTTAATCAGCATTTGCTTCTAATCCTCATACTATCGCTTGGTCATCTGCAAATTTGATGGCATTAACTTTCATACCATTAACTTTGAAACCCCTTTATAAATATATAGAGGCAGAAAATTAAAAGAAACAAAAATATTTGGACAAGCAAAACATACCCTATTAAGTGAAAAGAGCAGCAAAAATACACTTTGAACAAAAAAGCTTGCTCAAAACATCAAGACTGATAGCAAGAGCTTCTTTTCTCATAAACAGAGAATGAAAGGCAGTACATGATAGTACAGGAAAAATAATTAGTGAGAATATTGATGCTGCCAATCTACTCAATCAGTACTATGTCACAGTCTATACAAAAGAAGACTGCCTCAAGATCCAAGAGCCCATAAATATTTTCCAAAAGGCAAAATCATTGACTATAATATTTTCTTAATCACATGGAAAGGGGATTGTTCCATGAGATTGGAAAGATGCAAGAGTGGTCTCCTTGTTCAAAAAGGGCCAAACATCAGATCCAGCAAATTATAGACTGGTAAGTTTAACGAGTATAGTCTGCAAAATTGTAGTCAATAATTAAAGAAAATATTGTGGAAAATTTAATCTAAGGCTTAGTCAGCATGTGTATACTAAAGGAAAATAGTTTTTAACAAATCTATTAGAATTTATGGAGGAGGTTATCAAAATGTTAGATGGAAGGGTGCCAGTGTATGTTATTTATTTAGATTTTGCAAAGGCTCTTGATACAGTACCTTATCAATTGAAATCACATGGAATAGTTGACAAAGTTGTCAAATGGATGAAAAATTGGTTTAATAGGAAGAAGGCAGAGAGTGAGCATAAATAAAGAATACTCTGAGTGGTGCAGGATAAAAAGTGTGTCACAGGGCTCAGTTTTGTTCATGATATGTATTGAACAATGATATTAGATTCATTGTTGCAAATTCGTGTGTGACACAAAAATATGCAGAAGTGTCTCATCTAAGTCAGATTTAGATCAAATTCAAGAATGGTTTGAGAGCTAACAGATGGTGTTTACAGTAGATAAATGTTCAGTCTCCCATATGGGAGATATAATATTGAATATAATTACAGGATGGGAGAGAACAATATTAGAAAGATATTAAAGGAAAGGGACCTAAGAGTTATAATAGATCATACAAGTAAGGTGAGTGAACAAGTCCAGAAAGCAATGAAAAACACAAATGCAATGTTAGGTACGATAAAAGGAAACATTAAACATAGGAGCAAGGAAATGATGGTCAAACTGCATAAGAGATATTGTGAGATCATGATTAGTATACTGTGAACAGGTGTGGAGTCCTTATCATATCAGAGATTTAAACAAACTGGAAAGGATGCAAAGAAGATTGACAGAACTGAAAGTAGGATTTATGAATTATAGTTTTGAGGAAAGAATCAGAAAAACTAGCCTAGTGTCTAGAAATGAGAAGAATTCAAGGTGACTTAAAACAGGTTTATGAGATAATCATAGTAAATGATAAATTATAGTATTTGATGTTCTGTTTTTTATATTAATTATTATATATATTAATTATATTATATTAATTATAAATATAAATTAAATATTATTTATATAGATCTGCTTATTTGTTCAGCCATCATGTTCGGGTGTAAAAAATTACAATAATCTCTGTTGACATCTATTTATTTTTATAATTTAACAATAGAGAATACCAAAGATAAAGAAAATGTACCATTTTTTTTCCTGTGCTATGTATTTGATTTATTTGCAGGAAATATAAATGTCTGATTCTATGTTTTTTTAAAACAATTTAAAAAAAAATCATTATAACATTAAAATAATCACTTTCAACCTAACCAATTCACAACCGCTTAACGTAATTTCTAATTTTAGTAGAATGTTTGTGTTTTCACATTAATTTATAGCAAGATCTTATCTATTTTTCTAAATCATTAATTACCTAATTAGTAGATATATTATTCAGGTGCAGATATTATTTCTACCTCTCTGCAAAGTAAACATTGACATTTTGTTCCTGCACATTACAGCTACAGAGTAAAAGAAGAAGATAGAATACAGGGGCTCTTTGGATTAGGACTCAAAAATGAAAGTGGAGAAAAGCTAATGGAATTTTGTACGGAAAACAATCTCTCCATCGCAAATGCACTCTTTGAACAACACCTCAGATGACAATATACGTGGACCACCACCAGATGGAAAAAGCTGAAATTTAATAGGCTACATTCTAATGCGACAAAGATGAAGGTAGGTATAACATCCGTGAAGACACTACCAGGTGCAGACTACGACTCAGACCACCAGATACTAGTCGCAGACATCAAGATAAAACTGAAAAAGCTGTTGAAATGCGCTAGACCAATTCGCTATGTCGTCAGCCTAAGATCACTAGAATATACATTAGAGGTAACGAATAAATTTGTGATGCTCACGGCAGTGCAAAAAGATATGACACCCGGTGAACTTGCAACAGATGTAGGAAACATTCTCATCTCATCTGTAAGTAGCATTATACCTAGAAAATGACACAAACATCAGTTACATCACAGAAAAAGACCACGAGACTCATAGAAAGAGAAAAAAGTTAAAACAATCTGGGATAGAGCGCAGGAGCAACCTATACAGAAACAGCACCAGAGAAATTAGAAGAGAGATCCAGATGGACAAGAAACAACCAATATTAAACAGAATAGAAGCGTTACAAAAACAAGGGAAAGAAGGAGTGTTCAAGGAAATCAAAATACTAACAGGCAAATTCAAACCGACAATGCATGTCCTACACGATAAAGATGGCAATGCACTGACAGAAAGCAAGGACATGCTGGAAAGATGAAAAGGCCACTGCAGAGAAATGTATGAAAACTCTGGAAATGGCTTCAACACAACGCCGAGGCCACCTGATCCAGAGCCAGAACCCAGTATATATTAAATTGTCAGATAAGTATTAGTGTTGTGAATTAATTTGTGTAAAAATAACATAGTTGTAATTGTAATTTACTGTAGCAAACATATTTTCAAATATAGTGGTCTGGTTGTAACAGATAGGGATTTGACAGAGTTAATTAGCGTGATATAGTGAGCGGTAGTAACAGTCTGTAGTATTATTTAGTGTACTGTGTAAATTTAGTGTAGGCCTAGTATTTAGCGATAGCTGTTGTAAGGTAAATAAATACCAACAACATTTGATTTTTTGGTGTTGCTATAATAAGTATGCATCGTATTAGGTATTAGTATAACTTATTGGCTAACGGTAATAAATAGCATAATTAGTATGGCTAAGACCAGCCGAAATGCGATGAAGAAAGGCCAGGACAGATTGTGTGGTGGCAATGTTTGTATTAGTGTAGGGGTAGCGAGGTCTGTGCTGGACGTCCTGCTTATTAAAGGAAAGGGAAGCGTCTGTTATAGCCTCTCCTTTCCAGGTATAGAGATCGCCGCTAGATTCACTGTTCAGCTTTCTGTGCAGGAGTTTCGATGACAATGGCTTCTCCTACATTATTGTGCTCCAGCAGCACCTTCATGAGGGGCCCCCTGTTTCTTACAAAGCCTGCTGTGGGGCACGACCGAGTACCTGGTGATATAACTGGGTGGGCAGATTTGGCTCATTATCCATGGTTAGCAGCCAATCTAACTTGACTTAACTTAACATCTTTATACTGGTTTAGAAGACTCTGCAGAGTCTGTATACAACCAGTTACATTTACATCACCTTGCGCTACTGGTAAGTACACAAGCAATTTCAGAGCGGTGGCAGAGGCACTGAGGGCGGCAGTGGAAGAAATGGTGACACACAGTGAAAATGAAAGCCATATAGTCCTGCTTACAGATGCTCTCGCCGTAGTCACAGCGCTGAAAAGCCAGAAAAACACTGAGCTTAATGACTTAAGAGCAGCACTCTGCAAACTGCAAAAGAAGATACCTGCACAATAGGAGAACAGGTCACCATTGACGGGTAGAAGAGCAAAAAAGTGCTGCTCTACCATGGAGTACCTCAGGAGGTAGTAATTTCATCAACATTGTTTCTTGTTTATATCAACAACTTGGTCAACTGGAGTGAAAGATGAATTATATGCAGACGATCTAGTACTCTGGTGTGCTGATGAATACGTCACTACAGCAAACCATAGAATGCAAGTGGCAGCAGACATGCTGTTGGCGTGGGTAGAGAAATGGAGTGTCACAATAAACACAGACAAGGCCTCCACAACACTGTTTTCCCTCTCCCCAAAAGACCAAACAATCAACTTGGGCTTAGGAATGTCCACGATCAAGGAAGAAAACCCCCCTACCTATCTTGGGGTGACATTTGATAAAAGGCTTACTTGGAATAAACATATTGGAAATGCAGAAGGGAAGGCCAGAAGGAGACTAGGCCTACTCATAAAATTAGCAGGCACTAGCTGGGGAGCAAATGAAAGAACCCTTAAGAAAGTGTACAATGGAGTAATAAGACCTCACTTGGAGTTCGGATCCACAGCTTGGTCATCAGCTGCCAATGCACATCTGCAGTTATTAAACAAGGTGCAAAACCAAGCCCTCAGGCTCATTACAAGAGCCATGAAAACTACGCCGATTTTAAAGGTGTAGAAAGTTACTGGATTACAGACACTGTCCCATAGAAGAGACACAAAAAGGATGATCCAGATGGAAAAGTAAAACAGAATGCTACATCACTCAATGGAGGCAAAACTAGAAGATTTGTCTTTGGGTCATCTTAAACGAGGCAGCTTTGTACTCTGGGGAAAGAGACTTAGAAGACAGCACCAAGCAGATCTACCCATGAAGACAACACCATGGGAAGAGGACAATGAAACCATGCAGATAAATACATTAGTCACTGGTCTCACGACTGGACACGACTAGACAAGTCACTGGTCTCACGACTGGACACGACTAGACAAGTCACTGGTCTCACGACTGGACACGACTAGACAAGTCACTGGTCTCACGACTGGACACGACTAGACAAGTCACTGGTCTCACGACTGGACACGACTAGACAAGTCACTGGTCTCACGACTGGACACAACTAGACAAGTCACTGGTCTCAAGACTGGACACGACTAGACAAGTCACTGGTCTCACGACTGGACACGACTAGACAAGTCACTGGTCTCACGACTAGACACGACTAGACAAGTCACTGGTTTCACGACTGGACACGACTAGACATGTCACTGGTATCATGACTGGACACGACTAAACAAGTCACTGGTCTCACGACTGGACACGACTAGACAAGTCACTGGTCTCACGACTAGACACGACTAAACAAGTCACTGGTCTCACGACTGGACACGACTAGACAAGTCACTGGTCTCACGACTGGACACAACTAGACAAGTCACTGGCTTCACGACTGGACACGACTAGACATGTCACTGGTCTCATGACTGGACACGACTAGACAAGTCACTGGTCTCATGACTGGACACGACTAGACAAGTCACTGGTCTCACAACTGGACACGACTAGACAAGTCACTGTTCTCACGACTGGATACGACTAGACAAGTCACTGGTCTCACGACTGGACACGGCTAGACAAGTCACTGGTCTCACGACTGGACACGACTAGACAAGTCACTGGTCTCACGACTGGACACGGCTAGACAAGTCACTGGTCTCACGACTGGACACGGCTAGACAAGTCACTGGTCTCACAACTGGACACGACTAGATAAGTCACTGGTCTCACGACTGGACACGACTAGACAAGTCACTGGTCTCACGACTGGACACGACTAGACAAGTCACTGGTCTCATGACTGGACACAACTAGACAAGTCACTGGTCTCACGACTGGACAAGTCACTGGTCTCACAACTGGACATGACTAGACAAGTCACTGGTCTCACGACTGGACACGGCTAGACAAGTCACTGGTCTCACGACTGGACACGACTAGACAAGTCACTGGTCTCACGACTGGACACGGCTAGACAAGTCACTGGTCTCACGACTGGACACGGCTAGACAAGTCACTGGTCTCACAACTGGACACGACTAGATAAGTCACTGGTCTCACGACTGGACACGACTAGACAAGTCACTGGTCTCACGACTGGACACGACTAGACAAGTCACTGGTTTCATGACTGGACACGACTAGACAAGTCACTGGTCTCACGACTGGACAAGTCACTGGTCTCACAACTGGACATGACTAGACAAGTCACTGGTCTCACGACTGGACACGGCTAGACAAGTCACTGGTCTCACGACTGGACACGACTAGACAAGTCACTGGTCTCACGACTGGACACGGCTAGACAAGTCACTGGTCTCACGACTGGACACGGCTAGACTAGTCACTGGTCTCACAATTGGACACGACTAGACAAGTCACTGGTCTCACGACTGGACAAGTCACTGGTCTCACGACTGGACACGACTAGACAAGTCACTGGTCTGATGACTGGACACGACTAGACAAGTCACTGGTCTCACGACTGGACACGACTAGACAAGTCACTGGTCTCACGACTGGACACGACTAGACAAGTCACTGGTCTCACGACTGGACACGGCTAGACAAGTCACTGGTCTCACGACTGGACACGAGTAGACAAGTCAATGGTCTCACGACTGGACACGACTAGACAAGTCACTGGTCTCACGACTGGACACGACTAGACAAGTCACTGGTCTCACGACTGGACACGGCTAGACAAGTCACTGGTCTCACGACTGGACACGACTATACAAGTCCCTGGTCTCACGACTGGACACGGCTAGACAAGTCACTGGTCTCACGACTGGACCGAGCTACAACGAGCTGCAAAAGTGAACTGCTACACTGAGTATGATCGAAGAAAACTATCCTAAACAATCGTGGATACATGCCTACACAGATGGATCAGCAACAATCGTGGATACATGCCTACACAGATGGATCAGCAACAATCATGGATACATGCCTACACAGATGGATCAGCAACAATTGTGGATACATGCTTACACAGATGGATCAGCAACAATCGTGGATACATGCCTACACAGATGGATCAGCAACAATCGTGGATACATGCCTATACAGATGGATCAGCAACAATCGTGGATACATGCCTTCACAGATGGATCAGCAACAATCATGGATACATGCCTTCACAGATGGATCAGCAACAATTGTGGATACATGCCTTCACAGATGGATCAGCAACAATCGTGGATACATGCTTTCACAGATGGATCAGCAACAATCATGGATACATGCCTACACAGATGGATCAGCAACAATCGTGGATACATGCCTTCACAGATTGATCAGCAACAATTGTGGATACATGCCTACACAGATGGATCAGCAACAATCGTGGATACATGCCTATACAGATGGATCAGCAACAATTGTGGATACATGCCTACACAGATGGATCAGCAACAATTGTGGATACATGCCTTCACAGATGGATCAGCAACAATCGTGGATACATGCCTACACAGATGGATCAGCAACAATCGTGGATATATGCCTTCACAGATGGATCAGCAACAATTATGGATACATGCTTACACAGATGGATCAGCAACAAATGCTGGCAAGAATAGAGGCGCTGGTATCTTTATAAAATACCCTGAGGACCATTGTGAGACAAAGAGTGTTCCCACTGGTAAATTCTGCTCCAACTTTATAGCTGAGGTTTAAGCTCTCAAACAGGTTGCCAACATGATCCAGAACAGCAATTTTGATTGCCACCAAGTAGTCATCTTCATAGATGCATTAACTGTGCTTCAAGCTATTAAGGGCGGTAAACTCTCGCTTTTGAGAAGTGATCTGGGCAGGGTAGCTGCTGGAAAGCGAACTATACTCCAGTGGCTGCCATCCCACTGTGGCATACCTGGAAATGAGAGGGCAGATAGGCTTGCAAAGAGGGGAGGAGAATGTGAACAAGAAGACAGCGAAATCACATACTTTGATAAAAAGAGAGTTGTCCAGGCTGTCAGAACAGAACCAACCCAACGATGACTATCACACCTTTGACAGCAAGGGCAGACTATCCTTCTTCACCTGACTGAGCATAGTAGACTGAATAAACACATGTACATGCTTCGTCTTTCTGCTTTGCCGCTGTGTACATGTGGGACAAACAAACAAACTGCCAAGCATGTTTTCCAGGACTGTCCTCTGTATGGTCAGTTAAAGAGGATACACTGGCCAAATGATTCGACACTACAATCAAAGCTGAATGGAGCTAAAGAGCGACTACAGTCAACGGTCAAGTTCATCGCAGATACTCACCTGATGGTGTAAGCATCTATGATGCGATCATAAGAAGAAGTATATTTTGTCTGACCAGACGTTAGTCTTCCTCCCCAATAGATCTGTAATTGCTGCAATCTAGTCAGAAATTTGTTCCTTTATACAGGGAAATGATTATTCCATCGGGTCATTCTCAGGGTACTTGACCAGTATTCCAGACCGTTGCAAAGAGTTGGTGCAGAGTGGTGATCGTCGGGTCCAGGGCTTACTTAAATAGCTCAGGCAGAGTATTGCTGTTTCCTGTAGCTCTGCCTTCTTTCAGTATATTTATGGCTGCCTTCACCTCAGCAATGGTAGGGGCGTCGGGAGAGACCCATGGAGTAGATCCGGCGACGGGGTGGCTCAAGACTGCATTGAAATGTTCGACCAACCTGCTAGTATTTATTTTCTCTCTTGAGCTGCAGGGGGATTCATTGGATTTATTCAGGCATTGGAGAGTGCCGGAGGGACGTTTTGAGAGATCAGAGCTGAGAGCTTTTACCACGTGGTATGTTGCTCTCATGTCATTGCTCCCTAGACCGTCCTCGACATTGTCAGCTATGGTGTTGTAGTGGTGTTCAAGGTATTTTTTGGTCGCTGAGATTCTGTGTTGTATAATGCGACTGATGCAATCTTTTTGTGGTACCTTGACAAGCAATGAGGAGAAGGTGTTCAGTGTTGGTAGGGTGCAATGGTTGGATGGTCTGACAAAAGAACTAGTAAGGTCCACTCTGGTTCAGCACAGAAGGATCAGGACGCATACAAAATGTTATTGACTTCCTCGCATGTGGCATACCTGCCGAACTGATGCCAAGGATAATGTGTGATGTGATCTCACACATACATTTTCATCTTCTCCCCAAGCAAATGTTTTCATAATTACATTCTTTACCTTAAATGCAACCATCCTCATTCAGCATTAACCCTTTGAACCCGTGATCCTGATGAACCGGTATGTGTGTGTGTGTACATAACCCGCGCCCAGAGTGCCCGGTGTGGCGGTAGAGCACACGTATCTTATAAGAACGGGCATAGTATGGATAGACACCGCAGAATTTGCATACTACTTCCAGAATGTTACTTCAAAATGGTGGCGCCCATGAACTGATCACATTGCGACAAATTTTTACAATATTTTCACGATGAAAAGACATGCAGAAAAACCAGTAAATGAGCGTTCTAAAAGGCTAACAATGGAACAAGCTATCAAGATTGTTCTCAATGATCCGGAGGACGATGAATTAGATTTAGATAGCAACTATTCTGAAACTGATATAGAAGTTGAATCAGATGATTTGAGTGATAACATGTGTTCATTAGACTCTGATGAAGCTACATCTTACCCTGTTCCTGATTGTTCTGGCGATCAGGCTGTTTTACAGGGGCGTGGAAGGGGGCGTCTCCCAGCTAGTGTCTCTAGTAAATTTGATGCAGGTTGGTCTTCAATAAATATATTCAGACCGGTGTCTGCAGTAGACACAACATTTATAGAGCAGATAGGCACTAAGAACATTCCAGAATATATTAATACAGAAAGTAAAGCCAGTGAATTTTTGGAACTTTTCCTGGATAAAGATTTCTGGCACAATTTGTGTGAGCAGACAACTCGTCGCGCTGAGCAGGTGAGAAGCAAGAAACAAACCAGCTACTATGCAAACATTTTTTAAAGTGTAGTAGTGCCAGAGATGAAAGCATTCTTTGGACTGCGTGTTCAAATGGAACAAAGTGTGAGTAAACCACATTACGAGGAGTACTGGTCTGGCTCGTCTGCTAACTTCGTGTCTCATGCTCCTGGATTCCGCACTGTGATGGACCGTGATCACTTCCTTGCTCTCTGGACATTTCTTCATATTGTTGATGAGGAGGACCCGGCTTTGGATAAAGCAGGTACACTTTACAAAGTAAGGCCTATGTTGGATGTGTTGGTACCAAAATTTTGGCACTATTATTCGCCTTCACAGCACGTGAGCTTAGACGAAGGTATGATCCCCTCGAAGAGCAGACTTGCCTTCAAACAGTATTTCAAGTCAAAGCCCATAAAGTGGGTGAAGAAAGGCTTAGATGGCTTGTGAAGCAAGCTCTGGATATATTCTGAATCTGGAAATCTACACTGGAAAAGCAGACAATATTAATCCAGATCTTGGTGTTGTTGGTAACGTCGTTATTAGAATTTTAACTTTTGGAAATTTGGTCAACAAAAACCATATTGTTGTTATGGACAGATTCTACAAAAGTGTAACTCTCTTTGACAAGCTGTACACTGATTATGGTACACTTGCTGTAGGTACAGCAATGACAAATAGGAAATTTTATCCTAAAGTACTGGCAGGAAAGAAGAAAATGGACAGGGTTCATTAGGAATTTATTTGCCATAACAACATTGTATGCCTTGTCTGGATGGACCAAAGACCTGTAAATTTTATTTCCAAATTCCACAACCCAACAGAAATTAGAACTGTTAGAAGGAGAAGAAAGGATGGAACAGCTGTAGATGTTCCAACTCCTCAACTTTATATTGACCATAATGCTTTCATGGGGGGTACAGATGTCAACGACCAAATTTGTCGTCTCAACAAGACACGGCGGCATTATCGCTGGCCTAGGAGGCTAATTGTGAAATTCTTTATGTGGGCATGTAATAATGCTTACATACTTATGGATCATTATAGTCCCCACAATACAACAGGAAGACGCTACAGAACATTTGGGATGTTCATGAATGAAGTTTGTTTATCCCTCATTAGGGATTATAGAACAACTACAGCAAAACTTCACAACCATGTCGAGGCACAACAGAGACTGCAAAATATTGGTTACCATCATCCACAAATGTCTCCAAAAGCTACAGGAAATAATGTTTGTGTAGTATGCTCATTTAAATTTAACAAGCATGTCAAGGACTTCCCAAACATGGCCTACAAAGACAGACCATTCAAACAAGTCAAGACAAAATTTTGGTGTAAACATTGTGAAACTTATCTGTGCCTAAAGGATGGGTCTACATACTGGGAGGACTGGCATAATAAGCAGGAATATTTGAGATGATCAGGTCAGTCTATTTGAGATAAAATAATTGAAACAGATCACTTAGTTTTGTCATTGTAACTAGTTTTGTTCAGGTGTCCCTTTATGGCTTTTTTTCATCAGGAGCCCAGGGGAGTGGGGTTTTACAGGCCAGGTGACCAAAGTTCAAAGGGTTAAGCTGTAACAAACAATGGTGAAGACACAAACAAGCAAAACTATCATTATGCAATAAACTACAGTTACTGGGAAAATGAAAAGTACACATTTTCTATTTAGAATATAATCTATTTAAGTATTTTCAAAGTTTTTACCTGAGTCTTCAAAATCAGGATTCATTACTACTACAGTATTCATGCATTCGGCCTCACAATCTCCTTGAGATTCAAAGATATTTCCATTGTCTTTACATCCACCCCACCAGTGGCGAGCGCAATTCTGTTTTGTATTATCATATCTCCACTTCACTGAATATTCTGTGCAGAGATCCCTTGATACTGGTGCTGTACACTTATCTTAAAAATATAAAGAAAAATACTTTAGTTTAGAAGTACACCCCAGAAACATGAACAATGTTATCAGAAATTCCAGGTCTGTCAATGATTCATTTCAGTATTTCCAATGTATTCAATCTAATGTTCCCACTATGCCACTATAAGTGCCTTACAAGTCAACACTTTCAATGCAGTGAATCACAACATGGCCAGAAACTTAAATCTACATAAGCCTTTGAATGCCTCTATGACTGATATCTACTTGTCATAGCAATCTATTTTGAACATTTCAAAGCAGGGACTGAAAGTTGAACACAATAACGCTGTCTCAAATATCCATCTGAGAGCTGCAAAAGATTGCCTAGTTTTCTCCTCTCCTGCTGAGAGACAATATGTCATTGCCATGCATGACCCCTCTGATATGCAATGACGTTTCCTCCCTTTCTTGCAGAAATGCCCTGTGTTTATTTTTTAACCACACAGTACAGACCCATCTTTATAAACATAATTTTTTCCAGTACCATCTCTTATCACCTGTTAACGTCAAGCTCTGTCTTCACATTAAACCCTCACTGCATTCATTTTTCACATTGATGGTGACTCTTTGAAGTCAGTTTCATATCAATGTGTATCCATTCTTCCACACTGATTGAATTTGCAACAAGTCACCTGTCTAATTGTCCTCTGTGCCTATGCCAATTATGACAATCTTTTCTGCATTCTAGTTTCCTAATATCAGCAGTATTCTTGTGCAGTGGATATCTCTTCTTGTTCATTATCCCAGTGAGAATATTGCTAGTGTAACCCAAGACTAGTTACAGTTCTTCATTTTGGATACTTTATAATTTGTTACATTGTGACCTTGACAGAGTGAGGGTGCAAAGTTCATGATAATAGTTGCCCATTTCAAGCAAAGATGGCAACAGCAACATGCTATTCCTGCAAAATGTATTCTCCTATGGCTGTAAAAACCAATCCTAGAACGGCATACCCAGGCACATTCAGGACACACATGTGGAGAGCCGGCTGTGGAAACATTGTGTGTGCTGCTTTTGCAGGCAGCATGCTTTCGCTGAGCCTCCATGATCGCTATACTCTTTGTGATCTGAGCACCATAGGTGATACTACTTTTGCCCCCATATGGAGTGTCAGGTACCTGCTGTGAGCTCACTGTATAACAGATGCTTGGGGATGCACTCATCTGGCATGCAAACAATGTGGCCTGTCCACCTCAGCTGAGCTATTCTCAGAAGTGTGTGGATGCTCAACATGTTAGTTTTGCCAAGGATTTCACACTTTGTCCTGCCACCTGATCTAATGATCTAAAGCAGTCTATGTAGACAGCTGAAGTGAAAACGATTGACCTGTCTGGCATGTCTCCTATACACTGTCCATGTCTCACAGGCATACAGCAATGTGAACAACACCACAGCACAATACACCCTTAGCTTGGTGGCGACACTGATACCTTGTCAGCTCTAGGCATTTCTTTGGAGTTTCCCAAACACATAAACACAGAGCTCGCCTTAGCAATCCTGTTATTGACCTCACAGTTGATATTGGCCTCACTAGTGAGAGTACTGTTTAGGTAGGTGAAACTAGCAACCACCTGGGCACGTTGGTTCTGTACAGCTAATGAGTCTGTGCCAGAACACAACCTTGTTTGACACCACCGGTGACTGGAAAGACTTTAATTTTCCTGTATGCAGTACCCCGCGCCATTCATGAAATTGCAATGGTAATGAAATTGCATGGGCAGCCAAACTTCGCCATGATTTGCCAGAGTCCAGCCATATTAAAGGTGTAAACAGTTCCCAATTTTGATCTTGACATTTCTCTTCCGGCTGACGTGCTGCATATAACATGTATATAGCTGTCCCATGCCCATACATGAAAACCACGCCGACTCTTAGGGAGGAATCCCTGCTCAAGATGTCCAGTTAAATGGTTGAGCAGGACTCTGGACAGAATTTTGCCTGTGATTGACAGCAGAGAGATACTCCTGTGGTTGTCACAGGATTGACGATTACTCTTTTGCTTGTACATGTGTATAATTGGGGCATCTTTCATTTTCTGTAGAACTGTCTCAGCGTTCCAAATACAATGAAAAAGTGTAGTCAATTCCTGGTGAAGCAAAAGACCCCCTACTTGATAAATCTCTGCAGGGTTGGAATCAGAACTAGGGGCCTTGCCTTTGGACATCAAGCTGATAGCTTTTCTAACCTCAGACTTCGTAGGCTCATGGTCAAATCCGTGGTTAATAGTAGCCTGAGGCATACTAGCTATAGCTTGTGTGCTGATGATGGCTAGACAGTTGAGAATGGCATCAAAATAATCAGTCCAGCACTCCAAGATATGAACCTTGTCAGTCAATAGTATGTTGTTCGCCCATCGTAATCGATGAGGACCAATTTGTCAACACTTACTAAATGAGCGAATATGAGCCTTGATTTGTCTGTTGCACTTAGTAAAGGGAAATAAGACACCTCCTTCCACGAGGGTTGAAAAAGCGTTGAAGGGTCTCAGCAGGTCTACAGGGTTACCTCGAATTCTTCTCTTTTCTAGACAGCGTAGGCCGGTTTTTCTGAGTCTTTCCTCATAACTGTAATTCTGGAATCCCACTATTAGCTTTGTCACTCTTCTTTGTATCCAATCCAGCATGTTTATGTCTTATATACGATAAGGACTCGGCACATGTACATAGTACTCCAATCTAGGTCTAACCAATCCTTTATACAGTTTAACAATCACTTCCTTACTCCTATGTTTAATATTTCTTTTTATCATACCTAACATTGCATTTGCCTTATTCACTGCTACCTGGACTTGCTCACTAACTTTACCTGTATATTCTATTATTACCCATAGGTGCCTTTCCTTATCTATCATTCTAATATTGTTCTCCCCAATTCTGTAATTATCTTCCATATTGGATCTACCCATTTGAATGTCTGTACATTTATCTATATTAAACTCCATTTGTCATCTAACAGACCAGTCTTGAATTTTATCTAAATTCGACCTCATTATATCAACTTCTGTTATAGAAGAGACACTCCTACATAGTTTTGTATCGTCCGTAAATTTTTCAATCATGGATCCTATGATACGGTAAAACATCAAAATCTGTGGAAAATTATGAAGCAAATGGGGTTTCCTGTGCATATTATACATCAGATTGAAACATACCAAGATCAACAAGCCGCTGTCCGAGGATCTGAGCAAACATCAGATTGATTTGCAGTTCAAAAGGGAGTAAGACAGAGATGTATCCTCTCACCTTATCTATACAACATAAATGTGGAATGTAAAATGAGAAATGTTCAAGAAGATGAGAACATTGAAAGTTTTGACCCATTTATGATTGGCGGGTACGAGATTCCAGAGTTATGATACGCAGACGACACAGTGATACTATCAAGATGTGCAGAAGGGCTAGAGTAGCTAATTTCAGCCATAAATGGACACAGTAAAGATCAAAACCTGTTAATAAACATAAATAAAACAAAAATAATGACCCTCGACAAAACACAATGTCAGCATAAATTTACAGTGGGTGGTGAGGAAATAGATCAGGTCACACATTTAGAATGCTCTCGCCGTAGTCACAGCGCTAAAAAGCCAGAAAAACACTGAGCTTAATGACTTAAGAGCAGCACTCTGCAAACTGTGCCAGCAGTCCGCACCAAAAAGGGTAGTGGTACAGTGGGTCCCGTCACAGTGCAACATCCAAGGCAACGAGGAGGCAGACAGACTGGCAAAAGAAGGTGCAAGACTACCACAAACAGATACCAGTATGACGTACGAAGAGTCAAAACGGCTTATCAAAGCCAGATACATGACCAAATGGGAAACCGAACATACTGGTTACACCAAAAACGATGCCTATTACCAGTTGAACCGAAGAGAGCAGGTCGTTGTCTTCAGACTTCGCACTGGCCACAACAGACTGAGGTACCACCTTTTCAACAAATTGAAGATAGGGTGTACCGACGAATGCCCGTGCGGTACTGGTAAAATGACCACTGAACATCTGCTGCAGAACTGCCCGACATACGAGGATCAGAGAGAGCAGATGTGGCCATTGCCAGTGGAACTGCAAAACAAGCTCTATGGCAGTGGCGAGAGCCTCAGGATGACCGCCGCTTTTTTCGAAAAAATAATGGTTACTGTCTGACTGTGTACGCAGAAGAAGAAAGAAGAAGAATATCTGGGCTCCAGAATTGACAAAAATGGTGACTTCTCGAAAGAAATCAGAAGAAGACTAGCCATGGCAATGCAGATACTGAACAGTCTGAAGAAATTATGGCAGAGCACCAACAAAATGATAAAAGTAAAAATCTTGAGAGCCTTTGTTTTTCCTGTGGCAGCTTATGGCTGCGAATCATGGATGATTACCAAAACTTCCAGAGAAAGAATCGACTGCCTTCGAGTCAAAATGTTACAGAAAGATCCTCAAAATACCCTGGACAGAGAAAAAGACAAATGTAGACATTCTGCAGAGTTGAGCATAGAGGAGAACTCGTTTATAAATTCCTTTTTGGCTAGAAAATGCAAATACCTTGGTCACATCAAGAGACACAACTGTCTCAAGAGAACAGTGATGAAAGGTATGGTGTCAGGTAAAAGAGGAAGGGGTAGACTACGAAGATGATGGCACCAAGATATCCAGGAATGCCTGGGTATGACTGTGGCAGAGGCTGGACTTTTGGCAAGGGAACGAGTTTCTTTCAGACAGAATGTCATGGAACCGACGTTCTATAAAGGACATGCTACATAATGGATCCTATATCGATATCCAAATTGTTTATATATATATCAAGAAAATATTGGTCCCAAAACCGAGCCCTGTGGCAGTCCACTTTTTACTTCACACCATTCAAGAGTACTCCTTATTTATACCCAGTCTCTGCCTTCTTCCAGTTAGCCAACTTTCAACCCATTGGGCAACTTTCTTACTTATTCCATGTGATTTTAACTTTTTAAATATTCTTTGATGAGGTACTCCATCAAAAGCCTTTGCAAAATCTAAATAAATAACATCCACTGGCTTCTCTTTATCTATCATTTTAGTAACTTCCTCCATGAATTCCAATTGATTTGTTAAGCACAATCTCTGTCTTTCCTAAAAACTGCTTGGACTTTGTGAATTTAAGATTCAAATCTTTTCTCTATCCTTCTTAACAGGATTCGCAAGAGCATCTTGCTAGTGTGGCTAATTAGTGTGATAGTTTGGTAGTTTATGCAGAGCTTTAGATTTCCTTTTTGGGGAATATTCAAAAATATTAAAACATTTTAAAAATAATATTAAAAACAAATAGAAACATTACCTGGATCTTTGACATTAGAATTCATAATGACTACAGTGTTCATGCATTGTACTTCACAATCTCCTTGTGACTCAAATACATTTCTGTTGTCCTTACATCCTCCCCACCAGTGGGATACACACTTCTGTTTTTGGTTATCAAATCTCCACCGCATTGAATATTCTGTGCATAGATCCCTTGACACTGGAGCTGTACATTTTTCTGCAATATGTAATTAATAAAACTGTCCCATAAGAAACAATGTTACTGTATTTACATGTTTTTTGGTAGAAATGTGAAAAATGTAGATTATTAAAATACAGAAGTGATAAGAGAAAATATATTGATGAGTTGGCGCGAGAGGCAGAAGAAGCTACTGCAAAAGCAATTTGTAAGACTGTGCAACATCATAAAGAAACTAACAGACAAATATAAGCATGTAAATGGTATTATTAAAGATAAGGCAGGTCAATTGATTAGCAACACCAACGAGCAAACAAAGAAATGGGTTGCACATTTTGCAGAACTTTTAAACCAGTCGGCTCTACAAGATTCTACTGACATTCAGTCAGCAGATTCAGAACTACAGGTACATTGTGAGAGGCCAACTGCAGAAGAAATCGAGAAAGCCATTGGGCTTCTGAAAGACTACAAAGCAATCAGTCTAGATGATATCTCTGCAGAAGCAATCCAAGCGGACAGTGAAACATCAACAATGATGTTATACAAGCTACTTGGTAAAGTCTGGGAGAGGGATGAAATACCGAAAGACTGGAAAGAAGGTTATGTAATAAAGTTTCCAAAGAAGGGAGATTTACAGCAGTGTACCATTTTAGGGCAATATTGTTATTATCGGTACCCGGAAAAGTTTTGAACAGGATCATTCTAGAGAGATTAAAAAAGGCTATAGATGACCAGCTGAGGGATGGGCATGTCAGCTTTCAACAAAACAGGTGCTGTACAGACCAGATAGCAACATTGAAAAATAATAATTGAACAAAGTCTGGAATGGAACTCACCGCTTAAAATAGGATTTGTGGAATTGGGTATCATTATGTAAGTTGCTCAGACACTATGGAGTGTCCCCAAAGTTCTATAATATAATTGAGAAAACATGAAGCAACAAAATTTAGAGTGCTACACAAAAGACAGCTTTTTAAACCTTTTCAAATATGTACAGGAATGACGAAATACCATCAAATAAACAAATTACCATCAAGCAGGGTGACAACATGCTTACTGGAAAAAAAGCAGCAAACGCTTTCATAGAATATTATGCCAGAGCAAACCACATTGATGTCCCTACAGACAGGCATACAGACATAAGTGAAGAACAAAAGAGCCACGACAACATCAAGATTGCACCAGAGAAGTACATGATGGCAAAACTAACAATGAATTAAATGAATGAGGCCATGAGAACTTTAAAGAAAAATAAATCGCCCAGAAAAGATGGGGTAACAAATGAAATGCTGATGGGGTTGGGCCAAACAGCTAAGATTAAGTTACTGTCAGTCCTGAACCAAAGCTGGAAAATGGAAATTGTACCGCAGGCATGGAAAGATGCTATACTTATACCAGTACCAAAGAAAGAAAAAGATAGAACAGATCCAAATGGATATAGGTCTATCAGTCTACAGAGCTGTGTAGGTAAACTGATGGAGAATATGATAAACACCAAACTGATGTGGGACCTGGAAGCAAAACACATATTAATTCCACAGCAAGCAGGATTTAGACAATGCAGATCCACTGAGGACCAGATCACTCTCGTAGCGCAGGATGCTCACCAAGAGAAAAAGCATACAGTAGTGGTTTGGGTGGATCTAGAGAAGGCATTTGACAAGGTGTGGAAAGAGGGACTTAAAGTCAAGCTATGAAGAAGTGAAGTATCTGGAAAAATGTACAGATGGATCAGCCCCTACCTCGAAAACAAAACAGCCAGAGTTCAAGTACAAAGGCAGATGAGCAAAATGGTGACACTGGAGCAAGGAGTACCCCAAGGGAGAGTACTGTAACCCACACTTTTTCTGGTGTATATAAACAACATCATAGAGAATATACCAAGAAGAGTCCACAGCTCCATGTTTGCAGACGATCTGGCTATGTGGACTGGACCCATGCATACACCGACGGATCTGCAACAAGCACAACACAGAATGGAGGGGGAGGGGTATTCCTGAGCCTAACAAATGGTAGAAAGATAACACTGTCAGTGGCAACTGGAAAATTCTCAAGCAATTTCAGAGCGGAGGCAGAGGCATTGAAGGCTGCTGTAAAAGCAATGCTGACAGGCGAAAGCAATGAAAGCCAGATAGTCCTGTTTACAGATGCCCTGTCCGTAGTTACAGCACTAAAAAGCCAGAAAATACTGAACTTAATGATTTAAGAGCAGTACTCTGTCAACTATGCCAGCAGTCCGCACCAAAAAGAGTAGTGGTACAGTGGGTTCCATCCCACTGTAACATTCAAGGCAACGAGGAGGCAGACTGGCAAAAGAAGGTGCAAGGTTACCACAACCAGATTGTAGTGTGACCTATGAAGAGTCCAAAAGGTTTATTAGGGCCAGATACATGGCCAAATGGGAAACAGAGTATACTGGTTACACAAAAAAATGATGCCTATTACCAGTTGAACAGAAGAGAGCAGGTCGTGGTCTTCAGACTCCGTACAGGCCACAACGGACTGAGGTACCATCTATTCAATAAACTGAAGATAGGTGGTACTGACAAATGCACCTGTGGTACAGGGAAAATGACTGCTGAACATCTGCTGCAAAAATTGCTCGACATACGAGGACCAGAGAAAGCACATGTGGCCATCACCAGTGCCAACACTAGACAAGCTCTATGGCAGTGTTGGCAGCCTCAGGATGACTGCTGCTTTCTTCGAACAAATTCAAGTTGACATCTGACAGCATACGAAGAAGAAAAAGAAGAAATATGTACAGGGGTTCAGCAGGGCTGTCTACTATCATCATTACTCTTCCTGCTGGCCATTGACTGACTGGATTATGAAGTCGACATTATCGTTAAGCAACAATATCATTAAATGGACATTGACAAGACAACTTGAAGATCTTGACTTTGCCAATGATTTGGCTCTTCTGTTCACTAAACACACAGCCTGTTACAAAATAAGATGCCTATACTTGAAGAGAGGTCACTACAATTGGGGCTAAAAATACAGATAGACAAAACATAGGCTTTGAAAATACATTAGCAATGATAGAACTGGGCTGGGAGCCACTCACCTTCAGAATGTGGAGTCTTTCACATACTTTGGCAGCCATATAGACATATTTGAAGGTACAGAAAACGATGTTGAGTTAGAAATACAGAAGACGAGGGAAGCTTACATTGCATTAATGAATTTATGGAAGTCAAAAATAAATTAAAACCACCACCAAAATAAAAATCTTCAATGTAACATCTGTTCTATTATTTGGCTCTCAAACATAAGGGACAACATGAAAATGGTACAGATTTTCGTAAATGATTGCCTCAGCAAAATTCAAGGGTGGAACTGGTACGACAAGATCACCAACGTGAAACTGGTGGAAAAAACGGGACAAATACCAGTGGAGCATGAAATACGGAGGAAGCGATGGCGATGGATTGGCCACACATTACGGAAACCAGGGGATAGCGTTGTCAGACAAGCTGTGTTCTGGAATCAACGGGGCAAGAGAAGTAGAGGAGTACCAAGACACTCAGCACATACGACGTGGACAGAATTGGTTCAGATGGCTCATGATAGGAAGACTTGGCAAGTATTTGTTGAGGACCTATGCTCGACAGGGAGCCAACATGTTTTTGATTTTGATTGATACATGAAAAGAGACAACATAATTTAGAAGTTTTGACTTCCTGTTTATTTGGGTAATTTTTGAAACAGTATCTCCTGCTATTTAGAAAGGTGCAATAATATCTGAACACAATCAGTTGTGATACAACATGAACAGAAAATAACATACAATATATGAAATTTGAATTAGTTCGGTATTCTAATATCTTTCTGATGTACTTGAGATGTTGAACTTATACACATATGAACCCTATAAAATCAAAGGAGAGAACACTAACAACAACAATGCATCTATACATCTATTTACAATAATTGAAACCAGCATTAATAAAATTATTTTAAATAAGTGCTCCAGTTTGAAAAGGAATCAGGTTAGGAGAAGAAATGCAGTGGTGCAAGTATAAGAAAGAAAATGGTTACACTTTTGACAAAAATAAAAGATAGAAGACCACGTATCTCACCATCAACAAATTTTGCTTCTGCATGTTTTACATCCTTAGATCTGGTGTCCTCTGAATCTAGTATATCTCCACAACCTTTACTTAAGGGATCAGATACAGCTGTAATACCATCAGCACAACAGCCATACACTGTAAAATCACAGGGAATTTCACCAGATCCAAAGTCGCAACCTTCTTGGCTTGGTCCTTCTGCTGGAGTTACTCCATCTGTACAACACCCGTGTGTAGAATCCTGTCATGAAAACAAATTAGTATCTTAAAGAGTAGTCATCCATCTTTTTAAACTATCCACTTCACACATTTTAGAATTTGTCTTAGAAACTAATCTGATACATAATCTTTTCAGAGTATTGTCATTCAAAAACTGACCTCACAATTCCTCTGACATCCATGGTAGTTTGGTCCCTCTGCTGGGGTAAGTTGATTTGGACAACAACCATACTCTGATTTAGCACAGCCTAACACTGCTTTGATAGGTTTGGTGTAGGGTACTGAAATAATGAATTTGACCTGTGCTTTAAATTGTCTTTAGTAGTGCAGCAAACCAAATACAAATACTGGGATAAAAGTATTAGGTTATGTAATGTTAAACATATTTGACATAACAGACTTTGAAGAAAAAAAACTTGCCCAAAAGATCAAGACTGATAGCAAAAGTTGTTTTTCCATATAACTAAACTTAACGTTTTTATACTGGTTTAGAAGACCGCAGAGTCTGTAAACAACCATTTCCAAGCATTACCACTGTGACTAAAAAAATGTTTCCTAATATCTAATCTGGACCTTTCTTTAGTTAATTTGTAGCTATGCCCTCTTGTTCTTGTATGTGGTTGTATTTTGAAAAACTTGTTATAGTCTAATTTATCCGTTCCTTTGATTATCTTTTAAACTTGTATTAAGGGACCTCGAATTCTTCTCTTTTCTAGACACTATAGAACGGTTTTTCTGAGTCTTTCCTCATAACTAATTCTGGAATCCCACTATCAGCTTTGTCACTTTTTTTTGTATCCTTTCCAGCATGTTTATATCTCTTTTATGATAAGGACTCCACACCTGTACACAGTACTCCAATCTAGGTCTAACCAATGCATTATACAGTTTGACAATCACTTCCTGGCTCTCATGTTTAATATTTCTTTTTATCATACCTAACATTGCATTTGGCTTTTTTCACTGCTACCTGGACTTGCTCACTAACTTTACCTGTATGATCTATTACAACCCCTAGGTCCCTTTCCTTTTCTATCATTCTAATATTGTTCTCGTCCATTCTGTAATTATGCTCAATATTTTATGTACCCATGTGGATAACTGTACATTTATCTACATTAAACTCCATTTGCCAGCTCACAGACCATTCTCGAATTTTATATAAATCCTACCTCAATATCTCCACTTCTGCTTTAGATGAGACACTACTGCATAGTTTTGTGTCGTCCGTAAATTTTGCAATCATGGATCCTATATCAATGTCCAAATCATTTATGTATATCAAGAACAAAATTGATCCCAAAACCAAGCCCTTTTTGGCACTCCACTCTTTACTTCGCACCACTCAGAGTACTTCTTATTTATTGCCACTCTCTGCCTTCTTCCCGTTAATCAATTTTCAATCCATTTGGCATCTTCCCCACTTATTCCATGTGGTTTTAACTTTCTAAATAATCTTTGATGAGGTACTCTATCAAAGGCCTTTGGAAAATAAAGATAAATAACATCGATTGACTCCCCTTTATCTATCATTTTAGTAACCTCCATGAATTCTTATAGATTTGTTAAGCACAATCTCCCATTAGTAAACCCATGCTGACTATTTCTGATTAGATTAAACTTGTCTAACTGCATTACAATGTTTTCTTTGATTATTGACTTTAATAATTTACAGACTATGCTAGTTAAACTTACCCGTCTATAATTTTTTATTTCTTCTTCTTCGTCGTACGCTATCAGACCTGTATTTTTTTCGAAAAAAGCAGCGGTCATCCTGAGGCTGTCGACACTGCCATAGAGCTTGTCTAGTGTTTCCACTGGTGATGGTCACGTCTGCTTTCTCTGATCCTCGTATGTCTGACAGTTTTGCAGCAAATGTTCAGCGGTCATAATTTTTGATTTACCTGCCTCTATATATTTTTGACATGCTATATTTTTACCTCTTCTACATTTAACTACAAATCTAGTTATCCACTTTCTATGCTTGGGGTTTACTTCCCTACATGGAACACATTCCTCTTTTAGCTTTTGTAGAACTGTTTTGAAACAGTTATGTTAGACATAAACAGATAATGAAAGACATCATCGGCCCACTCAAAGATAACACAGGAAAAATAATAAATGACAATAATGAATCTGCAAATCTACTTTATTGATACTTCAGCTCAGTCTTCACAAAAGAAGACTGCTTCAAGATCCAAGAGTCCTTAGATATCTTTCAAAGGGACATAGACTCAGAGCGATTATACTCAATTTGCAAAATTTTATTCTCAAACTTTTCAGAAAGGGATTGGAAAGATGAAGGTGTAATTCCTTTGATCCATGATTGCAAAATTCACGAATGGCACAAAGTTATGCAGCAGGGTCTCTTCTTCGGCAGAGGTGGATCTATTGAGATCAGATTTTAGCTGCGATTCATAAATGATCAGAGAGTTCGAGAGGTGGAGTTTAAGGTTACAAAATTAACAGTCATCCACATTGGAAGATCAAGTAAAAATTACAATTACATGATGGGAGTGAACGATATCAGAAAGATAGAAAAGGAAAGCACCTACAGGTAAAGTGTGTGAATAGGTGTTACAATAGATCAGACAGGTAAAGTGTGTGAATAAGTTCAGGTGACAGTGAAAAGGCTAATACAGTGCTAGGTATGATTAAAAGAAACATTACACATAAGAACAAGGAAATCATAATCAAACTATATAAATCATTGGTAGAGATCTAAATTGGAGTACTGTGTTCAAGTGTGGAGTCCATAGAGTGTATATAGCCGTGATAAAAGAGCTACAAAAATGATCGTGGGATTCCATAATTTTGGTTATGAGGAGAGACTTAGAATAAGTGGTCTTCTAGAAAAGAGAAGAATTCGAGGGGACAATACAGATTTATAAATTAATCAATTTAAATGATAAATTAGACTATAAGTTTTTCAATGTTCAACTGACTACAAGAACTAGAGGGCATAGCTTCAAATTATTTTAAGGCAGGATATGTAGATTGGATACTAGATTGGATATTAGGAAAAATTTTGTTTCAGTCAGAGAGTGGTGAAAGCTTGGAATGCATTGCCACAGGATGTGGTGGAGGCAGGGTCAGTTAATGCATTAAAAAATAGATTGGATGATCACAGTCACGTTTAGTATCGGTGGAATAGAATAAACTGGTTGTATACAGACCCTGTAGAACCTTCTAAACCAGTATAATGAAGTTAAGTTAAGTTAATGAGCTCATAAGAAAATTGAGGTGAAAAGTGTTTTTAGCCCAACAGGCACTGAGGAACAATCAACATATATTAACAAAATATGGATATACTGAAATATGTTTTTATTAAAGTAGAAACATCAAATAAAAAATGACCACAGAAATAAAAGTTCCAGCATATGGAAAGCATAACAATGGAAGCAATTCAAGCTAGTAGGAGGATAAGATTGAGGGGCGCAGTAAAAATCTTTAAACAGCATGGAAAGAATGAATAGTACCAAACAATTGGCAATAAACTACAATACTTGATCTGGAAGAAAAAGTGTAGCAAAATAATCTGATACATACAGAGATACCTATTTGACAGGACTCTAATTGACAGCACTCATAGAAAAAAATATTATGCAAAAATACTTAAACAAAGAATAAGATCAACTAACAATAATAATAATAATATGCCCACCATCCTCGATGAGGATCATCAACATCATCACATGTCATAATGCAACCTTGAGTATGTGTGTGCGCTCGTGACTGATCAAGCCAAATCGAGCCTGGAAAAGTCTATGACATAACTGGCAAACACAATCAGCAGTTGTCTCTGAAATTGTCTCTGTTCTTGACTTTCTTATTGCACGTCTATCCTGAGCTGCCTGGATACGGAGACCATTGCTGAGTTCAATGCTGTCTGTGAACATGCTCTTCTACGTTGAGCGATTGTGAGCCAGGTTCTCCCAAGTGTCAATGTCTATTTGACAGTTCTTAAGGGACTCTTTCAGACTGTCCTTGAAATGCTTTTTAGGACGTCAATGTGATCGTTGTCCTTCACTTGGTTTGATATACAGGAGCGTCTTTGGAAGCCTTTTTGTCTGACAATCGGGCAAGATGGCTAGTCCATCTCAATTGGGATTTTTGCAGAAGTGCATGAATACTTTGCATGTGTTGGCTCTGGACAACACTTCAGTATCTGTGATATGGTCCTGCCAGCGTGTATGCAATATGCGTCTCAGACAGTTTATGTGAAAATGATTTAGCCTCCTGATGTCACCAGCATAGACAGTCCAGCTCTCACACGCATAGAGCAAAGTGGGGACAATGGCGGCACAGTAGACCTTCAGCTTAGTCATTATGCTGATTCCTTGACATTCCCACACTATTGAGCGCATTCGGCCATAAGCTGTACTGGCCTTTGCTCATTAGCCTTAGTCACTGATCTCGACAGCGTGCTTCTGAGGTAGACACATTTTTCAACCGCTTGTAATTTCTGTCCCTTCACTGTAACTAATGGCTATCCCTTCACTGTAACTAATGGCTGTCCCTTCACTGTAACTAATGGCTGTTCATACGATGTACCTGGTGCCGGTTGATACATGACCTCAGTTTTCTTTGTGCTAATTGTCAAGCCAAAGTTGTCACAAGCAGCAGAGAATTAGTCTAATCCCTCCTGCATTTTCCGTCTGAGCTACTGTTCAAAGCACAGTCATCAGCAAACAACAGTTCGCATATTGTGCCGTGCATCATCTTGGTCTTCACCTTCAGTCTGCATAGATTGAATAGACTACCATCCATGTGTTACTTTATTGGTATGTCATACTTGGTATTTTTGAAGGCGTCCATCAACATAGCTGAAAACATCATATTGGACAATGTTGGAGCAATTACACACCCTGTTTCACACCGTTGTTTACCTTGAATGGTTGAGAGGTCTCGCTGCTGTCAAGTACACATGCACGCATGCCCTCGTGGAGTTGTTTCACCACAGTTACAAATTTGCTAGGACAGCTGAATTTAGACATGATCTGCCAAAGCCCACCTCTGCTGACCGTATCAAATGCCTTTGTGAGGTCAATGAACGTAATATAGAGCTCGCGGTTATGTTCTCAACATTTCTCCTGCATCTAACACGCTGCAAATATAATGTCCACAGTTCCTCGACCAACTTCCGGGAGATGATAGTCTAGCTCAAGATGTATGTTCAGGCGGTTGAGCAGCACGCGCGCAAAGATTTTTCAAGAAATTCTGCCGAAGACAGATGTGTAGGACTGAAAGGTGCAAATACTGCAGTCAAGCTGTAAACTAGAGACACACCTCATTCTGCTCTCTGGACTACATCCTGCTACTTGCAAAGCGCTGTACAGGGCTTGGTAGCGGGAGTTTGAGAACAAAAGCAGAAGAAGAAGAGGCAGTGAAATTCTGCGGTGATTGTCACACTCCTGGCAATTGCCTTTTATCTTATAGATATGCACTGTCGATGCATACTTCATTTCATGTGGGACTACTCCTTCAGTCCACAAGAAGCAAAACAGTTCAGTGATCCTTTTGGTGAGACATGTTCCTGCTGTTGCTTAAACTATTGTGTGAGCTCCAGGGACTTTTCCAGGAGAAAGAGATTTGATAGCCATGTCTACTTCATCTTCAGTTATGATATCATCGATGACCGTGTTCATTTCTACCTGTGGCATGTGTTGGATGGCTTCTTCATTTATGGATGATGGACTGTTAAGAATGTTGCAAAAATGTTATGCTCACCTACCGAGGATCTGAGCTTTCTCTGTTATCAGCATTCCACCGGCATTGCAAACTGGAGAGTTGCCAGAAGGCTGTGGATTATATAGTGATTTCAGCCATGCATAGAACCCTTTGAGGTCATGGCGCACAGCAAATGCCTCTTATCTCATCTCCCTGTCTGTTTAGCCAGGAATCTTGTAACTCCCTGAGTCGCTTTTGAACATTCTTTCGAGCGCAGGACGATGTGTCATTTTAAAAAGCCCTGTGCACTTGACGCTGTACATCGAGAAGAATCTTAATTTCGCCATCATTTTTGTCAAACCAGTATTTGTGCTTTTGTGTGGATGGACGAAGGTGTTTTAGTGCTGTATAGTAAACAGTGTCCCTTAGGGTCACCCAGTTTTTGATCGATGCTGAAGTTTCCAAGTTTGGTTTCTATCTCAGCAGCGAAACTGTTTCTATTAGGTTCCTACTTCAGCTTCTCAACATTTAGTCTCCTCTGTGCTTTTGTCCCCTGTGGACACCTCTTCATTGTCCCCTGTGGACACCTCTTCAGTTAAACTTTTAGAATCAACTTGGTTATCACGAGTCCGACATTCCGCGCAACAAACTGTTAGTTATTTTGACGCCACTTCGGTCCAGACATCTGAGAATTATGTAATCGATAAGAGGCCAGTGGCGAGACCTTGGATGCATCCAGATTGTCCTTTTTTTCCAGATTAGTTGGAAGTCGGAAGATGGTGTTGGTAATGATAAGCTCATCTGTGGCACATGTATTCAGTAAGACTAGGCAGTTGAAGTTACATTTACTTGTGCCATTCCGACCAATGATGTAAACACACCCAGTGTAGTCTGTGCAAACTCTGCCATTAAAATCTCTTAGCAGAATCAATTTGTCAGATTTTGAAACTGTAGCTACAAGTTCCTCGAGATCTTGATAGAACCTATCTTTGGCTGAGTCTGGATTTGTCAGAGTTGGTGCATAGGCAATTATAATTGTGGCCTGACTCCACATATCAGAAGAAGCCGCATTATCATAAGGTGATTGCTGATTCCATTAGGTAGACTTTTTAATTGCTGTATGATTGTGAACTTTATGGCAAATCCAACACCAGCCTCACGTCGCTCCTGATTGCTGTGGCCACTCCAGAAAAAAGTGTAGCCAGCATCATCCTCTGAATCGCATCTTGTTCAAGGCAGTTATGCTGATATTATATCTAGCTAGTTCCCTTACAACCAGGTTGGTCCTCTATTCTGGCCTGTTAGCACTAGTATTGTCCATAAGTGTGCACACATCCATGTGGCAAGTGTAATAGGCACTACCTTTTTCTTATTTATATTTCAACCGTTATATAGAGGAAGCCCCTGCAGCCATGGCATGCTGGTAAGGGTGTAGTGAAGTAGGAAATTTTAAGGCACCCATTCTAGCCCCTTCCTCGGGCTACGGAGGTGAGTAGTGCTGTCCTAGAGAGGGCTGCTAAGTCGTTCATGGGGCTGCTGGGTTTCACTGCTGCTTCAAGTCAGTGAAAGACGACCATATGGCCTGAACCGCCTGCATGCAGGTCTGCGACTTCAGCTTCCAGTGTATCCTTACCCGCTGCTTTGCCGCTCTCTTATCGTCACAGGACTTTTGCATGAGATATGTAATGTTGCTGATGTCGTTATTGGCGGATGAATTTGATTTAATAGAGGGAGTATTACGCAGAGTCAGCCTCACTCACTCGTCTGGGCCTGACATGGTCTAGCAGCAAAGACAGTGTCAGTACAGCTAGTGAATGGTCCGGATGCAGAAGATGACAAGGGCTTTTAGCATTCGTAAAGGCCTGCTGGCCCCTCTTTTGGGCCATTGGACAAACTTTTTGTCTCTTATGCTCAATCCGTCGAGGCCAGGCTTCACATGCCTGGGTTGACATAGCCAATTGCGCTGAAAGGATTCTCCTCCTTTCAGCTATCCACACCATGTTCAGCCCGCTAGTCAAAGCGGTTTCCTAAAGTGTGTTCGCTATGCATGCTGCAGCTGGTCACAGAACGAAAAGACATTCCGTGACCGCCGAGTACTGTATCAGTCATGTTAACATGTAAACACAGGAACAAGTGGATAATTACAGCCATATTCTGGGGCTGCGTCCATAGCAAGGCAGCAGTTGATTGTTGACATGCATATATCATGTGACTGCTAAGCAATAATCCGATCCAGGACATCATACTGGAGAAATCATAACATCATGTTACTCCCTAGCTACCGCCGTTCATGAAGACAAAATGTTGTAAATCTCAACAAACGTAGATACTACTACAAGCATGATGCTTCATTATGCCAATGAACACGGAAAAGTGTTTCATACTATCACAATACACATATCACCATTGTTAATTAAAAATGCATCGCGAACTGCACAGCTTGTGGCAGATTTGAGATGTGTAGCACCATTTTGAACCGGATATATACGTCATTAATAAGATCAACTATTGAACCTTTAATGACCTAATCTTAATTTGAATTTTGTAATGATGTTAGACCCTCAGAAATCTGGGGTTATGCCCTCTGTGGCTCGGTCGGTCTGCATCCAGTGTTTGAAAAAGGAATTGACGGAAGAGCACTATCAGGAGTGGAGCCTGCGGCTTAATTTGACTCAAGATGCAAACACTGTAGAACGACTGACAAATCGAGAGCACTTTCGTTGGGTCTAATAGTGAATGTGTGCTGGTATTAGACCCACGGAAGACAGGTCAGCTCTCTATTCTTCTTTTGAAAGATCGCTACGGAAACCGTGCCTTAACACCGCGGAAACCGCAGGCTCCAGATACCTGGTCACGGACAAACAAAAGCCCTCGATTAATTCGTCCTGGCCAAAAAATGAACGGGTGCTGGAAATAGACCATCGGACGCTTGTTAGCCGGAACCCCGCCCAAATTCTCAGCACCACTGCAATGGGAGGCTTCGATATGGTCGGGACTTGGGGATCGCGCCTCAACCCTACCAGGTCGAGCCACAGAAAGAGGTCTCTTCCATCCGCTGATCAAAGCGGGCGGATAGCTGCTCGATATTCACCCTATACGACGATGGGGTGCGAAACCACCAACATAAGACTTAGTTCCTGGTCGGGGTATCGAAAACAGTAGAGCAGCCACCTCACTGTGAACTGTCGAGACTCACTCCTTGACCACGAGATATGTCCGCAAACCAGGCGAACAACATCTCCGTGACATTACCAGGCTTGTCCCCTGGTTAAATGCACTTCTGCTTCGATATCTACCTCTGTACGCTATCAGCGATACCAATGGACGCAGAAGAGAGGCAGACCAGCGGACATTGCACACCTGCCCCACTGTGTCAACATCCCAGGTGGCGGGGAATGCTAGGCGTACCATCCCTGCATAGAAGCCAAGAAAATAAAGGGAGCAAAGAGATACCCCACTCACATGCAAATGCTACGTTTCTGGCAGGACGTGACGATCCTGGGGTACAGACACACTGGACTGCCTTGCTTCCGGGTAAACCAGTCCATATCATATATCATCTCACATATCATCACCGCACCCTATAGACACGAGTAGTGAAGACTCGTTAGTCTGGAAAGACAACTTCCATAAGAGAGACAACTCTGATCATAAACAACTGCTGCCTTGCACCAAAGGCTAAAGAGGGCATCCCTACAGAAACACCTATTGAAATCGGATGCACGGGGCCGCAAGCCTAACAAAACAGTGCAACGTAAATCGCAGTATGATGACAGTACAACCGATCAGAAAAATGTATGGCGCTCATCCTGCGGAGTCCCGCCAGGCAGCGATAGTGCCGGGCCTCGCACCTCGAAGGGGCCCACCCTTGACTACTGGTGGTCACCCACCCATGTGTCGTGGAGTCAAGGCACATGGCTATGGGGCAACTTTTATTGACCAAAAACTCAAGACCCTCAAAATACTACAGTGGAATGCGGAGGGAGTCATTAACAAAAAACTTTCCCTAACACATCACCTGCATGAAGGTAAGATTGACGTGGCATGTATCCAGGAAACGCACCTCAACAATAATAATAAATTCTCAATCAGAGGATACCAGACCTTCCGTCTCGATAGAGAAGGCCACAAAGGAGGGGTCCTGATACTGACCAGAAACTGCATACCGAGTAGCGCGGTACCTGTCAGTCACACCGGACAAGCAGAAATTGTAGGAGTTGACATAATGGCTCAAGAGACGAAGCTCCGGATTTTCAATCTGAACGGACCACCAAATAGAGACCTATCGCTCTCAAGTATGGAGGTCAGAGACTCCAACTGCATAGTAGGTGCTAAACCAACTGGCAGGTAGCGACCACAGGCCGATCAGGCTAGACATTGATATGGAAGTAGGCCAACAGGAAACAAAACCGCTCCCACGTTGGAATTACAAACGAGCCGACTGGGACAGATTTGCAATCCTGACAGATGGGCTGTGTGAAACCATCAACACACGAAACAACAAAATGAAGCCCATGGTGGAAAGCCTAAGCAAGGCAATAATGCAAGCCGCCACTGAAACCATCCCAAGAGGAGCTAGGAAAAACTATAAGCCCTACTGGAATGATGAGTTGCAGAAAGCGGAAGATGCAGTAACAAATGCTAGGAACATGGCAGAGCGAGAACAATCTATGGAGGCAAACATCGCCCTCAAAGCCGCCACGTCGAAATACAAATACACTCTCAAGCAAACAGCAAGAGAAAGCTGGAAAAACAAAACGGAAAGCCTAAACCTGGACAAAGAAGCGAACAAGCTATGGAAGCTAGTCAGAGCCATGAACGACGAAACCCCGTCAAACAAACAAATTACCATCAAGCAGGGCGAAAACTTGCTCACCGGTAAGAAAGTCGCAAACGCTTTTGTCGATCACTATGCCAGAGCAAACCACATCGAGGTCCCTGCAGATAGGCATAAAGTGAAGAGATAAAGGGGCACGACAACATCAATACGGCACCTGAAGAGCACATGATGGCCAAATTAACAATGAGCGAAATGGAAGAGGCTATGAGAACATTAAAGAAAAGGAAATCTCCCGGAAAAGACGGGATAACAAACGAAATGCTGATTGGGCTGGGCCAAGCAGCGAAGAGGAAACTGCTATCGGTCCTGAACCAAGGCTGGAATAGGGGAATTGTACCCCAGGCATGGAAAGACGCAGTACTGGTACCAGTACCAAAAACAGGAAAGGACAAAGCAGATCCAAATGGATACAGGCCCATCAGCCTACTGAGCTGTGTCGGCAAGCTGATGGAACTTATGATAAACACCAGACTGATGTGGCATCTGGAAGAAAAACGAATACTAATTCCACAGCAAGCCGGCTTTAGACAGCACAGATCCACTGAGGACCAGGTCATCCTCATAGCCCAGGAAATAGAAGATGCCTACCAGGCACAGAAACACACAGTAGCTGTTTGGGGTGGATCTGGAAAAGGCATTTGACAAAGTCTGGAAAGACGGACTTAGAGTCAAGCTAAGAAGAAGTGATGTTTGTGGGAAAATGTACAAGTGGATCAACCACTACCTCAAACAAAGAACGGCCAGAGTCCAAGTACAAGGGCAGATGAGCAAAAAGGTGACACTCGAGCAGGGAGTACCCCAAGGGGGAGTACTGTCACCCTCACTCTTCCTGGTATATATAAACGACATTACAGAGAATATACCAAGGAGAGTCCATAGCTCAATGTTTGCAGACGATCTGGCTATGTGGACCTCTGAAAAGAATCTTACCATAGCAAGAAATCGGATGCAGCAGGCCCTAACATCGCTGGAAGAGTGGGCGAACTCATGGCTGGTCAAAATAAACGAGGAGAAAACCACATGCACAATATTCTCGCTTTCAATAAAACCCCAAAATACCAAATTAAGTTTAAATGGCAAATTCCTGCAGCCAAACGACAACCCAACCTATATGGGAGTCACATTTGATCGGCGCATGACATGGAAAAGTCAGATCGAGAGAAACCGAATGAGA
The DNA here is from genome assembly GCA_036924085.1 of Ariolimax columbianus. Taxonomy (NCBI): domain Eukaryota; kingdom Metazoa; phylum Mollusca; class Gastropoda; order Stylommatophora; family Arionidae; genus Ariolimax; species Ariolimax columbianus. The sequence continues at coordinate 53,687,385 of JAVGWX010000013.1, forward strand.
GCCAGAGAAAGAATGGCAATCATGAGGAAACTTGCTGGCACAAGCTGGGGAGCAGACGAAGGCATACTAAAGAAACTGTACACTGGAAGAGTGAGACCAGTTCTCGAGTATGGCATTGCGGCATGGACAACAGCAGCAAAGGCGAACTTCGATAAAGTTAGCAAACTTCAAAACCAAGCCATGAGAGTTATAACAGGAGGCATGAAGTCAACGCCAATTGTAGAACTTGAAAAGATTGCAACACTGCAATTCATGACCGATAGAAGAGACTGCAGAGCCCAGCTGCAGTCAGAGAAACTCCGAAGACTGACTGACCATCCAATGCACCAGAGACTAAACAATTTGGGAAATGGGAAACTAAAGCGGAGAAACTTTGCAGAAATAGCCAAAGCAAAGATGCACGAAGATCCCATAAACGCACTAACAACACCAAAACCCATCACTACTGTACGAAAACCTACCTGGAGGCAGGATATATTTCCAGAGGTGGTAGAAAATATACCAGGTATTGGAAACAAAAACTGCCAGACTGAAAAAGAAAGGAGAGATACTACCCTAAGCTTTATATCGAAAAGCTACCCAAGCATGGACTGGACCCATGCATACACTGACGGTTCTGTAACAAACACTACACAGAACGGAGGGGCAGGAGCATTCCTGAACCTACCAAATGGCAGACAAATAACACTGTCATTCGCTACTGGTAAGTACACAAGCAATTTCAGAGCGGAGGCAGAGGCACTGAGGGCGGCAGTGGAAGAAATGGTGACACACAAAGAAAATGAAAGCCATAAAGTCCTGCTTACAGATGCTCTCGCCGTAGTCACAGCGCTAAAAAGCCAGAAAAACACTGAGCTTAATGACTTAAGAGCAGCACTCTGCAAACTGTGCCAGCAGTCCGCACCAAAAAGGGTAGTGGTACAGTGGGTCCAATCACACTGCAACATCCAAGGCAACGAGGAGGCAGACAGACTGGCAAAAAAAGGTGCAAGACTACCACAAACAGATACTAGTATGACGTACGAAGAGTCAAAACGGCTTATCTAAGCCAGATACATGACCAAATGGGAAACCGAATATACTGGATACTGGTTACACCAAAAACGATGCCTATTACCAGTTGAACCGAAGAGAGCAGGTCGTTGTCTTCAGACTTCGCACTGGCCACAATAGACTGAGGTACCACCTATTCAACAAATTGAAGATAGGTGGTACCGACGAATGCCCGTGCGGTACCGGTAAAATGACCGCTGAACATCTGCTGCAGAACTGCCCAACATACGAGGATCAGAGAGAGCAGATGTGGCCATCACCAGTGGAACTGCAAGACAAGCTCTATGGCAGTGGCGACAGCCTCAGGATGACCGCCGCTTTTTTCGAAAAAATAATGGTTACTGTCTGACTGCGTACGAAGAAGAAGAATAATTTTGTAATGAAATGTGATGTACAGATGTCTTATTCATCTTTAGACAACTAAGAAAAATAACAATATAATATGGCAACCATTTAAAGGTAATATTTATCAATCAGGAGAAAGGTTTTGATAAAGTAAACAAGAATTAATTCTGGCCAATATTAGAGGAGGTTCTTGTGCATTAATTCATCCATTCTGAACTGGTCATGGAGGAGAGAATAGACTGAAAAAACAAAGCCAGTTATGGAAACATTGACAAACAAAACAAAAGCTAAAGGCTTTAGAAAAATAAGTGCTTTGGAGAAACAGCAGAATGACACATTGGAGTAAAAGACACAAGGAAGTTACACAGCTTCAATATGATGCAATTTTTCCTTACTCTACACAGATTAAAACCAATTAATCAAATTTATTTATTCTATGTGCATTCAATTTGTATGTTCAAATATCAGTAACATTATATAGAATCTGTCAAATCACAACAATTATAAATACAAACATCTATGATAAAACAATAAGAAAAATTTTATAACTAATGTTTTCCTTACAGCTTCTAAGTAATTTATGTCAAGTTATGTTATGCTTAGCAGAAATGACATAATGGGCATCTTGGCAAACCCATAGGTGCTAAGTGTCTTTCAACAGATGATGAAAGGTATGGATACAGATGATTTCTGTAGCTCACTGGTTATACTCTCAGTTCTGTTTTTGCAGGCATCCTCCCTGTTCAACCAACATTTGACTAAAATCCTGCAATTTGTGTATAGTCGACTCATTGATTGCAGTGCCATTATCTAAAAGTCAGTAATTATTTCCTATCAGTATGTCACCTTCATCCTTATTTAATGTTGAAATTAATGTTATTATTTATGAACGTTTGATCACTCTCATTTCAGAAATAGAGAAATGAATACAGAACATAAACAAGATTGTTTGAGTATACATTGACATTTGATTGTTCAGACAACAGTCAAGCCAAATTCAACAACATTGTTACATTTAATTAATAATTGTGTGTGATTATATGTATATATATATAGAGATATGTCTAAATGATTGAAATACTAATAGTATAGCACAATAAGTTTGGCATAATAAGGGGACCCAGTGGTTTCGAGGTAAAGTGTTCGCCTCGGTTGCTGAAGGTAGCCGGTTTAAATCACGGCGGAGATCAAGATTTTTTACGTGAATATTTCCCTTGATTTCTGAGTAGTGAGATCAGGCACCTGTGTGTAGTGGCGCACACGTTAAAAATACCTTAGCAGTTGAAAATCGAAAAGAGTAGGCCTAACGACCGCTGCTTGGACAAAATTCAAGTGAAAAATCTATTCTAATTATTCTAGGGATATTCGCCCAACAGAGAATATGCTGCAAAAAGAGGACTGCATGGCCATAACTTCAGTTCTTGGTTATGTGGTTAGCAGAGCGACTTAGATGGCACCTAACAGGCTGCTGGTCTACCTTGCTCTAATTTACGCTTCCACCTCCACAAGTCTAAAACAATAGGTGATCATATATTCTAGGGGCTAACAAATGTTAGAATTGATCTGGCAAGTCTCCAGCAAATTTTTGCATGCCGAAATAAAAATATGAAACAAAGGAGGTCACATCTCCCCACGACGTCTAACGACATAATTGGACTGAAGATAGTATGAGTATGGTATAGGATAACAGAGTGTGTGAGTTGTGTGAAAGTGCTTATATGTAAATATATATATATTGATATGCCTAAATGATTTAAATACTAATAGTATAGAATAATAAGTATGGCTGCGACCAGACGAAAGACAGAAACAAAAATTAGCGTTACCAATAACAGAGTGTGCGAGTTGTGTAAAAGTGTTGGTGTTAGTGTAGGAATAAATGCAATGTTGGAAGAGGACAGAAAAATTATTTGTAGGTTGTACAGAATAGAAGAGAGGCAGGCTTGAATGGAATGAATAGGACAAATGAGAAGAGATGGGGTGAGTTAGAAAAGAGGCAGAAAATAGAAGAGAATGAAAAGAAAATTGAGGATATATTAAAGAACCTGCATTTGTGTAGTAGAGATGATATGGTAGAGAGTGTTGCAGAGAAGAATACAAATATAAATGAGCGTTCTGTGTTGATAGTAGGAGACTCAATGGTTCAAGAGGTTGGCAAACATCTGTCAAAACAACATAATATGTTTGAAAAAATTGATATTGGTGGTGTTAAAATTAAGGATATAGAGAGGAAGATAAAGATGATAGGTGACAGAACAAACAGTCATGATGTGGTAGTGATAGGTACAAATAATCTCAAGAGAAATGGTACAGAATTAATAATGTAAAGATACAAGAGTCTGTTGAGGACACTTGAAAAAAAAAAGTATAGGAAAGTCACCATGATGGGTATTTAGGACAGAGTAGATGGGTCAGACTATCAATGCAGTAAGAAAATAGATATCAACCTCAGGTTGTGGAAAATGTGTACAGATATGGATATAGATTTTATTGATGTGAAAATAGACAAATGTAAAATACTGGACAGGAAAGGTTTCCATATAAATGAGATAGGGCAGCATGTTGTAGCAAAGTATTTGTTTAATCATTGTATTTAAAAATTAAAAGCTAGTTAGGCCTATGAAGTATGAGACTAAACATAGGCCTAAAACAGGGTGCCATAGAGGAGGCAGTCAAAGGAGAGAGTTCGAGTCAGTGAAGTGTGAAATCAGTAGTGGAAAAGTAAATACAAAAATGATAAAGCAACAGCAAACATTGGAAAATCCACAAAATGACAAACTAAAATGCTTTTATGTAATTGTGAGAAGTATAGTCAATAAAAGAGAAGAATTGGTACTGTATGTAGAAGAATAATAACCAAATATAATAGGATTAACATAATCATGGACATATGAGGACATTGTGGATAGTGATCTTGTTATAGAGGGATATTCAACGTTAAGGAAGGAAAGGGTATTTGGAGATAAGGCTAGGAAGGTGGCATTTTATTATACTATACGAATTCAGCAAATATAACTATACAAGATGATCTATCATCTGGCAACAAAAATGAAAGTGTAAGGGGAGTAAAAGTTAGTGGGGGTGAAAAAACAGTAGTTGGAGTATGCTACAGATGACCTTCAAGAGGAAGATGAGGAGCTCATTAGCAACATAAAAAAGGCTAGTGCAGAGAAATTATTATTATTGGGGGATTTCAATTTTCCTGAAATAAAATGGGATATCGCAAAAGCATTTGTAGAGTCAAATCCTTTTGCGAAGTGCATAACTGACAATTTTTTTATCCAACATGTAGAAAAAGCTACCAAGGCAAAATCATACTCCACCTAATATTTACTTCAGAGAAAATATGATTGAAAACGATATCGTTGGGGAACTGTTTGGTTCAAGCGACCATCAGATCATCGATTGGAATCTTATAGCAAGGAGATAAGTAAACATAACCTCGCGAGAAAATGACTACTCTAAGACATATGTTCAGAAGGTGAAAGAGACAGCCAGTAACATAATCTGGAAAGATATTGTCAGAGGTACAGATGTTGAACAAGAGTGGGAGAGTTTCAAAACAGTTTTAGAGCAACTAAAAGTGAAATGTGTTCTATATAGGGAGGTAAACCCCAAGCATAAAAGTGGATAACTAGATTTAGTTAAATGTAGAAGAGCTAAAAATAAATCATGGAAAAAATATATGAAAGGAGGTAAATCAAAAGAAATATATTTAAAATATTTGGACAAGCAAAACATAGCTCAGAAAGTGAATAAAATAGCAAAAAACTTGCTAATATGATTAAGACTGATAGTAAAAGCTCTTTTTCTTATGTTACAAATAAACAAAGAACGAATGACAAAGTAGGTCCTCTCATATTTAGCACAGGTAAAATAATAAGAAAAAATAAGGAGACTGCTAATCTACTAAATCAATACTTTGGCACAGTCTACACAAAAGAGACTGCTCCAAGATCCCAGAGCTTATAGGTATTTTCAAATGTGAAATGGATATATATTAAAGACCAACTAGCAAAACCATTGGCTATGTTATGTTCTCAATCACTTGCAAAAGGGATTGTTCCAAGAGATTGGAAAGATGCAGCAGTGATCCCCTTATTCAAAAAGGGAAAAAAACTAGATCAAGCAAACTATAAACCGGTGAGTTTAAGGAGCATAGTCTGTAAATTGTTAGAATCAATAATCAAAGAAAACATTGTAATGCATCTAGACAGGTTTAATCTAATCAGAAATAGTCAGCATGGGTTTACTAGAGCGATATCGTACTTAACAAATGTATTGGTATTCATGGAGGGGGTTACTAAAAATTATAGATAAGGGGGAACCAGTGGATGTTATTTATTTAGATTTTGCAAAGGCTTTTGATGGAGTACCTCATAAAAAATTATTTTAAAAGTTAAAATCACATGGAATAGGTGGGGAAGTTGCCGAATGGATTGAAAAGAAGGCAGAAAGTGGGCATTAATAAGGAGTACTCTGAGTGGTGCGAAGTAAAAAGTGGAGTGCCACAGGAATCGGTTTTGGGACCAATATAGTTCTTCACAAATATAAACGATTTGGACATTGATATAGGATCCATGATGGCTTAATTTGCGGACGACACAAAACTATATAGGAGTGCCTCATCTATGGCAGAAGGGGATATATTGAGGTCGGATTTAGATAAAATTCAAGACTGATCTGTGAGATAAAAAATGGAGTTTAATATAGATAAATGTACAGTCCTCCACATGGATAGATCCAATATGGAACATAATTACAGAATGGGGGAGAACAATATTAGAATGATAGATAAGGAAAGGGACCTAGTGGTTATAATAGAGAATACAGGTAAAGTGAGTAAGCAAGTCCAGGTAGCAGTGAAAAAGACAAATGTATTGTTAGATATGATAAAAAGAAAAATTAAACATAGGAGTAAGGAAGTGATTGTCAAACTGTATAAAGCATTGGTTACACCTAGTTTGGAGTACTGCATACAGGTGTGGAGTCCTTATCGTAGAGAAGATATAAACATGCTGGAAAGGATACAAAGAAGAGTGACGAAATGGATAGTGAGATTCCAGAATTACAGTTATGAGGAAAAACCGGCCTTCAGTGTCTAGAAAAGAGAAGAATTAGAGGTAACAATACAGGATTATTAGGTAACCACAGGAAAGGTTAAATTAGACTATAACAAGTTTTTTCAAAATACAACCACAACAACAACAAAAGGGCACAGATACAAATTAACTAAAGAAAAGTCCAGATTGAATATTAGGAAATATTTTTTTAGTTAGAGAGTGGTGAATGCTTGGAATGCATTGCCCCAGGAGGTAGTGGAGGTACGGACAGTTAATGCATTTAAGAATAGATTGGATGCGCTTAGCTTTTACAGCAGGGTAATGCAAATGTAGCTGGTTGTATACAGACTCTGATGAGTCTAAACCAGTATAAAAACATTAACTTAAGTTAAGTTATTACTGCACTGGTACGGTCAACATAAACAGCAGAAATTTATCAAGGCAACAATATTGTCCTTTTCACAAATGAAATAATTTTTAAACAAAGAAAACACATTCCTATGCATGATGTTCAGAGATAAGGGCTAAAAAAACCTGCTTGCTTGTCTCTAGTGAAGCCTCGGTGAACACCAAGCATTTAACAAGTCGTTCTGGTGTAGTTATAAGGATAAACTATTAATGATTGATGACTACAACTAACCTCATAAATGGGTGTGATAAGGTTGACCAGTGTGTCACAACATATGGTACTTTACTAGAAGAACAAGGCAATAATAATTATAATATAATAATAATAATGTTTGCTTAGGCGTCTGAGGCCCGTTGCGTCGGTTGGCCACATCCATGACCCTCAGCTGTGGTGTGGTTCCAGGCCTCGTCAAGGGCGGAGGAGGTTGCTACTTGCTGGAGCCGTACTGTTTGGGGACAGCCTCTTCTGCGCCTACAGCTGGTCGGGAGAAGATTTTTGGTGCTGAGTAACGACTTGTGTAGTATCTTGTGAGCAGGGGTTTCCTGGTCCAGCCGTACACATGACTGAACAAAAAAACTCGGCGCCAGTCAAGTGTTTCTGAGATTGGGTAGTATCCTGTTTTAGCAGAGACCTCCTCATTGTAGGATACGCCGCTGGTTACGCATGTGAAAGGCTTCATTCTCAACATGTTATGTTTCAGCGATATTCAGGTTTCGGAGCCGTAAAGCAGGACTTGGAACACGCAGGACTGGTAAATGCGGATTTTTGTCTCAAGAAAGATCTTGCCATTACTCCACACACGTCGGAGGTCGTGCATAGCAGACCCAGCTAGTCCGACCCGCCTTAACATATCGGGATTGCTGCACCCATTGCATGATATCATGCTACAGAGATATATGAATTCGTTGGTGCCCACCGCAATGTGACCTTGAGTTTCAATACCCTTGCGTGCTGTGTCGGAAATGACGTTCTGAACTTTGGTCCTGGCCATAGATATAGACAGGACTAGTGAGGGCGTTTCACTGTTTAACATTCCAGAGAGTGCTGCAGCGCAGATCTGCCTGTGCTGAACAGAACAATGTCGTTCGCGTAAACGAGATCAGTCAAGATTGACTGATCAATAGCTATACCCTCCTGATGCACACTGAGGAATTCAAGAAGCCAGTTGACTGCTTGGCAGAATAGGTAGGGGGCAAGAACACATCCCTGTCTGACACCCGAAGGCATGGGGAATCTGTCAAGAGAGTGCCACCCAATCGTATTCTGGCGCCTGTGTCCCTTGTGTAGATACTTGATTAGGTTTAACAACGGGGACAAAGTGCCTATTCCATAGAGGGGTTTCCATAAAGCCGGCCGATCAACCGAGTTGAAGGCGGATCAAGTCCATGTATTTAGCATACAAGGGACGATTGAAGGGCCCATGCAGTTTGGCGAGGAGGCGCAGAGCAAGAATAGCGTCAGTTGTAGAACGACCCTGGGTGAAGCCAGACTGTTCTGGCTGATGTTTTGTGTTCCAGAGAGTCTAGCCATTAGCACCTGGACAAACACCTTCTGCGGTAGTGAGAGTAGTGTTTTAGGCCTGCAATTACTGCAGTCTTTGCGACTCCCCTTGCCTTTGTACAGGGAGATGACAATTCCATTGCGCCAGTAAGCCGTAACATGTCCCGTCCTCCATACTTGCAAGAATAAATGATGAAGGGCAGAGCTGATCGGGTCGATCAGATGTCAAAGACGCATTTCTGATGCACTCTGGTGGCCTTCAACACAGAAATGGTGTGGACTTATTCATAAGACCCCCCCACTCAGAGACAGTATGGTATCCTGGCACGCCATCTCGGAGAGAATCCTCGTGGCACGACTGAAACATAAACATAGTCATCACACAATAATAGTCGCCTACGCCCCCACAGACGAGGTTTAACCCCAGGCAAAGGACGACTTCTACTAGAATCTGATCAATGCCTCAGCCAGAGTTCCTCCATATGATGAATTCATCCTACTGGGTGATTTCAACGCAGTTTCAGGGTCCCCGTGTAGTGGTTATGAATCAGTCCTGAGCTCGTTCGGCAGTGGAAATGCAAATGATAACTCGCATAGGTTTCTGTCAACAAGGAAATGGTGGAAGAAAATTTTCTTTTGAAATTTTGAAGAAGCTCAGCTGAATTCCTTTTTCTTTTTCTTCTTTTGCGTTCGTTTTCAATCTCTCGCTACCAAACCCTGAATAGGGCTTTGCAAGTAGCAAGATGTTGTCCGGAGAACAGAATGCGGTGTGTCGCTAGTTTACAGCTTGGCTGCAATATTTGCACCTTTCGATTCGACACATCCGTCTTCTGCAGGCTGAATTCCTTTGTTTTGTATGCCCTGATCAGGTCTGCAAACACATTAAAACAGCCCTATCTAGCATTTAAAACGCAATTAATAAAGAAACTTTGCCTTGACGCAGCTGAAGAGACATCTAGTATACAGGTGGAACCTTAAATCAGCAACCATTCAAACAGACAGTGGAAAAAGAAACGTTATCAAAAAATCTACACTGTGTCGTCAATGTAATGTGAGAGTTAGGACATCATTTTTTTGTCAAGGATGCCCAGACCAGCCATTCCTTCATACAAATCACTGTTTTAAACAGCATCATTAAAGTAAATGTAAATTAAAATCAGCTGTACACATATCATTTTGTTTCTCAGAATTTGTGCCATTTTATTTTTCAATTTACCAAACGCTGCCCAATGGTCATAATAATTGTATTTCTGCTACAATATTGTGTAAATATGAATATATTATGAAAAGAAAGAAGTTATGTGTGCAAACATTGTTAAGGACTCATTTGAATGAGATCGTAAGTAAAGATTTTATTCTAAATTATTTCTTGTTTTTATTTTTGTTTACTCATTACAGCACTTTTTAACTTAACTTAACATCTTTATACTGGTTTAGAAGACCCTGCAAAGTCTGTATACAACCAGTTACATTTACATCACCTTGCTCTAAAAGCTATGTGCATCCAGTTTATTCTTAAATGCATTAACTGTCCCCGCCTCCACTACCTCCCCTGGCAATGCATTCCAAGCAGACACCACTCTCAGACTAAAAAAATATTTCCTAATATCTAATCTGGACCTCTCTTTAGTCAGCTTGTAGCTATGCCCTCGTGTTATTGTGGGTGGCTGTATTTTAAAAAACTTGTTATAGTCTAATTTATCCATTCCTCTGATCATCTTATAAACCTGTATTAAGTCACCACGAATTCTTCTCTCTTCAAGACACTGTAGGCCAGTTTTTCTGAGTCGTTCCTCATAACTGTAATTCTGCAATCCCACTATCATCTTTGTCGCTCTTTTTTTGTATTCTTTCCAGCATGTTTATATCCCCTCTATGATAAGGACTCCACACCTGTACACAGTACTCCAATCTAGGTCTAACTAAAGCTTTATACAGTTTTACGATCACTTCCTTGCTCCTATGTTTAATATTTCTTTTTAACATATCTAACATTGCATTTGCCTTTTTCACTGCTACCTTAACTTGCTCACTCACCTTTCCTGTATGATCTATTATAACCCCTAAGTCCCTTTCCTTATCTATCTTTCTAATATTGTTTTCTCGCATTCTGTAATTATGTTCCATATTGGATCTACCCATGTGGAAGACTGTACATTTATCTACATTAAACTCCATTTGCCAGTATACAGACTTTTGCATGGTACTTTCAGTGTACAGACATCTGATAAGACTATTTGCAAAAAAGAGCAGTCATTCCTAAACATTTTGATATATTAAACATGATCAAGTAATGAAAGATAGCAGATATATGAATAAATTTGTTACATCTGTTAGGTGTGAAAATTTGTGTTGAAAAATGGGTGTGTAAAGCGTTGATTTTGCTGCGTCCACTTTAATTAACCTCTTCCCCCTCATGTTTATTACCTTGAGTTGGTAAGGGGATTTGCATGTTTCAATGATACCAAGAGCTATCTAAGGGAGGAGAAAATTTCCAGAAAGGTCCCCAAAACTTGACAGGCCTAGGGGAAGAAACCAGACTAGAAATGGACAATTTCCCTAGAGTAAAATAGATTGGACCACTTAGATCCATAAAAAAAAATGCTGGTTACTGTCACATTGACAACCAAACAAAAGCAAATGGCCTCGGTAAAGAAAGGGCCTCAGAATATGAGAACTATGACGCAGTATAGTAATGGGATATTTTAATACTAACATAGGAGCAAAAATAACGGGACATTAACAAATAATGAGGAGACGTGGATTGCGTCAAATCAATGAAAATGGAGAAATATTCTTAGATCTGTGGGCTTTAAACAAAATGGTCATTGGGGGCAGTGTTTTCCTACACAAAAGCATCCACGAAACAACATGGAGATCACTGAATCATAGAACAGAAAACCAGATTGATTACATCTGCGTTAACCAAAACTTTCATAACTGCTAGATGTAAAAGAGGAGAGAGGATGCATATTCAGACCACTACATGCTAATGGGCACACTGCAGCTCAAGCTCAAGAAGTATTTAGAAAATGAGATAAAATGAAAGAGGCATAATGTACATCTTTTATATGATAACGTAACAGAGATAGAATATGGTCTGAAACTTAATAACAGACACACAAAAATAGAAACAATGGAAATTGGTTGTCATTGTAAAAACAATGAACAGAAGAAGGGTGAAACACAAAGGAGCTTGCTTGAAAAAGTCGAGTGACCTGATCATGAACAAAGACACAAGCAAGTTGTGGAACTTGGCAGAAATTCTTAACGAAGAAACAAAAACAAGATCCAGAATGACCGATAAATCACTATGAAGGAAAGATGGCAGCAAACATTCTGGCATATTATTACAATGAAGAAAGCACCACAACACTCTTAAAAGCATAAAGTCAAGCACTCTAAACAGAAATTAAAAATAAGCTGAAGCACCAAAACTGAGACCAATGCATGAAGTCATTCTTCACAATGAACAAACTAAATGCCTCTATAATGAATCTACAGAGTAAGAAAGCCCCAGCAAAAGTTTAATCAGTTAAATATCAAATTTGCACGAAAATGGACAAATGGATCTGCCACTATCTACGATTACAGAACCGCTAGGGTCCAAGTTCAATGAAAGACTAGCAGAAAGATGACTTTAGAACAAGCAGTGCCCCAAGGTGAAGTCTTGTCCCCCACATTGTTCCTCACATATATAAATGACACAATAATGAATTTCTCAAAGAGTACACGCAGTTGTGTTTATGCAGATGACTTAGCTTTGTGCACATCTGTAGAAAAAAAAAAATCACACAAACATTCTGATGCAGAACACACTATTATCTTTGGAGGAGTGGGCCAAGATATGGTTAATGAAGATAAATGAGGGGGGAAAAACCTACTTATAACCAAACCGCATATCTCATATTTATGGCTGAATGGTTTAATGCTTCACCTGGATGAACACCCTAACCATTTGGGTATTACCTTTGATAGGTGTCTGACATGGCAAACAGTTTGTGCGAAATCTGATTCAATCAAGACAACGAATGTCCATCATGAAAAAACTTGATTTCACTTCATTGGGAGCAGATGCAAATATTCTTTAGAAACTCAACTGGATATGTTCGACCAATCATAGAATATGGTATTTCGGTGTGGGCAACTGCACAAAATGCATGAATATAGTTTTCTAATATGCTGTTTAAAAAAAGTGTTACAAATACTTAGTTTGTTTTCCTTGCAACATTGGATCAGTCTTTCTCCTCTTTGTCCCAATTACATATTTTCCAACAATGTTTGTATATTCTCATTTTCCTACTTTAGCTTTCACGTTGCCCATATCATCATTATCATCATCATCATTGGCAAATCAGTCCCTTTAGATCATGCGTGTGATTTTTGTCCAGCTCTGTCTCTTGTATTTCGACTCAACTATGACTATGACATTGGTACCAAACAAGTACAGGAATCCAAATACCTAGGTAGTACGTTTGCTGAAGGCAGCAGAGTAGACAGAGATTACACATACAATTCATAAGGCGGATAGTGTCCCCTATCAAATTGTATAGATTTTGAAACACCCAAGAGTGCTTCATTCAAGTAAGAGGAGACTAATAAACAAACTATGTATTCCTACATTGTGTTACCAATGTCAATCTTGGTCCTTATTAGAAACACATAAGAGTAAGATCCAGAGCTGTGAGATGCGCTGTGTACGAAGTGCAGCCAGAAAGACAATCCATGACCGAATCCGCAATACCATGCAGAGGCAGACAGTGGGGACAAACCCATTTAGTGCCTACATTGACTCCCACTAAGGAAATGGTTTGGTCATTTAGTCAGAATGCATTATAACCAGCCTGCATCAAGAGCAAATCATATTCAGGTCTCCGGTTCAAGTGCAAGGGGCAAACCTCAACGCTGGTGGATTGAGGGTGTCTCTGACACTCAGGAAGTTACGCCTAACAACAGCACAACCCTCCCACTTGGCAACAAGAAGAAATCTATGCATTCTGCCTCTCTGCTGCGCCGTATGGCAAAGGCAGTAAGACAAATGTAGAAGTAGAAGTTATGTCTGTAAAGGCCGATCTGCAAATACCAGTCCCTGCCACAGATTATACAACCATGCTGAGGAGGCTATTTTGCCGGGGGTGTCCCAATTTCTTCAGTCTTTTTTCTTCTCTCTGCAGTCACAAGGCCTATGTGAATGTTGGCAGCCACTATACTCATTCCAACTGACTGTCTCCAAACAGATCAATCTTGAGCAATTGTTTCCCAGCTCTCACATGAGGTGTTGCAAGTTTCTCTTGCATACGTTCTTGAATTCAGTGTGAGTTGCCGATTCGTCTAGATTCAATGGCCAGATGTTCATAAAAGATATTTTTTGGCATCCTCTTTTCCATGTGACAAACATGCCCCAACCATCAAAGGCATTCTTGACTCAACAGTGAGTACATACTGGGAATGTTTGCTTGCTGTAAAATTGCATAAATAGATTTGGAAAGAAAAGACTTAAAAGAAGCAACTGTGACATGAGTTACAGAGTAGTAGGGAACAGATTATCTGACTGGCTCAGCACAAATAACACCCATCCACAATATTCACATATTCTCCACCCGAAGAAAAGATCTGATATCTATCAGTGTGCCTGACATTGTGAATAAGAACAGTCAGTCTCACACAGAAAGAAAAGTTATAGCTGAGAAATACATAAAGAAACACTAGCCTAGAAACAGATGGACCCAGGTGTATATAGATGAGTCAACAATAAATGCAATGGAGAATGGAGGTGGTGGAATCTTTATGAACCTAAATAATAACACTGAAAGAATGTTTTTCAATGACAACCGAAAAATTTTCAAATGACTTAAGAGCATAGGCAGATATCTTAAAAACTGCAGCAGAAGTGCTTATGATGAATGGAAACACAGAGAAACACTATCACAAGAAACACATGGTACCTTTCACAGACTGTGGTAGCAGCACTTGGAGACAGAAAAAAATTCAGATATAAAAGAACTCTGGTAGATACTCTCTAAACTATGTTCCCAATTCAGAAAGGTGGTAATGATTCAGTGGATTCCTTCTCATAACAACATACTTGGCTATCAGGAGGCTGACACACTGGCAAGAGAAGGCAGAATTCTATCTTAACTTAATATTTGTACAACTTATTAACAGGCCAGGAAATTTATCATATGCAGATACAAGAACAAGTGGTTAGCGAAGCATCGAGGATGACAATATAATGACACTTACTACAAGCTAAACAGGACCAAACATGTGGTGATTTTCAAACTCCCACAGCCCACAAAAGGTTACAATACTATCTATTCAACAAGTTTAAAATAGGACATACAGATGAATGTGTCTGTGGCACTGACAAAATGACTGCTGAACATTTGTTGCAGAAGTGTCCAACATCACAGTTACAGAGAAGGCACATTTGACCAATTCCCATGCCAATTCAAAACAATCTCTAATGAGATCCAGCTGACCTGATGAGGATTACTACTTTCTTTAGAGATATTCAAGCTGACGTCTGAAAGTGTACGAAGAAGAAAAAAAAAATAAGACACAATAGGACACAATATTTCAATAAAGCTCGCGATTAAAATATAGGATTCAAGAAAGTTCATCATAAAGAGTGGATTGTGAATTACAACAGAGACTTTGCAAAAGATTGAGGAGAGAAGAAGTAAGAAAGTCACCTCTAGAAACACCTACTATCCCGCCAGCAGCAGAAATACTAGATTTGAATTGTGACCCACCTAGTAGAACAGAAATGTTAAGGGTCATTTTAAAGATTACGAGAGAAAAAAACAGTGGTTGAAAAGAGTGGCATTAGAAGCCATTCTAGCAGATACAGAGAAGGCCACAAATTTTTGTTCAGGTGCTAT
Source organism: Ariolimax columbianus (assembly GCA_036924085.1). Taxonomy (NCBI): domain Eukaryota; kingdom Metazoa; phylum Mollusca; class Gastropoda; order Stylommatophora; family Arionidae; genus Ariolimax; species Ariolimax columbianus. The sequence continues at coordinate 53,702,639 of JAVGWX010000013.1, forward strand.
CTCTGCATCGAAGGTCAGCTGCAATGGCTCTCCAGAGTACTGTATCGCTTGTCATAATTATGCAATCTGAGAGGCTTTTTCCAGTCCATCTCCTGATGGTATCCACCCACTTAAAGCATTATCTGCCATCCACCCAACCCTCCTGTATGGTCTTCAACAAGGAGGTATGTCTTGTTATATGATCAAAATAACATAACTAACCTTGATTTCGGTCATTAATTCTCTTTTCACCACAAATATACTTTACCAATCATTCAAAAGGTTTTAGGAACAAGATAAGGAGTGGAAGGAAGGTCTTCTGATTAAATTGCCCAATAAATATTGACTCATTATGGAGTAAGCAATCATCTAATCAACCAATGCAAAAGTATTTACACTGATAGCCAGTGCTTTGTTATTACAATAACTAGACTCTCCAAAAGATTTCATATCAAATCTGAAGTATGGCAAGGATGTGTGCTATTCACTTTGTTGTTTATCACATATGTAGATCACAGCCAATACAAGTGAAGGAAAAAATATTGGTGAACTCTTAAATGAACTTCTTTTCGCAGATGATCAAATTATCACAGCAACTTTAAAAATATAATTGCAACAACATATTGACAAACTAAATACAACATGCAAAGAATACAGCATTAAAATCAATGTAGAAAAAAAACTGAGGTCATGAAAATTTCTAAAATATCTTACAAAGCAGAAAATCAAACAAGTGAAAAATTTCACATAGGGATCACTTTTTAAAGCAGATGGAAGAATCACAGTGGAAATCCAACAAAGATGCAATAAGACAAATCCGAATCAGGAAATTAACACCAATATTTACTTGCAAGCAAATGACAATAACTACCAAAAGAACTTTATTCAACACAATTTGCGTCCCAACACTATCCTATCAATGTCAAAACTTGACACTAACATCAAATGAAAAATTACAAATCGTAACAACAGAAATGAAATGCCTGCAAAAAAAATTGAGTGTAGCAAGGCAGAATCAGAAACGATGGCATCAGGATACTGGTAGAAACAACACTAGTATTAGACAACTACATCAAAAGAAAGTAACTAAAATAGTTTGCCACGCAACAAAATTACTACCACAGAGCACCACCCACCCAAATGTGCCTCCTGATGAAGATGATTGATATTGGAGTTCATGGCATGACGTACAACTGGCTAAAATACTTCATGACTGAGAGAACGATCCAAATTGAGATTGTGGATGTGATCTTTAAAGTCTTAGAGAAAGGATTGCCTCAAAGCTCATCCTCTAGCTGTACTGTTTTCCAGAATTACATAAATGACTTGTCTAACCATATCAAAGCTTAAAAAGTTTTGTATTCTGATGATATGGAAACATGACAGTCATAAAGATGTTGAGAGTGAGGCACTATGAAGACTAAGCATAGACCTTAGAGAGACTACATGACTACTAATAAACATGGAAACTGAAGATCAATCGAGACTTTGTAGAATATTTTCACTAAGAATATCAAAGTTGCCATACAAAATATAAATTTGAGATTAGAAATGCACCAATTACTAAAGTGAAGAACATTCAACATATCTTGAGTAACACTTACGAAACAAGATCATACCAACATATCTTGAGTAACACTTACGAAACAAGATCATACCAACAGGTATCTTGTAGAAAATGAGAACAAAAATTAAAAACTAAACCAATGTTTTCACTCTATCATATCAATGAAATCAAAGATGGATGTTATATGACAGAAGAAAAATAGGAAATCAGAGAGTGATTTTAAAAATATACTACTTTATATATTCCTTAAAGCCCCAGAAATTCTAACACAATTGATCAATGAAACAACAATCAAAATCTTCAAAATGGCATCTTAAAGACCTTTTTATGCTCATTCTGATGAATGGGTAAATTGTAGATATTATACACATTATCTGAGGAACTGTCTGATGCTTGTAGGGAGGTTCACTTTAACTATGATATTGAAATTATTGCATTAGTAGCTGCCTCGTATCATCAGAAGACAGTTTTTTTAAGCTTTTCCTCAAATGCCCAAAGCATTGTTATTTTTACAAAATCTAAGCAATCATACCTGGTTCCTTAGTTTTAAGGGGGCATGCGGTTTGGAAATTTATTGTTTGGGTGAAAAATATTGATTTTTCAAATTGTTCATTTTTATTAAGTTCGACATTAATAGAATCGTTTACATATAAAATAATGTTATTTTGCAAGCATATTGACATTAAAAATTCATAATAAACACTCTACCCCCTGTTCTAAAGTTGACCTACTTTAAAAAGATACAGAAAACTGATGATAAAATACAATGTTTGACACATAGCAACAGCTTTTTCAAAAAAGTATAATGGGTCGTATTATATATCATAATGACAGGGGTCCAAAGTTCTTTTCAGAATTTTTTATTCGAAAGCAAATGCTAGCTTTGTCTAAACGATACGATACTTCAAATATAATGACTGATGCGATATTTCATTGGTTTTATTATTTTTCTATTTCTGATTGGTTGAAACAGGTATCGTCCATTGGAACAAAATAGTCGCGCATGCGCAAAAGAGGTGTTTTTCAAACCATTGTCGGTCCGTCATTTTTTAATTGTGTTTAGGAACTGTTCATATCATTTAGAAACAGCAAAGTCATTTCAACAAGAGGATACAAGTAGAACAACAAGCCTGCTCCCCAAAAACTTAGAATAATTTATGCTCGAAACTAAGAGAACCTTTAAATTCAAGGTAAGTTTACTGAATTATGTTTATTGTTCACGACCACGTTCTACATTGCCTTGCAGCCTTGCAGCCTTGCTTCAATATTTAATTTTAAAAAAGAGCTCTACGCTATTCAAGAAATATTATTTTGTGTAGATTGTGTACCTAATTATTCAGTAAGTTATATATATTTAATATCTGTTATATTACTAGAGTTACGAGTACACATTTATTACTAGACATTAATAGTTACAATTTATGAATACATCGTGAAATTATAGAAAGATAGTTATTAGTTTAGTCTTAGATAAGACAGAATGTTACATGTGAGAATGTCAAACTGTCATTTATTTTGAAAATAAATTGGGCTGTTTGTGCCATGCATATGTGTGCTTTGCTAATATGAGTTTACTTGTCATCGTATTTGATATTAATGGATCATTTTCTGTATTCTAGTTCAACTGTGGATGCTGAAGTCAGTGAGCCTACAGGTGCTGCTGAAACTATAGAGCCCCCAAAGTGGCAGAGGAGAAGTGTACAAGAATCTTACTGAAGGGATACTGAACCTGAACAGTGATCAGTATACTTTAATCCATCAAAGTTTTCTACATTCTCTTGCTTCCACAGTTGGATGTAGAAATTGCAGAAGGAATAATCTACAGTTGATTACAAAATAACCACATGGTCTTGTTGTTCTTATATAGATTCTCTGTCCGGATTGTGAGTCAGACTGGTCAGAATAAACAACATGACATCAACTGTAGGACAGTAATTGGTTGTAATGACAATGGTATTGGCTATGCAAAGTTGCAGTCATTGCTGTCCACCATGAACATAAAGAACCAGATGCACCACAAATCATTTTACAAGGTATCCAAAACTGTTAGTATTCCAGCAGAAGAAGCAATGTGTCAAGCAGCTCGTGTAGTTGCAGAAAGAGCAGCAGCTACAGGTCCCCTCCTAGGCCGTGTCAAAAGTAACACATGGCATCCTATCATCGTTGTGTCTTAATACGGTACATGGCAAAAACGTGGCCTTTCATTGCACAACGGAGTTGGTGTTGCCATTGACATTGACAGTCGCCTAGTTTTGGATACTCAGGTCATCAGCAATTATTGCAAAATATGTGCAGTTGGTCCAAAGCCAGGTTCTTCTGAGTTTATGAATTGGATACAAATGCATAAACCTCAATGCCAGCAGAATGTAGATTGTTCTTCAAATGCAATGCAGATTGTGGCAGCAAGGATTATTTATTCAAGGTCAGTTGACAAAATATCTCTGATTTATAGCACTATGCTTTGTGATGATGATGCAAAGGCATTCAATGCAGTCCAAAACTCTAAATGCTATGACATTGAGATAAAAAAAAAGAGGAATGCATCAACCACATAGCGAAAAGGATGTTTAATGCTCTTAGCAATTTGAAGAAAACAAATGAGTCACTAAATCTAACTGACCACATCACCAATCGAACAAATTACAAACACATATGCCAACAATTTAAAAGACAATGCCCCTGATGTTACAAAAATAGACTTTGTCCAGAGGGTGAAAATTTCTGGTACCTCTTCCGGAGAACTCTGAAGACATGGTTCCACGAACAACATCGGCCTACATTTTTTGGCAGAAGTTGGCAGACTCATCTACTTAATTGTGACAAGGCTGAAAGATACAAATCTCCTCCTGCAAAAATGGGTACACAGAATGCCAATGAAAGTTTCAACTCATTGATTTGACAGTGCTGCCCTAAAACAACATTTGCTTCACTGTCAGCGGCAGAGACGGCAACTTCCTTTGCCACTCTATCTGTCAACTGTGGTCCTGTAGGGCTAAAAATGGGAACAGACAGAATTAGACTGGAATGGGGTGTTGTAAATCACATACATGCTACTCAAATGCTGAACAAAAAATACTATGATTCAAAAAGACGAAAATTGGGTATATCAAAGTGGAAAAGGAAAAACCTTAAAAAAATGCGTATTGGACGAGAACACCAGCACAAGTTAGCAGAAGGTGAAACATATGTTGCTGGTGCATTTAACAATTAATTGTATTTGCAAATGACTATGTATATGTTGCTTAATTAAAAAAACAATGTAAGAATACATTTTTTTGTTATTAAACTTATTTTTATTTGCTTTCAAAGTTTAAAATTGAATTATCTCAAAATCTTTTTTCCCCATTTGTTATGTATCTGAAACCCTAAAATCTCAGCTAATATAGATGTTGGAAAAATGCAATTTGGTGTGTACATTTCTCATACACTCTTGTTGGTAATCTTTTAAAGAAAAGCTAAGTTGGTCAAAGATATTGTATTAAAATACATTTTTTGTGCCAAATGTTGATGTATTTTGTCTACTTTTTATGGAGCTCAAATAGAAAAATAAATATTTTTGAACCTTTTTCATAAAATAAATATGCCCTTTCCCTAGAACTATGCTTAACATTCATGGATCATTCATATTATTTTTAATACATATGTTGTTTTTTTAAATTGAAGGTATTTGCAAGCAAGCATTTTTTCAAGGTCACCGCAGTTATCATGGCAACCGAGTGTTTTTTTTGTTTTTTTTTAAACCTGCAAATTTATCTACCATCATAGCCTAACATTACCATTATACAATATTTGGTCTGATTTAATTAATTTTAAAAAAAAAGTTTTTAGGGAGCGTGACCCCTTAATACATTTGGCTTCACATAGCTCTTTTGAAGAAAACGTGTTGGAGTTGCCACCACAACCACATACCAAAACTCGCGACATGTTCCAGACACTTTTTCATAATTCCAGTATAAGCTATAATTTTTACAAGTTCCCGCATGTTTTGGATGTTCACAAGGAGCTGAAATATAGAATGATGAATAGTTTGTTTCAGTTCAGTTCAGTGGCCATCTCCACATCGAAGGTTGGCTGCAATAGATCTCCAGTGTATTCTATCTCTTGCCGCAACCTGATAGTTTTTTTTCCAGATCTCTCCTGATGTTATCCACACATTTAAAATGTTATCTGCCTCATGGATGACTGCCTTTCTCCCTACCCTTCAGTACAGTCTTCAACAAGTAGGTATGTCTTGTTATATGACCAAAATAACGTATATGTCTAATCCTGATTAATTCACCCAACTTTTTTAATACCTCCAAATTTGTTTTCTTCTCTTTTCAAGAAATGTGACCCAATCCTCGATATACGGATATTTCTAAGGCTTCAATACTCTTTTCCAATTTGTTATTCATTATCCTTGTTTCTGCATCCTAAAGTAGTGACAAGTATACATAACACTTGACAATTCTCATTTTCAAATTCTGATTTATCTGTTTGGATGTGAATATGTGTCTCATGTTGTCGAATACCATCTTGGCCATACCTGTTCTTTTTCTGATTTCTATTTAACAGCTGCCTTCTTCCGTTATTATATGACCTAAATAGCAGAAACTTTGTACCTGTTCAAGTAGTTGATCTTTTATTTGTATTTGCATACATGGTTTCTTGCTACTTTTCCCAATTATCATAGTCTTTGTTTTCTTTATGTTTATTGTCTAATCCAAACTCTTGACTTATTGTGTATGTTGTTATGAAGACATGCAGTTTTTTTTAAGGTCAGCAGTCTTGCCCGTTTCTTTAGGAATGCTTAGCGTTTGATAATATTGAATTTCCTTCAACACAACAGAAGATTCATGCTCAGTGAACTTGACTGAAATTACTTTTAGTATTTATGTCTGTCTGATCACTCTCAGTTCAGAAGTAGAGAAATGAATACAGAACATGATCAAGATTTTTTGAGTATACATTGACATTAACATTTGATCGTCCGGACAACAGTCAAGACAAATTCAACAACATTGTTACATTTAATAAAAAATTGTGTGTTTATATGTGTATATATATATATAGATATGTCTAAATGATTGAAATACTATAGTATAGCATAATAAGTATGGCTGCAACCAGACGAAAGACAGGAAAAAAAATTAGCATTATCGATAACAGAGTGTGCGAGTTATGTGAAAGTGTTGTTGGTGTTAATGTAGAAATAAATAAAATGTTGGAAGAGGACAGAAAAATTATATGTAGTTAGTGCAGAATAGAAAAGAGGTTGTCTCAAATGGAATGCGAGATTAGGACAAATAAGAAGAGATGGGATGAGTTAGAAAAGAGGCAGAAAATAGAAGAGAATCAACAACAAAAAATGAGGATATATTAAAGAAGCTGCATTTGTGTAGTAGAGATGATAAGGTAGAGAGTTTTGCAGAGCAGTATGCAAATATAAAGGATGATTCAGTGTTGTAAGTAGGAGATTCAATGGTTCGGGTTGGCAAACAACTGTCAAAACCAACATAATATTTTTGAAAAAATTGATATTGTTGTTGCTAAAATTGAGGATATAGAGGAGAAGATAAAGATGATAGGTGACATAGCAAACAGTCATGTTATGGTTGTGGTAAGCACAAACAATCCACAGGACTCTGCTTTCAGCTGCGCTGCTATGGAAGTTTATGAGAGGAGTAAAAGAATAAGCAAAGACCAATAGAAGGCTTGTAGAAAAATGGCAGCAAAAGCAGAGAATAAAACAAAAGTCAGTCCTCAATCACATCTATAAGATTAAAGACAGATATCAAAAATACAAGAAACACAGAGAGCAACAAGAAAATTACCACCACATACATGTTTAAAAATGCCAGAAATTCAAACAAAACTAGCAGATAGTACAACAAGAAGTGCTGATCCAGTCAGTCTTATGAGAGCATCACAGAGAACGATTGACACCTACCCAGAAGAATGGATACATGTCTATACTGATGGATCTGCTTTTAAGGTCACCATTAAAGTGGGATATGGAGTCTACATAGAGTATCCAGACAGAACATCTGATAAGGTGTTTGATGCCTGTGGGGAGGTCTGTTCAAATTAGGAAGCAGAAATAACTTACTTACTTACTTACTTAGTCGCTCCTCTTCTACCGTGAGGTGTAGAGGTTTGCCACAGAGAACGCCACACTGCTCTATCCGCCGTCTTTTTCCTGGCCTCTTTCCAATCCACCCCTCTATCACTTAGGGACTGTCGTATGTTGTATTCCCAACGTACTTTGGGACGTCCTCTGGGTCTGCGTCCTTGACTTTTAATCTCCCATGACCGCTTTGGTATCCGATCTTCTTCCATTCTACAGACATGGCCAAACCACTGTAGTTGGGACTGCTCCACTTGTGTCTGCAGGGGTTGAACTTCAAGATTGCTACGTATTGTCTGGTTACGGATCTTGTCCCTTTTCATCACCTGAACCGCCTTTCTTAGGTACCTCATTTCTGAAGTTTGTAATTGCCTTTCTTGGGCTGTAGTCATTGCCCATGACTCACATCCATATGTCAGGACAGGCACATAGGTCGAGCGGTATACATCCATCTTTGTTTTCCTGCTTATTTCTCTTCTACTGAAGAAACCTGTTTATTGCATGGAACAGTCTACCTGCTGCTGCCCTTCGTGCAGTTAACTCCTCTTTGATTCCTCCCCTGCTGTCTATTACCACTCCTAGATATTTAAAGTTGCTGACCTGCTCCAGTGCTCGTGTTCCCAGGGTTATCTGATGTCTCTTTTCATCTCTGGCGACCACCATGGTTTTTGTTTTGGAGTTGCTGATGTGCATTCCTCTCTTCTTCAACTCTTCTTCCCAGACCTGCAAGTTGATCTGGAGATGTGCTTCGGTTTTCGTGATCAGGGCCACATCGTCTGCAAATGCTAGTTCCGATATGTAACTTGGTCTCATCTTCCAGTACCCTACTTCATACTTTTTTGTCCGTTCCTTGCAGGCTTTGATGACTTTATCCATGAGGAGTATGTAAAGGTACGGTGATAGAATGTCCCTTGTCTTACTCCGCTAGTGGTCTTGAAGTCTCCTGACTTTTGATTTGTTGTCCGCACATAATTTCTGCATGTTTTATAGAAACTCTGTATGGCAGAGATCAGGGGTCCTGGGATGTTCTTCCTTGTCAGGCACTCCCAGAGTTTGTCCCAAGGAACTTTATCAAATGCTTTCTCCAAATCCAAAAAGCAGAGATGCATCTCTTTATCATATTCAAGAGTCTTTTAACTTAGCTGTCTGAGTGTAAAGATAAGGTCTTGAGTACTTCTGTTTGCCCTAAACCCACATTGAGTGTCATCCATGTTTGGCTCTGCTAGACCTCTTAATCGCCGTTCTAGAATCCTAGAGTAGACTTTCCCGGGGACACTGAGAAGGGAAATACCTCTGTGATTTTCACAATGTCGATTGTCGCCCTTTTTAAATATTGGTATTTTTATTGCAACCTCCCAGTCTCTTGGTATCTTCTTGTGGCGCCAAGCTGCCTTGAGAATCTTCATGAATAGCATCTCTCCTGCCGCTCCCATGTATTTAACCATTTCTGGTGTTATACCATCATGTCCTGCTGCTTTACCAATCTTAATTTTCTCCAATGCTGCCTTTAGTTCTTCCAGTGTGATATTATCGTTTCCCTCCATGGCTCCCTCTTCTTGAATTGGGACTGTTACTTCCAGAGCTTGGTTTTCCTACACTCCAAGGAGATCTGAGAAATATTCTTTCCATCTGTTCATTACCTCTTCTGGGGCGGTCAACAGCGCACCTTGTTTATCTTTAACAAATTTCAGGGGACATTCCTTTTCCTTCCTCATGTTCTTTAAGGTCCTGTAGAACAGTTTCTGGTTTTCTCCAGCATTATTTTCCAGTTTCTCTCCAAATTCTTCCCAGGATTTCTGTTTGGCCTTGAGCACAGTCTTCTTTGCTTCTGTTCTAAAATTTACATATTCTTTATATTTCTTTGTTTATTCTTCTGTATTCCTAGCCCCAAGGTATTGCTTCCATGCCTTTTTCTTTTCTCGTATTATTGTTTTCACTTCTTCTGTCCACCATGGTGTACTCTTTCTCTTCTACCCTTCTTTGGTTTGACCGCATGCCTCTGCTGCAGCCTCTTTGAGGATGTCTTTGAATTTTACCCAGAGCATTTCCAAATCTTCTTCAGATTCCTCTATCCTATTGCTGTTGTTATGAGCCCTTGGTATCTCCTCTTAACATCTGGTTCTCGTAGTTTGTAAGCCTTAATTTTATTTTCTCCTCGTGTATTATGTTTCATGCTTGCTGATGGGGGTTGCCTGGCTGGATAGTGTTTTTCAATTTCTCTCTTTATTTTAACTAGGTAGTGGTTGCTTCCTATCTCTGGTCCTCTGAACACTCTAGCATCCTTTACATGCTTGAAATCAGTTTTCCCCACTATCGCATAGTCAATTATAGATCTTTCGTTTCTTGCCGGCTCGCATCTTGTGTAGGCATCGATACGCTTGTGTGGAAACCTTGTATTCTCCAAGAAGTATTTCATTATGGCAATCATCAATGGTCCTTTGAAGGAGCTCATAAAATTCATCTTTTATGTCCGTGCTCTCATCTTCGTTTGGTGCATACACAGTGACGATATCCATTTGACTATCCTCCTCTTGTAGACTTAGAATCATCAGTCGTTCTGAAATGAATTTCCATCCTTTAATGTTTGCTTTGTTGTTACTATTCACTATACAGCCAATCCCTGTTCTGGCTCGTTCACTCATGGGAACTCCGCTGTAGTATAGCATGTTGCCGTCATGGTCCAGAATGCCCTGTCCCTTTTTCTTTGTTTCTGTAAGTGCCAGGACTGTCAATTTTGCTCTCTTCATCTCCTTCATTAGTTCATGTTCTTTTCCGTTTATACTTCGTACATTCCATGTTCCGTAAATCGTGGTCCTTTTTTCTCGCCTGTTCGTCGCGGTTGAGGTCAGTCCGGTTTTCTCTAAGTTTTGACTTGTAATCTTTTTTTTTTAAAGACAAACAGGTGATTAGCCTGTTGTGTCTTTGCATGGTGGAGGGGCTGCCTCCTTACAGCCTCCCTGCCTGCCGACCCATTTTTGTCCACGGCTCCTTATTTATTCGCAGCTAACCTCCAAATTAGGAGGCCTTTCAGCAATCCGCAACCCTGCTGACGGGCCTGGTAGGAGGTAGGTTCCTCCCCCAGGAGCAGAAATAACAGCACTGGAAATAGCTCTGCACCACTTGACCACTGTATTTGATACTTTCCCATCAAAAGCCTAAAGCATTGTAATCATTACAGATTCATTATCTGCCCTTCAAGCTTTGGAAGACAGTGGTCATTGTAGGCCTGAACTTACCTAAATATCCCTAGATGCCAACCAACTTCTCACATCCTATGAAGTCAGAATAGTTATACAATGGATCCCTGGTCACTCAAATACATATGGCAGTGATAAGGCAGACAGACTGGCTAAGAAGGGAGCAAGTCAAGAACAACAATACACACCAACGATCATACAGACAGTCAAACAACTACTGAAGACTGAAACCTCATGAAAAGGAGAGACCAAAGCACCCTTTTCCGACTTTGCACTCAACACATACAACTAAACAGCCACTTGAACAGAATCCAACCAGAACATTACTCCAGATTGCCGACTGTGCGCACATCCCTATGAAACTGTTGAACATCATCTTTTTGAATGTCTGGCCCTTGCAGGTGTTAGGAAAGAGCTTCTTCCTCCGAGTCCAGACAAATGGAACACTTTGTACGGAACTAAACAACAGCTTACAAATACTTGCAGATACCACTATATGGCATTGGGCCAAAGGACAGGAGCCCATAGGCCGCTGGATTAATAACCAGCCAACCAACCGTATGAAGTTTTCTGCCATGCTGTGGAACATCTAAAGCGATTGCAGCGTTGGAGTTCAGCTTCACTACCGCATTGACAGCGGGCTATTCAATATGAAACGGTTCAAGGTCAAAACCAAAAGCCACAGGGTGACTGTGCGTGATTTACTTTATGTAGATGACTATATCTTAAATTTCAAATACGGAGGTTGATATGCATAAATGCATGGACCGGTTTGCCACAGCTTGCATAAATTTTAGCCTCACCATCTCCATCGTGAAGATAGAGGTTCTACATGAACCGGCTCCAGATATGGCCTTGCTTGCAGAAACTACTGAGGATTAGATGGTAGGACATGGTACCAAATACAGATGTGTTAGCTCGATCTGGTATGTCTAGTATACACGCCATGATATATGTGCAGCACAGCTGAGATAGGCTGGTCATGTGGTACGCATTTTGGATCAACTACTACCAAAAGAGTTGCTCTATGGTGAACTGCAAAATAGCAAGAGAAAAAGCTGTGGTCATTGAAACGGTACAAGGACACGCTAAATAGATCACTAATCCAGTGCTGTATTAACCATGAAGACTGGGAAAGAATCACCACCATTTTCACAGACAGGTGCAGCACTTTTGTTGAGGGTGTTTAGAGACATGTAGCATCAAGAAAAAAATGAGACTATACAGAGATGACTACTTTGCAAGTCGGCTCACATCAAATCGTATTCAACTTGGCGATCGGTGGTGTCTTATTTCATTGTACAAAATGTGGCAGAAATTCCAGGCACCAATTGGTTTATTTAGCCATCTTGGAACTCATGTGAACAGTGAATGTTGACAAAGTGGTTCTCATCGATTAGGATGGACAAACAACACACAGTAAATCTTTAGAAAAATTAAATGATTAAATCTTGACTTCTGTCAGGGGCCAAAATAAGAATTTTAGGAGATCAGGGAATGGGAAAAATTTGATTTTGTGAACACATTTGCAAAAACCAATGTGTCTGCTCGTCGGTACTCCAAAAAAACTCGAAAAGTTGTTGTTCAGTCGGATACTCGGAGTGAATCAGTGAATGCTATTATTTTTTGGGGTAAGTTGTTTTTATTCAGTTTTTCCATGTTTTTCAGCTCTAATAATAATAGCTGTCCTTCGTTGTCGATGAGGACCGCCGACATCATCCTTGTCACAGATTTCCCTGTTGGGTGTGGGTGCGCATGTGGCTGAACAGGCCAATGCGAGCACGAAAACATCTGCTACATATCGGGTACACGAGGTTTGTAGAAGGGGATAGTGTTCCCGCTGCTCGGGATTTCCGCGTCTCACGTCTGTTCTGGGCTTTCACAACACGGTCATCTTCACCGGCAGCTACACCCGATTTAACTGCGCTTCTCCAGTCAGATCTGTTTTGCGCAAGACATTCCCAGGTGTCGATGTCTATCTGGCAACTTTTTAGTGAGTCCTTCAGACCGTCTTTAAAACGTTTCTTTGGGTGCCCTCTCTCACGCCATCCCTCTCTCTCAGCTCGCCGTAGAGACGCTTCTTTGGGAGCCGCTCTTCTGACATACGGACGAAGTGTCCGGCCCATCCTAGTCGTGCTTTTTCTAGCAGTGCATGGATGCTGGGCATGTTAGCCCTCGAGAGAACCTCGATGTCAGTGACACGATCTTGTCATCGGATGTGGAATATTCGCTTCAGGCAACCTGTGTGGAAGTGGTTTAACCTCCTTGCATGTCCAGAGTATACAGTCCAGCTTTCGCAAGCGTATAGTAGGGTTGGAATGATGGTTGCACGGTAGACTTTGAGTTTGGTCTTGACGCTGATGCCACGACGTGCCCAGACCATCGAGCGCATTCTACCAAAGGCTGTGCTGACCTTTGCTATTCTGATCTCGACAGCATGCTGCCCAGATATGTGAATTTGTCTACGGCATTCAACGTCTGCCCGCTGACTGTAGTCTCTGGTTTTGTGTACGGCATGCCTGGTGCTGGTTGGGACATGACCTCGGTTTATTTTGGCATTTATGGTCAGGCCAAAATTTTCGCATGCGGCAGAGAACTGGTCCATTCCAACCTGCATGTTCATTTCTGAGTTGCTCATTAGAACGCAGTCGTCAGCAAATACAAGTTCCCTGATTATGTCGCCAGCCACTTTGGTTTTGGCCTTCATTCTTCTGGAATTGAGTAACTTGCCATCTGTGCGGTACTTTATGGGTATTCCAAGCTCCAATGATCTGAAGGCGTCTGTCATCGTGGCCGCGAACATCATGCTGAATAAAGTCGGGGCGAGTAAACATCCTTGTTTTGCTCCGTTTGATACTAGAAACGTTTTAGAGATTGCACCGCTGTCCAGTACACGAGCACACATGCCTTCGTGTAGCTGTTTCACCATTGTTATGAACTTGTTGGGGCAGCCAAACTTAGACATTATTATCCACAGCCCTCCTCTGTTTACTGTATCAAATGCCTTTGTCAAATCAATAAATGTAGTGTACAAGGCCTGATTTTGTTCTCTACACTTCTCTTGTACTTGGCGAGCGGCAAAAATCATGTCCACTGTTCCTCTTCCGGCTCTGAATCCACATTGGCTTTCTGGGAGGTGGTAGCTTTGTTCAAGGTGTTTGTTGAGCCTGTTTAGCAGTAAGCGCCCTAGAATCTTGCCTGCTACGGAGAGTAGCGATATTCCACGATGATTGTCGCATTCCTGACGGTTGCCTTTTCTTTTGTACAGGTGAACGATTGAGGCGTCCTTTAGCTCCTGCGGAATTTTACCTTCAGCCCACATGTGACAGAAGAGTTCAGTGATCCTTCTGGTGAGGGATGGGCCAGCTGTCTTATATACCTCTGCTGGTATTGCATCAGCTCCTGGAGCTTTTCCTATAGATAGTGAACTGAGTGCCCTGTCGACTTCCTCCTCAGTAATGACTTCATCCAACGCCAGGTTCAGTTCCACCTGCGGCATTCGCCGGATGGCCTCTTCATTTATGAACAATGGGTGGTTTAGTATTTTGCAGAAGTGGTCTGCCCATCTGTCTAGAATCTGAACCTTATCTGTTAGCAGTACCCCATCCGCACTGCGAACTGGAGTATTACTAGAGGGCTGCAGGGCGTAGAGAGCTTTCAGTGCCTCGTAAAACCGTTTTCAGCTCTATGATCATTATAATTATCAAAGGGATAGTGCATAACATTTATATCCAAATTTTTTATCACATTAAAGTAAATTTGATTTCTTTTTACATCTGTAATTCTCAACATGTATTTTCTCCTTGAATTTTATATAACTAAGTTTATGTATTCACCAAATTGCATAGTTTTGTGTATGTTGTTTCTTTTTCCAAATCCATATTTATATTATTGTATCTCCCTTTCCCTACTTTCATGTATATTTTACTTTAAACAAGCTGATAAAAATCAAAAACATGAAAAAAAAGAAAGAAAAAGTGCAATGACTTACATTTTTTTGGACAATGCGCACTGCAGCTGTCACTGTCATCAAAACGATTATCATTGCCATGACAGCCTCCATACCAAAACCTCAAGCAAACTAGTTCTTTAGTGTCAAAATACCACTTTATTGTGTAGTTTGCACAAGGACCTCTGTCATTTGGCAGCTGGCAAAAATCTGAAACATAAAATGGTTATTGTTAGTTCTGTGAATGAATACAGCCATTCATTTTAACCTCAGAAAAAGCATATCTTGTAGTTCTACCATAGTGTAAGGTTTTAGGGTTGCATAATTACTACTACTAAACTATTTGCTGCAGATGTTACAGCCGCCACACCAAAATGTCTTTGTCATAAAATACTTTGTGGCAAAATTACCACAAAGTCTGAATCTTTTAGTTCAAAACAGAATTAGATAAATTGGCATCATACCAATAAAATGACTTAACAGCAAAAATGCGGCAATTCTTTTTTTTTGCAATCACATATTAGTTATTCTTACATGAATCTTTAATTCATTTTTATTTTCATGTTCGTTCTCAATTTCCTGCTACCAAGCCCCGAACAGTGCTTTGCAAGTAGCAGGATGTAGTTTGGAGAACGATATGAGTTGTGTCGTTAGTTTACAGCTCGACTGCGATATTTGCACCTTTCAGGTCGACACATACGTCTTCTGCAGTTTTAATTCATAATTTGTCCCTTTTATGTAATGGAAAGCTGAATATACAAGCACCATAGATATACTTATTTAGAGTTAGAAAATAAAAGTAGAATGAAGGAGTTTTAAAGAAAGTAGACCACTCTTTCGTAAACTGTGATCTGGTGTGCTCATTTATTTAGGAAAACATTTGTAAATTAAAATTTGTTCATGATCAAGTTAAAAAAAACTGATCTTACCGCTTGAATAACTTAATTTCAAGCAGTTTACTGTATTCTAAAGTAGCACAAATTCGTTATTGTTGTTGTTTGCAAATGCCCACAATGAGTGGGTTACTATTTTGTGTGCCCTGAAAAGGACGTTAAATGGTGGGTCGCAGTAGCTTTCCTCACATCCAGAGCGTGCTGATGATGGGTTGACCAGAGTCCTGCAAGTGGTTGTACTATGCTTGGCTTCATCTGCGTGTCGCTCACTACTATGGCGATCATGTCGATCTCTCACCTCGTTAGCCAGACTGCCATGAAAACAGCCCATTTCCAAGAAGCGCTACTAGAAAGCTGAGGTGAGGGTCTTGGCCAGTATGTTTTGCCTGACCCTGACTAACATGTCTGATCAGTATATTTTGCCTGACCAGACGCTACTCTTCCTCTCATGCACAAATTGATAAATTTAACTATTCTCACACCAGATGAGAAACCATAGGTACTATACTTTTGATAATGGCATGCAGGTCATAAATGAGTGCCACAAAGTTTAAATAATTTCAAAATTTATAGCGAATACAAATAAGTTCTAGTAACTCTAAATATCTGTCAACGTATCAATTTTATGTCACAACAATGGGTGTCAGTGGTGCAAATACCATTTTACAGATCCAAAACAGTTCCTTAAAATTGTATGCTAAAATTATTTTCATATAAGCAGATTTTAAACAGTGTAAATTACATGACATATAATGGATGAATTCTGTTGCAAATCAAGACATTCCACAAGGTGATGTAAATGTAACTGGTTATATACAGACTCTGCAGGGTCTTCTAAACCAGTATAAAGACGTTAAGTTAAGTTAAGAAGCTTGTTTAAACCAACAAAATGTCTTGAATCTAGACTTCAAACAGCAGTAAAGTATTATATTGCTTACTTGTAATTTTCACTGCAAATGTAACTCTGTGTTTAACCACATGCTGTAGCTCAGCAGCAACATTCTACAAGGAAGACTCCTTGAGTGTAATGTATCTATTTTGTGTTTTATATTTTTATTTTTGCACCAAAATAATGATGACATCTACATAGTAAAATGAGACGGAATGTGATAGTGTGCATTATTTCCTATATTGTTGCTTGCAAACAAGCCAACAAAAATGTTAAGTTTTAGTCAACCTGTACTTCTACAGGGGTAGATGTGCAAGTCCATCTTAATACTAGAGCAAAGTAGATCCGCAGCCTGTTAGATGTATGATGCTTTTTTTTTTTTTTTTTTTTTTTCGCGTTCGCCTTATTTCTTTAATCCTCAAGGCGGTGTGCGCTGCACTGTGGTTTTTATTTTGCGCCTGTAGGCCCAGTGCATCCGACTTCAGCATGCATTTTATGTAAGGGTCTGCTTCCTCCTGCATTTTCTAAGGGTTTGCTTCCCTGGGGTAACGGCCGGTGCTGTGATGGGGATCGAACCCAGCACCTTCTGGTTGTGACTTAACCACTAGGCCACGCTGTCCCCTATGATGCTTTTAACAAACCACCTAACCATGGCTGGTGTTATGCCATGTCACACAGTCCCCACTTACTACATGCTTTCTGTGGGGCAGTGGTGCTATTCTTGTCCTTGCAATACTCAAAGACCTGGGCGGACCACTTGCACTCGGGACCTTAAAGATATTGTTTTAGTACAATTCCTTGTTTGCAAACAAATAAAAAATGTTCAGCTGAAAATACAGCAGCTAAATTTTGAATAGGGATTCATCGTTTTTGAATATGTAAGTAACTTTAAACTAGATTTCATAGATTTTCATTGTCCAGTAAAAAAGTTTAATGCTCGTAGCACTTCTTTTGAATGAATTATTGTTATAACATGTAATTCTATTGTTCTGCATCAGTCTCTTGGATATCTGTAACACCAATAAGGAATCAATTGTTCCTCATCACATGCCAAGGGGGATTGGTGTAATCATGGGGTCTCAAACTCAAATTTTTTTTAAAGTAAAGACCTCCGTCACGCCATGCAGCTCATAGGAAATACGGTGTTAGGCCTATATTATTTTGAACTAACGGCACACAGTGGATGATGTGGTCAGAATCACGCCGACCGCCTTTACCTCCCAGATTTTTCTGGTTCCCAATTGCTGTGGCTAGTTTGACCACAGGGGCCGGTTTTTGATCAGAAAAAATATCCCGCACCAACTGGAGATTGAACCTGGAATACCTGACTGGGAAGCCAGTACACTAACCACTGTGCTACCTCTACCTCAAACTCAAATAGAGGTTCAAAATTGGTCGTTTAATATATCTCAAGCCGCACATCAGTAATGCCGGTATTCTTCATTTTTCTTCTTCCTTATAAACTAGAAGGTCTTTGTGGCATCACATCTCACTATGTTATATGAATTGTATTGTAGCGGCGACCAGCAGCATATTCTCTAAGTACAGCTACTATTGAAACAAATTTTAACTGAGATAGACAAATACAAGTTTTGCCATTTGTTCAGGAAAAGTGTTTTCATTTAATGTCAGTTTTTGTGATTTTCCCTCATATATTTGAAATGATTGTACGAAAAGTGCTCCGAAAGTAATGCCTCCTACTTTATAAAAATGTCCCACAATGTCAGGCCTCCTACTTTATAATGATGTCCCACAATGTCAGAATTGGATTTTGGCAGCATGGCAGTAATGTTTGAGCCCTTCTCGCCAATATCCATAAAATTTGGTTTATGTCCAACAGGTGGCTTTGGAGGACCAACCTGACAAAATGGCATCTGTCATGAAAGTGCATTATAACAGAGGTGCATTATTGAATTTCCCCATACAGAAAAGGTTGCACCAATTGACATTCATCGACACTTGCTGGATGTTTACAGAGACCAAACAGTGAATGTTAGCATGGTGAGATGGTGGGTTGTGCATTTAATAAGCAGTGGCGAAAGTGTCATGAAAGACAAACCACGTTCCGGACGGCTATGCATATATGTCACACAACGCAATGAAGAATTTCTCGATCAGCTCATATAGAGGCTTATGACCAGGGAACTGTCTACAGAGCTGGATATCGCATTCAATTCAAAACTATGGTGGTTCCATGAATGCTCACACAGGAACAGAAAGAACATCGTAGATTTTCATGACCTCTTGATCCAATACGAGGATGAAGATGACAGTAGTTTCCTGGATTGCATCATCACTGGTGATGAGACGTGGTGCCACCACTACGATCCTAAGTCAAAACGGCAGTCCAGAGTGGCGGCATGTGAATCCCCAAGGATGAAAATGTTAAAGACGCAGCACTCAGCAAGTAAAGTGATGTGTACTGTCTTTTAAGATAAGAAAGGGTAATCCTTCTAGATTTTCTGGAACCTGGACAAATCATCAACTCTGACCGCTGCATTGCAGCGTCAACTAAGCTGAAGTCTCAAATTTCCATGGTCAGGCCAGAGAAGAGGACAACTTGTCTTTTGCAATATGATAACGCCAGGCCCCATACCAGTTTGAAGACCATTGAGCACACTGTTAGGCTGTATAGTCCGGATTTGGCCTCTTCTGACTACTGTTTGGGCCAATGAAAGATGGACTATGTGGGCAACATTTTCCTAGCAACAACGGGCTACCACAACAGCTGTGAATGTAAGCAGATCACAAGAATGGCTTTTATTGATCTAAGTGCAGCATAGGACACAATAAACTTCCAGAAGCTGTTGACAAAGCTATATTCTGTGACAAATGACTGGCACTTCACCATTCTCATCAAATTCTTTTGCAGAATAGGCGGTTCTATGTCATTTTGGGAGGGGGAAAATAGTTAGGGCGTGTCCTAGCACAGAATACCAACAGCCAATCTATAGACACATAGATGCCAAAATTCATTTATGCTGCCTAAAGAAATGGTTTTAAAGATATTCAACATCTACACAGTAAAAGTGGCCAACATTCAACCCACAGGGACAGGGCGAACGTTAAATTTTGCAAATAACATCCTTAACTTAACTTAACGTCCTTATACTGGTTTAGAAGACTCATCAGAGTCTGTATACAACCAGTTACATTTGCATTACCATGCTCTAAAAATCTATGCGCATTCAATTTCTTTAGATTTACCTGCCTCTATATATTTTTTCCATGCATTAGTGTTAGTTCTTCTACATTTAACTACAAATCTAGTTATCTACTCTTTACGCTTGGTGTTTACCTCCCTACATGGAACACATTCTACTTTTAGTTTTTCTAAAACTTTTACTCTCCTACTCTTGCTCATCATCTGTATCTTTGACAATATCTTTCCAGATTATGTGGCTGGCTGCCTCTTTTATCTTCTGAACATCTGTCTTAGAGTAGTCGCATGCTCACGAGTTTATGTTTAATTCTCTCCTTGCCATAAGATCCAAATGGATGATCTGATGGTCACTTGAGTCAAACAGTTCCCCAACGATAAACGTTTTCAATCATATTTTTCTCTGTAGTAAATATTAGGTAGAGTGTGTTTTTGCCTCAGGTAGCTTCCTCTACATGTTGAATCAAAAAATATTGTCAGTTATGCACTTTGCAAAAGGTTTTGACTCTGCAAGTGCTTCTGTCATATCCCATTCTATTTCAGGAAAATTTCCCATTAATAATAATTTCCATGCACTAGATCAATGTGCTCGCGCATTGTCATGCAGCATAATCCAACTGTTTGTTCTCCATTTTTCTGGTCGTTTTCTTCTGATTGCATCTCTTAGACGACAGAGGATATCAACGTACATTTCTTCCTTGTTAACTGTTTGACCTTCAGGAATGAAATCATGGTAGACAATACCTTGGGAATTTTAAAAAAACTTCCAACATTACATGACTTTTCAAGCAAACATAGAATTTGAAATTTGTACCTTTTTTTAATCAAGGACATTTTCAACTCCTATGATGCAATGAGCACAACACGCAAACAAAGCGCGGGCTAGGAGCACTCAAGACTATGGCTGCTGCCAACTTGGAACAACACCTTCTGTTTATTCTATTTCATCAAGTTGTGCTGTTGGTTATCGATTACGGACTGGGCATCTTCATACTACATGTTGGGATTGTTATCGGTGACATCCAGACATAAAATGCCACAAGTCAAAACCTACATGCGTATACCACAGACACGCAGCACACTCTGTACAGCAGTATCTCAGACATCAAGAATCAAGAGAGGTGTGTCATGGATGGCACAGGCAGAGAAAACAATCAGACATGTCACCCCAGTTGAGATGATAGCCAAGGGGGAAGAATGGGTTCACACTGATGATAGAATCAAAGAGTACCAGAGAGTCATAACCTTAGGCAAGGAATGCACCGAATGAGGCAACGGGAGAGCAAAGCACAAGGTGAGTCAGCTGATAAAGGAGAACATGCAGCATAGTGATGCCGTCATATACGGTACACCGACGGATCAGTGCTGCTCAACGGGGCATCAGGCTGGGGCTTCTCGGATAGAGTGAGAGGACAGATCATTACCGAGCGCAGTAGGACATACATATCAACAACCTCCAGTTTCATAATGGTGATGAAAACATTGACCTCAGCGCTGAGATGGATATCTGAGACTTCTTTAACAAGGGCAGTCATCGTGACAAACATGGAAGCCATACTTCAGAAGGTACAGAAGGGATAGCTTAGGTACAAATGGATAGTAGCTGTTGAGGCCTCACACCTCCATAGGTTGACATGGACCTACTGTCCTGGTCATGCTGGGGTTTAGGACAATGAAAGAGCTGACATCTTAACTTCACAAGCTCCCATCATTCAAGGGCACGTTAGTGATGGATAGGAATGACATTTTGAAATCAATCAATGACCGCCTATTAGATGAGGACACTGCAATAGATGAAGCAGCAATCCGCAGACTGCAGAGTTTTGACATTAAATGAGGTTCTAGCGAAGTAGGGTGCATGAGAGGATGGAGCAAGAGAGTGTACAACCAGTGAGCTACAGGGACCATCAGCACCCACACCCTGCGCTATTTGCTGAGAGAGACCGAGCGCTTATGGGTATGCACAGAGTGCAGTGACGTTGATTCTTAGAAACAGAAACAAAACAGAATTAAGTGGCACAGTTTGGCTTCAGAAAAGCTAGAGGTTGCACAAGCGCTCTATTGACAGATTTGTGAACAAACTATTGAATTTAATTAGGAACAGAACATCATCTTTGTAGACCAGGAGAAAGCTTTAGATCAAGTGGATAGAAACAACCTGTGGGAGATCCTGGAAAACTATGGAGTGCAAGGATAATTTTAAAAAAATATAATAGCAATGTATAAAAACAGTCAAAGTACTGTGAGAACACCAAGCTAAGTGGTTTGCAGTTAAGACAGGGGTAAGACAGGGATGTGTAATATCACCACTTTTGTTCATTGTAAAAACACTGGATCAAATAACAACTGAAGCAAAACCAGAAACCATCATAATGAACAAGCTCTTTTTGCAGATGATCAGAGTCTCTTTCATTCCGATGAACCAAACCTCTAAGAACATCTGAATGCCCCTGACAATTCCTGCAATAGATATAATATGAGGATTAGTACAGCAAAGACTGAGGCAATGAAAATCAGCAGAATAGAGAAAACACTAAAAAGTACGTAGCTTAAACAAGTAGGTGAATTCAAATACTTGGGCAGTGTGTCCACACAAGATGGAAGGCTAGATAGAGAAGTGGAATCAAGAACACAAAAAGCTACTGCGAATTCTTATCAGCTCTCACCATTACTAAGACACAAACACATTCCAATGAAGACAAAGAGATAGCTGATAAATAGTATTATTATACCATCAGACATGGACTTTCCCTAAGACACAAGAAAGAAAAATCATGGTATGCGAAATGAGATGTTTGAGAAAGGCTGTTGGGGTCACAAGGCTGGACAGAGTATGAAACAAAGTAATCAGACAGATGGTGGGTGTAACACGGTGCATGGATTATATAGAAAGGCAGATAATAAAATAGTTAGGACACCTGACAAGAATGCCAAAGTTACTAGCTGCTCGCATCTACAATACCAGACATCGGGGTTGCAGAGCAAGAGGCAGAACACATAAAAGATGGATAGATGGTGTCAGCAAGACACTGAAGAAACATGGAATGACAACAACATCGGCAACAAAGATGGCACATGACAGAAAACTACACCTGCACACGACGTCTAACGACACAAGTGGATAGAAGATGATGATGATTGTCTTGAGCGCTCAAAATGCTAACTTGCATCATTGTATGGTTTGGATGACATAGTACCTATATGTCTACTTGGAAGACATGATATATGCAGCATATCAACTTCAGAAGAAATGTAAAGAACTGCATTGTCACCTTTACACAGTTTTTGTTGACCTGACCAAGGCCTTTGACACTGCCAGTAGGGAATGGTTAAGGCTAATCATGGCAAAGGAAAGGGCTCTATGTAATCATGGCAAAGTTTGGTTGTCCTAACAAATTTACTGCAGTTGTTTGTCAGTTTCATGATGGCATGATGACTCTACTGCACAAAGGAGAACTGTCTGTAGCCTTTCCAGTCACCAACAGTGTCAAACTGTTTAGCATGGTATTTGCAGCAATGCTCTGTGATGCTGTACATGGCACTGCTACTGGTAGAGGTCACAAGGTCAGTTGTTCAATCCAAGACACCTGAAATATTACACCAAGGTGAATGGTGTCACGATCTTGGATCTACTGTTTTGCTGACGACTGTGACCTTAACACCTCATGAGAACAAGATATGTAATTCACCATGACGGAGGTTTTGATGACATGCAGCAACTTTGGTCTCACAATCAACACTAGAAACAGCCTGCGAAACATGGATAGTGTAAAGCAGACAGCTATATCATTTTCACTTGAAATGGGCTGTTTAGGTTCAGATGGCAGGACAAAGTGCCTAACTCTGAAATTCTAATCAACACTAACATGTCGATCATCATAACACTTCTGCTTAAAGCCCAGATAAGATGGATGGTATATGCTGTTTGCATGCTCAATAAGCGCATTCACCAAGAAGATGTTATTCGGTGAGTTTAAAACAGGCAGCCACTCAGGAGGACAGAAAAAAACACTTGAAAGTGTCTCTGAAAAGCTTTAACGTTGATGTCACCTCCTGAATGTTATTGCAGAGAACCATTCCACCCGGCACGTTAGCATCACCAATGGTGCTCAGATCGCAGAGCAAAACTCTATCGAGGAGGCTCAGAGTAGGTGTGCCACCCAAAAGAACACACAACGACTTCTCACATGAGTGCACAGAGTGCGGCCTTTATAACCATATGAAAAAAAAACTTCTTGCAGAAAAGTCTGTTGCTGTCATCATCTTCGCTTGCAATGGACAACTATTACTATTATTATTTCCTTTATTGCAGCCTACAGTAAAATGTTATTCCATGGTATTTCAACCTGCTACAACTGTAAATGATACCGTCATCAAAGGTAATGCCTGGCAGGACAGCATTCACTATAGAGTTGTTCAAGGTGCAAGATATAATGCAGGTCTTCTTATATTTTATCTTGAGTCGGAATCCCACACCACTTTGAGACTGCATGCAAAGTCTCCTGGATGTCTCTAACCATCTTATATTTATCTGAGCTAGTCCTGCATGTCAGTATGTTATGTGCAGGTACTAATATTCGCTCTAGCTCAGTGGGTTGAATGTTGGCCACTTTTATTGTGTACACTTTGAACAGCACTGGTTAAGGCAGATATATATACCTCTTTTCATCTCCACAGATGGTTTTAAGCAGGTAATAGTATCATTTGGCAGTTCTTTTCATGGCTGATCTTTCCACTTTCAGAAAGGCATACCACAGTGAGTGCATGTCTTGGAATAATGGTTACATTTACTATTGTGCTTTTGTCATTTGCTTTTCAACGCAGTTTTAGTGTTTTCTCACAAGTCTCTATCAATCAATCAAAGACCAGTCAACTCCCTGTGGAGCATAGGTCCTCAATAAATACTCGCCAAGTCTTTCTATCATTAGCCATGTGAGCCAATTCTTGTCCACGTCCTGATTGCTGATTTTATATTTGCTTCCAGTTCCCTCTTCTATGAGTCTCTTGGTCTTCCTCTACTTCTCTTGCCCTGTGGATTCCAGAACAGAGCATGTCTGGTAATGTCATCAACTGGTTTCCGTAATGTATGGCTATTCATTGTCATCGTCTCTGTATTTCATGCTCTACTGGTATTTGTCCAGTTTTTTTCCATCAGTTCCACGTTGGTGATCATGTCATATCATTTCCATACTTGTATGACAATCATTTACAAAAGTTTGTACCTTTTTCATAAGTACATGTGTTGTCCTTCATGTTTCAGAGCCATATAATAGAACAGATTTTATGTTGGAGTGCAGATTTCTGTTTTGGTGGTGGTTTTAATTTCTTTTGACCATAAATTCCTCATTGCAATGAAAGCTTTTCTCGCCTTCTGTATTCTTTACTAAATATCATTTTCTGTACCTCCTACTATGTCTATATTGCTGCCAAGGTATGTGAAAGACTCCACATTTTGAAGGTGGGTGGTTCCCAACCCCATTTTTTAATTGTTAATTGCATTTATTTTCAAAACCTGTGTTTTGTCTCTGTATTTTTAGCCCCAATTGTGGTGACCTCTCTTTGAGTATGTGTATCTTATTTTGCATCTGATTGTGGGTACGGGACAGAAGTACCAAATCATCGGCAAAGTTGAGATTGTTAAGTTGTCTAGTCAAATGTCCATTTAATGCCGTTGTTGCTTGACGATAATGTCAACTTCATTATCCAGTGAATGGCCAGCAGGAAGAGTAATGGTGATAGTTGACAGCCCTGCCAAACCCTCGTTCTTATTTCAAAGGATTCAGAAAGCTGAACTTCATATTTTGTTCCTTCATATGTTTTCTGGATTATATTCGAGAACTTTGGGGGCACTCCACAGTCTCTGAGCAACTTCCATAGTGAAACCCTGTCCAAGCTGTCAAAAGATTTCTCGTAGTCCACAAATTATATAATAAGCAGTGAGTTCCATTCCCCACTTTGTTCAATCATTATTCTCAGTGCTGCTATCTGGTCTGTACAGGACCTGTTTTGTCGAAAGCCGACCTGCTCATCTCTCAGCTGGTCATCTATGGCCTTTTTAAATATCTTTAAGATGATCCTGTCCAAAACTTTACAGTATACCGTTAATAACATTATTCCCCTATAATTGGTACATTGCTGTAGATTTCCATAATTGACAACTTTATTACATAGCCTTCTTTCCAATCATCCGGTATTTCTTCCCTCTCCTAGACATTACCAAGTAGATTGTATAACATCATTGTTGAAGTTTCAATGTCCGCTTTGATCACTTCATCTGAGATATTATCTGGGCCAGTCGCTTTGGCCTTCTTAATTTCTTCTGTTCTTGGCTTCTCGCAATTTACCTACACTTCTGAATCTGCTTAAAGCATGGATAATGACAGAAACTACAGTACAAGTTAAAAAGAACCACAAAATTAAGAAAGCATATTATAAGTGGATGCAGGACTAGGAATGCCAAAGCCTTGGCAAATATGCTGAAGCCAACAAAGAAGTAAAGCAGAGCATTAAAAGCGATACAAGGAAATATATTTATCAGTTGGTGCGAGAGGCAGAGGAAGCTGCTGCACAAAAAAACACCAGCACAACCCCACAAAGAAACTAACAGGCAAATATAAGCATGTAAATGGCTTTATCAAAGATAAGACATGACAGTTGATCAGATCAGTAACACCAATGAGCAAATAAAGAGATGGCTGAACATTTTGCAGAACTTTTAAGCAGCCCAGCTCCACAAGAATCTCCTGACATCCAGTCAGCAGATTCAGAAAAGTCTCTATATAATTTAGTTTTCCATGCAGATCAATCATCTCCTCAGTCCTCTTCTCCCACGTTTGAAAGTTTCTGAAAAAGTCTTTCATTGAGGTCTTACATACACCTTTATATCTCGCCATTGTTCTACCCTCAGGTCTCTTCTCCACCGAACAGATAACCTTGGGGCAATCTGGACATATTCTCATCCGTTCTGATGTCCAAGATCCCAAGTAAAGTGCAACTGCTCTTTCCATCAGTGCACCTGCTATTCAGCCCACTAGTCACAGTTTGATTCTACACTCCTTCAAATAGTACATCAAAGTTAAAAACTTGATACCATTGTCTGCATCCTCCAGGTCGAGAGTCATTTTGACTGTTTCTTATCTGCCTTGGAAGCTCTCATACACCATGTCTCTTTCATTGGTCTGTAACTGCCCAAAGCTGCAACTGATATTGAAGGTACAGACATTGACTTGCAACAAACCTTCCCAACTGAGACTCAGGATATCATCTGATGAAAACAAGTTTATGGGTGTCAGATCGCATACAATTTTTTTAAAGACAGACAAAACACAGGACAAGGATCTGCGTGAAAATGGATAGCAGATCTACAGCAGAAACAGACATAAAGAACATACCTCCAGAGACTACTTGATCTATGCAGCCAAAGTAAGAGCTGCCTTTTGCAAATGTACGGTTGTCTGGACAGCATCCAAACCTTGTGTTTCTACAGTCAACGTCAGGTCTACCGACCTGAATGTCAAAAATAAAAACTGTACCAGTAGTTTTTTGTTTATATAATTTTTTTTATACGAATACAACTGCCAACAATTTTGATTTTAGACCAGGTGTAATGGTGTGCTTTAAAAAGCTGGCAGATGGAGTTTAATGTAGAAAATGTATAGTCATCCACATGGGAAGATCCAATAAAGATTATAATTACATGATGAGAGTGAACAGTATTAGAAAGATAGAAAAGAAAAAAATCAACAGGCTACAAGAACAAGAAGGCACAGCTTCAAATTATTTAAAGACAGGTCCACATTAGATATTAGGAAATATTTATTTAGTCAGAGAGTAGGCAATGTTTGGAAGACATTGCCACATGATGTGGTGGAGGCAGGATCAGTTAATGCATTCAAAAATAGATTGGATGATCACAGCCATTTTTCATATTAGTTGAATTCAGTAAACTGGTTGCATACAGACTCTGTAGAGCCTTCTAAATCAGTATAATGAAGTTAAAGTCTAACTCAAAATTGTCTTAACAAAATTGACTATTTTTTGTGTATCGAATCACATTCTACACTGCAACCCTCACACATATATATATATATATATATATATATATATATATATATATATATATATATATATATATATATATATATGTTTATATATATATATATATATATATATATATGTTTATATATATATATATGTTTATTAATATATATATATATATATGTTTATATATATATATGTTTATTAATATATATATATATATATATATATATATATGTTTATATATATAATATATATATATATATATATATATATATGTTTATATATATATATATATATATATATATATATATATATATATATATATATATGTTTATATATATATATGTTTATATATATATATATATATATATATATATATATGAGGGTTGCAGTGTAGAATGTGATTCGATACACAAAAATAGTCAATTTTGTTAAGATATATATCAATCTGGCAAAGATGGCGCCATAACTGGCTGCGAGTCTACATTTCTCTACTATTTTGGATCATTATGGATGCCGCTAGACCACGGATTTGCCTGGAATTCACACTAGTCGACGACTTACACTTGTGTTCACGGAAACGTGGTGTTGTTTTCCGTCGGGACTTGTTATTTCGTTCTTTTTTTGTGATTTCTTCCATCCGTTTATCCTGGTCTGGACGCCGGCTGAATGGAACTACGCTTATACCTGTGTCGTATTTCACGGGTTAGTTCTGCCGGTTCACCTTCACGAATTTGGAATATGATGAGCTGAATACAGCTGGGGAGAGATGCCAGACTCACTCACACGCTGAGTGTTGTCCATACGACCTCTTGTGGTTATCGAAAAGGCACGACAAACTGCGTTAGATGCCATCCCACCTTTCTACCCTGCGGGTTACATGTTTACGGAAAGGCTTCGGTGGTAACCCTGAGGCAAAATCTACATCCTATGCTATCTCCAGTCGTCTCGATGAATGTCTTGCCACTGGCAAAAGGTAGCTTAGGCTCTGTGAGTGAGGTTGACAAAAGGCGCAGTTTCTTCCTCACTTTAATCCAAATAACCGCGCAAGTCACCCATTTCAGCGGACACAGCAAGAGATACGACTGTCCACACGGCTGAACAAAGAGAGTGGTCTTCATCACTTGTGATGGACAACTATTATATATATATATATATATATATAACTGATATAAATAATGCATTTATAAATATAAGAAACAATTTAGGATGTATTTAACTCATTTTTAAAGGGAAGACTAACATCTGATCAGGCAAAAACATACTGATCATACATGTTAGTCAGAGTCAGGCAAAATATGCTGGCCAAGATCCCCACTTTGATCTCCTCATAGTTCACCCTGGAAATGGGCTTTCTTCTTGGCAGCCTGGCTAACGAGGTGGGGGATTGACATGATCCTCATAGTACTGAGTGGCATGCAGATGAAGTCAAGCATAGCACAACCATCTGGAGGACACTGTTCACCTTCATCAGCACGCTCGGAATGTGAGGAAAGCTACTGCATTTAATGTCTTTTACGACAGAACAAAGGAGTAATTTTACTTATTGTGGGTAAATGAAACAGTAACAATCCTTGCTAGGAAACCATCACCTTCTGCCACAAAATTTCCTGACAGGCATCAGCGCTTCATTGTTTCAATTCTGGAGTAAGCTGTTGTTAACACCCACCTTGAATACACTTTGTAGCACATTATGGATGATGTGGTGTGCTGAACCTTGATTGATATTTATATGTGTGGCAATTTCATTTAGTCAACCGGCGATTTCCCTTTACGAGACGGTCAATGGCACCTAACAGCTCTGGTTTCACTACTTGATGTGCCTGATCCGATCGTGAACAGTGTCACAGAACTCATGCCATTTTAGAACTTTCTACTCCACTCACTGGAGTGACAGGTATGCATTACTGTACTTGACTTTCACTCGCCGATAAATTTCTACAGGTTGAAAAGTTGAAACACACTAAGGAGAAATTATCCACAAAAATGAATAACAGAACACACCCCTGTTTAACGCCATTTGTTACTGGAAAGAACTTTGAAATAGCACCATTTTCCTGAACTCTAGCCTGCATTCTATCATGCAGTTGCCGTACTATGTTGACAAATTTTATTGGGCAGCCGTACTTTGTCATGATTTTCCCCAGGCCTTCTCTGTTGACCTTACAACCGCCTTTGTCAGGCCGATGAAGGCTACGTACAGGTCGCAGTGCTGTTCCTGGCATTTCTCTTGTAGCTGTCTAGCAGCAAACACCATATCTGCATTCCCACGCTCTTTCCGGAATCCACACTGACTTTCAGGTAGAAGACCTTCATCCAAATGAGCTGTGAAGCGATTGAGAAGGATTCTGGCGAATATCTTCCCTGCGATGGACAATAAAGAAATGCCCACATAGTTATCACATGATTGGCGCTTATTTTTCTGTTTATACAGATGTATTATTGAGGCATCTTTCAGACCTTGCAGGATGGTTTCACTGTGCCACATCCGTTTGAAGAGCAAGTGGAATTTTACAATTAGTGCTATACCGCCATTTTTGTAGACTTCCACAGGAATTCCATCGCAGCCAGGTGTTTTGCCACTGGAGAGTTGATTAACTGCTTTTTGTGTCTCCTCTACAGTCGGTATAACATCCAAAGCCTCGTTTAGAGGATACTGGGGCAAGCAGTCAATGGCTTCCCTGCTAACAGATGACGGCTGGTTCAAGATATCACTAAAATGCTCTGCCCAGCGTGTGATAATTTTTTCCAGATCTGTAATTAGTGTTTTCCCATCTGCATGGAGCAGGCATAGTGAACCTGAAGAAGATGGGCCATAGACCGCTCTGAGCGCATGATAGAAGTTTCTCATGTCATGATTGTCAGCAAATCCCTGTATCTCATCCGCTTTATTGTTCAGCCAGGGGTCCTGCAACTGACGCAGTTTGCATTGAACAGTCCTGTGCGCATTTAGGAAAGCTGCTTTCTTGTATGTTGACTCTGGGTCATTGGAATATATTTTGTGGAGATGGTGTTTGTCAGCCAGCATCGTTTTTATGTCTTCTGAGTTCTCCTCAAACCAGTCGTTTTGTTTACTAATAGCGTGTTATAGACCTGTGTACTAAGGGCCGACCAATTTCTATCTACACTTTTATCATCTAGTGAGGCAGTTTGGAGATGGTTTTCCAGGGTAGCAGCAAACGACTGTTGGAGTGACACGTTCTGTAGCTTAGTAACATCTAGCCTTTTATTGGTCTTTCCCTGAGGACGTTTGGATAACTTAATACGAATTTTTAGCTTAGCCACAATAAGTCGGTGGTCTGTCCAGCACTCGGCACCACACATAGACTTAGTCACCAGGATGTCTTGTCTGTCTTTCTTTCTAACAAGTACATAGTCAATTTTGTGCCAGTTCTTTGAGCGCGGATGCATCCAAGAGGTGATATTACGAGAAGGAAGTTGAAAAATCGTGTTAGTGACCAGGAGGTCATGTTCTGCACAGGTCTGTAGGAGAAGAAGTCCATTGTTATTGCAGCTATCCACACCATATTTTCCGATAGTGCCATTTCAGGATATGCTATCTGCCCCTACTCTTGCGTTGAAGTCCTCAAGAATTATGAGTTGGTCAAATTTTGGAACTGATGCTATGACTGCATGCAGGTCTTCGCAGAACTTGTCCTTGACATCGTCTTGGTTCGTCATGGTCGGTACGTAGTAGGCGCTGACGATTATGGCATGTTTCCCGCCATGGAGCATGGGAATCCTGACTGACATGAGTCTGTCATTTATACCCTTTGGGGGCTCTGCTAATTTATCAAGTTCTGTTTTAATTGCAAAACCAATCCCTGTCTCTCTCTTTTCTCAAGTTTCTCTCAATCGCCAGTAAAATTGATAGCCTGACCCTTTTTGGCAGTTGACCTTTGCCCAAAAAATGAGTTTTGCTTAGTGCTGCAATGTCAATCACAGAGTTGACCTTTGCCCAAAAAATGGGTTCGCTTAGTGCTGCAATGTCAATGTTGTACCTGGCTAATTTTGTTCCAATAAGGGCAATACGCCTCTCTGGTCTGTTGGGAATAGGGGACAATAGACTTGAAGTTCGACTACAGCTAGAATACAGCACATTATCAAATTGGTGTAATTAGCTAGGCTGCCATGAAAACAGCCCGTTTCCAGGAAGAGCAAAGGTGAGGGTCTTGTCCAGTATGTTTTGCCTGGACCTGACTAACATGGCTGATCAGTATATATTTTGCTTGACCAGACGTTAGTCTTCCTTCCCATCTATGATGTCATAGAAGGTAGTTCAGCGTCTGAGTTTTTGGTAGTGAATACAGTCCTGTAGAGAGACTGTCAATATTCTTCGCTCTATTCCCCTTCAAACAACATAACTTAAAGTTTTTATACTGGTTTAGGAGACTATGCAGAGTCTGTAAACAACCAGTTTCATTTACATTTCCTTGCTCTAAAAGCTATGTGCATTTATTCTATTCTTAAATGCCTTAACTCTTTCAGGACTTGATTCTGTTTCTGTATACAAATTTCAGTGCATCCCTTTTACAACTGACTATTACACATCATAGCATAAACAGATATAGTACTCATTATATATCATTGTAAAGAAATATGGGTACAGAAAATGAAAATATCAATAAATTGATGATATTTCATTATTTGAAAGAATAAATATGTTGTACAAAAAAAATATAATAATTTAAGGAGTAGAGAATTTATAAGTCAAAATATTGTAACTCACCATCCTTTTTCAATGGTCTGAATTGTTGATTTCAATTTGCCTAGTAATTTTGTAGAAAAGTATCCAAAGTCCCTCAAAACACTGTTTATTTGATGCATTTATCTCCAAAAATGTTGAAATTAGGTACATTTTTCCTCAATGACCAAAATCAATAAAAAATATAAACAAATTCACAACTTCCCTTTTTTTTTCCATAAGTTTTTTGTTTTGTCCAGCACAGCTGTGCTTATCTTGTGTAGTATTCTCTAAAACATGATTTAGCACACAGATGCGGCTTGTGCGAACAACCTGTGCAGTAATAACTGCTTCGCTTTCTTTTCTTTCTGAGCAGCACAATGCGAGTCTTTTCCATCATAGTCAATGAGATGGGCTGCATCCTGGTATCTATCAAGCTCCATGTTCATTGGTTTTCTCCCTGGCTTAGATAATAGAACAGCCTGAAGGCTGCTAGGTGTCTCTGCTCCGACTAACTAACAGAGTTCCCCTATCAGGATATCCTTGAAGTCTGTAAAGGGCAAAGGCTTCTCGGTGTGAGGGCAGCTCACGGTGTACAAAATGTGGGCATTGAACTGAGTAATTTACATCACCCACATAAACACTTTCTTCCACCACTTGACTGTTTTTCTTGTGTGGTTTCCATAATATGATATCATCTGGTCCACTCTGTCACATCCATTCATTGAAAGGTTGTAGCTGTGAATGGGTGATGGTTTCATAACTTGACTCCTACCCTCCATCCTTTGCTCATATGTGGCCCTTCCACATGTTGTCACCAGCTGGCAAGGCTTCTTAGATTTCTTATCTCTCCAGCTGATACACATAAACTTTTCCTCATCGTTGATAAACCACTTTGCTTGATTCAGGGATATCTTCTTGTTCTTTATTTCTGATGAAAAACCTCGTCTGTTTACATTCAGAGTTCCAGTGTTGTGATGGTTTCTCTGTCGCAAAAACTGAATAAGAGGCAGGGAAGAATAGTACCTGTCAGCAAACAAATGGTGATGTCCTGTGATGCCTTCCAGTAGTCTGTCAAAAACTTTAACAGCATGGGAAGAATTTGGGTCCGTTTCAGGTTGTAAGCTGTATCGGTCCATAGCAATCAGGGCGGCCAGAAACTGTAAAAAAACATTCCTATCAAGTGGTGTCCATTTGCTGAACGTTAAATGTTTTCGTGTTGGTGTATTCATGTCAAGTTTCTGCTGGGCATTCTCATTGACATTTGTTATGAGGTTGTCAACAATTGGTTCTTTCAGAAAGAAGAGAAAGCATTGAAGAAGTGAGCAATTTACAGCCAGATTTAGTCTGCTGCCAGAATTTATTTGTCTGAAGTTAGATGCTCCAATGGCCTCTCCATCTAAGGCATCATGCCACCCATCACCAGGCCTAGTAGTCCTCTGTGGTGTGGAATTTGTCTTTGTTCTTGCAGAATTGCCATTATCACCATCAATTCTAGACGTACCTGTTATATCCTCTGAATCAGTCTTATCGCTGCTGCTTGATGATTCAGGAGCACTGATAGTCCCTGACTGGAAGCAACCACCAACTAACCCTAAGCCAGACCGTTTTGATTTCTTAGCACTTCTAGGCCTACTAGTACTATCACTGTAATCGATATCCTCTGAATCATTAAGTTCTGTATCAGAATCACTAACTAATAAGCTTTCAAACACAACTCTAGATTGTTCTGCACTATATCGTTTTGGTCTAGTACCTGAAGTAAAAGCAGTGGACGTGGCCATTATTTTGTAGGAATCAACAAAACAGTTTAGCTACTTCAAAACGCAAATATATCACTTATTCAGTTCCAAACATGTTGCTCGAGCCAAATTTCACAAACGTAAGCTGTTCTAGTTCTGGTTGTAATTTTTAAGTAGTCTGTTTAATACAAAACCCGAATCACGACTCTACAAAACAAAAAACCGATTAATCAGATAATGGTCCTCTAGGGTTTCAATAAGAGTCCGTTATATCGGTCATCGGTCCTGAAAGTGTTAATTGTCACAGCCTCCACTACTTCCTGTGGAAATGCATTCCAAGCATTCACTACTCTCTGACTAAAAAATATTTCCTAATATCTAATCTGCACCGTTCTTTAGTTAATTTGTAGCTATGCCCTCTTGTTCTTGTAGGTGGTTGCATTTTGAAAAACATTTGTTATAGTCTAATTTATCCATTCTTTTGATTATCTTATAAACCTGTATTGTCACCTCGAAATCTTCTCTTTTCTAGACACTGAAGGCCGGTTTTTCTGAGTCTGTCCTCATAACTGTAATTCCACTAACAGCTTTGTCACTCTTTTTTTTAATCCTTTCCAGCATATTTGTATCTCCTCTATGATAAGTACTCCACACCTGTACACAGTACTCCAATCTAGGACTAACTAATGCTTTATACAGTTTGATTATCGCTTCCTTGCTCTTATGTTTAATATTTCTGTTTATCATACCTAACATTGCATTTGCCTTTTTCACTGCTACCTGGACTTGTTTACTCACCTTACCTGTATGATCTATTATAACCCCTAGGTCCTTTTTCTTTTCTATCTTTCTAATATTGTTCTCGCCAATCTGTAATTATGTTCCATATTGGATCTACCCATGTTGATGACTGTACATTTATCTACATTAAACTCTATTTGCCATTCCACAGACAAGTCTCGAATTTTATCTAAATCTGACCTCAATATATCCACTACTGCATAGTTTTTATGTCATCAACGAATTTTGCAATCAATGATCCCATATAAATGTCCAAATCATTTATATATATCAAGAACAAAATTGGTCCTAAAACTGAGCCCTGTGGCTCTCTACTTTTTACATCACACCACTCAGAGTACTCCTTTTTATGCCCACTCTCTGCCTTCTTCTAGTTAACCAATTTTCAATGCATTGGGCAACTTCCCAACCTATTCCATGTGGTTTTAACTTTCTAAATAATCTTTGTTGAGTTACTCTATCAAAGGCCTTTGCAAAATCTAGATAAATAACATCCACTGGCTCCCCTTTATCTATCATTTTGGTAATCTCCTCCATGAATTCTAATAGATTTGTTAAGCATGATCTCCCTCTAGTAAACCCATGCTGACTATTTCTGATTAGATTAAACTTGTCTAAATGCATTACAATGTTTTCTTTGATTATTGACACTAACAATTCACAGACTATGCTCATTAAACTCACAGGTCATTAATTTGCTAGATCAGATATTTTGTCCTTTTTGAATAAGGGGATCACTCTTGCATCTTTCCATACACCTGGAACAATCCCTTTTGCAAGTGAATGAGAACATAATATAGCCAATGGTTTTGCTAGTTGGTCTCTAATTTCAAACAGCAATTTTGGATGAATGCCATCTTGACCTGGACATTTATCCACTTTCAACCCCTCCAATTTTTTTAAAAACTATTTCCCCTGTAATACAGATTGATTTAATCCTTCTATATACATGTCTCTTTAGAAAATATATAGGCTCTGGAATCTTGGAGCAGTCTTCTTTGGTGCAGACAGTGCCAAAGTACTGATTGAGTAGATTAGCTGCCTCCCTATTCTCATTTATTATTTTTCCTGGTTCCATACTTATTATTTTGTCAAATATATTTAACCTTCCCTCTGAAATGGCCACTATTTTGTCCAATTTTGTAGTGCTTGTAAAACCATTGGGTTTAATTTTAAAATTAAATTAATTATCCATATTTAAACATTTTCAAAAGAAAAATAATTGACACAGTGCGCTTACTTATTTTTCTGTCAAATGACACATAAATACAAATTTCCAAATGCCAAGTGATTATTATTAAATGCAATTTTATTACATATTTACATCATGTTCTTTTATGTGGTTGTTGGTACCATCAGCACATTGATCACGGAAGCAAGCCTGCACTTGTTGAGGTCTATTTTCATATGGACACAAAGAGTCATCCAATGCTATAAGATCTTTGGAAGTCTCTGTTGAATCTCGTTGGCAGTAAACAGTTCTCGTCTGACTGCCAAAACCACAAGTAACACTACACTGTAAGCAGAATAAATTTTATAACACAACATTGTATGTGTTTTAGCTTTACATGTAAAATATTTACAAATCTTTATCGCAACAGTTTTGTCTAGTTTCTGTTACACTTCCTGTGGATTACAACCCTACTTCATCACAAAGAAATATTAAAAGAAATGTCAGGCCATCGATATTGCTTATTTATATTTAAATAACTGGTTGTCTGTTTTGGAGTGGAAATATACCAAAAGAGTTGAAAAAATGCAAACAAGAGACCAAAATGAAGCTAAATATCCTGTGAAATAGCCATCCATCTAAATGATTTCAGGCACACAAGAAAAACATGCTCAACAAAAGCCATTCTGATTTACATATCATGTCTCTTAACAAACTGCTGTCAGTATTGCAGTCATTGTGTTATTGATTCTCTACCAAGTTATTAAACTGCCTAGAATCTTCTATCTATTTTCTGCAATTTCTATTTTCCAACCAAGACAGAGGTTCTAACCAAGACAGAGGAATAAGAGTTCACTAGAGAATCCATTTGCCTGGCATCTCCGTATGCAATCCAGACAGGCCACATTCATGACTGCTCTGAAAGGTGTTAGAAATCTTGGTCCACCTTAAACTTGAGGTCATTCATGTAACCTACGCTTGGGAGAAATCCATCATTTTTAATTGAGTGTCCATTCTCCTTGATATTAGAAGTAAGAGTGTCACAGGCTGTATTTATTATGTGGATGTGACTGTTAACTGACATTTCTAACCACATTGTTACTCAACTCCTGCAGTGAGAGTCCTATTCTACAGACTCACCAAGAACCACACAGAAGAATCATGGAAAAAAGCTAGTTCCATTCTAATGTCACTACAACTGGATGCAAAATGCCCATGTCATAAACCTTATTACATGGAAATCATGGGGAACCCTGCTCTTAATTTCAATCCAATGAGCACATTTTTTGCGCAAAACATAACTTCTGTATTTTTAATAGCCTCACCATATATTTTAGTTTCATTAGATAACAAAATGACATTTTTATAAGGACATTTACAATGTTTCAAAATACGTCTTCAAGCTGTGAAAATTGTGACTTGCCATTTCATCAGATGGCTACGTAATATGAAAAAATCTGCTAAATAATGATAGATATCCCTGGAGTGATGAAGAAAGTTGGACCTATTCTAATTGGACATCGATTTTATTGTAAATGAAAATGTAGACATAATGGATACTCTAGTGTATACTGAAGTTGAGGCTGTTACTAATGAATTAGAAACCTGGAGTGACAGATTGACATGTCAATATTGAAGGTCACATAATCTAAAGCCCCTATTTGTTATCTGAGTCTAGAAATTACTAGCCCTTTTGTTTACATGTCTGACAGACAGATCATGAGTTGAAGCCATGATTAGTTTCAATGGCAGGCTTGCTTCAAGCAATATATTCATGGCAAGTCAACACTATGGGGAAAGAAAGTCTGGTGTTCTGTTGACGTCAAGACTAGCTACATGCTGAATTTTAGGTTCTATACTGGAAACATAGATGCGCTTTTCAGCATGGCATTGGCTATAATTTAGTTATAAATAATGCAGCTGATTCTTTCAATCAATATTACTGCATTTACTTTACTTTGATAACTTCTTTTCTTTTGTAAAACTTGCTGCAGATTTGCTCCACAGTAAAAGCTACAGCTGTGCAATCACTCATGAACTCGCCTAGGATGGGGATCTCACAGTGGTGCTTGTACACATTTGCCCCTCTAATCATCTGTCTTTTTACCTATAAATACTAAAGAACGTTTTACATGAATCTAGAATTATATGACATATTGGAAATTCTCAAGCTGAAAGACAGTCTTTTTTCAATGTTCTGAAAAGAATATATGGATGTTTATTAGGTTATGTCTCTTTGTATTCACCCTTGTAAAGGTTGTGGAAAAAAAGTCAAACAATATGTATGTGGGGACAATAGGAAAAATACTGTACATTTTTCTGAGAAACATTTTCTATGTTTCACATTTTAAAAATGTCCATTATTTATCACAAATGACAATAAAGTTATATATTTTTTTGAGTGTTTCTTCCATTTTTCTATTATTATTAAACTTGTCATTTGTATTTCTAAATGCATTTAAATATCTACGTTTTTTTTATAAAAAAAAAGGTATATGTATGTGTAAAGAAGTTATCTTCATGTGCTTAGGAGTTTGGGATGTATTTCCTAATTTGAGATGAGAGTGTAAAGCGTTAAATATGAAAAGTCAGTAACATAAAGAAAAGTAGCAAGCATCCTAAATTAGCAACAAATATTGAAAATAAAAAAACAAATGGGAAGAGCAAACTAAGTTAAATTAATATCAATACAAAATTCAAAGTTAATCAAAAACACTTAAGAGATGTCTGCAAAAAGAAATTGTTTATTTGTTTTGTATTTCATATTGATATACATTTCCTTTATCAGGATTACAGTGTCAGCAGCTATATGTATCCAAAATGAAGGGGTGTGTTTGGTTCTTGAATGCACTAGAAATACCCTGATTTTAAAGATGGGACTTCTGCCTATGACATCCAAATATAAATTGACACAGGTCAAAGCATATAAGCTGGTGACCACCAACAGGCAGCACAATAACACCTCCGACATTAAAGGATCACGAATCAAGAGACTAGTATCATAGGTAGCACATGTAGAGAAAACATTTGTACAGGTGACCATAGGTGATAGTTAAGGGAGAAGAATGAGTTCACACTGATGATTGAATGATATATTTCCATAGAATCATCATAGGCCTAGGCAGATACATATTTTACAAATGGAGGTCAAAATTTGTGTTTGATGGGTTATAGTTGCATATTCGTTTGTTATTTTTTTAAATTATGAACAAAAATTCTCCCCTCATCAACCCATTATTCAGCCCTAAACTAATACATGAATAACGTAATGGCTTTCTATTGATGGTAATCCTCAAGTGAAGATGATCTGAAAGTTATATCTAATTTGGTGCAGTTGTTTTCACGGTATTTACAGTTTACTGAAGGCACCAGAAGTTTAAAACGTGCTAAAAAATAAAATCCCCGATCAACATTAGCGTGAGTGTTTGCAATTTACGCCCGATACGGAAAGAATTTTCCTGCTGCATTCAAAATATATATACACACATTTATATTATGCACACTAGCATGGCTGTGCAGGATCTTAAACCTTTACTGAATTTGTGAACTGTTATTACCATTGCTTGAGAAAAAGAGGACACTGCCCCTTCGTCAGTAGATTTCGTTTTACTTTCATCGCACAACTTAGAACTAAGACTAAATAAATAAATTGAAACAGCGCTATCATTAGGATCGATATCTTCATCATCACTACCATTAGCAATTAATATAATCTATCTATTCCTGAGCTTGTACTGAAAAAACTCTACTAAGTGTGGTTGAAGGTGATGGGATAGCTTCAAAGTTGCTCTCCCCAAAAAAATTATGGTTTCCAAGTTATGAAATTAAAAATTTTCTCAACGAAACTCACGCTAACTTTTCTGGAAATTAAAAGTGCAAAATGTGAACTTCCGCCAATAACCAAAATAAATATGGGAAAATATGTGTTTTGTGAAACACAGTAGCAAAAGCCGATATATCGGCTCCTGGGTTTTCTAGAAAAAACTGGAAGCCGATGTATCGGCTTGTGGGAGTAAATGAGTTAATCCTACTTCAATTATTAATGACAAAAAAAGGATCCTCTATATTTAATGTAGTAGTAGTTGCCCTTTAAGTTGTGACATCAGTGATGCAACCTTAGAGTGGTAACTCCCTAATGAGTTTTTAGCTTTCCTTTTCCGTGCAAAGCCTACACCATGCTCTCTCTTTTGAGTGTCAATAGGATATGTGGTCTTTCTCACTCATTGATCCCAAGCGCCTTAACTGAGTGTCTTGAAGTGTTGCAATGTCTACTCAATCTCAAAATCCTTATATTCAATCAGGCACGTGTGTCTGATGCCAGGTTGGCAAATGTTTAGTAAACTCATTTCACTCTTTTGCGTTAGTGTACCATGTTGGGCCCAGGGCCTCCATTATATCTCTCCACCTCATCCTCTGCCGATCGCGAGGGCGACTAACATTGTATGACCACCACGACATCACTGTACTTGTCCATCTGTTATCCGACATGCCTACCACATGGTCAGCCCATCAACAGCGTGACATCTATGATGTCAGAGAAGGAAGTTCAACGTCTGATCTTTGCGCTGCGGATTTGGTCTTGAACGGAAATCTTCAATGTTCTTTGCAACACGTTGTCAATCTGCATCAGCTTTCCGTAGGTTCCGCACATCGCAGCCGTATACCATGCCTGAAATAACCACACTGTTGAAGGTGTGAGCCCTAGCGTTGATCTTTTGCATCTGTTGCAGTATCGGTTTAATATAGTTGAAGTTGAGCCAGTTATTAGACAGCTGTTATCCTTCGTGAGAACTCCCGATTTATTAAATGGGAGTTTGTGATTTCTTGGCCCGAGTAGATACACGAATTTACATTTTCGACGTGTCTTTCTCCAAGTGGCACAGAAGTGGGCAGAAGGTGTTGAGCATGAACTGGGTTTTCTTTCTATTGATTTGTAGGCCAACTGCAACACATGTTCTGCTGAGTTCATTTAGGCTTTTCTCCGCCTCTTTGACGTCATGGCTGATAAGACTATGTCATCAGCAAACCTCAGATGAGTAAGAATTTTCCAGTCCATGTTTATGCCCCTATCCTCCCAGTCCATGTGTTTAAAGACCTCCTCAAGCGCTACTGTAAATAGCTTTGGTGAGATTGTATAACCCTGTCGGACGCCACATTGTATCGGTATGTGATTAGTCTATAGAATAGGGTGATATCCTTTGTGCATGTAATGTTTATCTTCTCTATCCATTGAGAGTATTTTTCTGCAATTCCCTGATGTCTCAGGGCATTCAGCACCAGTTATTTTGATGCTACCAGAAGTCTTCTCATAATCCACAAACACAAGGCATAAAAGCATCTGTACTTCATGCACCCTCTCCATTAATTGATTTATTGTGTGGAGGTGGTCAGTGGTTGCGAAGCCTTTTCTAAAACCTGCTTGCTCTCATGGTTGGTTCTCATCTCCGAGGCGTATTCAAATGAAAACGGACCCAGTGGCTTTATTACAAACATGAAAGTTACATCATCTGGTGTGACAGAATTAAATATAGCAATTGTTATGAAGCAAACATGCCCCAGGGTTAATTAGAAAAAGTCACCATAGGCATTCAGACACGCATCCCACAGCTTGGGTAGACCAGCGGATGCCATTCCAAAAAAATTCGTTTGGTTGCTCTTTGAACTATTTGGTCACTGAGGCCATGACATCTGAATCAGTCAAATCTTTGTCCCTTCAGAAATTTTTTTAAGGGTCCGAATAAATGGAAGTCAAAAGGGGACATATCGGGGATATAGGATGGGTGTGGCAGTACTTCCCACCTTTTCTGTGCATACACTTTCTGAACAATGTTCGCGACATTTGGACGCGCATTGACGTGCAACAGAATCAACCATGCGAAATCATGCCAGGTATCATTTATTCTTGATTGCTGTATGCAGCTTGTCTAGTTTGTGATTGTAGCAGATTACATTGATGTTCACGCAAGGCTCTTTAAAGTCTACCAACAAAAGGTTCTCATGGTAAACAAACGCTATCAGTTTAACTTTACCAGCGAAAATGTGTGATTTGAATTTTTTTGGTTTCAGTGATCCAAGTTGTTTCCATTGCATGCTAGCAGTTTTGCTGCTTGGCTCAAAGTTGTGGCACCACAATTCATCACCTGCCACTATACGCAAAAAAAACGATCACACTCCTCTTCGTATTGCAGTAAGTGGTTCAAACTCCATCTCATGCGTTATTCCTTATGGTGGTTAGTCAGCAACCGAAGTACCCATTGTGATTACACCTCCCGATACTTCAGTTTCTTGCTAATCACCATTTGAACTGTCAACGCAGCGAATTCCTCTGCTAGCGAACGTAAGCTCCGGCGACGGTCCACCCGAATTGCTGCATCAATTTAGGTGATGGCATCTTCTGACCCAACAATATACGCCTGACCTGGTCTTTGAAGATCTTTCGTTAACGCATGTCCTTCTTTAAACATCACTGTCCAGTTCTTCATTGTTGTCTTCAACACACTTTTGTCACCATACACTGCCTGCATTCTGCGATGAATGTCAACTGGTCAACATCTTTCAGCTGTTAAAAATTGAATCAACGCTCGCTGATCAACTCTGAATGGATTCCGTATCACATCCACCATGTTTTCAACGGTCTGCTGAGGAAACTAAGAGTTGGAGGATAATGATATTTTGCAAACTTGATAGTTGGTATGTTCTGTTTACATCAGAATAGTGACGTCATCATGCGCATCGTACGTATGTTCACTTGGTGCAGTTCGGTCCGGTATCATTTGGACAAGCCTTGTAGTAGCTTCTGTATGCGCTTGACAATCACTCTGGAGAAGAGTTTATAAAAGGAGGTGAGCAGACAGATCTGATAATAATTTGCCAGGTTTTCCTTGTTTCCTTTGGATTAGGATGGTTTTTGTCATTTTCCATTGGTCAGGGATTTGACATTCGTTCAGACAGATGTTGAACAAAGTAGTTAAATGGCGAGCAAGTGTGTCCTTGCCTGCCTGGATTACATCATTTGTGATTCCGTCTTGTCCTGGAGCTCTACCTGGTTTCTTCTTCTTCTTCTGCGTACACAGTCAGACAGTAACCATTATTTTTTCGAAAAAAGCGGCGGTCGTCCTGAGACTCTCGCCACTACCATAGAGCTTAACGTGCAATTCCACTGGCAATGGCCACATCTGCTCTCTCTGATCCTCGTATGTCGGGCAGTTCTGCAGCAGATGTTCAGTGGTCATTTTACCAGTACCGCACGGGCATTCGTCGGTACACCCTATTTTCAATTTGTTGAATAGGTGGT
Source organism: Ariolimax columbianus (assembly GCA_036924085.1). Lineage (NCBI taxonomy): Eukaryota > Metazoa > Mollusca > Gastropoda > Stylommatophora > Arionidae > Ariolimax > Ariolimax columbianus. The sequence goes on from JAVGWX010000013.1 coordinate 53,746,111, forward strand.
ACCTCAGTCTATTGTGGCCAGTGCGAAGTCTGAAGACAACGACCTGCTCTCTTCGGTTCAACTGGTAATAGGCATCGTTTTTGGTGTAACCAGTATGTTCGGTTTCCGATTTGGTCATGTACCTGGCTTTGATAAGCCGTTTTGACTCTTCGTACGTCATACTGGTATCTGTTTGTGGTAGCCTTGCACCTTCTTTTGCCAGTCTGTCTGCCTCCTCGTTGCCTTGGATGTTGCAGTGTGACGGAACCCACTGTACCACTACCCTTTTTGGTCCGGACAGCTGGCACAGTTTGCAGAGTGCTGCTCTTAAGTCATTAAGCTCAGTGTTTTTCTGGCTTTTTAGCGCTGTGACTACGGCGAGAGCATCTGTCAGCAAGACTATGTGGCTCTCGTTTTCACTGTGTGTTGCCATTTCTTCCACTGCCGCCCTCAGTGCCTCTGCCTCCGCTCTGAAATTGCTTGTGTACTTACCAGTAGCGAATGACAGTGTTATTTTTCTGCCATTTGGTAGGTTCAGGAATGCTCCTGCCCCTCCGTTCTGTGTAGTGTTTGTTACAGAACCGTCGGTGTATGCATGGGTCCAGTCCATGCTTGGGTAGCTTTTCGTTATGAAGCTTAGGGTAGTGTCTCTCCTTTCTTTTTCGGTCTGGCAGTTTTTGTTTGCAATACCTGGTATATTTTCTACCACCTCTGGAAATATATCCTGCCTCCAAGTAGGTTTTCGTACAGTAGTGATGGGTTTTGGTGTTGTTAGTGCGTTTATGGGATCTTCGTGCATCTTTGCTTTGGCTATTTCTGCAAAGTTTCTCCGCTTTAGTTTCCCAGTTCCCAAATTGTTTAGCCTCTGGTACATTGGATGGTCCGTCAGTCTTCGGAGTTTCTCTGACTGCAGCTGGGCTCTGCAGTCTCTTCTGTCGGTCATGGATTGCAGTTTTGTAATCTTTTCAAGTTCTACAATTGGCGTTGACTTCATGCCACCTGTTATAATTCTCATGGCTTGGTTTTGAAGTTTGTTAACTTTATCGAAGTTCGCCTTCGCTGCTGTTGTCCATGCCGCGATGCCATACTCGAGAACTGGTCTCACTCTTCCAGTGTACAGTTTCTTTAGTATGCCTTCGTCTGCACCCCAGCTTGTGCCAGCAAGTTTCCTCATGATCGCCATTCTTTCTCTGGCTTTCATTCGGTTTCTCTCAATCTGACTTTTCCATGTCATGCGCCGATCAAATGTGACTCCCAGATAGGTTGGGTTGTCGTTTGGCTGCAGGATTTTGCCATTTAGGCTTAATTTGGTACTTTGGGGTTTTAATGAGAGCGAGAATATTGTGCACGTGCTACCTGGTTTAAGTTGTTTGATTGCATGTGCCACCTCATCTGATTCAATATTTTTGTACCAACACAGATTTTCTGTTGGGTGTCAATTTGGTGACTATTGCCTTTGATGCAAAGAGGTTGGTGTAGTACTTCTGACATTCTGCTTCTATATCCACTCTATCCATCGCACTGACATCATCTGCATTTTTTAGGGCGATCATAATATTCTTTGATTGAAGGCTTTTTCGGCATTTCATTATGCTACCTTTTGTCTCAGCTGCTCTGATCATCTTGCTCAGACTATACTGTTCATGGTCCTCTTTCAGCCTGCTTCTGATCAGCTTGTTCAGCTCGTATAACTCGAGTGTGTTGTGTTTGCCATTCTGTTTCAACCTTCTCCTCTTATGTAGAAGTTGTAGGGTGTCTTCGCTAATCCGACTGCTTTTTGCCGCTTTGGGTAGTTTTGCCACAGTGATGCAATGTTTCAGCTTTTTTGTCAGCTGTTTCAGGTGACAGGTAGGAGACCCCTCGCACCTCCAATCCTCTTGTCGAATTTTCTCTGACAGCATAGCAGCATCTAGTGTTGTTGGAATCTGGAAACGTCTTTTGTGCGATAGTGAGTCCATGTTTAAGGTTGCCCTTATGGGTCTGTGGTCGCTATTTATATCTAGTCGATGCAGTGCCTCTCCATTTGTAACAAACTTGATGTCACATAGCACATAGTGTATTTCCGCATTGTTTTCCCAGTTCGGGGAGTGCCATGTCCATCTATTAGCTATTTGCTTTTGTAGGTAGGCGTTTATCACATGAAACTTCCATATTTGGACAAAGACATCCAGACGCTCACCTCTAGTATTTCGGATGTCGTTCGAAAATGCGTCTATGTAACGTTCAACTGTCTGCCTACACCCTACTCTCGCATTGTGGTCCCCAATTATGACTATTTGTATGCTGGTTGTCGTGGTTGAGTTTCAAGCAGATCCTAGAAATATATGATGTCGTCAACTGTATATCCACTGTGGGGTACATAGCATTGAACGACAATGAGTGGCTTGGCTTGGTCATGCACTTTCAGCTTGAGCGTTGCTATTCTGGAGCTGATAATCTCAACAGATTGAACAAATTGCGCATGGCATTTAGCAATAATAAAGCCTACTACACTAACGTGATATTGTCAATACCCAGCACCAACATGAACCTCATCTCCTTTTTCGCACCAAGTGAAATGTGAATCAAAATGAGCGATAGTTTCAGATATTCATGTGACGTCATGTTTTATATTATTTAGACTGACCATTAAATGGTTTTTTTTATGTCTGCCAAAACCATTTTGTAGGTTGCAATATATGACTTGAAATGTACGTCTCAAAGGCATGATCGAGGGGGTATATTTACTTATTGATGAGACAATAAAAGAAATCCTGAGGTCTGATTGCAGTTAGAATGAATGAGCAGTTTGATTCAATTTGTTTGGCTATTAATTAGCGGTGACAAGATTTTCACCGTGTGTCTTTCTAGGACTGCAGGAGGTGTTATACCAACACACAGATACTGACCTGAAGTCCCTGCTGACTGCTAATTGAAAAATGTCTACATCGTTTTTTTAAATTCGTCAATAATAATCTATGTTTTTCTGTTATCACTTGTATCAAGCAGGTTATGAGCACATTAGAAAGAACCAAAGGAAAGAGTAATTCCGAGAACTTTTCAACCCAACAGGCACCAAAGAATAATTAACATATATTGAAAATAAGCAGACAGGTTTAATCTGATATATTGATTCTAGAAATTGAAAGAGCTATAAGAAAAGCCCTAGAAATAAGTCACTCTGTATAGATAGAACAACAACTAAAGCAATTAAAGCTTGTGGGGAGACATGAGTGAAATGGTTGGAAACCATCTTTACAAGATTTAAGGGCCATGCGATTTGTAAATTATTTTTTGTGTGAAAAATAGTGATTTTTCAAATTGTTCATTTTTATTAAGTTCGACATTAATAGAATCGTTTACATATAAAATAATGTTATTTTGCAAGCATATTGACATTTAAAAATTCATAATAAACACCCTACCCCCTGTTCTAAAGTTGACCTACTTTAAAAAGATACCGAAAACTGATGATAAAATACAATGTTTGACACATAGCAACAGCTTTTTCAAAAAAGTATAATGGGTCATATTATATATACTAATGACCGGGGTCCAAAGTTCTCTTCAGAATTTTTCATTCGAAAGCAAATGCTAGCTTTGTCTAAACGATACGATACTTCAAATATAATGACTGATGCGATATGTCATTGGTTTTATTATTTTTCTATTTCTGATTGGTTGAAACAGGTATCGTCCATGGGAACAAAATAGTCGCGCATGCGCAAAAGAGGTGTTTTCCAAACCATTGTCGGTCCGTCATTTTTAATTGTGTTTAGGAACTGTTCATATCATTTAGAAACAGCAAAGTCATTTCAACGAGAGGATACAAGTAGAGCGACAAGCGTGCTCCCCAAAAACCTTGAGGAATTTACGCTCGAAACTAAGAGAACCTTTAAATTCAAGGTAAGTTTACTGAATTATGTTTATTGTTCACGACCACGTTCTACATTGCCTTGCAGCCTTGCTTCAATATTTAATTTTAAAAAAGAGCTCTACGCTATTCAAGAAATATTATTTTGTGTAGATTGTGTACGTACTTATTCAGTAAGTTACTCACTGTAAGTATTAATTTAATATCTGTTATATTACTAGAGTTACGAGTACACATTTATTACTAGACATTTATAGTTACAATTTATGAATACATCGTGAAATTATAGAAAGATAGTTATTAGTTTAGTCTTAGATAAGACAGAATGTTACATGTGAGAATGTCAAACTGTCATTTATTTTGAAAATAAATTGGGCTGTTTGTGCCATGCATATGTGTGCTTTGCTAATATGAGTTTACTTGTCATTGTATTTGATATTAATGGATCATTTTCTGTATTCTAGTTCAACTGTGGATGCTGAAGTCAGTGAGCCTACAGGTGCTGCTGAAACTATAGAGCCCCCAAAGTGGCAGAGGAGAAGTGTACAAGAATCTTACTGAAGGGATACTGAACCTGAACAGTGATCAGTATACTTTAATCCATCAAAGTTTTCTACATTCTCTTGCTTCCACAGTTGGATGTAGAAATTGCAGAAGGAATAATCTACAGTTGATTACAAAATAACCACATGGTCTTGTTGTTCTTATATAGATTCTCTGTCCGGATTGTGAGTCAGACTGGTCAGAATAAACAACATGACATCAACTGTAGGACAGTAATTGGTTGTAATGACAATGGTATTGGCTATGCAAAGTTGCAGTCATTGCTGTCCACCATGAACATAAAGAACCAGATGCACCACAAATCATTTTACAAGGTATCCAAAACTGTTAGTATTCCAGCAGAAGAAGCAATGTGTCAAGCAGCTCGTGTAGTTGCAGAAAGAGCAGCAGCTACAGGTCCCCTCCTAGGCCGTGTCAAAAGTAACACATGGCATCCTATCATCGTTGTGTCTTAATACGGCACATGGCAAAAACGTGGCCTTTCATTGCACAATGGAGTTGGTGTTGCCATTGACGTTGACAGTCGCCTAGTTTTGGATACTCAGGTCATCAGCAATTATTGCAAAATATGTGCAGTTGGTCCAAAGCCAGGTTCTTCTGAGTTTATGAATTGGATACAAATGCATAAACCTCAATGCCAGCAGAATGTAATGGAGACTGTGGCAGCAAGGATTATTTATTCAAGGTCAGTTGAAAAAATATCTCTGATTTATGACACTATGCTTTGCGACGATGATGCAAAGGCATTCAATGAAGTCCAAAATTCTAAATGCGATGACAATGAGATAAAAAAAAAAAAAAGGATTGCATCAACCACATAGCGAAAAGGATGTTTAATGCTCTTAGCAATTTGAAGAAAACAAATGAATCACTAAATCTAACTGATCACATCGCCAATTGAACAAACTACAAATACATATGCCAAAAGTTAAAAAGACAATGCCCCTGATGTTACAAAAATGAAGCGATGAGTGTTAGCTGGGTTTTTGCACATGCTGAGCACTGACAATGCACCCAACCATAGACTTTGTCCAGAAGGTAAAAATTCCTGGTTCCTATTCCAGAGAATTCTGAAGATATGGTTGCGCGAACAACATCGGCTTACATTTTTAGCAGAAGTTGGCAGACTCATCTACTTAATTGTGACAAGGCTGAAAGATACAAATCTCTTCCTGCAAAAATGGGTACGCAGAATGTCAATGAAAGTTTCAACTCATTGATTTGGCAGCGCTGCCCTAAAACAATATTTGCTTCACTGTCAGCGGTAGAGACTGCAACTTCCTTTGCCACTCTATCTTTCAACTGTGGTCCTGTAGGGCTAAAAATGGTAACAGACCGAATTGGACTGGACTGGAGTGTTGTAAATCACATACATGCTTCTCGAATGCTGAACAAAAAATACTATGATTCAAAAAGACGAACATTGGGTGTGTCAAAGTGGAAAAGGAAAAACCTTAAAAAAAGGCATATTGGACGAGAACACCAGCACGAGTTAGCAGAAGGTGAAACATATGTTGCTAGTGCATTTAACAATTAATTGTATTTGCAAATGACTATGTATATGTTGCTTAATTAAAAAAACAATGTAAGAATACATTTTTTTGGTTATTAAACTTATTTTTATTTGCTTTCAAAGTTTAACATTGAATTATCTCAAAATCTTTTTTTCCCATTTGTTATGTATCTGAAACCCTAAAATCTCAGCTAATATAGATGTTGGAAACATGCAATTTGGTTTCTACATTTCTCATACACTCGTGTTGGTAATCTTTTAAAGAAAAGCTAATTTGGTCAAATATATTTTATTAAAATACATTTTTTGTACGAAATGTTGATGTATTTTGTTGACTTTTCGTGGAGCTCAAATTGAAAAAAAAATATTTTTTGAACCTTTTTCATAAAATAAATATGCCCTTTCCCTAGAGCTATGCTTAACATTCATGGATCATTCATATTATTTTTAATACATATGTGTTTTTTTTTAAATTGAAGGTATTTGAAAGTATATGAGAATCATAACAGGTGGCATGAAGTCAACGCCAATTGTAGAACTTGAAAAGATTACAAAACTGCAATCTATGACCGACAGAAGAGACTGCAGAGCCCAGCTGCAGTCAGAGAAACTCCGAAGACTGACGGACCATCCAATGTACCAGAGGCTAAACAATTTGGGAACTGGGAAACTAAAGCGGAGAAACTTTGCAGAAATAGCCAAAGCAAAGATGCACGAAGATCCCATAAACGCACTAACAACACCAAAACCCATCACTACTGTACGAAAACCTACTTGGAGGCAGGATATATTTCCAGAGGTGGTAGAAAATATACCAGGTATTGCAAACAAAAACTGCCAGACCGAAAAAGAAAGGAGAGACACTACCCTAAGCTTCATAACGAAAAGCTACCCAAGCATGGACTGGACCCATGCATACACCGACGGTTCTGTAACAAACACTACACAGAACGGAGGGGCAGGAGCATTCCTGAACCTACCAAATGGCAGAAAAATAACACTGTCATTCGCTACTGGTAAGTACACAAGCAATTTCAGAGCGGAGGCAGAGGCACTGAGGGCGGCAGTGGAAGAAATGGCAACACACAGTGAAAATGAGAGCCACATAGTCTTGCTGACAGATGCTCTCGCCGTAGTCACAGCGCTAAAAAGCCAGAAAAACACTGAGCTTAATGACTTAAGAGCAGCACTCTGCAAACTGTGCCAGCTGTCCGGACCAAAAAGGGTAGTGGTACAGTGGGTTCCGTCACACTGCAACATCCAAGGCAACGAGGAGGCAGACAGACTGGCAAAAGAAGGTGCAAGGCTACCACAAACAGATACCAGTATGACGTACGAAGAGTCAAAACGGCTTATCAAAGCCAGGTACATTACCAAATGGGAAACCGAACATACTGGTTACACCAAAAACGATGCCTATTACCAGTTGAACCGAAGAGAGCAGGTCGTTGTCTTCAGACTTCGCACTGGCCACAATAGACTGAGGTACCACCTATTCAACAAATTGAAGATAGGGTGTACCGACGAATGCCCGTGCGGTACTGGTAAAATGACCACTGAACATCTGCTGCAGAACTGCCCGACATACGGGGATCAGAGAGAGCAGATGTGGCCATTGCCAGTGGAACTGCAAGACAAGCTCTATGGTAGTGGCGAGAGTCTCAGGATGACCGCCGCTTTTTTCGAAAAAATAATGGTTACTGTCTGACTGTGTACGCAGAAGAAGAAGAAGAAGAAAGCAAGCATTTTTTCAAGGTCAGCGCAAGTTATCATGGCAACCGAGTGTTTTTTTTTTTAAACCTGCAAATATATCTACATTCATAGCCTAACCTTACCATTATAAAATATTTGGTCTGATTTAATTAATTTAAAAAAAAAAGTTTTTAGGGAGCATGACCCCTTAACATACAAGTAAACAATACCAAACTCAAACAGGGCCAAGAGTTCAAGTACTTATATTTTTACAGAAGATGGAAGGATTGATACAGAAATCGAAACTAGATGCCAGAAAGGCACTGCCATGACCTATCAGCAACAGGACAGGAAAAGCTATTAAAATCACTACCTGAGATATCGTGAGAAATAATGACATTATAAATATTGTGAGTCAGCAAACCATAGCTGGCCAAGATTCTATTCAACCTTCATGTCATAACCCTATAAACAATCTGTATTCATGATGTCCAGGTCAAGATGGTATTCATCCAAAATTGCTGTATGAAATTAGAGACCAACTAGCAAAACCATTGGCTATATTATGTTCTCAATCACATACAAAAGGGATTGTTCCACGGCATTGGAAAGATGCAGGAGTGATCCCTTTATTCAAAAAAGGCAGAAAATCAGATCTAGCAAATTATAGACCAGTGAGTTTAACGAGCATAGTCTGTAAATTGTTAGTGTCAATAATCAAAGAAAACATTGTAATGCATTTAGACAAATTTAATCTAATTAGAAATAGTCAGCATGGGTTTACTAGAGGGAGATCATGCTTAACAAATCTATTAGAATTCATGGAGGAGGTTACTAAAATGATAGATAAAGGGGAGCCAGTAGATGTTATTTATCTAGATTTTGCAAAGGCCTTTGATAGAGTACCTATACAAAGATTATTTAGAAAGTTAAAACCACATGGAATAAGTGGGGAAGTTGCCCAATGCATTGAAAATTGGTTAACTGGAAGAAGGCAGAGACTGGGTATAAATAAGGAGTACTCTGAGTGGTGTGATGTAAAAAGTGGAGTGCCACAGGGCTTGGTTTTGGGACCAATTTTGTTCTTGATATATATAAATCATTTGGACATTGATATGGGATCACTATGCAATAGTGTCTCATCTAAAGCAGAAGTGGATATATTGAGGTCGGATTTAGATAAAATTCGAGAATGGTCTATAAGCTGGCAAATGGAGTTTAATGTAGATAAACGGACAGTCATCCACATGGGTAGATCCAATATGGAACATAATTACAGAATGGGAGAGAACAATATTAGAAATATAGATAAGGAAAGGGACCTTGGGGTTATAATAGATCATACAGGAAAGGTGCGTGAGCAAGTTAAGGTAGCAGTGAATAAGGCAAATGCAATGTTAGGTATGATAAAAAGAAATATTAAACATAGGAGCAAGGAAGTTATAGTCAAACTGTATAAAGCTTTAGTTAGACTAGATTGGAGTACTGTGTACAGGTGTGGAGTCCTTATCATAGAGGAGATATAAACATGCTGGAAAGAATACAAAAAAGAGTGACAAAGCTGATAGTGGGATTCCAGAATTATAGTTATGAGGAAAGACTCAGAAAAACCGGCATGCAGTGTCTAGAAGAGAGAGGAATTCATGGTTTATAAGATGATCAGAGGAATGGATAAATTAGACTATAACAAGTTTTTTTAAATACAGCCACCCACAATAACAAGAGGGCATAGCTACAAGCTGACTAAAGAGACGTCCAGATTTGATATTTTGAAATATTTTTTTAGTCAGAGAGTGGTGTCTGCTTAGAATGCATTGCCAGGGGAGGGGTAGTGGAGGCAGGGAGAGTTAATGCATTTTAAGAATAAACTGGATGCTCATAGCTTTTAGAGCAAGGTGATGTAAATGTAACTGGTTGTATACAGACTCTGCAGGGTCTTCTAAACCTGTATAAAGACGTTAAGTTAAGTTATGTTAGTTTGGCTAAAATAGGTCTGATCCATGCAGTACATTTTTGAGTACCACGATAGCCTTCCCTCTTTGATCTCTTCTCCTTATCCAGTCTGCTCTGTTGCAGCCTGTTACTCAGGATCACCACACGGAGGTGTAGAAGGGTTTTGGCAGATGATTCGCTGGCCCTTATGCTAGCAGTCAGCTTTGGGTCGATAACCCCTGCAGCTCATGCACTGCTCAGCATCAAACTACTCATTTGTTTTACATGATGAGGTTGCCAGTCCGAAGCATAATCCTAACTTAGTCTCCTTTTACAATATGCAAAATAGTGGCGTAATGGTACTATTCTTTCCTCTCCAATAAGAAGTCCTTGGATCCACATAGACAAACTTTTTAGGCTTTGCAGCCTGAAATGTATTTTTATGAAAAGTATTGAAATTACAATAATAACAAAATTGTTTATACGATCTACCTCATTCCAACTTCCAGTTGCCCAATATGGACAGTAATCACTTTCTCCAAAGCATAGCCTCTTTAAAACTGGCTTCACATCAACATGTTGTAAGCATACGTCATCTGAGGTGTAATTAGAGTTTCCTGTAATATCTATTTTAATGCAGTGCATAATCTGAGTTTGCTCCCCAAGTCCACAATCCACACTGCACTCCCCCCAATGTCCTGCTATCCATCTGAAAAAAGTACTATCATAATCAGAGTTCAAGAATTATTTCAACAAACAAAGCTGGTTATATCCACTTATGTAAATATCAATAGTGTTTATTTATTGAATGAACAAAACATAGGGTCAATGCACCATGTGAAGAATATTGTTTATAGTTACGTTGTATGTAGATTCAACATGTCTGCATTCGTGGAAAATCCACAGGTGCTCAGTTTTTCTCAACAAATGGTTTCATAGTACAGGCCCTATAATATCAATCCATTTGTAAATGAGCTCATTCTTCACATTAATACTCTGTGCAACTTTCTCCCACAATCCTGGTAGAGCTAATATTTTTTTTAAATGTGAAAGCTAGAAGATTGACATTTGCTGCTGTATAAAGTGATTCAGCTAATCCGTTATTTTAAGACATTTTAAATAAGTAGGGTATTTAAATACAGATAATTTCTTATTTTTCAATCAGTGGTAAGTTACTGCCAAATAATCAGCTAATCAGTCTGTTGGCATCTTTAATAACAAGAACAAACTCCCTTGGTTCATCGGCCTGCAGCAATTTTTCATACAGTGCCCCAGCTCTGATTCATTTTGCATTTTGGTATCTATGGTCTTTCAACAAGTTATCTTAGGTCTGCATCTTTTCTGTTTTCCCTCTGGGACCCATAGCAGTTCTAGTGATGGTGTCTTGGGTTTGTTTCTTAGGGTATGATTGATTCAATCACAGCATGGACCAGTAGAAAGATTACAATTTGAACATTTCTTTTTTGCTGCTCTTCAACGCAGAACACCATACAGAAACAAAGAATGCATGGACTTGTGTATTTCTAGTATGTGGTTTGTGTTATACTGCACAAAGATTGCTGTCAAGTGACACAAGTAGCATTTTATGTCGAAATAAACAATCGTTTTGCAGATCTTGCAAATATAATAATTGACGGCCAGACTTTTCATACTATTAACACCTAATGGAAACTTTTTAAAACTTTAGTTAATGATGCAGATATAATGACTGCAGCATATACCAAAAACAGAATGAAGAAATGAATGGCTCAGGAGTAACACATGGAACCCATCCAGTAAAGAAAAAAGTAAAATTAAATCTCCTGGCGGCAAATACATTCCACTGCATAGGACACATGCAAGAACAGAAATACCATATTATACAAAGCAGTAAAATTTAAGACTAGAGATACTCCCATTGCTGCCATGAGATTTATGCTTGATTTGTCAAGCATCAAGGTGTGACATCAAGTAGCATAGGTGAAGGCATATGCCAGAAATAAAATGGGATATGGCAGAAGCATTTATAAGTGCATAACTGAATAAATTTTTATTCAACATGTAGAAGCAGCTACCAGACGAAAAAACACACTCAACCTACTATTTACTACAGAAGAAAATGTAATTGAAAACATTACCGTTGGAGAACTGTTTGGCTCAAGTGACCATCAGATCATCCATTGGGATCTTATAGTAAGGAAAGAAGTAAACATAAACATGCGAGCATACAACTACTCCAAGACAGATGTTAAGAAGATGAAAGAGGCAGCGAGCCACATAATCTAGAAAGATATTGTGAGAGGAACAGATGTTGAACAACAGTGGGAAAGTTTCAAAACAATTCTAGAAAAACTAGAAGAGGAATGTGTTCCATGTAGGGAGGTCAACCTCAAGTCGATAACTTGATTTGTAGTTAAATGTGGAAGAGCTACAAATAAAGCATGGACAAAATATATAGAGCCAGGTAAATCAAAAAGAAATATATTTAAAATATTTGGACAAGCAAAACATAGCTTAGAAAGTGAATAAAGCAGCAAAAATAGACTTTGAAAAGAACTTTCTCATAGCATCAAGACACTTCTCTTATGTTAGAAATAAACAAAGAACGAAAGACAAAGTAGGCCCTCTCATAGACAGCACAGGAAAAATAATAAGTGAGAATAGGAAGGCAGATAATCTACTCTGTGATAAGGTCTAAATAAGCCTCCCTTGATGGCTGCATCTAAGATGCCTTTCCGAGATTCCTGGCGGGCATTTCTGTCACCTTTGTCAGTCTGGGCAACATATCGACTGAAAAAACTCAGACCTTTCTCTTCATGTATTCAGGAGCCTTCCGGTGGTGTCTTGAATGTTGGAAATAAGCTGGCTTGTAGTCTTTCCATTCATCTTTCGATGCATGTGCCAGAATTTCTGGAGGGTATTATCATTACCCACACCTGTGATGAACTCCTCCCATTGCTCCCTTTTGGACTCCCTAGCTAACCCTTTAAAGGAATTGGTAGCTTTGCGTTTTACCTCCTGTTCGTTCAACACGTCGAAATAGCCTATGTACAAGCAAGGTTCTGATGGAGTACAGTATTGCCTCATCAAGCAGTTGGATGAGACAGAGATAAGAAATATGGTGAAGGAGATCAACTACACTATAGAGAGGTCATCTGTGCCTGAGGACTGGCTTCATAGTGCCCACTGCCTAAATCTGGTAAGGACTCCACGCTTCTCAGCAGCTATAGAATAATCACCACACAGAATGTATATGGAAAATTGATCCAAGAAGATAGTGGCCAGGAAAATAATGGCCCACCTCTAATGGGAGCAGATCCTACCTGACACGCTGGGCAGCTATAGAACATCGTGTATGATGTGTACAAGGGATTTCAGTCAAAGCAAGAAACAGTCGCGGTGGCACTCGACCTGGAAGACGCATACAACCTTGTCAATTTTGGGACCTTAATTACATGTCTGAAGCAGTGTGGTTTAAACACATGGCTGGTTAGTTGGATATTAGCTGCCCTGATGGAAAGAACAGTTGCACTACGCGTGGGATCGTGGACATCAGAACCGAGGCGAATATGTCCAAGACTGACTCAAGGGTCCCCGCTCTCACCGGTGCTGTTCAACATCTACACAGTAAAAGTGGCCAATATTCAACCCACAGGGACAGGACAAATGTTGACATTTGCCAATGACATCTTAACATACAGGACTGGCTCAGACAGGTAAGAGATGGTCAAAGACATCCAGAAAACCTTGCAAGCAATCTCACAGTGGTGCTGCGACTCAAGCTCTAAGATCAATCTCAACAAAGGCCTGCATGATGTGGTGCTCTTTGAATAATTCCATAGTAAAGGCTGAGCTCCCAGGCATCACATATGATGGTTGCCACATTGACAGGTGCGGCAGGTTGAAATATCTCGGAGTGACTTTTTATCGCAGTCTTTCCTATAATTGCCATGTTGACCACAACGTACAAAGATGCAAGAGAGGGTTAGGAGCACTCAAGACCATGGCTGCTGCCGACTTGGAGCAACGCCTTCTGTTCATTCTATTTCGTCAGGTCATGTTGTATTTCCATCAATTATGGACTAGTGTGAAAGGCTGTAACGCATCCAGAATGAAGGTATGCGGCTGGTTCTGGGCTGCACTAGAGATACCGCGATAGTGATGATACGGTACATGCTGGGATTGTTATCTGTGAAATCCAGTAATAAACACAAGTCAAAGCCTATATGCGTGTCACCACAGACACGTGGCACCCTCTGCACAGTAGTATCTCAAACACCAATGGATCAAGAATCAATAGAGGGTCGTCATGGATGGCACAGGCTGAGATAACAATCGGACACGTCACTCCAGCTGAGATGATAGCCAAAGGGGAAGAATGGGTCCACACTGGTGATAGAATGATAGAATACCAGAGAGTCATCATAACCTTAGGCAAGGAATGTAGAGAATGGATCAACAGCAGAGCAGAACACGAGGTAAATCAGTTGATAACAAAGAATACCCAGGAGAGTGACGCTGTCATATATACCAACGGATCAGTCATGCACTGTGAAACATCAGGCTGGGGTTTCTCAGCTAGAGTGAGAGGAGAGGTCGTTGCTGAGTGCAGTAGGGCATACATGTCAACAACCTCCAGTATGAGAATGAAGATGAAAGCAGTGACCTCAGCACTGAAATGGATATCTGAGACTTCTATAACAAAGGCAGTTATCGTGACAGATGCGCAAGTCGTACTTCAAAAAGTACAGAAGGGATGGCTTAGGTACGAGTGGATAGCAGCTGTTGGGGCCTCAAACTCCAGGCGTTGACATGGATCTACTGTCCTGCTCATGCCACGGTTCAGGGCAATAAAAGAGCTGACATCATGGCTTCACAAGCTCCCGTCATGGGCACATTAGTGATGGATAGAAGTGACGTTTTGAAATCAATCAATGACCGCCTGCTGGATGAGGACACTGCAATAGATGAAGCAGCAATCCACAGGCTGCAAAGTTTCGACATTAAACGAGGTTCGAGTGCAGTGGGGCGCATGAGAGGACAGCGCAGCAGAGTGTACAACCAGCGAGCTACAGGGACCATCAGCACCCATACCTTACGCCATTTGTTGAGAGAGACTGGGCACCTATGGGTATGCCCAAAGTGCAGTGACGTCGATTCTTAGAAACAGAAATAGAGAAAGGGGAGTCAGTGAACCTAATGCCGGGATCATAAAGCATGAAACTGGATATAATTGAAGTGGCTGAAACCAGATGGATGGATACAGGATTTTAGAAAAGGAAAACCGTATATTTATATACTCAGGTGAGAACAACACTAACAAGGCGTTTATTTCCTAAAAAAGAATGAGTTAAAAGGGAGAACTAAAGGGTACTGGACATACAGTCAGAGAGTATTACTGTTAAAAATAAGCACAAACCTTTAGATTTGTCCATAGTGCAAACTTAAGCTTCTACACAAGATTACTGTGAGGAGGATATCGAGGAGTATTATGAAGACTTGCAAAAAGTACTAAAACAAGTAAAAACATCAGATGTACTAATAGTGATGGGTGATATGAACGCTAAAATTGGACAATACAAACATAGTGGGGGGGGGGGGGGGGGGAGATTTGGTATTAGATAAAGGAATGAAAGTGGAGATAGACTTATAATTTCGGTTAGGATAATCAATCACCTTATTGTAATCAATACTTTTTTCAACAACACAAGAGGAAGCTATACAGAAATCTGGTTGATAAAGAAAGATATCAGATAGACTTTATGATCAGCAACAGATTTAGGAAGTGTCCAAAAAGTAAAAGCATATCCAGGAGCAGATAATTAAGATCGTAATCCTTTAGAGGTAAAATAAAAAATAAGGTTAAAGGCAATAAAAAATTGTATTGTATTAATGAATCAACCAGACTGCTCAGCTTTAAAACAATATGACTTACATGAATGGAAGTAAAGAACATATATGAAAGTCTCCTAATTTAAGGCACAGAACAGAATAATCGTGCAAATTTACAAGAGAAAATCAATGTAAAGTGGGAATGCTTAAAAAACAGTATCAGAAAAGCAAATTGCATACTACCAAATTAGAAAGTAATTGCAAAACAAGTATGGATGACCATTATAAAACCTATGGAACGCGGAAACAAGCAAAAAACTCAAATAATTCAGTTCAGTTCAAGTGCCAAATCTGCATTGAAGGTCAGGTGCAATGGATCTCCAGTGTACTCTCTCTTGCCATAATGGTGCAACCTGAGAAGATTTTTCCAGTCCATCTCCTAATGTTATCTACCTACTTAAAACGACTGCCTCTTAAATGACTGTCTTCGACCCTACCCTCTAGTATGGTCTTCAACAAGGAAGTATGTCTTGTTATAATGACCAAAATAACATAACTGTCTAACCTTGATTTTGGTCATTAATTCTCTTTTCACTCACTACTTTTTCAATACCTCCAAATTTGTTTTTGTCTCTTTCCAAGAAATGCGACCCAATCTTCTATATTCCCACATTTAAAAGGCTTTAATACTCTTTTCCAACTTATTTTTCATTGTCCATGTTTCTGCGCCATAAACTAGTGACAAGTTTACATAACACTTGACAATTCTTATTTTAAAATTCTGATTTATCTGTTTGGGTGTCAATATATGTCACATGTTGTTGAATATCATCTTGGACATACCTATTCTCTTTCTGATTTCTTTTTCACAGATGCCATCCTTCGTTATTAAATGACCTAGATAGAAGAAACTATGTAACTGTTCAAATTGTTCTTTTATTTTTATCTACATACATGGTTTCTTGTCACTTTTCCCAATTATCATAGTCTTTGTTTTCTGTATGTTTATGTCCAATGCAAACTATTGACTTATTTTGTATATTGTTGTTACAAGCTCCTGTAATTCTTGCTCACTTCTTGCCATTAAAACTGTAACATCCACAAATCTAAGATTATTCATTACCACTCCTCCAATGACAAACTTTAGCATCCCCTCTATCTGTTTGAGTATTTGTTCTGTGTAGATATTAAAAAGACAAGGGATTGTACACATCATTTTGTATTTCTATTTATTTCTCTGTCAAAGTTCACAAACAGAAAAATTGCTTCCCTTGTGCCATTAAACTTTCGAAAACCAAATTGTTCTTCTGAAACTACCCTCTCTACTTTACCTCTTATTCTGTCTTGTATGATCTTGAGTAGTATTTTAATTGTGTGACTCATTAGACTTATTGTTCTAAAGTCTGAACATTCTGTTGCATGAGGTTTTTTTTTTGGGAGAGTTATATACGTAGATGTTTTCAGGTCCGTTGGTATGCATCCAGTATTGTATATGTCATTACTCAGATCAGTGAGTATATCTAAACCGAATTCCTCCAGGGCCTCTATAATTTCTGTGCTTCTGGAGTCCGGCCCTGTTGATTTCCCTTTTCTCATAGTTTTTATCACATTTTCCATCTCTGATCTGGGGACGATGAGGCTAACGTCTGGTCAGGCAAAACACACTGATCAGACAATGTAGGCCAGGGTCAGGAGAAATATACTGGCCAAGACCTTCATTTGACCTCCTCATTGGTCGTCCTTGAAATGGGCTGTTGTCAAGGACAACAGTCTGGCTAACAAGGTGAAGTTCGACATGATCTCCATAGTAGCGAGCGACACGCAGATGAAGCCAAGCATAGCACAACAGCCTAGAGAATCCAGCACGCTCGGGATGTGAGGAAAACTACTGCAACCCGCCACTTAACGTCCTTTTCAGGGCGCACAAAATAGTAACCTACTCACTGTAGGCATTTGCAAACAACAGCAACAGCACCTGTGATCTGAGAATGCTAGGTCTTTCATTATATGTTGATGTTTGACTCTGCAACTGTCCTTAATTAATTCCCTTATATATTCCGTCCATCTGTTTGATATGTCATTCTTAGTTAGTTACTCGTTCTTGGTCAAGGGGTGGTCACCCTTGAGCGGGTCCCAACTCAGGATCCAGTTTTTTCTGTTGCAGGAGCGTGTCATCAAGTGTGATAGTAGTCTGTCTGTTGTGGGGTCTTGAATGTTGTATTTTTCTAGTGAATCTCGCCAGTGAGTTGGGGGCCGTCCCCGAGGTCTCTTTCTGTCCAGCGGTGTTTCAAAAAGTTGACGTACTTTTCGCTCTGCCACTGTTGTCTGAGAGTTATGCCCACGAGGCGTCTTTCAAGAGATGCGTGTGCTGTTCTCACTCTGCTGCTTTGGTTAGAGATCAGGTTTCACTACCATAGCAGAGCACTGGCAGGACTACCAGTCGAATATGTCTGCCCGTAGTCTGGTGTCCTTTGTGGCGTCTGTTGCTGTCATGATTGAGTTGAAGGTTGCCCAGCCCACCCGTTTCCATCTGAAGATCTCAGGTTTTATGTTGTTCTCCACGTTGAAGAGCCTTCCCAGATAGATATATTTGTCAGCGTCCTCTATGGGCGTTCCACTCAAGAGTATTGGGTTGGGCCATGCGAAACGGTGGCGCATAGCTCTGGTTTTCCCTAGGTTCATAGCTAGACCTGTTTTCCTGCCTTCAATGTCTAGTGACTGCAGCATCTCTGTCGCTTCCAGGGGTGTCTGTGATGAGGACAATGTCGTCTGTGAATCTGAGGTGGTTAAGATGTTTTCCGTCAATTTTGATGCCATGGTTATCCCAGTCACAGTGTCTCATCGTCAACTCTAGGCATGCAGAGAATAGGTTCGGCAAGATGAGGTCTCCTTGCCGTACTCTTTTCTCGGTTGTGATAGTGATGGGTTGAGTGAATGAGCAGATGATGGTGGTGCATCCTTCATGGCATTTCTTGATTATTTAGATTTAGTGGAGATCTACTCCTTGCTGTAGCTCGCTGGTTGTACACTCTCCTGCTCTGTCCTTGCATGCACCATGCTTCGCTCGAACCTTGTTTAATGTTGAAACTTTGCAGCCTGTGGATTGCTGCTTAATCTATTGCGATGTCCTCATCTAACAGGTGGTCATTGATTGATTTCAAAATGTCACTTCTATTCATCACTAATGTGCCCATGACAGGAGCTTGTAAAGCCAAGATGTCACTCTTTCATTGCCCTGAACACTGACATGTGCAGGACAGTAGATCCATGTCAACCCCTAGAGGTTTAAGACCTTAACAGCTATTATCCACTTGTAACTAAGCCATCCCTTTTGTACCTTCTGAAGTACGGCTTGTGCGTCTGTAATAATGACTGCCCTGGTTACAGAAGTCTCAGAGTTCCATTTCAGTGCTGAGGTCACTGCTTTCGTCTCCATTCTCAAACTGGAGGTTGTTGACATGTATACCCTACTGTGCTCAGCAATGGCTTGTTCTCTCTAGCTGATAATCCCCAGCCTGATGTCCCAATACGCAGCACTGATCCGTCAGTGTAAATGACGGCATCACTCTCCTGCGTGTTCTCAGTTATCAGCTGATTCCTCTCATGCTCTGCTCTCTCGTTGCTCCATTTTCTGCATTCCTTGCATTAGGTTGTGATGAGTCTCTGGTACTCTATGATTCTATTACGAGTGTGGACCCATTCTTACCCTTGGCTATCATCTCATAGGGTGTGTAGATTTTCTTGTCTTTTGTTCACTGCTTGATCTGATCATCATAACACAATGCCATCTCAGAATACAATGGTATGCAAGCCTACTCTTCACCTCCTGTGTTACAGGAGATGGGGTAGGCAACGTCAGCCTCAGTGTAAGTACATGTGTAATTTCAAGTAGGTTCAGTGCTGTAGATGAACTGACTGTGTCCAACATTTGTTCCCGTCCTTTCTACCGCCCTGATTTCAAACAAGGTAAAGGGCACCAAGCATATTAAGTTCAGCCATTTGCACTGGGCTGATAAGAAAGAATACAGTCACAGTGTAATTGAAACCTTTCCTGCCTACCTCGAAGAGCTAAGCAATGACCTTGCCATAATACTTGAAAGGAATTAAACACAAAACTAACTAACAACTAATCTAATGGAAAACTACAATATGCTGATGTAGACACAGGCAGAAGTCATCAACCAAACATAAATTCCAGTCAAATTCGTGGCCTGAAGACAGCACTCACGGACTAATATCAGACAAATTTAGACCCACAGCATGTAAGGTGCCATCTTGAACTTCCACGTCTGAGGCTGTGCATAGTAGCAGATGCAGTTAGTCCGATCTGCATTGACATATTGGAAGTATTATGCCCATCAGATGATATTATGCTGCTGAGATAGATTTGTTGGTGCCCTCTGCAGTGTGATCTTGCGTTTCATTACCCTAGAGTGCTGTGTCAGAAATGAGGTTCTGAACTTTGGTCTTGGCCCAGGATATAGACAGATCACGGAAGGGCGTTTTGCTGTCTAGGATTTCTAGATAGGGCTGCAGCGCAGAGTTGTCTGTGCAAAATAGATCAATGTCGTCTGCATAAGCGAGATCAGTGAAGATTGACTGATCAAAAGCGATACCCTCTTGGTGTGTGCTGAAGCAGTCAAAAAGTCAGTCGACAGCCTGGCAAAATAGGTCGGGGCCAGAACACATTCCTGTCTGACACCTGAAGTCATGGAAAATCTGTCAGAGAGACAGCCACCCAGTCTAATTCTGGCGCCAGTTTCCTTGTGTAGCTCCTTGATCAGATTTAACAGGGGGACAATAGGTGCCTATTCCCTGAGGGCTTTCCATAAAGTCAACCGATCAACAGAGTCAAAGGCAGACTTCAAGTCCATGTATGCAGCGCACAAGGGGCAATTGAAGGCACGATGTAGTTCAGAGATGTAGTTCAGAATGTGTCCCGTCCTCCATACTTGCAGGAATAAGTGATAGTTGGCAGAGAAGATCAGATCAATGTCATGTTTTAACAGTTCCAGCAGGATGTAATCTGGATCTGCCGCTCATTCATCTCTGAGTTTCCGAATAGCAGAAAGGACTTCAGCTGTGGGGAGGGGGGGGGGGGGGGGGGGTGTCGATGTTGGTTTCAGTATCGAGGGGAGAATCTGAAGATTCAACAGACAGATCAGGACATGTTGGTGCCAGTGGGTGGTTAAGAATATGCATATAGTGCTCGTTCTACCTGTTTACTACCTCCTCATATGATGAGTACAGGGAGCTGTCAGACTTATTGATGAACTCCATGCTTTTTTTCTTATGTGAGATCTGAGACCAGCTTTGACTTCATCAGAAATTTAGTTGAGGAAGCGTTCCTTGTCTGCCCTAAGCGCCGCGCGAAATTGGCCTTTTAGCTGTCGCCGTTTAGCGTGGTCATTGCGAAGCCTGGCTTGAGTTCTTTTGGGGTATGATTGCATACAAAGTATTGGAGAGCCAATGCTTTGAGGTCCTTTGGCCAGTGATTAGCCTTGCGGCCTCACATGTGGCATTCTTTATGACCGCCCATGCTGCCTGCGAGTCATCATTGCAGTTAGGTTTCTCTTGACATCATTGCCGTATTTCTCGACGATGCTTGGGTTAGCCTTGAGAAGCTCGATATTGTACCTTGGGGTCGGCACAAGTTTTGGAGGGCATATGCACTGATGGAGTACATTATCATCAGCAAGTGATGGTCAGTATTGGTAGAGGCCACTTCAACATGAAAGACACGACAGGAAGTCACTCAATCAAGACTTCTCACAGGAATGTGGCAAATTTCCTTCCCGGTCCAAGTATTCCAGTTTGACATTAAGATCAGTATACTATGATTTGTTTTATGTTGTCTCCTTTTTTTTTTCTATTATATCCATTAAAAATAAACACCACATCAACTAATTTAATTTTTGTAAAATATTACACATGCTATAAGATTCTCACAACATTTCATTTTTTCACACTTACTTAAACTTATCTCTTGATGAAAGTTGACATGTTCCTTCACTGCAGCTCTGGTTTCTTACAGGTATCTCATTCTGTGGGCAAAACTGAGTGCTAACTGTTCCTCCTGTCTCATGGTCTATACAGATCACAGCACGTAACTGGTAACCTATGTTTTGCCATTTTATTTCAAACAAACAAAAAAAGAGAAATATGATATAAAAAGAAATAGTCCACACAAAGTATTTCTATTTGTATCCATATTGCAATGTGTCAACCAAGAGCCTATCATCTGTTCATGCTTTTTAGATACACCAGAGAATATTGCTTTGAGTTGTACCGAGAGGTCAGGATCATTCACAACAAAATAGAAGATTTTAAATATGAATTTGTGTAGATATATATTTTGAATCAAGTAGATACATTTTTCTACACTTATTTAAACTCATTTGATCTAATTAAATATCCCCCTTCGCTGCAGGTCTAGTTTCTTATAGTGATCTTTTTTCATGGACCATTATGTATGTGTTTCTAGTTTGTTTTGTTTTTTAACAGAATTTTGTTTTCACTATTAGTGATTTTTATATTGTTTTTTTTTTTAATTTTGGATATCTCAAAAACTTTATTTTGTTTAATAATCAAAGAACTGTCATTAATGTCTCCTGACACTGACACATAGAAAATGTCAAAAACCATCCTATACCTCAAGTAATCCATTCCATGACTGATAATCCATCCCTACTCTGGCATTAAAGTCACCAAAGATAATTTGAGCTTTTCGGACTAAAATATATTTTTGATATCCTCAAGGGTTAGTCATTGCCGGGGCATAATTGTTGATCAGTGGAACACTCCTATATGTTCCAGTGAGAGCTGGAGAGTCATTAGCCAGTTCTGATAACCTGTGGAGCCTAATAAACTTGCAGACCAGATGAGACCTAATGGCAAATTCGACTGTCATGCCTGCTCCAGAAGAATGTGTAGCCGCCAACAGTTTCTGTGATCTGACTCACTCCATGTAATTTTGTCTCACTAAGAATTTGCACATCCACCTTGCAGCAAATCAGCAGGGTTGTCAGTTCCATGGTTTTCCTGCCAAATCGGGCTTCTTTTATCAGAGAGTTGTGGGAAATTTAGGTAGGTTGCGGTATTTTGGGCTATTTAAAATTTTGACCACTATTTTCTGGACTACCTGGCACAGACATGCTGTGTGGAGAGTATTCACAATCTCACAAATGCATCTGCAACTTAATGTGTTTATTTTCAGTGAATTGCAGCATTAAGTATTACATTTCTATCAAATTTACGCCTTTTGCCCTAGCTGAAGACAGTCACCTCTTTGTTGTATAAAATTTAAAGTCACAACTATAATGAACTGCCACCTGGAGAGAGATGCGCTCTGTCAGGTGTGTAGCAACCCAAGATAGTTGTTGTATGGTGGAAGCTGGTACTACAAACTGAAATAACAGTGCCTTCTAGGTTATGGGACTGATGATGATGACATTTCAATCTATCTTAGGCTAAAAAATACAATAGAATAATATTAGAATTTGTACTCAGATCTGAAGAAATTATTTAAATAGTGTGGAGAATTTATTATTTAATTTCAGTTTTTGTTTAGAAATCATTGTTATGGGCCAGTGGGTAAAGTAGGGAAACGATATTGTTAAGATTGGGAAAACGATTCAGTACCAAACAATTGGAGCAACAAAGTCTGCTTGAAAATCTGCATATTCATGGATATATGAATCATAATTACATTTGTTGCAATAATTTTCAGCCAACCACCACCACCTGTTTACAGCTGATATGTATGAACATAGTGAAACAGAAAATGTGCTTGAAGATTTGGATTTCTTGTTGTTTTTTTACATATCAGAGACGCACCACTATAATGATTCATCTCATTCCTTCCATGTTGAAGTGTTATTATTTTATAGCAGATATTTTCCATTTTATAGCATTGTTACTGACATTTATTGTATATATCTATTTTCATCTAACATTGCAGACCTAAGCTGCAAAATTTACCAGTTTTAGTGTGTGGCCAGAATAAGTTTTGTTTCTAAAAATATAAATCTAAGTATAATTATATTCATCTTTAACAATATTTTAATAAAGTTTCACTCAATTCAAGTCATTTATAATTGGGTAGTTTTTGAGATGTTATTGGGCGGTATTTTAAAGAAATATCTGGCAACCCTGCATATCAGTCTTCTGGCCTCTATTGCTATCATCCTTTCAAGTCTATCAGTCTTGGTGCTGTCCAGTTGTGTGCACATGTTCAATGTGCCAAAGGTCATCTTATATATAGATGTCGTGACTTGCGCTTAAGTTGATTTAAGCGAAGAAGATTTGCACTGTTGTCAGCTTCACTCTCTCATCCTAAACTACTTTGATATAGTGGTAAGATGTAGTCAAGATTGCTGGAGCTGGCACAGAATGCAGATTTTACCTCAGGGTAAAATGCAGTAGTGATGTCGCTACGGACAAATTATTAATAATAAGCTGTTGGGGCCCTAAGTACATGATGCAACATGCATGCTGCAATAAGAAATGAGTTACAACTGAAAAATGATGCAAATCGCAGGCTGCAAAAAATAAATTAAGTACTAACTAATACACGATACAATGTGCAGGCGGCAAAATAGAAAAAAAAGTGATAACTAATATATTATGCATCTCACAAGCTGCAGTAAAAATAAGTTGCAAAATAGGTAACATTTCAAAATCCATTGAAGTCCATCAATACTGTACGCTTATGACTCTAAAATTCTCTTACACAGTCCTAATACTTTACATTTATGCTGACTGACATACTCCAGTGTTCGTTCCCTTACAATGGAAAAGTAGTTGGATAATATTGAATCATGGATATAAAACTCTTTCCTTGAACTAGTATGGAATCAGTTGGTGGGGACACCATATACAACACTTGTTAAATAAACTACAGCGGCAGAACGGCAGAAAACGATCACGAAAACTACCCTTAACGCTTGCAATATGGAATTTCCACACGATACTGGACAACGCCAAAGTGAACAGACCTGAACGACGGACAACACTGATCGCCAGGAAACTGGCTAGATGCAACATGTGCATAGCCACCCTGAGCAAGACACAACTGGCAGAGGAAGGACAGATAACAGAAAAAGGCGCTGAGCATACAGGTCGGCACAGACCATTCAGCTTGGGAGGGGGCCATTGGCAGACATGGTATCGGAAAATGCAACAGTAACGAACTGCTCCTTCTGAAGACATGTCTTGCAAATGAATTACTTATTACAAACACAGCTTTCCGATTTGCGGTTCGAAATTGAACCACATGGATGAGACCCAAGGTCCTGCCACTGGCATGTCATTGACTACATTATCATCAGGCGTAGGAATCACGCGGATGCCAGGATAACAAAGAGCATGTGTGGTGCAGAATGCTGGACCGACCATCAACTTGTCATTGCCAAGCTAAAATTGCCAAGCCCAAGGACTGGTTTGATGAGAACGATGTGGAAATACAGGGCCTTCTCAATGCAAAACATGAAGCGCACAGAGACACACCAGGCTTAGAGAGATGCAAGACTCCTGGCTCAGTAAAAGAGCTGACAAAATCGAGATACCAAATGTTTTTACAAGGCGCTGAAAGCTCTCTATGGCCCGCAGCCTTCTGGTAACTCCCAAGTTCGCAATGCGGATGGGGCACTGATAACAGATAAGGCTCAGATCCTTGACAGATGAGCGAATCACTTTTGCAAAATACTAAAACACCCATCGTTCATAAATGAGTTCACCCAGCGAATGCCACAGGTGGAATTGAACTTGGCACTGGATGAAATCATCACTTAGGAGGAAGTCGACAGGGCAATCAGTGCAATATCTATAGGAAAAGCTCCAGGAGCTGATGCAAAACCAGGATAGGTATACAAGACAGCTGGCCCACCCATCACCAGAAGGATCACTGAACTCTTCTGCAACATGTGGGCTGAAGGAGTAATTCTGCAGGATCTGAAGGACGCCTCAATCGTTCACATATACAAAAGAAAAACAACCGACAGGAATGCGACAATCATCGTGGAATATTGCTACACTCCATAGCAGGCAAGATCCTAACAAGCTTACTGCTCAACCGGCTCAACAAACACTTTGAACAAAGCCACCACCTCCCAGAATGCCAATGTGGATTCAGAGCAGAAAGAGGAACAGTGGACACGATCTTTGTAGCTCACCAATTACAAGCGAAGTGTCAGGAACGAAACCAGGCCCTGTACACCACATTTATTGACCTGACCAAGGCATTTGATACAGTAAACAGAGGAGGGATGTGGAAGATTATGTCAAAGTTTGGCTGCCCCAACAAGTTCATAACTATGGTGAAACAGCTACACGAAGCCATGGACAGCGAAGAAATCTCTAAAACTTTTCAAGTAACAAACGGAGTAAAACAAGGATGTGTACTTGCCGCGATCCTGTTCATCGTGATGTTCACGGTCATGATGACAGACGGCTTCTGCTTGCTGGATCTTGGTATACCCATAAAGTTAGTTAGTTGCTCATCGCAAGCAAAGATGGCAACAGCGTCAGACATGTTTATTTAGATGTGACCACATATCTGAGCGTGACAAACTCTACCGCACGTAGGGCACAGGTGAACAGCATTTGTAGTTTGGCAGTCTTGCATTATTTTCTTTCGTGCAGCTGTTCCTGTGCTTTTGTGATGGTTCTCTGCTCAGTGGTGCAAGCACCATGTGTGATGGCAGTGCAACATCAATGGAGAAACTCTTCAAAGAAACTTTTAGAGTGTTTCTGTATCTTTTATTTTGTCCCCCCTTGCGAACGCTGTCCTATCATGAGCTCACCGTACAACAGTTGTTTGGGGAAGCGCTAATCTGACATACAAACAACATGCGCAGTCCATCTCATCTGGGCTCTCTGTAGCAGCATATGGATGCCAGAGAGTCTAGCCCTGCTGAGAACTTAAGAGTTGGGCACTCTGTCTTGCCAACCAATCCTGAGTAGTTTGTGGAGAGTTTACATGGAAACGATTTAGTTTCCTGACATGCCTGCTATAGACTGTCCATGTTTCGCTTGCGCACAAAAGGGTGGTTAACACAACAGCACAATACACACCAATATTGGTGGCAACACTGATTCCCTTCTGGTCCCAAACATTTTCTCATAGTCTTCCGAATGCAGCACTCGCCTTGGAAATCCTGTTGTGCACCTCAGAGTCAATATTACCTTCTCTGGTTAGAGTACTGACAAGGTAGGTAAAAAGTATACCCATAAAGTACCACTAGATGGTAAGCTACTCAATCTCAGAAGAATGAAGGCTATAACCAAAGTGGCTGGCGATATAATCAGAGAACTTGTGTTTGCTAATGACTGCGCTCTGAACAGCAACTCATAACTGAACATGCAACTGGGAATGAACCATTTTCTCTGCCACATGCACAAATTTTGGCCTGACCATAAATGCCAAGAAAACATAGGTCATGTACAAAACCAAAGACTACAGTCAGCGGGCAGACATGAATGTCATAGATAAATTCACGTATCTGGACAGCACAGTGTCGAGATCTGTCAGCCTTGATGATGAGATGGCAAGCAGAATAGCAAAGGCCAGCATAGACTTTAGAAGAATGCGCTCGGTCGTGTGGCAACGTCGTGGCATCAGCGTAAAGATCAAACTCAAAATCTACCAATCCACCATAATTCCAATCCTATTCTATGCCTGCGAAAGCTGGACTGTATACTCTGGACATGCAAGGAGGCTAAACCACTTCCACACAGGTTGCCTGAGGCGAATATTCCACATTCGATGGCAAGATCATGTCACTGATGACATTGAGGTTCTCTCGAGAGCTGACATGCCCATCATTATGCACTTCTAGGTAAAGCACGACTAGGATAGGCCGGACATCTCATTCGTATGTCAGACGAACAGCTCCCTAAGAAGCTCCTCTACAGCGAGCTGCAAGAAAAGGCACCCAAGGAAACATTTTAAAAACAGTCTGAGGGACTCACTGAAATGTTGCCAGATAAAAATGTCCCCACCTGGGATTGTCCTGTGCAAAACAGATCTGACTGGAGAAGCGCAGTCAAAGTGGATGTAGCTAACAGCGAAAACCACCATGTTGTGAAAGCCCAGACTAGACGCGAGACACGGAAATCACAAAAAGCGGGAACACCATTCCCTTCTACAGACCTTGTGTGCCCGTTATGCAGCAGATGTTTTCATGAGTGCATTGGCTTGTTCAACCTCATACGCATCCACACCCAACAGGGAAATCTGTGACAAGGATGATGTTGGCGGTCCTCATCAACAACGATGGACAGCTATTATTATTATTTTCTTGCAGTTGTGTTTTGTCTGATAAGAATCTAAGTTGCTGCATGTACAACTGTTGCTTCAGCTTTGGAATTGGTACAGGTATCTCCTGCTGGAATGGAGTTGGTGTTCTATACTGCCGTTGGAGTGTGTGATGTAGATTTCACTGCTTCCCCTTTGATTTGCTCACCGAGGTTGATTCATCTGTGTACACGTGTGTACAGGAGTTGATAGGGTCTTAACTTCATGTAGAAGGTGGATTTTTTGTTCTGTTGCTGACTGCTTACTTTCTTCATTATTCCTGGAACCTCCAAGATTGTTATGAACAGGTCCTGGCTACGTATCCATGGTTCTGAAATGAGTGCTTTACACTTTTCGAGGATGTTTGCATGTTTTCTCAAGTTTTCTTTGGCCAGATGGTCGGTGTTTTTCCTTAGTAGTCTGATGTTAGTTCTCTTTTGGAACTTATAGCGTAGAGAGTGATCTGATAGCCTTTTTAGTTTATCAAATGAGTAAGGGATTTGTATTTTCTCCTTAGTTCTAGGGGCTCAATACTTGCTGTTTTGACTAGCTCCTTAACATATTCCGGACTAATGACCGATATAACGGACTGTTATTTAAACCCTAGAGGACCATTAACCGATACTTCGGTTTTTGTTTTGTAGAGTCGTAATTCGGGTTTTGTGTTTACCAAACTACTTAAAAATTACAACCAGAACTAGAACAGCTTCCGTTCGTAACATTTGAGTGGACCCACGCGTGTTTAGGTACTGAATAAGTGATATATTTGTGTTTTAAAGTAGCTAAACTGTGTTGTTGATTCTTAAAAAATAATGGCAACGACCACTGCTTCTACTAGACCAAAACGATATAGTGCAGAACAAGCTATAACTGTGTTACAAAGCTTATTAGTTAGTGATTCTGATACAGAATTAGACGATTCAGAGGATAGCGATTACAGTGAAAGTGATGGTACTACTACTAGCAGACCTAGTGCCAAGAAATCAAATGCTCTAGGGAAATGCAAGATTGAGCCGTTTGTAAATGCACTCGTTGCCAGTTTCCAAGAAGCCTTCTACCCATTTGAAAACATATGTATCGATGAGATGGTCATAGGTCACAAGGGGCGATTTAAGTACAAACAGTACAATCCTGGCAAGCCCAAAAAATACCACATCAAATCCTACGGTTATGAAACCATCACCCATTCACAGCTACAACCTTTCAATGAATGGATGTGACAGAGTGGACCAGATGATATCATATTATGGAAACCACACAAGAAAAACAGTCAAGTGGTGGAAGAAAGTGTTTATGTGGGTGATGGAAATTACTCAACTCAATGCCCACATTTTGTACACCCTGAGCCGCCCTCACACCGAGAAGCCTTTGCCCTTTGCGGACTTCAAAGATATCCTGATAGGTGAACTCTGTCAGTTAGTCGGAGCAGAGACACCTAGCAGCCTTCAGGCTGTTCTATTGTCCAAGCCAGGGAGAAAACCAATGAACATGGAGCTTGAGAGATACAAGGGTGCAGCCCATCTCATTGACTATGATGGAAAAGACTCACCGTGCATACATTGTGCTGCTCAGAAAAAAAGAAAATGAAGCAGCTATTACTGCACAGGTTGTTCGCACAAGCCGCATCTGTATGCTAAAACATGCTTTAGAGAATACCACACAAGATAACCACAGCTGTGCTGAACAAAACAAAAAACATGGAAATAATGGAAAAAATTATGGAAGTTGTGAATTTGTTTATATTTTTATTGATTTTGGTCATTGAGGAAAATTGTACATAATTTCAACATTTTTGGAGATAAATGCATCAAATAAACAGTGTTTTGAGGGACTTTGGATAATATTTTGCAAAATTACCAGACAAATTGAAATCAACAATTCAGGCCAATGAAAAATGATGGTGAGTTACAATATTTTGACATAAATTATGTACCCTTTAAATTTTTTTTTTTTGTACAACATAATTATTTTTTTCAAATAATGAAATATCAGCAATTTACTGATATTTTCATTTTCTGTATCCATTTTTATTTACAATGATATATAATGAGTACTATATTTGTCTATGCTATGGTGTGTAATAGTCAATTGTAAAAGGGATGCAGTGAAATTTTGCTACAGTTGAAAATTAGTTTGGTCCAAACCTAAAAAGAATCAAGTCCTGAAAGAGTTAATAGGAGAGCTTTACAATGCTCTATGGGTAATTCTGAGACTCATATTTTGGTATAGTTTCCTTGTGTTTGATGTAGTCATTGTTGCCCAAGTGCTAGAGACATTTTCCATAATCAGTCTGATTGCCAGAGTATAGACTTGCTTGAGGAAATTTTTTTTGTTTCATAATGCCACCCCCCCCACCCCCCACAAAAGGGCAAAAAAAAGCGCACTGTAGAACTATAGATTTTAAACTAAAAAAACTCACAAGTAACCTTAACATCTTACCAATTCCACACTGCTGAGAACAAGATGTCCACTTTCCAAAAATCCAAGTGTAACGATGTTGAAGATTCATCTTCAACACTTTTGATTTGGCAATAGAGTACTGAAATTCAACAACTGAATCACTCTTCTTCAATCTCACCTGGATTATGAGATAGTTAACGATCAATTATAAAGTAATAATTCATTGTCCCCCCATTAATCTTTGTTTAACTTGAAAATGAAATGTATGTGCAACTTTCAATGAAAAATAGCATTTAATAATTTTTTACACAGAAAGTAGCATACTGTCTACTATGTACAGTTTTAGCAGGAGATATCCAGTACACCAAGCATCATTTAAAATTAAAACTTACAAATTTTTTCCAACATAATAAATAAATAACAAATTACTGTCATCAGAAATGTGGTTACTAAGAAAAACATTTTCCATATCCACATCATCAACATTTATATGTCCTCTTAGAACATGGCCCCACAGACACTTTTCATTTGTTTCTATTCTGTGCAGTCTTTTTATATTCCGCCCTTGAGGCCATCAATGAACCAACTTCCTCCTCGACCAATCATTGTTAAGTGTTTCTTAGCCTTCCCACTTGTCTCTACATACATTTGTTAAACCAAGGTCTTCCAGCTGCTTATCAGAAAGAGGATGGCATTGGTGACAGAGAATTAGCATGCTAATAGGTGAATATGGTTGGACTAAGCGAGTCAAGCTTACTGAGAAATGTTTAGATTACTGAAGCTGTGGGCAGCTACATGTTCTTTTAGAGTTAAAGTGAGCATGACAACATAGAAACAAACTATGTGTTGGATTCACCATATCCACCCTATATAGAATATCAATGATCAGCTCATGGCATTCCAAGTTTTACTAGAACATAGGAGGAGTGCCACATCAAGCAGCGCCTATGCCCCGATAACCACTAATTCTGAGAATATAAAGGACAAATTTTACAATTAGCACAGTTCCACAGTTTGAGAAGTTCATTATTTTTGGTGACTTTCATGTCAAAGAGATTGAGCATCAATCCTGGGGAGGAAAGAGGGAGGGAAGGGTGGATTGATAATCAGGTTTACTTGGAGTATATGGCATGGGCAAGTGACTTTTGAGCCTCTGTGCCACTCATAATTTCTCAATCACTACCACTATGTTTCGACTGCTCACACACAACAAAGACATTGTGAATGCCTTTCTGTTCTAAGTAGTGACACCATAATTGACTATGTCCTCACCAGAACGAGGGACAGACAGGATGTGTGAGTGATAAAGGCTAGGTATATTGCAGAGTGCTGGACAGACACAGGCGCATTGTGTCAATGTGTAATATTTCTACAGAGCTCAGATGACGTCATCAGGGTCGGAAACTTGTGAAGAGATTTAATATCTCCAATCCACAGAGTTGCCCCAATGCTGAATGTTTTTACAGGGTTCTGGAGTGATGGATGTGCAGTTCTGCATGAATTCAGTGGAGGATAAATAGGCCTGTCAGAAGAATGGTGTCTACTCTGCCGCTTCTGAGTACTTGGGTCACGCAGTTAGCAAAAAGCCTGACTGGTTTATGATAATGATTACGCAACAATGACTGCTGAATGAAAAACATCACCTGTGGACATCCACCAAGATGACGTTTTAAAGCAACCAAGATGGCAGTGACTTTTTGTGTACTCCGCAAATGACCTGGATTTAATTCAACCTTCAAATAGAGAGTCTGAACACCTGCTACTGGTATGTAGGATTGCTGGAAGCGTGTTATTTTCAGTTGCTATATATTTTATCATATTGCCCTTGTAGGACTCACGTGTGTAGAAAGCAATCAGCTTGTTGTCAACTATAGAAGTATGAATTAGCTGGATGTATCTTCTTCCTGTGCTGCTGTACCAACACTGTACCTTCTTTGAAGGCATATCAGTTTGAATTGGTGTCAAAGTGGGTGTTATAGCCTTGCGCTAGTGTCTTCACTGTCAACTTGCGCTGTGTTAGTCACCATCAATCTGTTGTGTTATCTCCGCTCATATTTCCAGTAACCTCAACACTTAACCTCCGCTGACTTGTAGTTATTTTCACTTGTAGGAAAGGTTTTGGGAGTTAACCTAGAAGCCAGAGTCCCTTAGGCAATGAGGCCTTTTACTCAATGCCAGTCTGACAACTCCTGCGACGCCTTCGGTGCCAAGTAGTATCGACCTGTCGTTCCCTTGGATACACTGGCTGCGTAGAGAGGGGGGATCTGTTGACTGGGCAACAGTGATCCATGCATCAATGTGTCCAGGCAGGCATAGCACATCAGAAATTAATCAATAGCAAGGGGACGGCGTGGGCTAGTGGTTAAGTGACAGTTCACAATCCGAAGGTGCTAGGTCCATTGTAATTTTCACAGATTCAATGTCAGCCCTTCAAGCATTAGAAGTTGCTGGTCATTGTAGACCTGACCTTATCCAAGTATCTCTGGACATTGACCACATTGTCACTTCTAGTGCTGTCAAAATAGTTCTGCAGTGGATCTCTGGACACTCAAGCACACCTGGCAATCACAAGGCAGACAGACTAGCAAAGGAGGGATCAAGACAAGAAGAGCCACACACAATTACAACTTTACAAACAGCCAAACAGCTCATAAAAACAGCAAACAAGGAAACTTGGCTTGACAAATGGGTCATGGGAAACACAGGAAGAGAGATCTACAGACATATGGCAAGTCCCAGTCCAAATCAACTCACAAGGAAGGATCAGAGCATCATTTTCTGACTGAGAACCCAACATATCCCACTTAACGAATATCTGAACAGAATCCAACCACAACATACTCCTGAGTGTCAGCTGTGTACACCCATATGTGCTCAGCTCTCAACAATTTTAGGAAAATGCTTCTTCCTTCACGGCCAAATCCATGGAACACTATGTATGGCATTAGACAACAACTGATAAACACGTGCAGATACCATTACACGGCATTGAGTCAAAGGGCCAGAGCCGGGATGCTGCTAGATCCATAACAATAACAAAAACCCCAGGGAAGCAAACCCTTAGAAAATGCAGGAGAAAGCAGACCCTTACATAAAATGCATAATGCATGATGAAGTCGGATGCACTGGGCTGACAGTGAAAACAGTGCAACGCACACCGCTTTGGGGAATAGAAAAATAAGGCAAGCGCAAATAAAAATTAAAAATAAAATATTAATAAAGATGCCTACGGTTAAGATTGGCTGCTGGAACGTACACTCCTTGACCATAGGTATAATATAATTCCTCGATGCAATAAAAGATGTTTGCAAGACCTCATTCATAAACGAGGTGCTCAAAAGGCTTCAGGTCAACATCGTAACCTCCAAGAAGCGCTTCTGGCCGAGTCTATTGGAGCTGTGCGTCTATCATGACCTATGCACCCAAACACCTTCTTCCAAACAAAGCCCTAGCACAAAGTATCATGGACAGACCTAACAGGAGACTGACTATGTCCCAGCACAAAGTATCATGAACAAACCTAACTGGCAGCTGGCTATGTGGGTTGGCATGCAAGCAGGAGAAGCCAAGATGCATCAAGATGCAATCTCCAAATTTGTATGGCAAAAGCAAGGGCAACAACTGACTTTTCCTGAAACCAGACAATGATCCTTGGTCTTATCACTCATTTCCTGTCCTTAATAATGATGAAAGAACAATGGAGCATAGAGTCCTAAAGTCACAAGACACTATTTCTGAAACACCGACATCTGCAATCAAACTGAGTTCCGAGATGTCATCTATTTTGCATCAATACGAAAGTTCAGATGGGCTGGCCATGTACTCCGCATGACTGATGATAGATGGATGAGGAGGGTGACTTTCTGGTGGCCATACATACAACTTACAAATGCCCACGCAGCTGCCCGTTAATAAGATGGAGAAATGACATACACCGCACATTTGGACAGTTATGGTACTCCAAGACAAAGGACAGGCACAGATTCAGGCAGCTTTTGGCTACATGACATCAAGTAACTTTGCTCGATTAAATACCAGGATTCAATTATTCAACTAAATAACAATGATGCACAGCGCTGCTGAGGTACAAAGTTCATATTCTTGAGCGCTGGGTGGAGCATTTCAGTGCTATCCTAAAATGTCCATCCTTAATCAGCGAACAAGTCATGTTCATATGAAAAGTAAAGTGTGTCGAAGATAACAGTGAAGAATTGGACAATGATGTTTAAAGGACGTAAATTAGCAAAAGATCTTCTGAGACCAGGTCAGGCGCATATTGTTATGCCAGAAGGTGCCATTACCAAAATTGATGCAGCAATTCGGGTGGACCAGCACCGGAGCTTACATTCGCCAGCAGAGGAATTCACTGTGTCGGTAGGGACAGTTCAAATGGTGGTTAGCAATAAACTGAAGTATTGGTACCCATTGTGAACACCTTCACAAATTGAAGGCAGTTGTTCAAGAGACAGACAATGTTTTAAGTGGGTGGATAACATCAAGAGATGGACTGAAAAAAGCCTGTCAGATTGCACCATTACGGCAAGAGACAGAGTAACTGGAGATCCATTGCGGCCAATCTTAAATGCGAAGATGGCACTATAACTGAACTGAATAAAATTGTTATTTGCCAGGCAAAATAGGGAACTAAAACTATTAATTCTTATAAATGTATCCAGTTTCAATAATGCTTAAACATTTTCCAAATTACTGTTCAGTCTATATTATCAAATGTCTTTTCTAAATCTATTAAGTTCATGTATAGAGGTATTTGTCACCCCATAAATTTCTCTATCGTAAGTAATTCTGAGCATTGTTATTTGATATGTGAATGATCTTTATATCCGGAATTCTACCTGTTTTTCTCTCAGTTTTCCATCT
The DNA here is from genome assembly GCA_036924085.1 of Ariolimax columbianus. Classification (NCBI taxonomy): domain Eukaryota; kingdom Metazoa; phylum Mollusca; class Gastropoda; order Stylommatophora; family Arionidae; genus Ariolimax; species Ariolimax columbianus. The sequence continues at coordinate 53,781,028 of JAVGWX010000013.1, forward strand.
AAAGCACCTTTTATACAATCAAGCATTATACTGATCAGAGCTTTTCCATTCACTGCCAGGAGTGAACTCATTGATAGTTACTGTGTGAAACCAGATTCTTTTCTTTAATAATTTAATTAGGTGTCCTTCTTTTCACTTTTTGGTAACGTTCTCCTGTTCCAATACTTTCTTGGAGAGCTGGTGTAGCATCTCTAGTGTGGCTGAGATGTCCCTTTTCATGGCATCTGAGGGGATTCCATTTGGTCCTGCAGTTTTCTATTTTTTTCAATTGTTTGAGTGTTTGTTGGATCTTTTATTTTGATGGTGTAAGAGTTCCTTTGCTGGTTCTATGTCATTCTGGGATATTGGTGGATTTCTGTTTAGTGTCTGCTTAAAGTATTCCACTCATCTGTCCCGCTAATTCTCTTCACTGTAGATGTTCTGTCCTTGTCGGTCTTTACTGATGCACTTTCTCCTTGATAGTATTCTAGTTATATTGTACAATGTCTATTGATCATCTTGTCCTGTGGCCATTTCAGCCTCCACAGCAATTTAACTATGTTTTTTTCTCTCATTCAGTCTGGTATTCCTTTTCAATTTTCTTGTCTGTTCTTTTTATCCTTCATACGAGCTTTTTTTATGTTTTATAGTCCTTCTTTTTCCTGTGAGGTTCAATGTGCTTTTTGTAAGCCATTCCTTATGCTATTTACTTCTCTTTCCAAAAACCTCATAACACATGTTCTAAATTGTTTCCTCAAGTTTGTACCTGTGGATGTCTATGGTTTTGTCTGTGAGGTTCCAAATAATTACTTACTTTCCGTGTCCTGTGCACTAAGTCAGACATCATGTTTCAGATATTTGACCACATTGATTGTCTTGTCATTCCCTCTCAACATGTCATCCATATTGCATATATTTTTAAGGTTTGAGCAGATCATCAGGTGGTCTGGGTAGTGTGTTGCTGCAGTTGCATGTCTCATCATCACTGTATTCCAATTTCTTTAAACTTTGTCCTGCATTGTTCAGAGCCTATTTAGTGACTTCCGTGTTGTCCACACGTTATGAACAGAGAATTGTCTTCATCACACGTGATGGACGAACATCATCATTTCATTTCTTAGGCAACTTGGGCCACCTTTCCCAAATTAAACAAGGTTCTAATTTTTCAAGACCCTTTTCCTGGTTTCTTTACTTCATCTTCAGAAGATTTGTAAGCAGCCTGACTTCCATTGACTGGCTCTTATTAAATCATGTTATATGCCTCTTTTGTGTGGAATCCTCGATAATTTAGCTAGCAGTACTGGTAATTTTATTTTCTGTTGTGATTTCTGTAACAAAGTTTTCTTTCCCCCAGCAAAATCTGCATGATGGTTATACACTTTGTAGTCTGACCTAGCTATGGTGACCTACCAGGAGCATTAGACTCTTGCTGACATATCTCCCAGGATCATCCATGCACTCAAACTGTCCCACTACCTCAAGGTAGTGCACAGGTGACAGCTATATGCCTTATATAACTAAAAATCCTGCAATGCTGTATTAGGAAATCAAGTGACAATGGGAACAATTCAGACCAAGAGAAGCAGAAGATAAAGAACAAATATGTGCGTTGACATGCTAATCTGGATGGAAAAATCATTTAGGAAGCCAAAATGCTTCAAAGACAGATGTTTTAGGATGATATTGGTTGTCAGCGAATACATATTTGATTATATACACTCATCAAAACAAGAGAAGCAATTAATTTAATATAAAGGTAACAGTAGAAAATATATAAAAGTATGAAAGAAAGCATTTATTAATTTATTAATGCTTCATACACTACAACAATGCTTTTTACAAAGTACAGCATGAGAAGCTCAATTACATGTTTAATGGAATAGTCAGTAACATACTTGAAGCAAGAAAGACAGCAAAATCTGGCAGAGTTTACTCCAAACATTTAGATGTAAAAATAAGAGTGAGACAAAATGTGTGTACTATCCCCCTTTTTATATTTACACAAAACATAAAAAGATATAAGAAATACAACTAGTCATCGATTAAGAGTGTCATTATGAAACCTTAAATATGTGGATGATACAGTTCTGCTAGTTCAATGGAAACAAATTGCAAGAACTAATTAAAGAAGAAAACAACACAAGTCAAGACTATAAACTTAACATTCACACATTAGAGACAAATGAGTGTTGCCATTGGCCCAAAAGGGAAGCAAAAAATAGTAACACTGTAAACCTTAGACGACTAAGGAAGGTTGAGCATGAGGTTGACTACCTCATCCTGAAGAAACCAAACCACAAAAAACTTCAACAATTATGGACAAGTCAATCAAAAGAGATATTACAACTCAAACCAAAATCATTTTTTAAAATGGGCAAGTCAACTAAATAGAAGTATACAACTCAACTGTCCAAGGGAACAGATGGCCCAGGACAGGAGTGTCTATTTGGAGGAGGGTTTAACATATGACAAAAACATGTGCTTCAATCCAATGGAAATTTGATGTGATAATGTTGTGATTTTGCTAAAGCTGAAAATTATTTGTATCTGTGTTTGGTGTTATGCATATGCTCAACATGTGCATGTATGAGTAAATATTTGCATGCATGAAGAAGGAAGAAAGGGGGTGGGGAGAGAGAGAGAGTGAGGACAGTCAGATGGTACTCACCTGCAATTGTAAAGACTCATTCAATGGACCACGTGCGCCAAATTTTATCCCATTCTCTATGACTTTATGTGTGAAATAAGTACCAGCAAAATCTCCAGCTCTTCTTGCCACATTTCTATTTAAAATTTCTGACAGAATCAGAATTTTTCCATTGTCTGAGACAAGCTCTGCAATGAGTAAGAGAGAGAAATTGCATGCAAACCTATTTTCAGAAGCAGCTCTAAAACGAAAATAGGGAAAACGCCTGTGAACACACACAAACGTCACAATATTGCAGACCAGCATAAAGTTAATGAAATAAAATTAAAATCCAAGACAAATTTGGGTACATATTTTTTGCTTTCAGTGACCATGTTTTGGTGTTGGATATACTGACAATTATCCAAGGTATAGATTTTCTTTTTTTACAAGTATTTATGAATTCCATAACACTTTGACCATGTTCAAAGTAACAATACCATACAGGTAAACAGACAAGTACTTCATTTGGTGGTGATTCGGCTTCATGAAAAAATTAGACAGCTTTTAATTATTATTGACCAAGAACAATCAAGACAAATTCATGGGCACCCTTACTAACGTTACTGTCGACCTAATGTGTTCCAGGTGAAATTATAGGCACAATACTTACTAACTTTCCTATCATCAAGCAAGTGGGTTACTAGTCTTAGGACAAGTGAATGATTTGCTCAACCAAACCGGCAATGATATACATTGCTCCACACGAGATGCAGACATGCAAAATTATATTATAATGTTAATTATATGTTATATTATGTTGTTTATCTGGTATTTATCTTCTTATTCTTAGTTTACATTTATATTACTATGATTATCTGATATTTGTATTATGACACATAGTGGGTATTTACATTAGGATGTTTAGTAGCTGGTTTATCCTTGCATGTAAATATAGAATTAGGAATAGTAACACTGTCAAAATGTCAGATATGTTGGTTATGTTGTTGGTCATGTTGTTAGCTTCCAAAGACAAAAACTGTTCCTTTGTCTTGAGAATGCAAAGCACTATATAAAGGTCCTCATCGTCAACCAACCTTCTTTCTTCTAGAAACATCTCCAGGTTAAGTTGTGTAAGCCCATCTGGCCTAAGTGATAGGTACATGAGACGGCACTCAAGTGAAGCATGTGTTGTCTTTAGCTGGTTCTCCATGGCTTTAGTTAGAGACCAGGTTTCGCATTCTTAGCATAGCGCTGGTAGGACCACTGAGTCGAATGTGTCAGCTTGCAGTCTTGTGGCGTCTGTTGCCACCTTTATCAAATTGAAGGCAGCCCATCCTGCTCAGTGGTGCCTGGCAATCTCAAGCTTCAGGTCTTTTTCATGTTGAGGAGGTGACAGAGATAGATGTATTCGTCGACATCCTCCAATGGTGTATCATTTAGGGACACTGAGTTGGGCTCCGCAAAATGGTTGCACAAAGCTTTAGTTTGTTTCTATGTTTATGGTAAGGCCCGCTCTATTGCCCTCCGCTTCCAGCAATGCTAGCATCTGTGTCGCTTCGGCAGATGTCTCTATGATAAGTGTGATATCGTCAGTAAATCTTAGGGGATTGAGTAGTCTCCCGTTGATGTCGTTGTCGTACTCCCTCCAGTTACAATGCCTCATCGCTGACCCAAGACATGCAGAGAAAAGGACGATATGGGGGTCACCCTGTCGTACACCTTTCTCCATGGTGATAGTTACCGGTAATATGAATGGAGAAATGATGGTGGTGCATTCATCATAGCAACGTTTCAACATGTCTATGTAGCCAGCTTCAACTCCCTGCTCTACAGAGCTTTCCACACATATTCTGGTTCGACCGAGTCACATGCTTTTAAGTAGACAATAAATGTCAACACTAGTGGTGTGTAGTGCTCTCTTACTGCTTCAATCAAATGGCAACATGTGGTTATGTGGTCCAGCGTGCTGTAGGTATGCCTGAATCCAGCCTGCTCTATGGGTTGGGCTTCCTTGTTGTGGATCCTCGCCAGAAGGCATCTGGTGAATACTTTGAACAGTACTGAGAGGAGGGTGATAGGGCTTTAGTTAGCCAGGTCTTCTTTGTCTCCTTTCTTGTATGGTTAGACAGTCTTCGACTCTTGCCAGCCTGATGAGATTTTCTTCTCTTCTAGAAAACGTGTGAAATGTTGTGCAAGCGCTGTATAAAGTGGGTGGCCACATCCTTTTAGTGTCTCTACTGTGATTCCATTCTTGCCTGTGGACTTGCCAGAGGGCATGCTTTCAATAGCACTTCTGATCTCTGAGATCAGGAATGGTGGGAGTAGTGAAGGAAGTGCAGGTGAGTTGGTTGAATAGGTATAGCATGCTACAACAGCTAGAAGACGATGATATGAAAGAGCATTGGCAACAGCCAAAAAAATATTTGGAATGAGAGAGAAGAAATCCTGAGTAAAAATGAAATCATCACAAAATATTGATAATATATCCTATAATGAATATAAGGAAAATGAAGAAAGAAAGCATAAACCTCAGCAAAACCAGATGTACCAGAGCCAGGGCACATGATTTTATATTATATAGCTCTTTTTGCTTTTACATACTTTTTTTTACACCTGTAAGTCTCATTTGACAGTTCTCTTCATGGCTGATCATTCCTATTTCAGACAGGCACACTTTATTGCAGTGAGAGCAGGCTTTGGATATACAGCTACACTTACTTTTGCCTTTTTTGTGCATGTTATCTAATTTCTTTTTCAGAGTTTTTTCAAGAGTCTCTATATAATGTTGTTTTCCATGCACACTATCTTCAACCTTCTCCTCCCACTTTTGAAAGTCTATGGAGAACTCTTTCAGATATCTTTGTATCTTAGCATTGGTCTACCTACAGATCTCCTCCCCTCCAAAAGTTCACAGAGAAGCACCTGTTTGGGTATGCGGTTGTTTTCCATTCATCTCACATGTCCCAGCCATTTCAGTCTTCTACTACTGAATGTTCCCATGATGAATTGCAGCTTGGTTCAATGCATTATCTCTGTGTCGTTGACTTTTTCCTGCCACTTTTAATTAATTTGTGCAAGGAGCGATGATGAAAAATGTTGAGTTCCTCTCGTGCCTCAAATAAGTGGTCTACAATTCAGAACAATACGATAAGGTGCTGAGCAGGCAGGCCTAGGTGCATCTAAGTTTTTATTTGCATTGTTACTTCAGTTTTTTCCCTCATTCTTTTAAATAATCTGCCAAATATAATAGCTACATTTTCAATCCATGTATTGATTTCTTTATTGAGTGAGAGGGTGGCTGTGGCATTTGACTCCAAATAGCAGAACTGTAGTGTTTATGCAATTAGAACTTGACTTAGAACTAGTCTTTATAACACTTATAGTCAGAGAGAACAGATCACAAGCCTTGGTCACATTGTTAATAAGGGTATACGGAGTAGACTCATTGTGTGCCACAAGGGCAGCATCATTGACAAATAGAAGATCTCAGAGAAGAATTTCTATTGTTCTGTCTTGGCTCAAGCTGTTTTGAAAAGTGAACCATCAGATCTTGTGCGAATGAAGACATCGCCAGTAGCACCACAGATGACATAGTCCAGCAGGACTGTGAAGAAGATACCAAAGAGGGTGAGAGCAAGAACACAGTCCTGCTTGACTCTACTATTAACCTTAAAACTGTCAGATATACTGCTATTGAAATGTACACTGGCTTTCATGTCCTCAAGATAGAAGAAATTTTGGGGCAGCCAATTTACTCCAATACTTTGTATAAATCAGGTCTGCAGACGGTGTCAAATGTCTTTGTGAGATCAGCAAATGAGATAAAGAGTGATCTTCCTTCCTCTCTGCATTTTTCTTGGAGTTGCAAAGAGGTCAAAATGTATGTGAGAATCGGCAAGAGAAAATATATTGACAAGTTGGCAAAAGAAGAGGGAGAAGCTGAAAGCTGTTAACTAAAAGAAAATATGAACAATATATATAATTAAAGAAACTCACTGGAAAATATAAGCATGTAAATTAATTTATTAAAGACTATCTGTAGTACCTGGATTTGCAGGAGAAATAACATAATTTTGAGATCAGATGGAATTAGCAGAACTCTTAAAATGGAAATATTTTCCCTTCTGTGTGCTCCTTTCATGATTGTGGCCTCAAATACGCAAAGTTCTTCCCCCATTTAATCCACCTATCTCTCATCATCATCATCATCCTGTTACCTGCCAGTTGGGGTTGTCTTCTTCTTCTTCTTCTTATGCTGTCAGACATCAACTTGTACTTATTCGAAGAAAGCAGCTGTCATCCTGAGACTGTCGACACTGCCAAAGACCTTGTCTAGTGTTGCCACTGGTGATGGCCACATGTGCTTTCTCTGGTCCTCGTATGTCGAGCAATTTTGCAGCAGATGTTCAGTGGTCATTTTCCCTGTACCACAGGTGCATTCGTCAGTTTATTGAATAGGTGGTACCTCAGTCTGTTGTGGACTGTGCGGAGTCTGAAGACCACGACCTGCTCTCTTCTGTTCAACTGGTAATAGGCATCATTTTTTGTGTAGCCAGTATGTTCTGTTTCCCATTTGGCCATGTATCTGGCCCTAATAAACCTTTTTGACTCTTCGTAGGTCATACTAGAATCTGGTTGTGATAGTCTTGCACCTTCTTTTGCCAGTCTGTCTGCCTCCTCGTTGCCTTGGATGTTACAGTGGGATGGAACACACTGTACCAATACTCTTTTTGGTGCGAACTGCTGGCATAGTTGACAGAGTACTGCTCTTAAATCATTAAGTTCAGTATTTTTCTGGCTTTTTAGTGCTGTAACTATGGCCAGGGCATCTGTAAATAGGACTATCTGGCTGTCATTACTTTCGCCTATCAGCATTGCTTTTACTGCAGCCTTCAGTGCCTCTGCCTCGGCTCTGAAATTGCTTGAGTATTTTCCAGTTGCCACTGACAGTGTTATTTTTCTACCATTTGTTAGGCTCAGGAATACCCCTGCCCCTCCATTCTGTGTTGTGTTTGTTACAGAACCGTCGGTGTATGCATGGGTCCAGTCCATGCTTGGGTAGTTTTCCGCTATGTACCTCAGGGTTATGTCTCTTCTTTCTTTTTCAGTCTGGCTGTTCTTGTTTCCAATACCTGGTATATTTTCTACCACCTCCGGAATGATATGCTGCTTCCATGTGGGTTTGCAGCTTCCATGTAGGGATGGCTTTGGTGTTGTTTTGATGTTCATAGGGTCTTCGCTCATCTTTGCTTTGGCTATTTCTGCAAAGTTTCTCCACTTTAGTTTCACATTTCCCAAATCTATTTAGTCTCTGATGCATTGGATGGGCTGTCAGTCTTCTGAGTTTCTCTGCTTGCTGCTGGACTCTGCAGTCTCTTCTGTTGGTCATGGATTGCAAATTTGTAATCTTTTCAAGTTCTACAATTGGCGTTGACTTCATGCCTCCTGTTATAACTCTCATGGCTTGGTTTTGAAGTTTGCTAATTTTATCAAAGTTCACCTTTGCTGCTGTTGTCCATGCCGCAATGCCATACTCGAGAACTGGTCTCACTCTTCCAGTGTACAGTTTCTTTAGTATTCTTTCGTCTGCTCCCCAGCTTGTGCCAGCAAGTTTCCTCATGATTGCCATTCTTTGTCTTACTCTCGGTTGCTTAAGACTTATTTTGGTGTTCTGTGGTTTATTTGAAAGCGAGAATATCGTACATGTTGTTTTTTCTTCATTTATTTTGACCAGCCATGATTTCACCCACTCCTCCAACGATGTTAGAGCCTGCTGCATCCAATTGTTTGCTACGGTGAGATTTTTTTCAGAGGTCCACATAGCCAGATCGTCTGCAAACATGGAGCTGTGGACTCTTCTTGGTATATTCTCTATGATGTTTATATACACCAGAAAAAGTGTGGGTGACAGTACTCCCCCTTGGGGTACTCCTTGCTCCAGTGTCACCTTTTTTCTCATCTGCCCTTGCATTTGAACTCTGGCTGTTCTGTTTTCGAGGTAGTGGCTGATCCATCTGTACATTTCCCCAGATACTTTACTTCTTTGTAGCTTGATTTTAAGTCCCTCTTTCCACACCTTGTCAAATGCCTTATCTAGATCCACCAAAACCGCTACTGTATGCTTTTTCTCTTGGTAAGCATTCTCTATTTCCTGTGCTATGAGAGCGATCTGGTCCTCAGTGGATCTGTGTTGTCTAAATCCTGCTTGCTGTGGAATTAATATGTGTTTTTCTTCCAGGTGCCACATCAGTCTGGTGTTTATCATACACTCCATCAGTTTACCTACACAGCTCAGTAGACTGATGGGCCTGTATCCATTTGGGTCTGTACTATCTTTTTCTTTCTTTGGTACTGGTATAAGTACAGCGTCTTTCCATGCCTGTGGTACAATTCCCCTTTTCCAGCTTTGGTTCAGGACTGATAGTAACTTCCTCTTTGCTGTTTGGCCCAACCCCATCAGCATTTCATTTGTTACCCCATCTTTTTTGGGCGATTTCTTTTTCTTTTAAGTTCTCATGGCCTTATTCATTTCATTTATTGTTAGTTTTGCCATCATGTGCTCCTCTGGTGCCATATTGATGTTGTCGTGGCTCTTTTGTTCTTCACTAATGTCTGTATGCCTGTCTGTAGGGTCATCAATGTGGTTTGCTCTGGCATAATGTTCTATGAAGGCGTTTCTCGCTTTTTTTCCGGTAAGCATGTTGTCGCCCTGCTTGATGGTAATTGGATGGTGTTTCATCATTCTTGACTTTGACTAAATTCCATAGTTTGTTCCCTTCTTTATCTAGATTGAGGCTTTCTGTTTTGTTTTTCCAGCTGTCTCTTGTTATTTGGTTCAGTGTTCTTTTGTATTTCACAGTGATGGCCTTGAGGGCGATATTTGCTTCCATAGATTGCTCTCTCTCTGCCATGTTCCCAGCATTTGAGACTTCATCCTCCATTTCTGCAGTTCATGATTTTAATATGGCTTGTAGTTTTTCCTTGCCCCTCTTGGGATGGTTTCGGTGGCTGCTTGCAGTATTGCTTTGCTTAGGCTTTCCACCATAGGTTTCATATTGTTATTTCGTGTGTTGATAGTTTCACACAGTCCATCTGTCAGCATTGCAAATCTGACCGTCGGCTTGTCTGTAGTTCCAACGTGGCAGCGGTTTTATTTCCTGGCGGCCTACTTCCATATCAATTTCTAGCCTAATTGGCCTGTGGTCGCTACCTGCCAGTGGTTTTATTCCCTGGCGGCCTACTTCCATATCAATTTCTAGCCTAATTGGCCTGTGGTTGCTACCTGACAATTGGTCGAGCACCTGACGATCTATTTTGTGGTGAATAGCCCCCGTGGAGAAGGCCAAGTCTGGAGTGGAAGTGGTATGCCATGTTCTAGAATAGAAGCTAGGGCTGTCGTCCAGCCTATTGATAAGATAGAGATTTGTGTCTATCTCCCAGTCTTCCACTTCATCACCTCTGTTGTCTGTGTCCGAATATCCCCATCTCTCCGAGTGGCTGTTGAAGTCCCCAACCACTAGGCAGCTGGAGTCCTTGATTTCCATACTCGAGAGCGACAGGTCTTTGTTTGGTGGGCCATACAGGTTGAATATACGGATCTTCGTTTCTTGTGTCATTATGTCGACTCCTACAATTTCTGCTTGTCCGGTGTGATTTACAGATACTGCGCTACTTGGTATGCAGCTACATGTCAGTATCAGAACCCCTCCTTTGTGACCTTCTCTATCAAGACGGAAGGTCTGGTATCCTCTGATTGAGAATCTGTGGTTTTTGTTGAGGTGCGTTTCTTGGATGCATGCCACGTCTATTTTACCCTCGTACAGGCGATTTGTTAGGGAAACCTTTTTGTTAAGAACTCTCTCTGCATTCGACTGTACAGTTGAGGTTGGCAATCATGGATCTCCACCTCCTATTATCACATATGTTGTTTATCAGTTCTGCCGTTGATTGCCTTCCATGCCATACCTTCGAGCTGTCCAATATTTTCTCCCTCTGTCTCCCTTTCCCTGCATTTCTGTCTGTTGTCACCATGTGTTCCAGCCCTCTTCTTCTGATGAAATGCCTGAAAAAGAATGACTGCCTTGTCCTGATTTTTGTCATAAGCTGTCTTTGTGTCTATGCCTCTTTCAGCACCACATTATTAGTCTTATTTGCTGCCTATGGAATTCTCAACATATGGCCTATCTCTATCACACCCTAACCACCTATCTCTCACCACAGATCATATCAGTAAACTGATAACAAAGGTCACATGGTATTTCACGCATGCCAAGCAAGTTGCATCATGAATTTTCTATTTGCCAGTAAACAATATACATATTCTTTTGCCCATAGTTTATAAACTAAATAAGATAGCATCATTAAATAAGCTGGAATGATCTACAAATCCTCCATATAATGTTCAGTTAAAATTTCAGTTTGTTTTGTTTTTCTGTTTCAGAGTTATGGCGTCTTCATATATATATTAAGTGAAAAAACCATAGAATACAATAAGAAACGCTACGATTAAAAAAAAAGGCATTTTATCAAGTAAACGGATGTTGGCTATGGGAGGTAATGGAGGAATATGGTGTGGAGGGTCAAATACTGGATGGCATTCGTGCATTGTAAGTAAACTGAAGGTGCAGTATGAACGAATGCAAGTATGACAAATTGGCTTCCAGTGTTGAGTCGCGTATGACAGTGGTGTGTCCTTTCTCCACTTATATCCATAGTTTACATGGACAAAATTACACAGTTGGCTAACACTCATGAAGAGTCTTCAATGGACTGTTGTTTGCTGATGATCAGATCGTCTTTTACCAAAACGGAAAGGATCTGAATTGCCATCTGAGCTGTCTCCATTTCGCTTGTAATGAATATGACATGAAGATCAGCACAGGCAAGACAGAGACTGTGTTGATTTCATCTGAACAATTGCAGAGAAGTTTTGACATCAGTGACATTGCATCAAGCAAGTACGGGAGTTCAAATGCCTAGATAGTATGTTCACTGACGGCAGACGGGACAGAGATTTCAGAAGGTGAACAGTGCTCACTATCAAATTGCACCAATTTCAAAACATCCTAGAGTGCTTCTTTCAACTAAGAGAAGTGCAGTCGGAAAGACAATCCGTGATCGAATCTGCAAGTGGGGACAAACCCAGTTAGTGCCTATAATGACTCTCAACAAAGGAAGTGGTTTGGTCATTTAGTAAGAATGCATTATGACCAGCCTGCAACAAGAGCATGTCATATGCAGGTCTCCGGTCCACAACCAAGAGGCAGACCTCGATAGATCGACGGTGTCTCTGACATTCTCAGGAAGTTACACCTAACAACAGCACAAGCCTCCCATATATATATATATAAACTTTGAGAAATATTGTATAAATAAGTTAGTAAGTTTGCTTAGCAACATGAAGCAGCAAATTATTAGATGGGCAGACAAATTTTTACAACTTTTAAATACACCAGTTCTACAAGATCCCTCAAACATTCAATTGGCGTAATTGGAACTGCAAATTAATTGTGCGAAACCAACCAGAAAAGAAATCAAGAAAACTATTTTATTTCTGAGAGATGTTGAATCGACTGTCCCAGGTGGTTTCTCAGCAGAAGCAATGAAATCTTAAATCCACACTTTAACAGAGACATTATACAAATTAATTGGTTTGGAATAGAGAAGAAATGCAAGTAGACTGGAAGGAAGGCTATTTAATCAAGTTAACAAAGAAGGGGGATCTGCAACAGTGTATCAATTATAAGGACATAATGTTATGTCTGATGCCTTGGAACAGTATCATTTTGGAGAGATTGAAGAGGCCACAGATAAGCAGTTGAGGGATGAACAGGTATGTTTTCTACAAAATAGATCCAGTGTAGATCAGATAATTAGACAGTGGATAATTGTTGACAAAGTGTAGAATGGAATACATCACTTTATATCAGACTAACTCCAGAAATTGCTCAGGTACTATGAAGTGTCCCTGAAGTTCACTATAATAATTTAGAAAACATGAAAATACAAAGTGTAGAGTTCTACATGATGGCTAGCTTTTGGATTCTTTTGAGTTATGAACTGGAGTGCGACAAGGTTGTCTCTTATCACCATCTCTCTTTCTGTTGGATTATAAAGAATATGACTTTTACATACGAAAATGTAATTCAATGGCTTTTGACAAGAAGACATGATGATCTGGACTGCTGATGATTTGGCTTTTCTGTCTCACAATCACAACCATTTGCAGCCCAAAAAAATGTACCCACTGAATCGTCACTGAAATTAGCTCTGGCTGTACACAGAGACAAAAAACAGAGTTTGAGAATAAAAGCACAATCAAATTGTACTGGGAGACATAGTTCTATAAGAGGTAGAATAATTTATATATTTTATTAACAATATAGATAAGGTCGGAGGTACTGATAATATAAAATTTTGAATACAAAAAACGAGAGGGACCATTATTGCTTTAGGAAATTTGTGGGAGTCAAAAAAATGTATGTCCACCATTAAAATAAAGGTCTTTAACTTCAATGTAAAGTCTGCCCTATTGTAAGGCTCTGTGGTGTGGAAAACAAGTACAACTAAAAAGGTGCAAGCTTTCATCAATGGGTGTCTAAGTCGAATAGAGGGAATAAAATGGTATGGTAGAATCACTAACATAATAATAATAACAATAATAATAATTTAGTAGTTGCGTCGAAGCAAAGGTGGCGGCAGCGTCAGACATGTGTATTCAGATGTGACCACATATGACTGCACAGTCAAATATGAACATGACGCACATGTGAACAGCATTAGTAATTGAGCCCTTTTGCATTATGTTCTTTCGTGCAGCTCACTTACTCTGAACCCCAGTAATGGTTCTTTTTTTAGCATATAGAAGCGTGAGAGCAACATATAGAAAATGCAAATTTTATTTTGTTGTTCTATGTACTTCTATCATATGCAAAAAATTTGTATGTGGAATGCTGCGTTTTTGCTGAATTATTTTTTTAAAATCATCATCAAATATTAAAATAATCACTTTTTGCCGAACCAATTCACAGTCGCATAACTTCTGTTCTAGTTATATTAGAATGTTCATATTTTCACATTAATTTTACATCACTAACGTCGATCCAAATCGACTGACGTCACGAAAATCGTACCATGACTTATCAATGTCCTTGCATAGTGACGGCCGTTTTAATCAAATATAATCAAACGACTACAGCAAAATCGCCTGAACAAAACCATTTGATTGCATACAGTTCTGACTTCCGTCATGTACTGTTAGATACAAACAATGCGATTTTCACACTTCTGTTAGACTTTTGGAAATAATTTGTTATGTTTTTTGCTTGGATTTGAAGTTTCACTCATTATTGAGAATAGGAAAGTTAAATTCTGCAACAGATTTTTCTGATGTAAATCTATTTGTTGTTGTTGTTATTATCCCATAGCTACTGAGCAAGCCTGCTCTTGGCAACCCAATCCAATTCTAATATATATACAGGTCTTCTTCAGTTGTGTCACTGTTTTGTAGTGTGTTGGTAATTGTCAGCAGTGCGTGTAAGAATCTTTTCCTCATGTCCGCAAGTGCCTTGTACTCAATGAGTAGATGTCGAACTGTTTGATCAGGATGCACAAGGGCAGGTGCTCGGGATTGATGCAGTTCAAGTGGCTATTGACTCTGGTATGTCCTGTTCAGAACTGAAATATATAGTTTATTTATGTCATCATTACCTTTTGGCTGTGACATTTTGCTAAATACACTGCGACCTGTTGTTCCTGTCGCCCACCTGTTCATCTTGATTTCCTGAGTATTATTCTTAACAATTCGTTTTACTGCATGGTTTCTACAGGGTCTATCCAATTGTTATTTCTAGGCTCCTGTTTTTGCCAATCTGTTGGCCATCTCGTTCCCTAGTAGCCCACAATGTCCAGGAATCCATTGCAAGATGACATTTCTCCTGTGGGCAATGATGATGTTGTTGATCGCCCTCCCCACCAAGAATTTCTCCTTTTCTTTGTATTGGGTGTTCTTCAGCGCCTCCAGAACCGACTTGGAGTCACTCAAAATTACCAAATCCATCAGCAACAATTTGCCCAAGTCAAACTGTTGGTGCAAAATCTCAACTGCTGTTTTTATAGCCTCAGCCTCCACTTCATCGTTTGAATGGTTTTCATCGGATGAATCACAAAACTTGTATATGGACCCATCCGGGTTTTTCATATGGATACCATACCCTGCAAAAGAGATAGATTTGAATGCTGATTCATCATGCTGACTATGGTAGCTAGAGACTCTGTAAGGCAAATGTCTTCAGGATATTAGGTGTAGTCTCCTTGGTGGCTGCCTTTTCTGTCAGCTGTGTTTTTATGACTGTCAGGCAAAGATTTTCCCAAGTTGTTGGTCCAAAAAACCTATTTTCCTATTTCTCTCTCCTCTGGCAGAAGGTGAATGTGGCTTTCCTCTTCTGCTACATCTTTTTGTTTCTAAGTGTCCATTTGTACCCTATTTTGGATGGTAATATTCTTATCAGTCAGTGCCCCCTTTTTCCTGATATCTAGCTGTTCTATGTTGGCCTCTATCTCTCATGCAGCTGTAGTTGTTGATCTCATCCCCCCCCACAAATTAGTCTGAGAGCTTGATACTGCACCCTGTCAATAGATGAGATGTAATTTGTACTCATAGTCGTCTGTATGGGTAAGCTTTAGTCCATCATCGGTCGTATATAACCAAGATATTGTTGCTGAAGAGTTTGTTTATCAGCTCCCCAATTTGTACTAGCACGTCTTTTGATTAAGTTCAAACGCTTGGTTGCTTTACTTCTGACGTTGCAGATGTGGCTGCCAAATTTAAACTGTCTATCCAGTCTTACTCTCAGATAAACTGGGGTATCTTCTTTTACTAGTAATTCCCCATTCATTTTGATGTTAATGGATCTCTTTGCTTCTTTATGACTGCGGTAGAAGATGGTGCATATGGTTTTCTGTGTATTTATCTTTAGTTTCCACAGTTCGCAGTATACTGAGATTGTTGGTAGCGCTCTGTTGATCTTCGCTTTTGCCAAAATGGAATATTTCTCGGTGGTCCAAATGGCGAGATCATCAGCAAACAATGCTTTTGACACATTTAGATGTCTAATGAGATCATTTATATAGATGAGGAAAAGGGTGCACCTTAGAGGAGAGCTCTGTGGCAGTCCTTCTTCTAACATTCTTTTACTTGACGTTGCACCTGCAAAGTTGGTATTTATGGTTCTGTTGGTCAGGAAGGCCTGTATCTATTTGATAATTTTTCCTTCTATTCCCATTTTCCTTATTTTCATTAAAAGGCCCTTTATCCAAACTTTGTCATATGCCTGCTGTAGCTCAATAAATACTGTTAGTGTGCTTTTTCCATCTTGGAATCCATCCATCACATGCTGTGTAAACCTTAAGAGGAGATCATCCATGCAGTGTCCATGGTTTCTATCAAGGAGGTTTTTTGCTTTAGTTTGTTTATGTAAATACTATAATTGTTTTTGTAGTCAAAAGTTACAGATATGGTCATTACAGTAAACATTGATAGTTCGATCTCTGAAGTTTTTTGTTTTTTTTTCAAACAAGAGATTCTGAAAGCGGGTGAGCCGTTTGTGCTCTGTCACACAAACAACAAAAACAATAACATCAACAAATTCTTTGTTCATTTATTTCTATATTCACAAACAAATCATATCAATAGACCGTCAAATAAAAAAGTAACATGCTCTCAAAGTCAACAACCCTAGAAAAATGTGACGCGCTTACAAATAATGCAGCTGCAATGGAAATTTTGTAATTCAGTCTCATAAATGTTAATTTAGAGTAGGATCTTGTCTATTATGCTAAATCATCAAATACCAAATTAGTAGACACATTCTTGAGGTGCAAGTGTTTTTTCTACTTCCTCTGTAAAGTTAACATTTACATCTTTTTCCCCACACATCACAACTGATAAATAGACATGATCGGTGCACTTTAGAAAACTAAGATGACACAAAGAATGAACAAATGGACCACTGTGCAGTGAGTTAGATATCTCTTGCTTATGAAGCCTAGTCAGTCTATCTGTGATGTCTTCCTGCACAGCCATAAACACCTTGAATTATTTTATTTTTACATCTATACTGTTATTTTTTGTGGTACTGCGGCGACATCATAGCATATTGGTCCTGTGCTTTTCAACAGTTTATTCAGTCTTATCTTGAAGTCCATGACTAGTAGTTGGAGATCTGAGTTGCTGTCAACCTTAATTACTGTCTTTGGAAAAGTGATGGGCTCGATATTATGAGCCAAGGTCCATCAATAATTATAGGATGGCATGTTTGTATCGAGGTATTATTACATGTACTAATGCATTTCATTAGGTACTAGAAGTTTTTGATAAATGCACCATAAAACTCCAGAGCAGGTCTATGTCACGAACAACTGGTCACTAACTCTGATGTCATCATGGCGGATGCTAGTGTTAAGAGATGAGATGACCAAACCAGCGATCGTCCAAGCCGACTCTGTTTATGAGCTGTACGCTAGTGGCCTCTAGCAGGCTGGCTTGTTATTACTACTGTTTTGGTTAGATGGCAGTCGAGGCATACCACTTGTCACAATAATTAAAATCAGTCTGGTCTTGATGTTTTGTAGTTTGGACATAATTTTGTCCAATGCAGTTTGTTTTAAATTGTGTTGTGTAACATCTCCATTTTCAGACAATATGGATAAATTTCTAATTAAGTGTGCAAAGTGAAATATTTCTGAGGCATCATGCAGTCCTAAAGACAAATTGAGACGAAAACATAGGAAGTATAAAGACAGCTACCTGCACCACAGATGTATGTGCAATTCTGTGGGCCAATGCGTCATTCATTTTAAAGTTCTGGCAAGTGAAAGTATGCTTCCTAATAAAATGAGATGACATTTGGAATCAGTTCATGGCAGTTTGGTGAACTGACCACTTGAGTACTTTTCTTGCAAGTTAAAAGAAATGACAGAAGAAAGTAACATTCAGTAAACAAACTATGATTCCTTCAAAGGCTTTTCTTTCATCTTCTAAAGTTGCTTACAATGTAGCAAAGAGCAAGAAACCTCATACCATTGCGGAAGACCTTATCTAACCTGTGTCTACTATTATAGGTGAGTCTGCTGCCAAGCAATTGCTGAGTGTGCCTTTATCAGATACCACTATTAGTCATCAAATAATTGAGATGGCTGACAATATTAATGACCAGTTGATTGAAAAACACAAATGTGATTATGCTATTCAGCTAGATGAAGCTACAGATATGCACAATGATACGTATCTAATCTGTTATGTGCGATTTATAGATGACAATAAGTTCTTTGAGGATATTCTTTTCTGCAAAGCATCAAGTCTGGAACAAAAGCAGCAGACCTCTTTGAAATACTAGATTCTTTTATGGAAGAAAACAATATTAACTATGAGAAATGTGTAGGTGTGTGCACTGATGGAGGCCATTCAATGGTTGGCTGCTATGACAGACTGCAATCCTTGATTTAGAAGAAAGCTTTCTGTGTCTGGAATCATTGCAGCCTTCCAGGGAAGTACTGGCATTCAAAAACATCAGCTCTGCACTTATTGAAGTCCTTCAATCAGTATTGGTAATCAAAGTATTAAATTTCATTAAAACTCGATCACTAAGGTGCAGGTGTTTTGAGCAAATGTGCATTTACATGGGAACTGAACACACTTTGCTATTTTATTATTGCAACTCTCGCATGGAAATGTCATCAAAAGGGTGTATGAACTCAGAAATGAGCTTTATATTATCTTGTCGAAGAAAAACATTCCATTTCTGAAAAGGTCGTGGACAAAAACTTTGTTTTGAAGCTAGCATATCTTTGAGATGTCTTCTAAAAACTAAATACTTTAAATATGTCCCTTGAAGGTACTGAGACCCATATTCTGCAGCTGTCAGATATAATTTCGGCCTTCAGAAAAAATTACTATTGTGAAAGGAAACGTTAGACAAAAAATATGTAAATTACTGCTTTCCTTCTCTGCAAACCTGTTTAGAAGACAATGACTTGGAGCTGAGTGAAGAACAGAGGCCTGTGTTTGTTGACCACTTAACATAGCTCAGTGTTTACTTTGGCAAGTATTTTTCAAAAGAGACTGACCAACACACCTGGATCAAAAATCCCTTGGGTACAGTTGTTTATATATATAGTATAGAGAGGAGCAGTTGTGATTTATGTACAGGCCAAGGGAGCTGCGAACCCAAAAAATTTAAAAACTAATGGTCTATAGTGTTGTTTGAATAGCGTGTTTGTGATGAAGAAGTTGTTTCCTATATAGAATTCCATTAAATGTTCTCTTTTATCTTACCTTCCTCAGTTTTTTTTTGGTGTTTTTTTTCATTTTCTATTTTTTTGCATTATTTTGATTTAGTCTCATTTCTCTAATTTCTCTAATAAAAGTCTCTTGCAAATAGTTACAGAACCTCCCTCTCTTCTTCTTATGTGGTGTTAATGCTGTAAAGACTTGTATTATTGTTTTGTACATTTTGTTCCCATTTAATCTGATTGCTGCTTGCACCATATCTGACTTGTACTGTGCACTCTTTTTGGTAGGATGAAACCAATATTGCTATATCCATTCTTTGGACCTTCCTTCTGTTTGGGTGTTGAAATGGTCCTACACATTCCCACAGCCAACCTGTTCAGAGACTTCCAGTAGGTCACTTTACTTTTCATTTCCCTCTCAATCACTCAATCATGAGAAGTTTTCTTATGAATAGGCTCCTTATGTTATGTGTTCTGATTATTAGTATTTTATTTAGCTCAGTGTCAGTTTTTCACTGTATTACAGTCTGATTTTTTGTCCTCATCACTAACATTTTTACTTACTCTAACAGCCTTCTCATCTCCAGTTTGCTTATTTGATCTGCCTGGCCCAAGGTCCTCGCCATCAGATCTTTGAGTTTCTTAATTTGTTGTTGTCATGATTTCATGACAGTTTACTTAAAGTAGCTTGCTGTTACTCTCTGTAATGTTTCAGGTCGCTATTCCACTACTGACTCCTGCTGTGCCTTAAGCCTGATGCTAAACTAGTCCAGCTCCTACCTTCTAGGTCCTTGTTGAGTATATTGATCATCTGTCTCTTCTGCCAGCAGCTGTGTGTACTTTTTAGGGGGGATTCCTGCTAACTCTCAAAATTTTGCCAGGCCAGTCACAAACATTGTTCAGGGGGTAGCAGACTCTTGAAATCATATGTGAATTCAACAGAAGCCGTGGAACCAAATTTAATCCAGAACATTATGCTCTACTAGAAAGGGATTGCCTCTCACCATGAAGTACCACCGATTTCATGCTCCTGTCATTCCCTCTAGTCAGTGCATAAATTTGTAAAATTGCAGCATCGAATGGTTGAGCCCTCAATATCAGCAGTATCATTCAATCAGTGTGTATCCAATATCCAGACACATATTTTTCCAGATTCCTGTTGAACAAAATCTCTATGTCCTGTTCATGAATGTATTAACACTTATTGGTCTTTTCTGGTCAATACTAAAAATAATTTACTGAACAATGATATATCTTTTACATGCAAAATATGAATGTCTCAACAAAAAACTTTTTATCTGCATAATATACAAGTATGGACAAAACTAAAATGGAGGATTTAACTTTGTTTAGCCAGAATTTGTCATGGAAGTTGAGACTCAAGAGAGATAGCTTACAAATTTGTTTTCATATAAAATTAGTTTAAAAATTAGTTTTTATATAAAATCAATACATGGTGAGAACTTCAATACCCCCAAATTCTGCTACTCTTGCTGAAAAGTGTGAGAGACGTTTTCTTGCCACTTCGATTCTGATGTTTTAAAACTTACCAAGCATACCTGGTGATGGCGATGTCAGTATCAAAGTCACCGTCATAGCATTGATTGGAATTGTTGCAATAGTAATTTTTAAATCTGGAAAAAAGAAATAACTGTGTTTTGTCAAATAAATTAAAGTTGACATTATTTCTACTCTAAATAATCACTGATATTCAGAACTAAAATAATTAATTACAGGAGTAATCTGAAAGTCGGATTTATTTAGGATTTATTTTATAAAAGAAAATGTTAGAAAATAATATTTACAATAATGGTCTATTTTAAAATCAGTTTGATTATTTTTTCTAATAACAAACACATTCAGCATAATGCAATAGTTTACAATCTTTCCCTAACCTTGACGTTAGTTCTTTTATGTCTAAACCATATGTTAGAAATGTTATGAATGCAGACATCAGATA
Source organism: Ariolimax columbianus (assembly GCA_036924085.1). Classification (NCBI taxonomy): domain Eukaryota; kingdom Metazoa; phylum Mollusca; class Gastropoda; order Stylommatophora; family Arionidae; genus Ariolimax; species Ariolimax columbianus. The sequence goes on from JAVGWX010000013.1 coordinate 53,801,886, forward strand.
AAACAGAGAGCATACCGTCTATTAAAAATAGAAAGTAGTGTTTGGAAAAGACATTTTGTAATTTTTATCATTTGCAAAACTTACAAGCAGTTTGTAATTTTGTCATTAGTTTGAGTGATGAAAGATCATTTTAATTTTGTACAGCCAGAAAAGTCTTTGCTAAGGTACATAGCATTTGGAAGTCTTACCAGCACAAACATCAAAATAAGAACAGTTGGGTAGAATAGAAAAAGAAACTTCAAAATGAGCATCTTTCTACATAACCTGACAATCTCACTCATAATATTTAAGAACTGCTTACCCGGAGTAATCAAGAAGACAATGCACACTATCATAATTGGTTGATGCTGGAAATGGATTTTCTATGTCCTAAGAAGAACCTGAGAACCTGATAACATCACTAGAATCACTATGGTGTGAATCCTTGAGGAGAGATGAAAGAGAGGCCAACCTAAGAGAATTTGGCAAAGAATCATAGAAGCCAAAATAGAAATCACAAATCAAAGCTGAGCCCCATTTGAAAGATTGCTGCAGATCAGAGTGAAGTGGAAAGAGATTTTTGTTGCCCTTTAAGATGCCACTAGATGTGGTGGTAACTGAATGCTTTGCCAGCCATTTTTGAAAATAATTGATGCGTCATTCCGTACAATCGGTCATTCCATACAATCCATGGCTGCTGAAGAAATTTAACACACATGTTAAAGTTTAAGCATGTACAGCCATTAAAAGTGTCAAATATGTCTATAAGGGACCTGATGCTATACCGATTAAAATTGAAAAGTATAATATTTAGTAAATAATTAACCACATGAGATATTGACATTTCTTGATGGCAGAAATGTTAGTGCACCAAAAACTATGTGACGAAAAAATCAGTTTGCCATGTTAGAAAAGTCCCATGTTATAATAAGATTATACTAGAAAGGAACAGAAGAACAGGCAATTGTACAAGGTAAAACATGCAACACTATTAAAAATGGCAATCACCAGATATCCCTGTATTTTCTAATCAGTCTTTAGATTTTCAGCGATTTATCATAATTATTTTGACTGTTTTCAAGGCAAGTACTGTTCATCTTTTTTTATGTATCACTCGAATGCTTCTTTATGTCGATTTCCTGAGTGTTAGATGTAACTATTAGAATGAATGTAATGAAATGGGTTTGTATATGGATTTTTCCTATTGCAATGTCACCACAAAGGTGACACGCAATGTCTACTGTTGTGTGATTGCCGCATATCAGGATTCAATTTATGGAAGCTTGTTTCACCTGGAATGGTAGGGCTCCACCCAGTTTACAAACTGCCAAGAAAATGGATAATGCTTAGGGCCTGAACGTTTATGAGCTGAACATTTCCCAGACCTGGTAAGCAGCAAGAACGGAAATCACCAACAAATTGACTATATAATAGCCAAATAATGTTTGGAAAGACAGAACCACAGAGAATACATATACAATACATTCTGCGGGCTGACCAAACAGACTCGCAGAAATAAAGAATATGTGTACTGGACTCCCGCAGGCAAGACCTGCCTGAAAAAAATTGTGTATAACTTCCTACAATCTAAAGAGTGTATTTGGACTACCAAGTTTACACCAACTAATGGAAAGTCTTAAATCTCTACATTACAACATAATTGGACTCAGTAAAATTTATGCTCTTGCCAAATCATACCTGAAATGGATTGACATTGGAGACGAAATCCATATTGGTGCTGAAGAAGGCCAATACCACATTGGTGGAGTTGGCTTTATTGATTCCAGTCGCCATGCACCAAATGTACGAATAGGTCCAGACTGCCAGCTATAGAATTACAATACTAAAACTAAAGATCACAGGGTCAGGCAAAGCCATGCCTCATAATACTGTGTTATGATCCTATATAGGAGATCTGCTGTTGATGATATTGAGATTGTCTATGAAATATTAGAACAACAGATATGACAACCAGTGAATACAAAAATCATCACAGGAGACTTCAATGCCAGAGTTGGACCAAGTCATGCAAATGTTACCTTGGAATTTCCTCTAATGACACAAACAATGAAAGAGGAATGCACTCCCCAAACTGGGAAACTATGGCCAGGATTGACAATGTGCTGAACAATGATATAAAATGTGTTACTAACGTAAGAAGTATTGCATCAGCTAAATATAGACAGCAACTTCAGGTCAGTTGGAACAATGATAGATATGAACACTTTTTCCCACACAAAATGCAATTCCAGGCCTCAGTAATACTTGATGCTACAAGGCTAACAGAACAAATTTAGCAGCAGTAATACTTGGTAGTACTCTTAAGATGTTGTTTAGCATCTTTAAGTCTCCTTATTTTAACTCATTCACTTCCGTGAGCCGATACATTAGCAAAATTATATATTTTCTCATTCCTAGTTCTCCTAAATGTTTTATGTGGGTTATTGGTGGAAGTCCAGATTTTGTACTTTTCATTTCTGTTTCGTTAAAAGAATTTTTATTTTTGTACTTGGAAATCCCTTTTATTTTTTTTTTGGAGGGAAGACTTGAATCTAACCCATTCCCCTTCAGTCAGACTAAATATAGTTTTTGCAGTACAAGCTCAGTAATGGTTAGATTATATTATTGCTAATGATAGTGATGATGAAGATAGGGCCTATCGATCTTTCTGATAGCGATATTTCAATTTCTTTATCTTGTCTTAGTTCTAAGTCAAGCAATGAAAAGGAAACTAAATGTACTGACGAGGGGGAGGTACGCTCTTTTGTCTCAAGCATGTTAGTAACAGTTCACAAATTCAGTAAAGGTTCAAGATCCTCCAGACATACTAGTGTATATAATATAAATGTGTATACGTATATATTTATAATAATGTGGTGATGAGGGGAAAAAACATTTTCATATTTTAAAAAAAAATAAAAGCGATTATGCAACTATAATCCCTCATACACAAATGTTCACATCTATTTGCAAAATACATGTATTCCATTAAATTCTGGTCGCAATTGTGAATAGTTTGGTATATAATTTGTGTTATTTCAGAGAACTCTTATTGAAGATAAACAGATCACAACTACATGATGCTGTATTTGAGTTTTACATAAGAAAAAAAGTGCGTTCAGAGGTCCAAAATATTTTATATTATCAATGCAGCCTCTTATTATGACTGACTTTCTGTTACACATTTTTGTGGAGATCCCTGGGGGGCGCACACAGTTATGTTTTAACAGTCCATAGTTTGCCCATTTAGTTATTGATGATTTGCTCTATCTCCTTAAATCTGAGATTGTCTTATCCACTGCCTGCTCATCTCTTTACTCTTCCTATAGACAATGTCTTGATTTCTGTTTTAATAATGTGAAATGGTAAATGTGTGGTTGTTTGTGTGTTATATCATGTGAACCAAGAAACCCTGCACATTTATTGCTGTGGGATGATGGATCCTCCAAAGACAAGATTATTAGAATCACATATGCCGATAAAGATCTCATTTTCATTATTGTTTCGCAAGCCATTCTTTTCCAAAATCAATATTTATCTATGAAGGACTGAAAACTAGCTAGGGAACGTTAGCGACAAACATAGGCAGAAAATAGTAATGGTTGTATTTGAATTTTACTTGAATTTTTTTCATAACCATCAATTATTTTCAACATAGACAATCACAAGTATCCACATGGTACAGATGGCCCAACCTGCATTGTAAAAGTCAGATAGACTTTATTTTAGTCAAGAGAAACAAGAAAAGAACAGTTATTGATTCAAGAGCCATACAAAATTTATGTGTAAATTCTGATCACAAAGCGGTGATATTTGTAACAAAAGTTTAAGACAAAAAGCACCCAAAACGAAAGGGCATGTTAGGAAAAGAATCAATACAAACTTAAAGACACAGTCACACACAAAGCCTTTGTTAAGCGAATTGACGAGAGCTTTGCTAGACTGTCCAACAGTCGAAAAAGAATGGGCAACATTTAAAAGTAATTTAATAAAAGCAGCTACAGAAACATGTGGCACTGTAAAGTCAAGAGGTTCAAGACTGTTAAAAACAGTGTGGTGGAACGACAAAGACAAAACATCTGCCAAAGAGAACAAGAAAAAAGCATGGGCTATAAGCAAAAAGGAGCAAGACTACATCGACTATCACATAGCGAGAAAAAAGATAAAGTTAGTAATTAAAAAGGCTAAACCAAAATGTTGGAAAGAATATGGAGAACTTCTTAATTTCGATTTAAAAAATGCAACAAGACATTTCTACAAAAAAATTACAAATATGAGAGGCAGAGATGATTGTTACAATCCAACAGAAATTATTAACGATGATGATGGAATCACAATAAATGACCCTCAACTAATGCTTCATCAAGCAAATGTCCAGGGTCTGATGAAATTCCTGTTGAATTAATTAAAGTAGCCAATGAGGTAAGGATATTGTGGCTACATAGATTGTATAAAACAGGAAATGCCAGAAGATTAGAGAAATGCAATTATAATTCCAATATGGAAAAAGAAAGGTACCAAAAGAGACTGCACATAATACAGAGCAATATCACTCATGAGCCACACTAACAAAATATTTTGAATATTTTGTAAAATCTTAGAAAAAAGATCAAGCTACATCATCGAACAGCGATACTGAAATCGGATTTAGAAAGAACAACAGCTGTACGGTTGCAATTTTTACATTCCGACAAATGATGAAGGAAACAATTGAATACAATCAGAAACTGTATGATGTGTTTAAGTTTTTGACAGGGTAGATAAACATTATCTATAGAAAATGTTGGCATACTATGCAGTAACTGATCACCTAATTAGCCTGTGTAAAAGTTTTTACATTAATAGCCGGTGCTATTAGGAGTACAAGAAGATTACATATGTAGACCACATTTGTCAAATAGCCAGCCCAAATGAAGGTAGCAGCATTGGTGAACTTTTAAATGATCTTCTTTTTGCTGACAATCAAGCAGTCACACAGTAACTTCAGAACTACAATTGCAACAACATATTGATAAACTAAATGCAACATGTAAAGAATACAGCATGAAAATCAATATAGAACAAATTGGAGTCATGAAACTATCTAGAATAGCTTGAAGACATCAATATCACCATTTAAAAACAGCAAATCAAACAGGTGAAAGATTTTACATACTTAGGGAGCACGATATCAGTACGAAATCCAACAAAGATTCAATAAGGCAAATCAAATCATTGGACAATTAACTCCAAGCACATGACAATAACTACCAAAAGAGCTTTATACAACAAGTCCAAAAGAAAAAGAAGAGAAGCTAATTAGTAACATAAAAAAAGCTAGTGCAAGGAAATTATTATTAATGCAAGATTCCAATTTTCCTGAAATAAAATGGAATATGGCAGAAGCATTTGTAGAGTAAAATCCTTTTGCGAAGTGCATAACTGACAATTTTTTGACTCAGCATATAGAGGAAGCTACCAGAGACAAAAACATTCTCGACCTAATATTTACTACAGAGAAAATTATGATTGAAAACGTTATCGTTGGGGAACTGTTCGGCTCAAGCGGCCATCAGATCATCCAATGGGATCTTATAAACATAAACTTGTAAGCATATGGCTACTCTAAGACAGATGTTCAGAAGATGAAAGAGACAGTCAGCCACATAATCTGGAAAGATATTGTCAGAGGTACAAATGTTGAACAAGAGTAGGAGAGTGTCAAAACAGTTTTAGAGCAACTAAAAGTAGAATTTGTTCCATGTAGGGAGGTAAACACAAATCATAAAAAGTGGATAACTTGATTTGTAGTTAAATGTAGAACAGCTAAAAATAAAGCATGGAAAAAATATATAGAGGCAGGTAAATCGAAAGAAACATATTTAAAATATTTGGACAAGCAAAAACATAGCTGAGAAAGTAAATAAAACAGCAAAATTAAGACTTTGAAAAAAAACTCGCTAATAGATTATTTAAAAAGTTAAAATCACATGGAATAGGTGGGAAAGTTGCCCAATGGATTGAAATTTGATTAATGGAAAGAAGGCAGAGAGTGGGCATAAATAAGGAGTACTCTGAGTGGTGTAAAGTAAAAAGTGGAGTGCCACAGGGCTCAGTTTTAGGACCAATATTGTTCTTGACATGTATAAACGACTTGGAACATTGATATAGAATTCATGATTGAAAAATTTGCTGATGGCACAAAACTATGTAGTAGTCTCATCTATAGCAGTGAGATGGAAAATGAAGTTTAATATAGATAAATGTACAGTCATCCCCATGGGTAGATCCAATATGGAACATAATTACAGAACAATATTAGAATGATAGATAAGGACAGGGACCTAGGGGTTATAATATAGCATACAGGTAAAGTGAGTGAGCAAGTCCAGGTAACAGTGAATAAGGCAAATACAATGTTAGGTATGATAAAAAGAAATATTAAACATAGGAGTAAGGAAGTGATTGTCAAACTGTATAAAGCATTAGTTAGACCTAGATTGGAGTATTGTGTACAGGTGTGGAGTCCTTATCGTAGATGAGATATAAACATGCTGAAAAGTCTACAAAGAAGAGCAACAAATCTGCTAATGGGTTTCCAGAATTACAGTTACAAGGAAATACTCAGAAAAACCAGCCTACAGTGTCTAGAAATGAGAAGAATTTGAGGTAACTAAATACAGGTTTATAAGATAAGGTTAATTTAGAAAATAATAAGTTTTTCAAAATACAACCACCAATGAGACCAAGAGGGCACAGGTACAAATTAACTAAAGAAAAGTCCAGATTGGATATTAGGAAATATTTTTTTTAGTTAGAGTGTGGTGAATGCTTGGAATGCATTGCCCCTGGAGGTAGTGGAGGCAGGGACAGTTAATGCATTTAAGAACAGATTGGATGTGCATAGCAGGGTAATGCAAATGTAACTGGTTGTCTACAGACTCTGATGTGTCTTCTAAACCAGTATAAAAATGTTAAGTTAACACGATTTTCTGACACTATGCTATCAATGTAAACAACTGGACACTAACACCAAATGAAAAACACTGCATCGTAGCAACAGAAATGAAATGCCTGCGAAAAATATCGGGCGTAACAAAGAGAGACATGATCAGAAACGACATCAGGAGAATAACACCAGTATTAAAAGAACAACTAAAATAGTTTGGCCACGCAACAAGAATAGTATATGGCACCCCCCAACAATCAATGCTATTTAAATACAACAGATTCAAAGCCAAAGGCAGGCCATTAAAAAGGTGGCTTACAAAAATATCTGACACTACTGTGCATAAGGCACACAGACAGGTTTGTTCTAGAAATCTCTTCATAACCTGACGCTGAAAGGCATAACAGGATAAGCAAAAAGAGAGATAAAGAAGAAAGATACCTATCTTATTTTCTGTTCCAAGTTTAACATTTACATACTCTTAAGGGGGCATGCGGTTTGGAAATTTCTTGTTTGGGTGAAAATTATTGATTTTTCAAATTGTTAATTTTTATTAAGTTCGACATTAATAGAATCGTTTACATATAAAATAATGTTATTTTGCAAGCATATTGACATTTAAAAATTAATAATAAACACCCTACCCCCTGTTCTAAAGTTGACCTACTTTAACACATTCCGGACCAATGACCGATATAACGGACTGTTATTTAAACCCTAGAGAACCATTAACCGATAATTCGGTTTTTGTTTTGTAGAGTCGTAATTCGGGTTTTGTGTTAACCAAACTACTTAAAAATTACAACCAGAACTAGAACAGCTTCCGTTCGTAACATTTGAGTTGAAACAAGCGTGTTTAGGTACTGAATAAGTGATATATTTATGTTTTAAAGTAACTAAACTGTGTTGTTGATTCCTAAAAAATAATGGCAACGCCCACTGCTTCTACTAGACCAAAACGATATAGTGCAGAACAAGCTATAGCTGTGTTTCAAAGCTTATTAGTTAGTGATTCTGATACAGAATTAGAGGATAGCGATTACAGCGTAAGTGATGGTACTACTACTAGTAGACCTAGTGCAAAGAAATCAAAACGGTCTGGCTTAGGGTTAGTTGGTGGTTGCTTCCAGTCAGAGACTATCAGTGCTCCTGAATCATCAAGCAGCAGCGATGAGACTGATTTAGAGGATATACCAGGTACGTCTAGAGTTGATGGTGATAATGGCAATTCTGCAAGGAGAAAGGCAAATTCCATACCACAGAGGACTACTAGGCCTGGTGATGGGTAACGTGATGCCTTAGATGGAGAGGCCATTGGAGCATCGAACTTCAGGCAAATAAATTCTGGCAGCAGACTAAATCTGGATGAAAATTGCACACCTCTTCAATGCTTTCTCTCCTTGCTGAAAGAACCAATTGTTGACAACCTCATAAGAAATGTCAATGAGTATGCCCAGCAGAAACTTGACATGAATACACCAGCACAAAAACATTCAACGTTGAGCAAATGGACACCACTTGATAGGAACGTTTTTTTACAGTTTTTGGCCGTCCTGATTGCTATGGGGTTGAATGCAAAGCACTCAATAAAAGATTTTTGCTCCACGAAACCCCACAGAAGTAGTCCCTGGTTTAGGTCAATGTTCAGCAGAACCAAATTTTTATTGATTTATCAATCAATGCTTCATGCAGCTGTTCCAAATGCTCTAGGGAAATGCAAAATTGTAAATGCACTCGTTGCCAGTTTCCAAGAAGCCTTCTACCCATTTAAAAACATATGTATCGATGAGATGGTCATAGGTCACAAGGGGCAATTTAAATACAAACAGTACAATCCTAGCAAGCCCAAAAAATACCACATCAAATCCTACGGCCTCTGCGACTCCATCCCCGGATATGTTTTCAATCTCTTGGTGTATTTTGGAAACCTGAAACGAACCCAAATTCTTCCCATGCTGTTAAAGTTTTTGACAGACTACTGGAAGGCATCACAGGACATCACCATTTGTTTGCTGACAGGTACTATTCTTCCCTGGATCTTGTTCAGTTTTTGCGACAGAGAAACCACCACTACACTGGAACTCTAAATGTAAACAGATGAGATTTTCCATCAGAAATAAAGAACAAGAAGATATCCCTGAATCAAGCAAAGTGGTTTATAAATGATGAGGAAAAGGTTATGTGTGTCAGCTGGAGAGATAAGAAATCTAAGAAGCCTTGCCAGCTGGTGACAACATGTGGAAATGCCACATATGAGCAAAGGATGGAGGGTAGGAGTCAAGTTATGAAACCATCACCCATTCACAGCTACAACCTTTCAATGAATGGATGTGACAGAGTGGACCAGATGATATTATATTATGGAAACCACACAAGAAAAACAGTCAAGTGGTGGAAGAAAGTGTTTATGTGGGTGATAGAAATTACTCAACTCAATGCCCACATTTTGTACACCCTGAGCCGCCCTCACACTGAGAAGCCTTTGCCCTTTGCGGACTTCAAAGATAACCTGATAGGGGAACTCTGTCAGTTAGTCGGAGTAGAGATACCTAGCAGCCTTCAGACTGTTCTATTGTCCAAGCCAGGGAGAAAACCAATGAACATGGAGCTTGAGAGATACCAGGGTGCAGCCCATCTCATTGACTATGATGGAAAAGACTCACCGTGCGTACATTGTGCTGCTCAGAAAAAAAGAAAACGAAGCAGCTATTACTGCACAGGTTGTTCGCACAAGCCGCATCTGTGTGCTAAAACATGCTTTAGAGAATACCACACAAGATAAGCACAGCTGTGCTGAACAAAACAAAAAACTTATGGAAATAATGGAAAAAATTATGGAAGTTGTGAATTTGTTTATATTTTTATTGATTTTGGTCATTGAGGAAAATTGTACATAATTTCAACATTTTTGGAGATAAATGCATCAAATAAATAGTGTTTTGAGGGACTTTGGATACTATTCTGCAAAATTACCAGACAAATTGAAATCAACAATTCAGGCCAATGAAAAATGTTGGTGAGTTACAAAATTTGGACTTATAAATTATCTACCCTTTAAATTTTTTTTTTTTTACAACATAATTATTTTTTCAAATAATGAAATATCAGCAATTTACTGATATTTTCATTTTCTGTATCCATTTTTCTTTACAATGATATATAATGAGTACTATATTTGTCTATGCTATGGTGTGTAATAGTCAGTTGTAAAAGGGATGCAGTGAAATTTTGCTACAGCTGAAAATTAATTTGGTCCAAACCTAAAAAGAATGAAGTCCTGAAAGAGTTAAAAAGATACCGAAAACTGATGATAAAACACAATGTTTGACACATAGCAACAGCTTTTTCAAAAAAGTATAATGGGTCATATTTTATATCATAATGATCGGGGTCCAAAGTTCTCTTCAGAATTTTTCATTCGAAAGCAAATGCTAGCTTTGTCTAAACGATACGATACTTCAAATATAATGACTGATGCGATATTTCATTGGTTTTATTATTTTGCTATTTCTGATTGGTTGAAACAGGTATCATCCATGGGAACAAAATAGTCGCGCATGAGCAAAAGAGGTGTTTTCCAAACCATTGTCGGTCCGTCATTTTTAACTGTTCGTATCATTTAGAAACAGCAAAGTCATTTCAACAAGAGGATACAAGTAGAACGACAAGCGTGCTCCCCAAAAACCTAGAGGAATTTATGCTCGAAACTAAGAGAACCTTTAAATTCAAGGTAAGTTTACTGAATTATGTTTATTGTTCACGACCACGTTCTACATTGCCTTTCAGCCTTGCTTCAATATTTAATTTTAAAAAAGAGCTCTACGCTATTCAAGAAATATTATTTTGTGTATATTGTGTACGTACTTATTCAGTAAGTTACTCACTGTAAGTATTAATTTAATATCTGTTATATTACTAGAGTTACGAGTACACATTTATTACTAGACATTAATAGTTACAATTTATGAATACATTGTGAAAGTATAGAAAGATAGTTATTAGTTTAGTCTTAGATAAGACAGAATGTTACATGTGAGAATGTCAAACTGTCATTTATTTTGAAAATAAATTGGGTTGTTTGTGCCATGCATATGTGTGCTTTGCTAATATGAGTTTACTTGTCATCGTATTTGATATTAAAGGATCATTTTCTGTATTCTAGTTCAACTGTGGATGCTGAAGTCAGTGAGCCTACAGGTGCTGCTGAAACTATAGAGCCCCCAAAGTGGCAGAGGAGAAGTGTACAAGATTCTTACTGAAGGGATACTGAACCTGAACAGTGATCAGTATACTTTAATCCATCAAAGTTTTCTACATTCTCTTGCTTCCACAGTTAACTTAACTTAACTTAACGTCTTTATACTGGTTTAGAAGACCCTGCAGAGTCTGTATACAACCAGTTACATTTACATCACCTTGCTCTAAAAGCTATGCGCATCCAGTTTATTCTTAAATGCATTAACTGTCCCTGCCTCCACTACCTCCCCTGGCAATGGATTCCAAGCAGACACCACTCTCTGACTAAACAAATATTTCCTAATATCTAACCTGGACCTCTCTTTAGTCAGCTTGTAGCTATGCCCTCGTGTTATTGTAGGTGGCTGTATTTTAAAAAACTTGTTATATTCTAATTTATCGATTCCTCTGATCATCTTATAAACCTGTATTAAGTCACCACGAATTCTTCTCTCTTTGAGACACTGTAGGCCGATTTTTCTGGAATCCCACTTTCATCTTTGTCGCTGTTTTTTGTATTCTTTCTAGCATGTTTATGTCCCCTCTATGATAAGGACTCCACACCTATACACAGTACTCCAATCTAGGTCTAACTAAAGCTTTATACAGTTTGACGATCACTTCCTTGCTCCTATGTTTAATATTTCTTTTTATCATCCCTAACATTGCATTTGCCTTTTTCACTGCTACCTTAACTTGCTCACACATATGCCAAAAGTTAAAAAGACAATGCCCCTGATGTTACAAAAATGAAGCGAGGAGTGTTAGCTGGGTTTTTTCACATGATGAGCACTGACAATGCATTCAAACATAGACTTTGTCCAGAGGGTGAAAATTCCTGGTGCCTCTTCCAGAGAACTCTGAAGACATGGTTGCACGAACAACATCGGCCTACATTTTTGGCAGAAGTTGGCAGACTCATCTACTTAATTGTGACAAGGCTGAAAGATACAAATCTCCTCCTGCAAAAATGGGTACGCAGAATGCCAATGAAAGTTTAAACTCATTGATTTGACAGTGCTGCCCTAAAACAACATTTGCTTCACTGTCAGCGGTAGAAACGGCAACTTTCTTTGCCACTCTATCTTTCAACTGTGGTCCTGTAGAGCTAAAAATGGTAACAGCCAGAATTGGACTGGAATGGGGTGTTATAAATCACATACATGCTACTCGAATGCTGAACAAAAAATACTATGATTCAAAAAGACGAACATTGGGTGTATCAAAGTGGAAAAGGAAAAACCTTAACAAAAGGCGTATTGGACGAGAACACCAGCACGAGTTAGCAGAAGGTGAAACATATGTTGCTGGTGCATTTAACAATTAATTGTATTTGCAAATGACTATGTATATGTTGCGTAATTAAAAAAACAATGTAAGAATACATTTTTTTGTTATTAAACTTATTTTTATTTGCTTTCAAAGTTTAAAATTGAATTATGTCAAAATCTTTTTTTCCCATTTGTTATGTATCTGAAACCCTAAAATCTCAGCTAATATGGATGTTGGAAACATGCAATTTGGTGTGTACATTTCTCATACACTCTTGTTGGTAATCTTTTAAAGAGAAGCTAATTTGGTCAAAGATATTTTATTAAAATACATTTTTTGTGCCAAATGTTGATGTATTTTGTCGACTTTTGTGGAGCTCAAATAGAAAAAAAAATAAAATAAATATGCCCTTTCCCTAGAACTAGGCTTAACATTCATGGATCATTCATATTATTTTAATACATATGTTTTTTTTTTAAATTGAAGGTATTTGCAAGCAAGCATTTTTTCAAGGTCACCGCAGTTATCATGGCAACCGAGTGTTTTTTTGTTTTTTTTAAACCTGCAAATATATCTACATTCATAGCCTAACATTACCATTATAAAATATTTGGTCTGATTTAAATAATTTAAAATAAAAGTTTTTAGGGAGTGTGACCCCTTAATGTCACATGTTGGCGGATCATCTAATGTTCTCTGGAGTTTGTTATAGAAGTTTTGCTGCTGTTGACCTACAATGGTAACTGAACAGATATTATTTCAAATACAACAAAACATTCTACCTCATTTTTTTATCAATATATAAAGCAATGCACTGATACTATTTATATTTTGAACCCTGTTCATAATCGTACTCTGTACTTGGAACAAACTGCTACAGTAAAATCAGGAAAGTTATGCTCTTCAAGTATAGATGTAAAAAGGGTAGTGAAACAGGGATGTGTATTATCCCCTTATCTTTTAAATATCTACACAGAACAAATATTCAAACAAATAGAGGGGATGCCAGGGCTTGTCATTGGAGGAGTGACAATGAAAAATCTAATATATGTGCTGATGATACAGTTTTGATGGTAAAAAGTGAGCAAGAATTACAGGAGCTTGTGACAACAATATACACAATAAGTCAAGAGTCAACATAAAGAAAACAAAGACTGATAATTTGAAAAAGTGACAAGTAACCATGTATGTAGATAAAAATAAAAGATCAACTACTTGAACAGGTACAGAGTTTCTCCTATCTAGGTCATATAATAACGGAAAAAGGCAGCTGTGAAAAAGAAAGAAAGAGAATAGGTATGGCCAAGATGGTATTAGACAACATGCGACACATACTGACATCCAAACAGATAAATCAGAATTTGAAAATGAGAATTGTCAGGTGTTATGTATACTCGTCACTACTTTATGGCACAGAAACATGGACAATGTATAACAAGTTGGAAAAGAGTATTGAAGCCTTCGAATTGTGGCGATATAGAAGATTCGTTCGCATTTCTTGGAAAGAGAAGAAAACAAATTTGGAGGTATTGGAAAAGTTGGGGATGAAAAGAGAATTAATGACCTAAATCAGGGTTAGACAGTTATGTTATTTTGGTCATATAACAAGACATACGTCCTTACTGAAGACCACACTGGAGCGTAGTGTAGAAGGCAGTCGTTCAAGAGGCAGACGCTTTAAGTGGGTGGATAACATCAGGAGATGGACTGTAAAAAGCCTCTCAGATTGCATAATTACGGCAAGAGATAGAGTACACTGGAGATCCATTGCAGCCAACCTTCAATGCAGAGATGGCACCTGAACTGAACTGACCAAAATTATGAGCTTAATTGCATACATGGCATCAAGTTAAAGCCAGTTAGATAAAATTTTGGTAAAATTACAAATGACTGACCAAATTTATGAATTTGACCCGAGGTCGATCCTGACACTGTCTGACAGGACTCTCCATTACCTCCACACACCAAACATCTGTCTTCCATTTTCAAGGAGTTAAGCAGGTGATCACAACCTACTGGCTGCAAAAGACAGTATGATACATGGATATCCATAAAATCATATTTGTAAAAGATTAAAATTAAGATAGACATAAGATTCAATATTATGAAACATAAAAAAGATACCTTTCAAACTTGTGGATAAAGCATAACTATATTAAAAATCTTACAGAAATAATTTAACTTTTCTCATTATCATCATCATGTAGCATGTTCTTTGCAGAATATTGCACATATCCCAGCTTGTCTGTAGGAATCTCTGTCAGCTGACAGCAGTCTGCCTTTTCTCCATAGCCAAGTTCAACGTTTCCTCTACATCTTGAATCTATCGTCATTTTGGTTGGCCCCTGCCCCGTCTTCCAGGAACCATGCCCTCCATAACTGTTCCTTCCAGTCTATTGTGACGTAATAACTTGGCCGAACAATTTCAGTTATCAAAATTTTACGTCAGTTTTCGTCTACGTATAGGTCATGCAGGATGGGTCTATTTTTAGTCTTTCTTTGTCAAAGAAATTCTTTGTTTGTAAATAGGTCGAAGTCTGCATAATTTGTGTTTTTTTACATTTCTCATGTTTTCAGCATAGATGTTGAAAAGGTATGGTGAAAAAATGCAACGCTGTTGAACTTCCTTGTGCATCTTGAACTTAACTCTTCTACTTAAAATAAAAATACTAAACATTTAATTTCCTACAAAAATAATAAGTTCTTACCCAAACCAAGAGCACAATGAATATGATGGTGTATAAATTTGAAAAATGTTGTCAAAATCTGAATAATCTTCTTACCTTACAGATGCCACCAATGCACATGCCATAACTGTCATGATTATCACATCGGGTGCCATCAATCACAGTTTCATGTACATTCTTGATATTTCCATTTTCATTTTTGCAAACAAGTTCACACGGCTTATCAGGATCTATTGAAAATTAAACAATGAAAATGTTATATTATTTAGTAATTTTTACAATTAATGATATCACAGTCCCTAAAAATGCAGACAGAAAGACAATCCGTGACCAAATCCCCAACACCACACTGAGGCAGATTTTGAGAACAAGCCCAGTTAGTGCCTTCATTGACGTATAAAAAATCAAATGGTTTGGTGGTCATTTAGTCGGAATGCATTATGACCAATTTGCAGTAAGAGCATATAATATAAATGTCTCCAGTCCATAAGCAAGGAGCTGACCTTGACGTAGGTGAATCAAGGGTGTCTCCGGAACACTCAGGAAGTTACACCTAAGGGCAGCACAAGCCTCCCACCTGGCAATTACAAGAAATCTATGCATCCTGCCTCTATGAAACGCTTCATGACAAGTGCAATAAGCAAAAGAAGAAGTTGATAAAATATCGGACTACATAGCCCCTTCATAAGTGAATTTTTGTGCTGATGGCTATTTTTCATTACATTGTTCATCTTAGTGACGATTTCTTTAGACATGGCAATCCTTTTCTTTATCTCTGTATCACATCTGCTATCTCATGTCAGTGTGAAACCTAACCTTTATTATACATGGATGCAAGTCCAATTCTGACCAGGGTAGACTGAATAGTGACTGGTAATACTATTGATTGAATAATGCAGAAATACAACTCTCATGGTGAGTATACTGGAAACAAAATTGCATTGTATTTTACCTTTCACATTAATGTCATGTAATGCTTCAAATTAATATATTTTACTATGAATACCTCATGTCACATAAAATTTAATTATGTGTCTTTAGATCATAATTTGTAGCTCAATATATTAATTCATTTAACTTTTTTTTTAAATACTATTTTACAAATAGACAAGAGGTGCTTGCCTGTAAGACCAAAATCTATCAAATTAAGCTGGACTGTAAATGGCTAAAGTTATTTAGTCACATGACCATCTCTTTTCATATCAATCTACTGTTAGGCCTGTATACTATATCTCCAGTCCAACTGTTTTTTCTTAACACCACAGTATCTACGACATCATTGGAGGTTTGCCACCTGATTTTAGTTTGTGAATAAAATACAGTAGTCCATGTTCTCCTCCATTGGCATTTGAGTAACTTAAAGCTTTTCTGCAACTGTTTTATATAGGCTCTATACCATGTTAGGAATAATCTTACTGTTGAAGGTGCGAGTCCTTGCCTTGACATTTCTCATCTGCTGAAGTATAGGTCTGATATAATTGTAGGAGCCATACTACTGTTCTCCTTATTTTATTATGTGAGTGTTAACAATTTCTCAGGTAAATGTAAAATATTATACAAAACAAATATATAATTTCCAATCCCCATTTTCCTTTGATGGACAAAATTTGTTCAGTATGTACTGAATTTTGTTTCCATTAATTTATAGACCAACTACCATGCTTGATCCATTAATCTCATTTATAGTTATTGCTCAGATTCTTTCATGCTGTGACTGAAAATGACTATATAGCATTTAGTAAACCTTAACTAAGTGAGCATTTCTTCTTCTTCTCTTCGTTTATGATGTTTTGGCTATCAGCATCAGGTTATGAAGAGTTCTCTAGAACCAGCTCGCCTATGTGCCTCATGCACAGTGCAATTCACCCCCTCAGATATTTCCGTAAACCACGTTTTTCATGGTAAGCAATTGGCCTTGATTATCGGTTTAATGCGGTTGAAGCAGCCTTAGACGCCATTCTCCTGTGTGAGATCGCATTATCAATGTTGTGGTTGCTGTTTATTTCCTGGCTTACATAGACAAACACATTGACATTTTCAATGGGCACATTTTCCCCCTTAGGGCAGAAAGTGTTCGTTAAATTTGAGTCGTCTTTCTATTAATGTTCAGGCCAACAGCCTTGCCTGCTTCATTCAGCTTGTTTAGACTTTATTCAGCTTCTGCAATGCTGCAGATAAAGATCACAATGTTGTCCTCAAAATGTAGGTGTGAGAGCATCTAACCATCTATGTTGACACCTCGATCCTGCCAGTTTAGAGACTTGAAAACATCTTCAAGGGCAACTCTGAACAGGACAGTAAATCTATGTCTACTGCTGGAGGTTGGAGGCCTTAACACTCAAATCCACTCGTACCTCAGTCATCCCTTCAGTACCTTCTGAAGTACAGGTTGCACATCAGTGATGATGATTGCCTTTGTTAAAGGCATCTCAGATTGCCATCTAAACACTGATTCCATCAACATTCTCGAACTGGAGGTTATTGACATGTATGCCCCACTCCGATCAGCAATGACCTGTCTTCTCACTCTAGCTGAGAAGCCCCGGCCTGATGACCTGCTCAGCACCAATTTATATAATGGCATCACTGTCCTGCGTGTTGTCAGTTAGCTGATTCACCTCGAGCTCAGCTCTCCCGTTGCCCCATTCTCTGCATTCATTGTCAAAAGTTATGATGACACTCTGGTACTTGTCATTATATCACAATGATAGAATGTGATAGCATATATGGACCTATTTTTCCCCCTTTCCACCTCAACTGGGGTGACTTTTCCTATTGTTTTCTCCGCCTGTGCCATCCATGTGGCCCCTACCTTGGTTCTTGATCCCTAGTTATCTGAGATCCTACTGTACAGAGGATGCCATGTTTCTGTGGTGACATATATTTGCTTTGGCCTGCACTAATTTATGTCTGGATGACATCGATAACAGTCTCAGCATGTACTGCTTCTTCACAACCGGGGTATCTCTAGTGCAACCCAGAACCAGACGCATACCTTCATTCTGGATGTGTTCCAACCTTTCACTCTGTGTTCTCGCTAAGATGCCCAGTCCATAATTGATAACCGATAGCACAACCTGATGAAATAGGATGAACAGAAGACGTTCCAAGTTAACAGCAGCTATAGTCTTGAGTGTTCCTAGCCCTTGATTATATCTTTGTATGGTCTGGTCAATGTGGCAATTATATGAGCGACTGCGATCAAACATCACTCCGAGGTATTTCAACCTGCCAATTTTGCATCCTTCAAATGTGATGCTTGGAAGTTCTGCCGTTATTTTAGAGTTGTTTAAAGAACACAACATCATACTTGCCTTGCTCAGATTGATCTGGGAGCTGAAGTCCTCACACCACTGTGAGATAGCCTGTAAGGTTTCCTGGATGTCCTTGACCAACTGATGCCTGTCTGAACCACTCCTGTATGTAGGATGTCATCTGCAAATGTTAAAGTTTGCCCTGTTCCTGTAGGTTCAATGTTGAATCTATGTTAAACAGCACTGGTGAGAGCGGAGACACTTGAGGCAGTCCTGGAGATATTCACCTCGGTTTTGATGTCCAGAATCCCTTGCAGAGTGCAACTGTTCTTTCTATCAGGGTAGCAAATATCCAACTAACCAGCCGTGGGTTTATACCACACAGCTTCAAACATATCATTAGGATCCCAAAATTGACACGGTTATATCTGTCTCCCAGGTTGAGTGCCACAACGGCCGTTTCTTGTTTTGACTGGAAACCCTCATATTAATCATGTGTAAAAGTTCCTGTGTTACACAAGGTCTCCTTTGCTGTTCAGTAACTGCTCAGGGTATCAGGTAGGATGTTCTCCCATTCTAGATAGGATATGATTTTTCGGGCCACTACCTTCTTGAGCAATTTGCCATATACATTCTGTATGGTGATTATTTGATAGCTGCAGAGAAGTGTGGAGTCCTTACCAGGTTTAGGCAGTGGGTACAAATAGCTATGAAGCCAGTCCTCAGGCACAGATGACTTCTCTATTGTGTCATTGAACTCTTTCACCTATGTCTCATCCAACTGCTGCATGTGGCAATACTGTACTCCATCAGGTCATGGAGCGGTGTTCTTGTTGGTAGGTAGGCTATTTCCTACCTATCCTAAGTGATGAGGTTTATATAAGCCTCTTCCCTGCTCACAGCGTTAAAAATCTTTTTTCAAATTTCCTGACGGGCATCTCTGTCGCCTTTGTCAACATATTGACTGAAAAAACCCAGACCCTTCTTTTCGCCTGTCTTCAAGGTAATTCCTGTGGTGTCTTGAATGGTGGGGATAAGCTGGCTTGTGGTCTTTCCATTCATCTTTCAATGCATGTGTCAGAACTTCTGGAAGGTATTTTCATTATCCACACTTGTAATAAAATCCCACCTCTCACTTTTGGACTCCTTAGTTCATTTCTTCTCACCATTAATACATGTTTCTCTTTCTGGATTACCATCACTGCTTTGTTGTCAACTCCTTTTCTTTCCACGTCAACATGTTGAACTTTTGGAGTATTTCTTTTATCCCCTTTATCCACTGCCACCAGGGCCGACCTCCTGCTCGTGGCTCGAAGGCTCTATGTAGTATGATTTCACTGCAGGTTGATCATTCTGCATCCTTGAAAAAAATGCAAACTACTTTATTTTCTGTGCTTCAATATTAGTAGATAGCTGATGTAGTTTCCACCATATTCCTCAGCATGCTGTTGTTTGTGAATTTTGTTGCAAATTGTCTTTGCTGCTGCACTTTGTACACAGCACATCTCACAGGTCTTGATCTTACATTTGCACATAACTAATAGGGTCCATGTTTGACACTGATTAGCTGGTTATTGATCTAGCGTTCTGTGAGCTTCTGTTCTTTGGTCTAATGCCATATAGTGGTATCTGTGCTTGTGAAATGTTGTTTAGTTCCATACAAAGTGTTTCATTTGTCTGGACTTGTAGGAAGCTTTTTCCCAACACCAGACATTCAAAAATATGGTGCTTAACAGTTCAATTCTATTCAAGTGACTGTTAAGTGCGAATTGTGCTTTGATCTCTCCTTTTCAGAAGGTTGATGTTATCTTTGGGATTTGGGATGGCCATATGTTTGTATCTCTCCCAGTATTCGCTATTGCCCATTTGTTCAGCCAAGCCCCTTTGTTTGCAGTCTTGAGTAGTTATTTGACTGTCTGTCTGCCTTGTCATTGCTAAGTGTATTTGAGTGACCAGAGATTCATTGCATAACTATTCTTACTTCATGGGATGTGATGTTGGTTGACATCTAAGGATATTTTGGTGAGTTTAGGCTACCATTTTTCAGAGCTTGTAGAGCAGATAAGTCTGTAAAGATTATGACGCTTTGGGAGTTTGATGGGAAAGCATCAAATACAGTGCTCAAGTGGTACAGAACTACTTCCAGTGCTGTTATTTCTGCCTCATAGTTTGAACATATCTCCCCACCTCCTCACTTGCATTAAACAGTTCATCAGATGTTCTGTCTGGATACTATATGTAGACTCCATTTTCTGCTTTAATGGTGGCTTTGAAATCAGACCCATCAGTATAGACATGTATCCATTATTCTGGGTAGGTGCCAATCATTCTCTGTGATGTTCTCATAAAACATACTGTTTCAGAACTTCTTGCTGTATTATCTGTTAGTTTTTTTTAATTTCTTACATTTTTATAAATGTATGTGGTGGTAAATTTCTTGTTACTCCCTGTGTTTCTTGTCTTTTTTCTAGGAGGTAGTCTTTAATCTCGCTGACATAGTGGAGAACTGACTTTTGCTTTACTCTGCTTTGGTTGCCATTTTTCTAAAAGATTTAATTGAGGTGGTCTTTGGTCATTCTTTTACTCCTCTCATAAGCTTCTATAGGAGTCACATCTCTTTGCACATCTCAAGAAGTTCCACATTCTAGTGAATTTCACATGTGGCAGTGGGTATTGACCTCATAGCTCCACTAATAAGGCACAGTGCATTGTTCTGCACTCTTACATTAGTCCGTGAGCATGTTGTCAGGCGTGCACTGTTGTATTCTAAAGGAAAGCATACATATCTAAGATACAAGACTCAGGGTGTTCTTGTCTGATCCCCATGCTGTGCCAACAAGCCTCTCTAACTGTAGCCTCCTCAACATTTCATTTTGAACATATTTCTTGAGGCTGAGCTGTCGGTTGAGAGTAACTCCAAGATACGTAAGCTCTTTTGATACTGAAAACATAACACAGTGATGATCAACATGTTTATCAGCGTCCGTTTGATGGATATAGTGACAATTGGATATTTCAGTATTGGTGCTAGCTGGTAGTGCTGGTAGCTGTCCCCTAAACCCTTATTCGTCTAAAACACCCCATAGTTTTATCCTGTTAACTATCAAAGGCTTTTTCTTAATAAATGAAGGCCATATTTAGTTATATTTTATACCCTATTGATTCTTCACTTAGATGTCTCAGCGCAAATATTGCATCCTCTGTTTTTCCTTTTTCTTCTTCTTCGTATGCTTTCAGATGTCAACTTGAATATATAATAGAAAGCATCTCTGATGGCCACATGTGCTTTCTCTGTTCCTCGTATGATTTACACCTTTGTAGCCAATGCTCAGCAGTTATTTTGTCAGTGTCGTAGACACATTCATCTGTATGTCCTATTCTTAGTTTGTTGAACTGATAGTATCTAAGTCTGTGCGAAGTCTAAAAATTACTACCAGCTCACCCATTGAGCAGGTAATATGCGTTATTTGGTTAATGACCTATGTGTTCTGGTTCCCACTTGTTCCTGTATCTACACTTGGTAAACTCTTAGCATTTTACATAAGTTATACCTATATCAAGTTGAGATAGCTTTCCACGTTCTCTTGAAAGTCTGTCAGTATCTTACTTGACAAAAATATATGGAATCCACTGTATCACAACTCTCTTGAACTGTTGATATAGTTTATAGAGTATCACTCTTAGTTCCTTTAGGTCTGCATTTTTTCTAACCCCTCAGTACACAACCACTTCTTCTTCTTCTGCGTTCATTCTTAATCTCCCACCACTAATCCCTGAAAAGGATGTAGTCCAGAGAACGGAATGGGTTGTGTTGCTAAATTACAGCTTGACTGCGATATTTGCACCTTTTGGTTCGACACATCTGTCTTCAGCAGCAAACACAACCACTAAAAGAGCATCTGTGAAGAGTACCACTTGTGTCGAGGTGCTTACATCTGTCATTTAAATTTCTGCTGCAGTTTTCAAGACTTCTGCCTCAGTTACTTGAAAATGTTTCTGTCGTCACTGATAGCTATCCTCATGTACATTTTTATATTGGTACTGTTTTATTCAGGACTATCTCCGCATTCCACTGCAGTGTACTGAGTGTTCTTGGTGTTTAGTCAATAGCTCTTACCCATCCCTCTGTACCTTGACTCCAAAGAACAGAGGAGGGTAACCACCATTAGCATTAGGTGGACCACTTTGAAGCAGAGGGCATGGCACTCTCACCGCCTCGGACTCGACAGGATGAGCACCACACCGCTTTCTCTTTATTCTTGACATCCTCATAAAGCTAAAATTATGTTGCACTGTTTCATTAGGCCTGTGGCCCACTGCATTTATTTTCAATAGGCATTTTGGTCAGGTTTGCCCTCTCTAACCCCAGACTATTCTCAGTCGACCTGCAACCAAAATAAAAAACAGAATGGCACTTGTGAAAGAATCCTTCCGAAAAATAAGAACATACTCATGAACAGGTTCCTGTCAAAGAAAATGAGAAAGGAGGCAACTGCAGTAAGAAGATATTGCAGTGTTATGTGGCACCAATATTGTTTTATGTGAGTTCTTGACGATGGATAAAATATTGCAAAATCACTGGTGGCAATAAAAATGTGGTTCCTTAGAAGAATGCTTTGCATACTCTGAATTTCTAAATATACAAACAAAGATATAAGAAAATAATATCAAAAGATTACTGCTAATGAAAAGGGAAATGAAGACAGTTTTCATTAGACTCATATTCAGGCACGAAAACTTGAAATATCTTATAACAATGGGAAAGATTAGGATAAAATTAACAGCGGAAGACAAAGACAAAAGAAAAGATATATGATGACATTATAATGGACAGAAAAACAGAATTGATCATCAATCTTACTTTCCAACTTCCGACATCCCCCACCACACACACACACACCAGGCACATCACTCAATGATGATGATAGATGTCTGTATTGTTATTAAATCAGTAGTTACAATTAACTACCTACCAAAGTATGATTTCCATAACAGTGAGTTTGAATCATTAAATATATTTGGAGGAAAGCCATGATAATTGCACTGATAACTTCTGAAGTCGATGGAAGCTTTAGGACATTCCTACAAAAGAAGAAGAATAGTTTCTTTAGTTTTTGGTCAAATGTATATAGCAAAAATGACAAGGACAATAAGAATAGATGATAAGAGAATGAATTTTGAGCAGTGTAGGCGATAATGTAAATAAAAACCTTTAAAGGCTTTATCCCTTAAAATCCGACCAGCCAAATGACGTGTCGATTAGGCAGTCACGGAATGACGTTACGCCAAATAGCAACGTATTAAATGTATTTAATATGGGTTTAATCCAAATCCAGCTAGTATAAACCCACAACAATGCCATTTCAGATTCCATTTCTAGAGCGTGAGTTAACATTATTATCAATTATGTACTACTAAATTAAAAAATAAAAATGTAAACAAAGCTATTTTGTCTACTTTTTTTTACTCGAAGAAATGGCGTCCTCCCTCCCCATTCTCGTGGGACACGATTTTCGGCAGTACGTGTCTCACAGATAATTCAACCATGACTTGAAATAGACAGACATGTAGATGAAGAAATATTTAGCATGGACAGTTCTAATTCAGAAGGAAATATTCATAATAAATTGTTATCGGAAAGTGCGTCAGTGATATTTTGTTTCCATGAAATGGGCGTTGTCGCTCGAAATGGACCAACGCCAAGTTTTAAATATTTTTATTTCCTATCCAACATTTTAAACTACTGCAACGTCATTTCCTGTTCCTGTCTTTTTTTCAATCTTATGGCGTGGTTTGGTAAGGTTTTAAGAATTAATTTGGCACATTTTGTTCAATAATCTAACGAAAGTAGCGATTTGTTTCACCTTTTTTTTTCATCTGAAGAAATGGCTTCCTCTACCAATTCTCGTGGCACACGATTTTCTGCTGTTCAGGCCACTAAGGATTCAAATCTGGGCTGAAGAAGCTACAGATGACATGACTTCTGACACTGACAGTGAAAGTTCTCATTCAGAAGAAGAAGGGGATGTTAGAAATACATCATTGTACAGTGCCACCAGGGATAGTTCGAGTGAGCAAGAGGAGGAGTCTCTCATCCATAGTAGAGGAAAGGGTAAAAGTCCTATGCCTAAGAGAGGACGAGGAGCAAGGTCAAGATCTGTACTTGATATGAATCCTGGTCCTAGGCCTAGTACTAGTACCAGCAGTACAGTAGATCCATCTACAGTGTTTACTGTTCCAATGGTAACTACTAGGGCAGACGCTCAGGTTAGTGATGAAGGGCAATGGAGGGAGGTATTTGAGGGCAGCACAGACAATACCTTTCGGTTTATTCCACCTCAGCCAAGAATCCCTGGTGTCAATCCTGACATTATTCCAGAGAATGCATCACCCTTATTTTGCTTTAAAGCTTTATTTACTGATGCCATTATGGAAGACCTTGTCAGGTCAGTAAATGATTATGCGGCCCAACGGTGCCTGGCAATGAAAAAAACAACTGCGGTACGGTCAGTTTTTCTAACATGGTCACCAGTGACTGTGCCTGAGCTACATAAATTCTTTGTTGTCATTACTGTTATCGGCTATTTAAAGAAGCCTAAAATTAGTGACTACTGGGCACATGATGAGACTACAGAAACATCTTGGTTCAGGATGGTATTCACGAGGGACAGGTTCCAAGCTTTGTACCATACAATGTTTCACGTAAGCAATCCTGATTCGCAGGGCAAAGCCAAAATTGAGCCATTTGTGCAGAGCTTGCTACTTCAATTTCAAAAATCATATTACCCATTCAAGGAACTTTCTGTGGATGAAATGGTCATTGGATGGAAGGGAAGGTGGGCCCATAAGATGTTCAATGCATCAAAGCCAAAAAAATACCACGTCAAAACCTTTGGCCTCTGCAACAGCAACACTGCTTATGTTGTCAACATATTGATATATTTTGGCAGCAATACATCTTACAATCCAGATCTAGATCCAAGCAGTCAACAAGCCGTCAAAGTATTTGACAAGCTTTTAGAACCTTGTGGGAAAGGCCATCACATTTATGCTGACCGTTACTACACCAGCTATCCGCTGCTGCAGTACCTTACCAGTAATGGCCATTACTACACTGGTACGGTCAACATAAACCGCAGAGATTTTCCACAAGCTTTCAAGACAACAAAATTGTCCTTTTTACAAATGAAATGGTTTCTCCGTATAGAAAGAACATTTCTCTGCGTGATGTTCAGAGACAAGAAGGCTAAAAAACAATGCTTGCTTGTTTCTAGTGAAGCCTCGGTGACCACCAAACGTTTAACAAGTCGTTCTGGTGTAGTGAAGGATAAACCATCAATGATTGATGACTACAACTACAGCATGAATGGGTGTGATAAGGTTGATCAGTGTGTCGCAACATATGGTACCTTCACTAGAAGAACAAGGAAATGGTGGAAGAAAATTTTCTTTTGGATTTTTGAAGTAGCTCAGCTGAATTCATTTATTTTGCATGCCCTGACCAGGTCTGCAAACACAAAAAAGCAGCCTTATCTACAATTTAAAAAGCAATTAGTTACTGAGCTTCGCCTTTTTGCAGCTACAGAGACGCCTAGCTTGCAGGTGGAACCTTACATCAGCAGCCATGCAAACAGACACAGTGGAAAAAGACACATTATCAAAAAGTCTACACTGTGTCGTCAATGTATTGTTTGCCGTACTCCAAATGCTAGAGTTAGGACAAAATTTTTTTGTCAAGGATGCCCAGACCAGCCATTTCTTCATCCAAATCACTGTTTTGAACAGCATCATTTGAAAGAAATGTAAATTAAAATCAGCTGTACATAGATAATTTTTTTTTTCTTAGAGAATTTGTGCCATTCTATTTTTCAATTTACCAAACACTGCTGAATGGTCATAATAATGTTATTTCTGATCCAAGAGTGATGAAACTTCCCAATATTGGGTAAATATGGATATATTATCAAAAGAAAGAATTTTTGTGTGTCAACATTGTGAAGGATTCATTTGAATTGAAATGGTAAGTGAAAAAATGTTTACAAATTATTTATTTTTATTTTTGTTTACACATTACATAACTTTTTGCATGCAACTTCACTGTACAGACATCTTATTGCACTGTTTCTAAAAAGAGCAATCATTCCTGAACATTTTGATATATAAAACATGATCACACAATAAAAGATAACAGATATATGAATAATTTTGTCATAGCAGTCAGGTGTGAACATTTTTGTAGAAAAATAGGCGTGTAAAATCGTGGTTTTTGGCTGCTTATACTAAGTGTTAATTATATGCACTATTAAATCAGATTGACCAAGCAAGCATTCTGTGTCCGTACAGCACAATAGACCACATTGCAACATGTTGTCCCCTTATAGAAGTAATCCGAGAGTTCCAGACACCCTTGATATTTACCTTCATCGACTACAAAAATGCTTTTTATTCAGTAGAACCATATTTTGTCTTGTGTTTGCTGTTGGAACAAAGTGCAAATCCTGGTTATTTCAGAATTTTTTACTAAGTTATATGAACTGCACTACCATATTTCGTCATTTTCAACGTCCAATTGTGGTACCAGTTCAGAATGGGGTCCACCAGGGAGATCTTACATCACCGAACCTCTTCTCTGCATGTTTGGAATCAGTCATCAGCCGATGCAACTGGGACACCTTTGGTACATTGACGAGAGACACCTCAATCACTTTTGATTTGCTGACGACATGGTGTTCATTAAGAGTCAGCAGCAGAAGCCAACCAAATGATGCAGCTACACAATGGTGAGGGCACGAAAGTGTAACTGAAGATGAATGTCTTGAAAACCAAAGTGTTGCACAATTATTTTGCCAATTGTGATCTAGTCCTTTTTGGCAGGGTGTAACTAGAGGTTGTCAACGAGTACATCTATCTTTGGCGCCTCATCAATATGGAGAATAACCTGGAACCTGAATTGACAAGACGTCACTGTGTGGGCTGGGCAGCGTTCTCGTCCATTAACTCCTGGTATCCAGCACTTCCCCTGAGAAACCAGATAACCATTGCCTCTTTAACACTCCTTTTATACAGAGTTTCAGACCGATCTGTTGAATTTGCGTACAATCAAATAAACACTAGACATCTGCGTCACTATTTCTTGTGTACCTTGATTGAGACCACATGTTCATTGTTTTTAAATGGATTTGTTCTATCAAAATAATTGTCAGGTGTATTTGGTAGACATTCAATTTTGTATGCAATTGATTGCTAGTGCAAATTTCCAGCCAAGGAGGAATCTGCACTTATTCATTCATTAATTGTATTCGAAACTGATGATTTAGCGAGTTCTGATAGTTCATATTTTTTAAAAATGATAGTAGTTTGTCAGATTCTGAAGATACGCGTGGGCGTCTCCCCTGACTGGTCTAGTTCTAAGCTTATAGAAAAGCTACTAGAGGAACAAATAATCTTCCAATAACAAGTAGAAAATTGAGATAGATCTGAACTTAGGATCAAGTACTCCTGATAATTCCAATTAACAATATATATATAGTTCTATTTTTAAAATTTACATTTGTTCTATTCCAATCTTTATATATCTTTCATAAATATTTGTAACCTTTTTTTATGTTTAACTATGTTCATATAATAGGTCTTTCATTTCTGCAAATTTTAAAATATTACACTTCAGTTTATCCTTATCTTCTTCTTCTTCTACGTTCGTTCTCTATCTCCCACTACCAATCTCTGAACAGGGCCTTGCAAGTAGCAGGATGTAGTCTGGAGACCGAAATGCGCTGTGTCGCTAGATTACAGCTTGACTGTGATATTTGCGCCTTTTCGGTCCGACACATCCGTCTTCGGCAGATGTTTATCCTTATAAATATATATGCTAATCTGAAATCAGTAACAGTAACGAAGTATAAAATGAAACTTCTTAAAAGAGCTTGTAAAAATGTGGTTTTTGAGCACATATATTAAGAGTTAACACGGAACCTACAAGCCTCTCATTTCAATTCCACTGTGCTCCCTGCTATGTTCTGTGGTGCTGAGAGATGGACACTAACAAAATTACTAGAGGACAAATTGCGAGTGACTCGGGCCTCTCTTGAGAGACATTTGGTCGGAATCACTCTCCGGAACCAATGTATACAAAAGCTCCCCAATTCCAACATAGAACGATTGTCCTTGGTGGGTGATGCGGTAATCTATGCAGACAAGGCAAAACATAGATGGGCAGATCACATGTTGCGATGAAATGATGGTCGATGGAGCAGGAATCTGGTACCCCCGAGATAAAAAGAAGCTGCAGAGAATAAATCCAATGCGTTGGTTTGACTCCCTTGCTGTACACAACAACATCCAAGATGCCTCTAGAGCAGGGCTTACCATGGACTAGACTTCTGTGGCCTAAAACAGGGTCCACTTGAGACGGAGTTGGGACCCTTAGACTTGCTGAGGAATGTGTCATCAGATCAAGATTAAATCTGATACATCTTTCATTCCTGAAGTACAACATAATTGTATAAATAGTTTATGTGAATACAGAACACTATGATTAAGTAAAAAAAAATATTTAACTACAATTCTTCTTCATTTTTTATTTTTAAAAGTTGTTTAACGGACTCTCCTTCCATTTCACACTGCAAATTGTTTTCTCATGATTTTTCATGCCATTCTGTTTGTCTCACAAACTTGCTCCTCACTTCCACCATATTTAAAGTGAATCATATGTTCTGCATACCTGTACATTGCATGACTGATACTGTATATTTTGACCTCTGCACTGAGACCTTGCAGATCTAGGACAAAAAATAAAAGACACATAATGATTATACTATCAATAAATAGTATTAGAACTTAATTTTATTTTTTACAAAAGGGAAGAATACTTGGAAACAATTTAATTTTATTTGACCAAAGCATTCCTGTAAAAGAAACATCAAGATTAATATTGGTTTGTAGGCAGACCCTGTGAAATTCTGGAAAATGTGCATGCAGTTGACTTACACATGTATTTCATCATTATAGCGTAAGAAAGTATTGGTAAATATAATAGTCATATTTACTAAAGGAATAATTGAATGTTTAACGGGATATAGTGACTGTTTTTCTAGATGATATTTGATCACGTGAGACCAGGGGGGTTTGAAACTTTGCAGGATTCAATCGCCCACCGTTTCCATTCATCACTGTGAGAGGCGAGTGCCTTAACCTCTTGACTTCAGCAACCCCCAAATAAATTATAAATGGTACTAAAGTGTGAAATGACATACTTATTTCCAGATATGAGATGTATTTGATCATAATAAAATGTTACTGGATCAGAAAGTCATTCTTCTTACACCATGTGCTATTCAATATTTTTAAAGAAGCTACATTTTAGAACTTTATAAATTATATAATACAAGATAAATGCATGGTTAAGCCTGTACCAGAATTGCAGTTCAAAATTTCAATAGCACTAACTTAATAATAAAAAAAAAAAAGCTGGGGTTTGCTCCCCATCACAGAACCGGCCATAACCCTGGGGAAGCAAACCCTTAGAAAATACAGGATTAAGCTGACCCTTACATAAGATGCATGCCGAAGTCAGATTCACTTGACCAACAGGCGCAAAATAAAAACATAGAGCAACGCACACAGCCTTTGGGAATGGAGAAATAAGGCAAACGCCAAAAAATTATGTTTCATACAAACCAAACATATATACGGTCATTTCCTGTATTTCTGTTGTTTTCATTTGCAGCAAACTTGGTTTTTAGACATGTCAATAGGTCTGTTTTTCACTTCTTTCATCCTCTGGCTAGTGCAAAAACATTTTTGTGTCTTCAAAATATCTTCTTCCTTTTGTAATATACAATATCAGATTACCCATAGCTGTGGCTATTAAGAAAATGTTATCAATGCTCAATTGAGTACCTAGCCCATCGTTTTATTTAATTACTCAATGACATAATACTGCTACTGTATGACTACACTTTAAAATGAAAGCATGCAGCCAATGAGAAATGTACAATGACAAGAAAGGAAAATCACTAGAAAACTGCTGGATAATTTCAAGTTTCAAGATAAGGACAACAGCATAACAGATATTTAGTCAAAGCGCAACTAAAGTTGGCAACGGTTTACTTGCATTCTATGAGATTACCAAGTTAATTCTAAAGCAATATAGGCAAACTGCTGAGCAAACAGTTGCAAAGAGTTTTTCAAGTGTTCTGGACATTTGGCCAAGGGGTGAATAGTTCTGTCAGTATATGGTGGAGGAGAAATTGGCCATTCTGAAGAAAACAGTCTACTCTGCCACTTCAGAGATCCTAGTTCGTATACACCTGACTGGTTTGATGAAATCAATCAAGGCATCAAGACCCTGCTCAATGAAAAACACAGCATGTATAGTTTCCACCAAAATCTTTAACATTTAAAAAAGACTCTTCACCAATATGCAAAGAATAGTCCAAAATCAATTTAAAAAGATGCATGCCATATGGCTCAGCATTAGACGCAGATAAGATCCAGAAATATGCAGATAGAAATGATTTAAGGTGGTTCTATGAGGCACTGAAGCCAGTCTATGGTCATTAATACAATCATCCATCACCTGTGCTGAATGCTGATGACACAACACTACTGACAGACAATGGCCAATTTATTGTACGCTGGGAGGCAGAATTCAGTTAAATCCTAAAGCATCCCTTGGCCATCAGCAAGCAAGCATAGCATTAATGCCACAATTCATGACCAACGATAGGCACGACATTCCTCCAAGCATTGATGAAGTCAAGAAAGCAATCAGCCAAACGTCTTGGATCAGATGCTCTACCTGCTTAAATTTACACAGCAGGAGGTCCCATCTTGGAAGGTCCCTCCACTGTCCACTTGTTAAAACGGAAGCGCAATTGTTACTCAAGAGATAAAAGGGAAATCTCTCTTCTGTCAATCACAAGCAAAATACTGGCTTGAGTCCTGTTCAACAGCCTAACTAGCAATCTACTCACAGAAAGAAGCGGGGTTTTTGAGCGAGTCGTGGGACAATCAATACGATATATGCAGCACGTCAACTCCAGGAGAAATATTTAGAACAGCATTATGACTTGCACAAAGTTTTTGTCAATCTGATCAAGTTTCTTGCCACCATCAACAGGAAGGGCTCTGGCAAACCTGGCAAAGTTTGGTTGTCCTGGCAGATTCATTACAGTTGTCCATCAGTTTCACAATGAACAGAGTATTGCATGAAGGAGAATTGTCTGTAACTTTTCGAGTCACCAACAGTGTCAAACAGGGATGTGTAGCAATGTTCTCTAATGCCATACAAGGCACTGCTACTGGCATGCAAATCAGGCACAGGACGAAATGTCAGCTGTTCAATCCAAGATGCCTGTAGTCTTACACCAAGATGAATAAAGCCAACATCTTGGATCTCCTGTTCGCTGACAGCTGCAGCTCCCTTAACACCTGCACAGTATAAGATAAGATATGCAGTCCACCAAAATGGAGTTTTCTATAGTGTGTAATAATTTTGGTCTTACAATCTACTTTTTCTTCTTCCTTCATCCTCAGATCAAGGTCCTGGTTTTCTTACAAAAGACACCATTATTTGTAAGGCTATCCCCATACAGTTTTTGTCTCATATCTGCCTTGCGAGGTCAGTATTGTTCTCTCTTTTCCTGTATGAGCATGCATCTTTCTAGAACATGTTCAATTGTTATAGTATGCTCCGCATATGGACACTTGTCATCTGTCTCAATCCTGATTTTGTTGTAAAGATGACCTTTGAGTCTGTTATGCCCAGTACTCAGTCTGAAGATGATGACTTCTCTAGTTAAATTAAAGTAGCTGTCTTCTTTTCGGAAGTCGAGGTGTTGATAAGCCAATTTTCCCCTGAAGTTGGCTTTTAATGATGGTCTTGACCTCATTATATGTAATGCTCTGGTCTGTTTGTGTGAATGCTCCTCCACACTTAGCTAGTTTGTCTGCAGCTTCATTGCCTTCAATATTGCTGTATGACCAATGTTGGGTGTTCTGCTGAGAGCTGTGTCAGGGAGAACATACATTGCTCGAGATCTTCATATGTGTGCTGTTTTAGTGCTGCTAATACTGACGCTGTATCAGTCAGGAATACTATGTTTTTTTCTTAGTGGACACTTTTATCTTCGGTTGCAAGCTCAGTTGTGGCCTTCAGTGCCTCTGCTTCTGCATGGAAGTTATTGGAGTATGTTCCTGTTGTTAATACTCACAAGTTTTTTTCTCTCCATTCCTTAGTCTGTAATAGACTCCTCCACCTTCATTTGATGTGGCTTTGTTAGATGAGCATTCTGTACATACGTTTTATACAAGCTATTTTTCTGTGATAAATGTCCTTTCTAAATCTGCCTGAGTTCCCTTTTTCCGTAATCCTTCTATGGTTTCTATCAACCATCTCAGGGGACTTGGCTTTCTTCCATGGTGGAATTTGGAATGTTTGTTTTAGATCTCTATCCACAGCCTGGCTTCTGATTTTGTCTGCTCTTGCAAGTAATTTTTTTTTTTTAATATGAAGTGGTTTCTCTTTAATCTCTCTCTTCTCATATGATTTATCCAGTCATATATTGGGTGATCTAACATTCGTTTGAACTTCTCCCCCTGCTGAGTGTTTTTTGGTCTTTGCGTATCTCCCTACCTTCAATTCTTGTGATGTTCTCTATTGTATTTATTGTTGTTCTCATAGCTCCAGTATACCTTGGTTTTGGGTTGTAATAATTTTGTGTAAGTTTTTTTGTTGTTGCTGTGGACCATGCTGCCATCGCATATTCTAGCACTGGTCTCACATAACCTGTTTACAGTTTCTTTAAGGGTACCCATGTCAGCTTCCCATGTTGAGCTCCATATCTTTCTCATTATGGCCATTCTGTTCTTAGCTTTGTTGGTGGTTTTTTTTATCTGGTTTTTCCATGGCAGCCTTAGGTCCATTGTTATTCCTAGGTAAGTTGGACTTATTTCAGGGGGGGGTCTGGCCATTTATTTTTAGAATCACTTCCTGGGGTTTGAGAGATAGGGAGAAGTGGTTTTGGTTTCGTTTATAGCAATTTGCCATTTTTTTGTCCATGTCTATTTTATTTTGAGCCTCTTGCATTTGGTTTCCAGCTACTAGACTCTTCGGATGTCCATAATGCCAAGTTATCTGCATATAGTGCACTGTGTACTCTTTCAGGAACCTCTGTGATTATATCATTTATGTATATGAGGAACAGCATGGGTGAGAGTATTCCACCTTGTTACATTTTCATCTTTTTGCTGAGGTGTCCTTGAATTTGTATTCTTGCTGTCCTGCTATCTAAGTAATCGCTGATGCATTTGTACATGTTGTTGGTTACACCCATTTGCAGTAGTTTGAGTTTCTAGATCTATCCAGACTGCCAGTGTAGAATATGAGTTTTAGAGACTTTGTGAAAGCAAACTCTGCCGTACTCCCTGTCTTACTGACATTGGATCTGTGAGTCCTTTTTGAAATAATCAAATCATGATGTGACTCGATCAAAGGCACTCTCATAGTCACTAAAGCAGATAAGTAGTAGTCGTCCTTTATCGATCAATCTTTCTGCAAGAAGCCACAGTGATGCAGTGTACCTCTTGAATTCAGCATTGATAGCCACGGCAACTGAGGTCTTATGGAAGCAAAGGGTAAAGAAGGAGGCATGGATTACAAATGAAATACTCAAATTATGTGACAAGAGAAGATTACTGAAGAGGTCGAGAAATACCCTGGATAGAATTTTGAAATACTGAGAGATAAATCGAAGCATAAAGGCCAAGATGAAAAAGGCCAAGGCAGAATGGATAACTTCTCGGTGTTCAGATATCGTACAAAATCTGGGAAGAAACGATGCCAAGGGGGCATATAAAATAGTCAAGAACCTAGTAAGGCCTATACAAGGTCACAATATAACAATTCTGAATTATATAAGTATGAGGGTCGAGGTGACCCAGGTAATGCAATCGCCCCCGAAATGAATATGTTAGAGGAGAATTAACCGATAACAAGGGAGAAAGTAACTGAAGCAGTGAAGATGCTAAAAAAGGGGAAAGCTGTAGGTGTGGATAATATCCCAGCAGAGCTCCTACAAGTGGGAGGTGAGATAATAATTGAGGCTCTGACATACATCTGTAACATAATTTGGCTGACAGGAGAGTGGCCAACCATCTGGACGAAATCATTGATTTTACTGCTCCTTAAATCAGGGAGCTAAAGATGTGTCAGAACTATAAAACAATTTGCTTCATTAGTCATCCTAGTAAAGTTCTCTTAAGAATAATCCTCAACAGATTAAAACCACAGGCAGAGAATATTATTGCCGAAGAGCAAGCAGGGTTTTAAGCAGGAAGAAGTACTACTGAACAGATATTTAATCTGCAGATATTAAATGAGAAATACTTAGAGTATCAGCAACACATATATCATGTCTTCATCGATTTCATAAAGGCGTTCGACGGAGTATGGCATGCGGCGCAATGGACAACAATGAAGCATTACAAGATCAATAGTAATATTGTGAAGGTAATTGAGAACCTTTACGAGAAGACATCAAGTGTAGTTTTAGTAGACTGAATACTAGGCGAATCGTTTCGAACTCTAGGAGCTGATTAGTAGATTGTACAGAGCGACGCAGAGCTATGGGGTGGAGACAAATGCAGAGAAAACAAAGCTGTTGACTAATAACACAGAAGTGTTTACATATGTGATAAGAGCAAATGGTCAGGAACTCGAAATTGTACACAGGTTCAAGTATCTGGGATTACTGATCAGTGTCGAGGGCTCGCAGCCTGAGATAATTGCCAGAATAGCACAAACAGCGGTGCTTACGCGTTTGAAACCCATATGGCAGGATAAACGGCTCGCCCTCAGCATAACAGTTAAGACTAATGCACTCCATTGGTGCTCTCAATATTTTTGTATGACTGTGAGACTTGGACCATTACTGCGGATATTCAGTGGGATTGTGGGAGTGTCTTCAAATACCCCAACGACCTGATGGTTACGGGATGAACTGAACTGATTTTGAGCGACCACTCGAACTCTCACTTTAGTCCATATTAGCTCCATAGGATTTTACATGAGAACGACAAGGTTGAGGTTTTCAACTCAAATGACCATGCTCTTGTATTATTTTGTCAATATGAAATATATTCTTCTTGTATGTATTCTCTTCAAGAGCCAGTAGTTCTAGTTTTAAACACACTTAACTGAAATAAATGTTTTCCTTGGTGAGTCACACCTTTATTTTTTAGTTTTAGTACTTGAGCTTTAGTACATTACTAGACATGAGGATCTATCGAAAGATGGAAATAACATTTTCTTAAATCAATTTCTGAAAATTTGGCAGTTCATCTCTTTATAATAATCATGATCGTCAGTTGATTTTGATTAGAAAATGAGTTCTGCATTCTTCACTAAACCATTATGCCTGTGGCCTGCATGGGCTATTATCAAACAGTGCCCTTTGCTACTTATTACAAATCTTTATGTTGCTCCCTCCAATGACTGCCATTTCCTAGTACTAGTAAGGTGGGCATTTATCTATGTTTCGTTGAAATTTAAAATGTAATTTGCTATACGTATTTCTCGCACCTCACGTAAATACCGTTCTTCTAGAAACAGCAAGAGGGGATTTCTAATATTTCTACAACCTGTATATTTTTGAAATGTGAAGCTAGCTTTGCATACAGTTTTCCACAATGTTGATTTTGAGACGTAAATTTAGCTGTTTCTTTTCATGGAACCTTGCAATTTCCGTAAAGTCCACGCTTTGGAATCCAACATTTTATGTACAAGCGTATTTCACGTTTAATAACTTCATTTGTCGAATCAATCCAATTTGTTTTCCTTCATCGCTTTTTTGTGACGCTTGCAAATGAACTGTCATGCTCTAGAATCCAACAAATAAAACAACCTTCTACTGATATCCAAGGTGTGCATTTTTCTTTTTGGGGGCTTTGAAACGGTATGGAAAAGAATGTCGTTATCACTCTATTTTGATAAATATTTATACAGCTTCTGTATTTTTATTTTGAGCGTAATAAATTTAATTTTCAAAGCCATTGCAGTAGTTCATACAACCTATCATTTCGTAACATGCTCCTCTGTTTTAAGTTGACGAGTTAAAGTAACGTATTAGGCTAATACGTTACTACCTACATTGTAGGTAGCATACATTCTTTTGTATGAAACATACCTTCCATTGTAGGTAGCATACCTTCAATTGTATGAAGCATACCTTCTATTGTAGAAGTATTCCTTCTGATACATTCTATTGTGTGAAGCATGCCTTCCATTGTATGAAGCATACCTTCTGTTGTATGAATCATACCTACTATTGTATGCAGCATACCCTAAATTGTATGGAAAATACCTTCTTATATTTGGTAAATCTACCATTTTATAAAAATTAAACCCACCTGCCATTTTTAAAGAAAAAGCCTAATTTAAAAAATGTTTATTTAATCTGAATGTTGAATATATTGAAAAAGGTGTGAACGAGACATTGGGATGTCCGGTTCTTATTAAGGAAACATAGGTTCGGACCTCAGGCTTGGTTTTTATTTTTCTACCTAGGAAGAGAAGAGAAGGGGAGGCTCAGTGGTCTCAAGGTGATGCCGGAGGTCGCGTGTTCGATATCAAGGTGGAGACCTGAATTTTTTCACGTTGATCTTCTGGTAAAGATTCCCCTGATCTCTGGTTGGTGAGATCGGACTCCGGTGTTCAGCATCGAGCACGTTAAAAATTTCTTGGTCGCTGGAAATTGAAAAGAGTAGGCTTAACAGCCGCTGCTCAGACAAAATTAAAATTAAAATTCTGCCCAAGTTATTTATACCTTCTCTAGGTGGTTTGGAACAGCTATAGATGAGGCCTAACTGGCTGCAGGTCTACTTAACTCCAGTGTTTCAGTCTATTTAGATGGATTTACACATTGGTAAAAACCACCCTCCAAGGAACTGGTTGTATACAGACTCTGTAGAGTCTTCTAAACCAGTATAAAGACGCTCAGTGCAAACTAATGAGATCATAAAATTTCTGTTCACGAGAAAAACGCTGTCCAAGATCTGCAATGTTAATAATATCCTATGTCTTGCTGTTCAAACATATATTTCAAATATAAATTTTCATCAAATTATACATGGTAGTGTTTGAGTTCCAAATTGTTATCCAATGGGCAGGAATATATAAACGGACTATTTTATGTTATATAGTACACTTCAATAAATCAAAGCAAATAATGAAGTACAACTGCACAGAAAACTGGTGAGACACCTGAACAATGGCCAAAGCAGGAATTTGGCTTTGTAAACATCTATCAGTACCATCTAGGAACGGTGATTTAAATCATATTGAACTAACTTTAATCATAAATTATCAGTCTAAAAATAGAACACTGCTTACTCAACTTCCATAGAAATTCAATAGATCAAAAGAACAATCAAAACTCTAGACATCACTAACATGCAACGGAAACAGTGGAACATCATTTGTTGTTCTGCCCAGTACTGTAAGAGATGAGACCTTTCCTCCTGCCTCAGAACACAAGCATTGAAAAAATCCTTTACTGCAGATCTGAGCAACTTATCAGAGCTGCAGTTTCACTTTATGGCATCAAAATTACCAAGAGCTGATGCTCAGTAATGATGAATCAAATGAAATGGCAAAAATGTTAAATCGCTAACTTTACTCATTCCTATGTTTAAAATACTTTCTGAAGGATACTGTATGTCAGCTATAAGCTTTGATTTTTCTCTGTGTACTATGAATCATACACCATATATTGCTTTTTCATGTGCTGTTATTCTGCTCCATCATTTTGTTTATTTTCAAGAACTTTGTTATGGTCACCACCATATTGGTCAGTCTACAGATGTTGCCGGTGACTATGTCATTCATTAAGTGTACATTGGTTCTTTTCAGTTCCTGAATTAGTCTACTTGAACATCAACTGGAGACTTAATATGCCTAATTTAACAAGAACAGCTGTCAAACAAAAGAAAACATAGGGTCAATGAGACATTGACATGTTGATCTGCTGTTTCACAAAAGAACATCAAATGATAAGGAACGTTGCCATCAAAATATGCAAAGATCTATTCATTTCATATTTGTCTATTTGAATAATTAGCACACTAAACAAAACAGCCATAGATGACAAATATATACAGAATAAATGCTTTCTAACAGAAAGAGTACAAGGAATAGATACTACAACGTAGGGAGTAAGAATATATTACCAACAGTTGAAAAAATATCGTTAAGGAAAATGTTCACAAATAATATACATGAACTGGCGAGATAACATAAAAATTGAAGTGAGTAAATAGTAGAGCAGATGAAAGCAGACAAACTGTATCGGCTTCTGCAACCTTAAGTGAAATGCAAAATGAAATGCTTAAAAATTACACAACACAAATAATTTGTGAGATCAATGTATCGATCGCAAAAAGAAAAAAATAGTTTGCAGAAGTTACCAATACCTTCCAGTGAGGCAAGACCTTGTTCTCTGTTGGACACCACTTCCACATGTTCGAGAACATTCTGTGTAGTCACTCCAATTTCCCCAGCCATCATCTTTTCCCTAAAAAATTGTACTTATTACTGACATTGAAGGTATTTCCAACAAAACTACAGTATTTAAAATAACCTTTACATCTGAATTTGGCTTTCTTTTTTTTTTGTTAATAATTAATTCTTTCTCAAGACATCTCTCCATTTCACTAATTTAGATACTCACTGCTTTCATAATCGCCTTGCCATGCGTTGGGATGTTATAGCAGGGAAAGAAGTAAACATAAACACGCAAACATACAACTACTCTAAGGCAGATGTTAAGAAGATGAAAGAAGCAGCGAAGACATATAATCTGGAAAGATGTTGTTGGAGGAACAGATGTTAAACAAGAGTGGGAGAGTTTTAAAACAGTTCTAGAAAAACTAAAAGAGGAATGTGTTTCATGTAGGGAGGTATACTCCAAGTGTAAAATGTGGATAAATAGATTTGTAATTAAATGTAAAGGGCTAAAAATAAAGCATGGGAAAAATATATAGAGGCAGGTAAATCAAAAGTAACATATTTATATTTTTAAATCACATGGACTAGGTGGGAAAGTTGCAAAATGAATTGAAAATTGATTAACAAGAAGAAAGCAGAGTGGGCCTAAATAAGGAGTACTCTGAGTGGTGTGAAGTAAAAAGTGGAGTGCCACAGGGCTCGGTTTTGGGACCAATTTTGTTCTTTAAAAAAACCAGCAAACAGTGTCTAGAAAAGAGAAGAATTCGAGGTGACTTAATATTGTTTATGAGATAATCAAAGGAACGGATAAATTAGACTATAACAAGTTTTTTCAAAATACAACCACCTACAAAAACAAGAGGGCATAGCTACAAATTAACTAAAGAAAGGTCCAGATTAGATATTAGGAAATATTTTATTAGTCAGAGAGTGATGAACGCATGGAATGCACTGCCACAAGAAGTAGTGGTGGCAGGAACAATTAATGCATTTAATAATAGATTGGATGCGCACAGCTTTTAAAACAAGGTAATGTAAATTAAACTGGTTGTATACAGACTCTGCAGAGTTTTCTAAACCAGTATAAAGACGTTAAGTTAAAGCTGCACTATAATCAAAAGAGCAGAAGATGACCCCTTTTATGATGTGATACCAGCGCACACAAACAGACCATGTTACTGGTGTGAGTATTATACCAACAGTAGCTACAGCCATAAAATTGCTATAATGAATGAAAAGTGTCTGGTGCACCATGTAGAATAGTAATTGACAATTCATCATCCCATACATTTTGTCAAAACAATGGAGAGGAATGAATGATCAGCTATAATTTCCATCTAAATGCTGCTACCTAAAATGCAAAATATATAGCCTCTAACAGTAAAATGCCTTCACACGTACATAGGTTGATTTATTTTCTGCAATAATTATACTTTCTGCAACCTTTGCAAGTACAAAAAGGCTTGTTTTTCTTTTAAAAATTCCTGAAGATCATTTTAATAGCAAATGCATATTAACGAGTGCAAAGAATATCATTTGAAACAACAATCATATATAGCTATATATTTCAAACAGTAAGAAGGATAAGCAATTGTCAAAATGGGCATGAGAACCTTTTAACATTGTTGGCTGTGAGCTGAATTTTCTTTTGAAAGAACATGTTATTTTGAACAAACTCCACCTCCCAGCCTTAATGGGGCATTTATGTCTACAATTTGTATGACTTGCATGCTGTGGGACAACCAGTAAGACTCTGTGGTTGAAAGAAGTGTACTTTTTCTAAAAGAAGTCAAACAAGTTTTTTTGGTTTTTTTAAAACTTAGCCTAGCTACAGCAATACAATACAATAAAATAACAGGAGAAATGGTGAAGTGAGAGTCTCTTGCATCCTAAAACTAGAAGGATTCAGGTAGATAAAGTTTGCAAGTGGTAGGTAGTAGCTCATCTAGCAGAAACAAAACTTTGATTTCAAACATCTGACTGACTTGCAGCAGATAGCCTTGGAACAGTGAAAGACTGTTCTGTTAAGAATCGATCTCACTACATTTCGTGCAAACACATTGGTTCTCAGTCTGCTCAGGAAATGGCAAAAAATGTGGACACTGATGATTCCAGTAAGCCGCTGGCTGTACATACTTCTGCTACATTTTCTCAGGCATCTGTCCTTACTAAACTCCTGATTTCAAAATTATGTAGTCTATACATTGACAGTTCATTGTAGTGTCAACATTCAAGATCATTTATCAATCCCAGTATGTCATGGCCATTCAGATACAAAGTTTGATCTATGGGTGCTTTTGAGGCAAGCATATCAGCTTGTTCTTTGCCATGAACCCAAGAATGAACAGGACAGTGCATCCAGACATATCGTCAAAGGTTTGAGATCTCTATAAATGTTATCAACTTCAGCCCTTCTGAAGCAATGATTAAGACTTCAATACAATTGCTGCCATTGTCAAAAGTGGTTCAAGATTGTCACATAAGAGTTGAAGTCACTGTCACAATCTCCATTACATACTGGAGGTTGTTGTCACACACTCGCCACTTTATTTGGCTGTGGCCTTACACTAAACTATAGCAGACCATGACCTTTGACACTGTCAACAGGGACGGACTTGGGGGGGGGGGGGGGGGGGGGGGCGCTCTTATCTTTCCAGATGACTGCACCATTAACATTTGTTCAGAACAGAACATGCAGACCACCATGAATGAGTT
Source organism: Ariolimax columbianus (assembly GCA_036924085.1). Lineage (NCBI taxonomy): Eukaryota > Metazoa > Mollusca > Gastropoda > Stylommatophora > Arionidae > Ariolimax > Ariolimax columbianus. The sequence goes on from JAVGWX010000013.1 coordinate 53,843,460, forward strand.
TTCAGTTGTGTGTGCTAACTTTTGTCTGACTGTCAACACAAAGAAAGCGTTAGTAACTTTGCAGCCTGTTTCCTTATCATGAAACAAACATAATTGTACTGGGCCAACACCTACAAGCAGTTGATAGCTTCACTTACTTTAAAAGTACCTTCAACAGAGATGCGAATATTGATGAAGTTAGCAACAGGATTGCCAAGGAAAGTTCTGTCGCATTATGAAAATATCAAAATAGAATACCAATTTTTTTAGTATGGCTGCACGTTGGCTGGCACTGTAACAATTTCAGTAGCTTTCCTTCTACATTTACTCTTCCTAGTCTGACTATGTCCATCATTCCTTTTCCTCTCCTTCTGTTTTCATATTTCTTACTGTCCTGAAGGCATGATCTCAATTTTCCATAAGTTACTACTAATTTTATGGTCAAAATAATAGTCACCATACCAAGGTAGAGGCATGGTATGTCTCTTTGGAATGTGGTCAACGACCCAAAGCTGACTGCTAGCGTAGTGCCAGCGGCCCCAGAGCTGCCAAGGCTCTTCTCCATGTGGTGATCCTGGATAACAAGCTGCAATATGGCAGACTGGATGCCATGCTGAAGTTGGATGTGCCAAACCAAAAGGTGCAAATATCGAAGTCAAGCTGTAAACTATGACACAGGGAATTCCGTTCTCTGGACTACATCCTGCTACTTGCAAAGCCCTTTTCAGGACTTCCAGGTAGTGGGAGTTTGAGAACGAATGAAGAAGAAGAATATGTTGCTGCAATTGTATTTCTGAAGTTGCTATGACTGTTTGATCGTCAGCAAAAATAAGTTTGTCTAAGAGTTCACCAATGTTGCTATCTTCATTTGGTTTGACTGTTTTACAAATGTGGTCTACATATGTAATGAACAATGAGCACACAGCCTTGTTGTAGTTCAGATTTGATGTGAAATGTTTCTAAGAGTCCGGTTATTGTTTGAACAGGGCACTGGCTATCAATGTAATTACTTTTGCATAGGTTAATTAGGTGATTGTTTATTCCATAGTGTGACAATATTTTCCATAGATGATGCAACTATGGAGTGATAACGCTAATCATGAGTTTTTGGTTTCCATTCTCCATACAATGCTGTCATTTCATTTCTCCGCATCCCATGAGCTTCTTTTTGCCCAGCATGATGTGGCTCTTTAGGGCACATCTTCACTTGAGTCGATCTGCAACTTTGTCTTCCCGGGATGTCAAACTCATGTCCAGTGCTTTCATGTCATGGTTACACAAATCTTTGAGCCTCAGATGAGGCGACTTATTGTTCTTTAGCCATACACCAACTGACCATGGAAAATATCTTTGAGGATGCTATTATCTCCCACGTAACAAGCATGACCAATTCATCGTAGTCTTCACTGCCTAAAGAGAGTGTAGATGCTTGGAAAACTGGTACGAGAGAGCATCTCTGCATTTTTCAATAAGCCTCTCTATGTAGTTCCAAGAATGGATATCAGGCGATGTAGATATTGTTTAGGCATAGGTTGCCCAAGTTTCACTACCTACGATATAGAAGCGTGCTGATGACACATGCACTGTGAACCATGACCGTGATTTAAAATGTAAGGTTCTGGTTTTCCCAAACATGCATTGTGAGACGAGCAAATCTAGCAGCAGTTTTGCTATTTATTTCTGGGTGTAGAGAAAGCTTGTCGTAGATGAGGGAATCCTATTTTGTAAATTGGTGCACACTCGCTGTTTCATAATTACTGATGTTAAGAGTTGACTTGGTATCTACTTCCTGTCACAGCACATTTTGTTGTTGTTGAGACTTATCGTGAGGCCAAAATTATTGCATGATCTGAAATTCCTGCTGACTTGATGTGGGTGACAATTGCAGCATCATCGGCAAACAACAAGTCCTCTCATGATAAGTAAAGTCTCCTAAGATTAAACAATTTGTAAACATATATAATTGTTTAACTTCATTTGTGATGAGAAAATACTCTTAACAGGACACTGTTTTCCAGGACACATTCTTGCTTAACACCTCTGTGAATACCAAAAGGTTGTTATATGCTACCATCAAATTTGTCTATTTCTTTTATGGCCTCATGGAATGAGGAATATTGGGCAGCCTATTTTAGAGTCCATTCATCCTAACCAAATCAAATGTCTTTGTCAGGTCAATAAAGATAATACAGAGGGGCCGACACTGCCAACGTGACTTTTCCTGAAGTTGCAGAATATTTTTAAAATCTTGTTGATCTGCTAGACTGGAATCCACATTGCAACTCTATTTTTGTGTAGCCCTAGTAATATTACTCTTGTAAAGACTTTGCATACGACTCTGGGCCTCTATAGTTATGACAATCACTTCTATCACTTCTATTTTTGTATAATACTACAATCTGTGCTATATATTATCTTTAGGTATAATAGTCTCTTTCCAGCACTGGCATTACATTTTATTTAAGAGTTCACCCTTACAGCACTTAATCAAACCAGACAGGACTCCGTAGTGCTCTGCCCAAAGTCAAGCTATACATGGCTTTATTAAGATCTTATAGATATGTTTTGATGTTAAGCTCATCCATACTGGGATAGCTTTAAACAGCATCAAGGGCTGTGAGAGTGGTGATATTGTCATAAGAGTAGAGCTTGACTTACTGCTCAATTTGTTCTCTTTTGTCTGTTAATTTCTCAACAGTGATAGTTTTATTTTGTGCTGTTTTCCTATTTACAGGACCAATAGCTTTCTTTATACCATCACATATTTGTCTGATGTTCCCTGTCTGTGCTGCAGTCTGCATGATTTCACAGAGTTGTACCAGCACTCATTTGCACAACAACAAGCTTTTTGTTGAATGCGATTTCTGTTGGACTTGAAGGTGTGCAGAATATATGCATTTGGAAGATGTTTGATTCAGAGCCTTAATGACTGGTGTCATATCTTTCACTTACACTTCATCTGATTTAACAGTTCTTCTTCTGAAGTTAGCAAATGTAGTTCTATGGATGGCATTCCTGATGCATTTCCTGGTCTCTGTAGCAGCATTGGTGCTATGTTACGAGATGAGTTTCCTCAAAAGTCTGGATCCAACTCAGGTTATAATCCATAGCTGCAAGTGATGAATCACAAAAGACTTGGCCAGTTGAGATTTTTAGTGGAGTGTCAGACTGGCTGAAGCCTTTTAACTCATCCTTAACTTTTTGACAAGGTAATTTCATCAACTGGATGACCATGCTTTTAATCATGTCTGACTAATGCTTTCCTCTCTTTTCTGTTGTTCATTACATGTTTTCCGAATACATAAAAATACTGAAGTTAAATTAAATTAACGTTTTTATACTGGTTTAGAAGACCATCAGAGTCTATATACTTCTTCTTCTTCGTCGTACGCTATCAGACGTCAACCTTTATTTTTTCGAAAAAAGCAGTGGTTAACGTGAGGCTGTCGACACTGCCATAGAACTTGTCTAGTGTTGTCACTGGTGATGGCCACATCTGCTTTCTCTGATCCTAGTACGTCGGGCAGTTTTGCAGCAAATGTTCAGCGGTCATTTTCCCGGTACCACACGAGCATTCGTCAGTGCCACCTATCTTCAATTTGTTGAATAGGTGGTACCTCAGTCTATTGTGGCCAGTGCGAAGTCTGAAGAAAACGACCTGCTCTCTTCTGTTCAACTGGTAATAGGCATCGTTTTTGGTGTAGCCAGTATGTTCTTGTTTCCCATTTGGTCATGTATCTAGCTCTAATAAGCCTTTTTAACTCTTCGTATGTCACACTAGTATCTGATTGTGGTAGCCTTGCACCTTCTTTTGCCAGTCTGTCTGCCTCCTCATTGCCTTGGATGTTACAGTGGGATGGAACCCACTGTACCACTACTCTTTTTGGTGAGGACTATTGGCCTCTTTTTGGTGCGGAATGTTGGTATAGTTGACAGAGTACTGCTCTTAAATCATTAAGTTTAGTATTTTTCTGGCTTTTTAGTGCTGTGACTACGGCCAGGGCATCTGTAAGCAGGACTATATGGCTTTCATTCCTTTTACCTGTCACAATTTCTTCTACTGCCGCCCTCAGTGCCTCTGCCTCCGCTCTGAAATTGCTAGTGTATTTTCCAGTTGCCACTGACAGTGTTATTTTTCTGCCATTTGGTAGGCTCAGGAGTGCCCCTGCCCCTCCGTTCTGTGTTGTGTTTGTTACAGAACCGTCCGTATATGCATGGGTCCAGTCCATGCTTGGGTAGATTTTCGTTATGTACCTCAGGGTTGTATATCTTCTTTCTTTTTCAGTCTGGCTGTTTTTGTTTCCAATACCAGGTATATTTTCTACCACCTCTGGAAATATATGCTGCCTCCAGGTAGGTTTTCGTACAGTAGTGATGGGCTTTGGTGTTGTTAGTGCATTCATTGGGTCTTCGCTCATTTTTGCTTCAGCTAGTTCTGCAAAGTTTCTCCGCTTTAGTTTCCCATTTCCAAAATTGTTTAGTCTCTGATGCATTGGATGGTCTGTCAGTCTTCTGAGTTTCTCTGCTTGCTGCTGGGCTCTGTAGTCTCTTCTGTCGGTCATGGATTGCAGTTTTCGAATCTTTTCAAGTTCTACAATTGGCGTTGACTTCAAGCCTCCTGTTATAACTCTCATGGCTTGGTTTTGAAGTTTGCTAATTATGTCGAAGTTCGCCTTTGCTGCTGTTGTCCATGCCGCAATGCCATGCTCGAGAACTGGTCTCACTCTTCCAGTGTACAGTTGTTTAGTATACTTTCGTCTGCTTGTGCCAGCAAGTTTCTTCATGATTGCCATTCTTTCTCTGGCTCTCATTCGGTTTCTCTCGATCTGACTTTTCCATGTCATGCGCCGATCAAATGTGACTCCCAGGTAGTTTGGGTTGTCGCTTGGCAGCAGGTATTTGCCATTAAGACTTATTTTGGTGTTCTGGGGTTTGTTTGAAAGTGAGAATATCGCACATGTGGTTTTTTCCTCATTTATTTTGACCAGCCATAAGTTATCCCTCTCCTCCAGCCGATTACTTGCTATGATGAGATTATTTTCAGAGGTCCATATAGCCAGATCGTCTGCAAACATTGAGCTGTGGACTCTTCTTGGTATATTCTCTGTTATGTTATTTATATACACCAGGAAGAGTGTGGGTGACAGTACTCCCCCTTGGGGTACTCCCTGCTCAAGAGTCACCTTTTTGCTCATCTGTCCTTGTACTTGAACTCTGGCCATTCTGTTTTTGAGGTAGTGGATGATCCACTTGTACATTTTCCCACAAACATCACTTCTTCTTAGCTTGACTCTAAGTCCATCTTTCCAGACTTTGTCAAATGCCTTTTCCAGGTCCACCCAGACCGCTACTGTGTGGTTCTGTTCCTGGTAGGCATCTTCTATTTCCTGGGCTATGAGGATGACCTGATCCTCAGTGGATCTGTACTGTCTAAAGCCTGCTTGCTGTGGAATGAGTATCCGTTTTTCTTCCAGATGCCACATCAGTCTGGTGTTTATCATATGTTTCATCAGTTTGCCGACACAGCTCAGTAAGCTGATAGGCCTGTATCCATTTGGATCTGTTTTGTCCTTTCCATTTTTTGGTACTGGTACAAGTACTGCGTCTTTCCATGCCTGGGGTACAATACCCCTTTTCCAGCTTTGGTTCAGGACTGATAGCAGTTTCCTCTTTGCTGTTTGGCCCAGCCCCATCAGCATTTCGTTTGTTATCCCATCTTTTCCAGGAGATTTCCTTTTCTTTAATGTTCTCATGGCCTCTTCCATTTCGCTCATTGTTAGTTTTGCCATCATATGCTCTTCTGGTGCCATATTGATGTTGTAGTGCCCTTTTGCTCTTCATTAATGTCCGTATGCCTATCTGCAGGGACATCTATGTGGTTCGCTTTGGCATAGTGTTCCACAAAGGCGTTTGCGGCTTTTTTTCCAGTGAGCAAGTTTTCGCCCTGCTTGATGGTAATTTGTTTGTTTGACGGAGTTTCGTCGTTCATGGCTCTGACTAACTTCCATAGTTTGGTCCCTTCTTTGTCTAAGTTGAGACTTTCTGTTTTGTTTTTCCAGCTTTCTCTTGCTGTTTGGTTTAGAGTGTATTTGTATTTCGCCGTGGCGGCTTTGAGGGCGATATTTGCCTCTATTGATTGTTCTCGCTCTGCCATGTTCCTAGCATTTGTGACTGCGTCTTCCACTTTCTGCCACTCATCATTCCAATAGGGTTTATAATTTTTCCTTGAACCTCTTGGGATGGTTTCAGTGGCAGCTTGCATTTTTGCTTTGCTTAGGCTTTCCACCATGGGCTTCATTTTGTTATTCCGTTTTTTGATGGTTTCACACAGCCTATTGATTAGATGGAGATTTGTGTCTATCTCCCAATCTTCCACTTCGTCACCTCTGCTGTCTGTGTCCGAGTATCCCCATCTCTCCGAGTGGCTGTTGAAGTCTCCAACTACTATGCAGTTGGAGTCTTTGACTTCCATACTCGAGAGCGATAGGTCTTTATTTGGTGGTCCGTACAGGTTGAAGATGCGGATCTTCGCCTCTTGAGCCATTATGTCAACTCCTACAATTTCTGCTTGTCCGGTGTGATTGACAGGTACCGCGCTACTCGGTATGCAGTTACGGGTCAGTATCAGAACCCCTCCTTTGTGACCTTCTCTGTCCAGGCGGAAGGCCTGGTATCCTCTGATTGAGAATTTATGGTTGCTGTTGAGGTGCGTTTCTTGGATACATGCCACGTCAATCTTACCTTCATGCAAGTGATGTATTAGGGATAGCTTTTTGTTAATGACTCCCTCCGCATTCCACTGTAGTATTTTGAGGGTCTTGAGTTTTTGGTCAATAGAAATTGCCCCATAGCCATGTGCCTTGACTCCACGACACATGGGTGGGTGACCACCAGTAGTCAAGGGTGGGCCCCTTCGAGGCATGAGGCCCTGCACTCTCGCTGCCTGGCGGGACTCCGCAGGATGAGCGCCATACTTTTTTCTGATAAGTTGTACTGTCATCATACTGCGATTTACGTTGCACTATTTCGTTAAGCCTGTGGCCCAGTGCATCTGATTTCAACAGGCGTTTCTGTAGGGATGCCCTCCTTAGCCTTTGGCTGTCCCCAGCCTATCTGCAAGGCAGCAGTTGTTTGTGATCAGAGTTGTCTCTCTTATGGAAGCTGTCTTACAGGACTAACGAGTCTTCACTACTCGTGTCTATAGGGTGCGGTATGATATATGAGATATGATATATACTATGTACTGGTTTGTACTAACCCGGAAGAGAGGCAGTCCAGTGTGTCTGTATCCCAGGATCGTCACGTCCTGCCAGAACGTAGCATTTGCATGTGAGTGGGGTATCTCTTTGCTCCCTTTATTTTCTCGGCTTCTCTGCAGTGATGGTACGCCTAGCATTCCCCGCCACCTGGGAGGTTGACACAATAGGGCAGATGTGCAATGTCCTCTAGTCTGCATCTCTTCTGCGTCCATTGGTATGGCTGATAGCATACAGAGGTAGAGATCGAGGCAGAAATGCATTTAACCAGGGGACAAGCCTGGCAATGTCACGGAGATGTTGTTCGTTGTTCGTTGGATGAGTCTCGACAGTTCACAGTGAGGTGGCTGCTCTACTGTTTTTCGACACCCCGACCAAGAACTAAGTCTTATTTTGGTGGTTTCGCACCCCATCGCCGTATAGGGTGAATATCAAGCAGCTATCCGCCCGCCTTGATCGGCGGACGGCAGAGACCTCTTTCTGCGGCTCGACCGGAAAGGGCTGAGGCGCAAGCCCCAGGTCCCGACCATGTCGAAGCCTCCCATTGCAGTGGTGTTGAGATTTTGGGCGGGATTCCAGCTTACAGGCGTTCGGCAGTAATCCCTCACATGGTAGCCTCGCGCCATTGGCTTATCAGCCTGGTACGTGAGCCAAAATGTCTGCGGCTCCTCTCGAATTGAGCAGGATTACCGTAGCAACGCCCTGTCATTAGTAGGGTAAAACTGACCTGTCTTCCGATGGTCTATTACCAGCACCCGTTAACTATTAGATCAGACGAATTAATAGAGAGCTTTTGTTTGTCAATGACCAGGTATATGAAATCTGCGGTTTCTGCAGGGTTAAACACGATTTCCGTAGCGTTCTTTCATTAGAAGGTTAAAGAGCTGACTTGTCTTCCGTCAGTCTAATACCAGCACACGTTCACTATTAGACAAAACGAAAGTGCTCTAGATTTGTCATTCGTATTACAGTATTGGCGTGTTGAGTCAGATTAAGCCGCAGACTCCACTCCTGGTAGTGCCCTTCCGTCAATTCCTTTAGCGAACACTGGATGCGAGACAGTCAAGCTACCGAGAGGATGGCCCCAGATTTTCGAGGGTCTAATTCCAGCACCCGTTCCATATTAGACCAAACAAAAGTACTCTCGGTATGCCAATCATTTCAGTGTTTGGCCGTATTGAGTCAAATTAAGCCGCAGGCTCCACTTCTGGTGGTGCCCTTCCGTCAATTCCTTTAAGTTTCAAATTTGCAACTATACTTCCCCCGGAACCCAAACACTTTGGTTTACCGGAAGCGGCCAGCAGAGTCATCGAAGCAACTCCTGCGGATCGTTTATGGTCAGAACTACGACGGTATCTGATCGTCTTCGCGCCTCTGACTTTCGTTCTTGATTAATGAAAACATTCTTGACAAATTCTTTTGCAGTAGCTCGTCTTGCGGCGATCGAAGAATTTCACCTCTAACGCCGCAATGCTAATGCCCCCGTTTGTCCCTGTTAATCATTACCTCCAGTTCCGAAAACCAACAAAATAGAACCGAGGTCCTATTCCATTATTCAATGCACCATTATTCAGGCAGCCGAGGCCTGCTTTGAACACTCTAATTTTGTCAAAGTAAGCGCGCCGGCCACCCAGGACACTCAACGAAGAGCACCCGTGGGAGAGAGCCGGCAGACGGTAGGGCAGGAGACAACGGACAGTGAACCGGCGCGAGCCGGACCGTTCGCCTGAGATCCAACTACGAGCTTTTTAACTGCAACAACTTTAATATACGCTATTGGAGCTGGAATTACCGCGGCTGCTGGCACCAGACTTGCCCTCCAATAGATCCTCGTTAAAGGGTTTAAAGTGTACTCATTCCAATTACGGGGCCTCGAAAGAGTCCCGTATTGCTATTGTTCGTCACTACCTCCCCGTGCCGGGAGTGGGTAAGTTGCATGCCTGCTGCCTTCCTTGGATGTGGTAGCTGTTTCTCATGCTCCCTCTCTCCGGAATCGAAACGTGATTCCCCGTTACCCGTTACAAACATGGTAGGCATGTCACGTACCATCGATATTTGATAGGGCAGACATTTGAAAGATGCGTCGCCGGCACATGAGGCCATACGATCAGCACAAAGTTATCCAGAGTCCCCAGTGGGGACGCCGCAACCCCGCGAGGGGAAACGACGATAGGTTTTGAACTAATAAAAGCGCTCTTTCCGCGAGTTGTCGGAGCTTGGTAAGCATGTATTAGCTCTAGAATTGCCACAGTTATCCAAGTAGGATCGTGTCATCTAAGGAACCTCAACTGATTTAATGAGCTATTCACGGTTTCACCGCGACACAGTGTGAACTTAGACATGCATAGCTTAATCTTTGAGACAAGCATATGACTACTGGCAGGATCAACCAGATATCTGTCGGAGACGTACGAAGCACACACACCGGTCGGCGGAGGACGGTTGTGTAAAAAGCCTCACTGGGGCGGCCGCAGGGACCGACTGACGGACGGACGGTTGTTCCCCCCGTGCCTCAGTCCATCGACCTAGGAGCGCCTGACAAGGGCCTCTACACACACCAGACGACCGACCGACCGAGCTCGCTCGGGGAGGGATGGCAGCGCTCTGTGCAGAACGGATCCCAACGGCCCCGGCGATGAATTTCACTGGGACTGGAGACAAATTTCGCTTGCCGGCCTGCCCTTCTCCCGAGGGTTAGTCGGGCTGGGACAGGGCCTTCAGACTGTATTCCTGCTTTCCATTTGCCAGTCACAAGCTCTTTGCGAGAGTCTGACCACCAGCGAGACGAACTGTCGAGCTCTGCTATAAGCCTTAGAAAAATCACCACCGACTGACAACGTTTCTCGATACGGACCAGAGCAGCGCACCTCAGCGGAGGCGACGACACAACAAACTGCATCCCGATACCTCTACGGGAAAAGGCGAGCGAGCGTTTTTGGCAAGCCCGCGCTATCGCTCCGTCTGGCGGGACTGAGATCGCTTTACGAAGAGAAGGCATTTGACAAGGTGTGGAAAGAAAGACAAAGTCAAGCTACAAAGAAGTGAAGTTTGTGGGAAAATGTACAGATGGATCAGCCACTAACTCGAAAATAGAACAGCAAGAGTTCAAGTACAAAGGCAGATGAGCAAAAAGGTGACCCTTGAGCAGGGAGTACCCCAAAGGGGAAGTACTGTCACGCACACTTTTCCTGGTGTATATAAACAACATCACAGAGAATATACCAAGAAGAGTCCACAGCTCCATGTTTGCAGACGATCTGGCTATGTGGACCTCTGAAAAAAATCTCACCATAGCAAGCAACCGGATGCAGCAGGCCCTAACATCGCTGGAGAGAGTGGGCGAACTCATGGCTGGTCAAAAATAAATGCGGAAAAATACATGTACGATATTTTCGCTTTCAAACCCCAGAACACCAAAATAAGTCTTAATGGAAAATATCTGCGGACAAACGATAACCCAAACTACCTGGGAGTCACATTTGATCGGCGCATGACATGGAAAAGTCAGATCAAGAGAAACTGAATGAGAGCTAGACAAAGAATGGCAATCATGAGGAAACTTGCTGGCACAAGCTGGGGAGCAGACGAAAGTATACTAAAGAAACTGTACACTGAAAGAGACCAGTCCTCGAGTATGGCATTGCGACATGGACAACAGCAGCAAAGGCGAACTTTGATAAAATTAGCAAACTCCAAAACCAAGCCATGATAGTTATAACAGGAGGCATGAAGTCAACGCCAATTGTAGAACTTGAAAAGATTACAAATTTGCAATCCATGACCGACAGAAGAGACTGCAGAGCCCAGCAGCAAGCAGAGAAACTCAGAAGACTGACAGACCATCCAATGCATCAGAGACTAAATAGATTTGGAAATGGGAAACTAAAGCAGAGAAACTTTGCAGAAATAGCCAAAGCAAAGATGAGCGAAGACCCTATGAACGCAATAACAACATCAAAGCCCATCCCTACTGTACGCAAACCTACCTGGAAGCAGCATGTCATTCCGGAGGTGGTATAAAATATACCAGGTATTAGAAACAAGAACAGCCAGACTGAAAAAGAAAGAAGAGACATAACCCTGAGGTACATAACAAAAAACTACCCAAGCATGGACTGGACCCATGCATACACCGACGGTTCTGTAACAAACACAACACAGAATGGAGGGGCAGAGGTATTCCCGAGCCTACCAAATGGTAGAAAAATAACACTGTCAGTGGCAACTGGAAAATACTCAAGCAATTTCAGAGCGGAGGCAAAGGCACTGAGGGCTGCAGCAGAAGCAATGATGACAGGCAAAAGAAATGAAAGCCAGATAGTCATGTTTACAGATGCCCTGGCCGTAGTCACAGCACTAAAAAGCCAGAAAAAGACTGAACTTAATGATTTAAGAGCAGTACTCTGTCAACTATGCCAGCAGTCCGCACCAAAAAGAGTAGTGGTACAGTGGGTTCCATCCCATTTTAACATCCAAGGCAACGAGGAGGCAGATAGACTGGCAAAAGAAGGTCCAAGACTACCACAACCAGATTCTAGTGTGACCTACGAAGAGTCCAAAAGGCTTATTAGAGTCAGATACATGGCCTAATGGGAAACAGAACATGCTGGCTACACAAAAAATGATGCCTATTACCAATTGAACAGAAGAGAGCAGGTTCGTGGTCTTCAGACTCCGCACAGGCCACAACAGACTGAGGTACCACCTATTCAATAAACTGAAGATAGGTGGCACTGACGAATGCAGTTGTGGTACCGGAAAAATAATCGCTGAACATCTGCTGCAAAACTGCCTGAAATTCGAGGACCAGAGAAAGCACACGTGGCCATCACCAGTGGCAACACTAGACAAGCTCTATGGCAGTGTCGACAGCCTCAGGATGACCACTGCTTTTTTAGAAAAAATACAGGTTGACGTCTGACAGCGTACGAAGAAGAAGAAGATGAAGATATCTTTCACTTTGACTTCAAGTCTGTCATCTGATTTAACAGTTCTTCTTCTGAAGGTAGCAAGTGTAGTTCTATGGATGGCATTCCTGATGCCTTTCCTGGTCTCTGTAGCAGCATTGGTGCTATGATACGAGATGAGTTTCCTCAAAAGTCATGGAGTCTTTAAGTGTCTGGATCCAACTCAGGCTATAATCTATAGCTGCAAGTGATGAATCCAGTTGAGACTTTTAGTGGAGTGTCAGACTGGCTGAAGCCCTTTAACTCATCCTTAACTTTTCACAAGGTAATTTTATTAACTGGATGACCATGGTTTTAATCATGTCTGCCTAATGCTTTCCTCTCTTTTCTGTTGTTCATTACATGTTTTCGGAATACATAAAAATACTGATTAAATTAGCGTTTTTATACTGGTTTAGAAGACCATCAGAGTCTATATACAACCAGTTACATTTGCATTACCCTGCTTTAAAAGCTATGCACATCCAATCTATTCTTAAATGTATTAACTGTCCCTACCTTCACTACCTCCTGGGGCAATGCATTCCAAGCATTTTCCACTCTCTGACTAAAAAAACATTTCCTAATATCCAATCGTGACCTTTATTTAGTAAATTTGTATCTGTGCCCTCTTCGTCTCGTTGGTGGTTGTGTTTTGAAAAATTTATTATAGTCTAATTTAACCTTTCCTGTGATTGCCTTATAAACCTGTATTAACTCGAATTCTTCTCTTTTATAGATACTGTAAGCCGGTTTTTCCTCGTAACTGTATATCTGGAATCCCACTATCAGTTTTGTCGCTCTTCTTTGTATCCTTTCCAGCATGTTTATATCTCCTCTACGAAAAGGACTCCACCACACTTGTACACAGTACTCCAATCTAGGTCTAACTAATGCATTATACAGTTTGACAACCATCTCCTTACTCCTATGTTTAATATTTATTTTGATCTTACCAAACATTGCATTTGCCTTATTCACTGCTACCTGGACTTGCTCACTCACTTTACCTGTATGCTCTATTATAACCCCTAGGTCCCTTTCCGTATCTATCATTCTAATATTGTTCTCATCTTTTGTAATTATGTTCCGTATTGGATCTACCCATGGGGATGACTGTACATTTATCTATGTTAAACTCCATTTTCCATCTCACAGACCACATCTCGAAATTGATCTAAATCTGACCTCAATATATGACCTCTGCTATAGATGAGACACTCCTACATAGTTTTGTGTCATCTGCAAATTTTTCAATCATGGATCCTATATCAATGTGCAAATCGTTTATATATATATATCAAGAACAATATTGGTCCCAAAACCGAGCCCTGTGGCACTCCAATTTTTAATTCACACCACTAAGAGTATTCCTTATTTATGCCCACTCTCTACCTTCTTCCCGTTAACCAACTTTCAATCCATTTGGCAACCTCCCCACCTATTCCATGTGATTTTTAAACTTTTAAAATAATCTTCGATGATGGTACTCTATCAAGAACCTTTACAAAATCTAGATAAATAACATGCACTGGTTCCCCCTTATCCATCACTTTAGTAACCTTTTCCATGAATTCTTATAGATTTGTTAAGCACGATATCCCTTTAGTAAGCCGATGCTGACTATTTCTGATTAGATTAAACCTGTCTAGATGCATTACAATGTTTTCTTTAATTATTGATGCTAACAATTACAGACTATGCTTGTGTATAATTTGCTGGATCTGATTCCTTTCTCTTTTTGAATAAGGGGATCACTCCTGCATCTTTCCAATCTCCTGGAACAATCCCTTTTGCAAGTGATTGAGAACATAATATAACCAATGGTTTTGCTAGTTGGTCTCTAATTTCAAATAGCATTTTTGGATGGACACCATCTTGACCTAGACATTTATTCACTTTTAATCCCTCCAATTTTTTTTAAACCATTTCCTCCGTAATACAGATTGATTTTAATCCCACTATATCGATTTCACATTTGAAAATATCTATAAGCTCTGGGATCTTGGAGCAGTCTTCTTTTGTGTAGACTGTGCCAAAATATTGATTTAGTAGATTAGCTCTCTCCCTATTTTCTCTTATTATTTTACCTGTGCTATCTTGTCTTTCTTTCAAAATTATTCGGAAAAAAACTTACTAATAGGATCAAGACTTGTAGTAAAAGCTTTTTTTCTTATGTTAGAAATAAACAGTCTTGATCCTATTAGCAAGTTTTTTTTCCAAGTCTATTTTTGCTACTTTATTCACTTTCTGAGCTATGTTTTGCTAGTCCAAATATTTTAAATATGTTTCTTTTGATTTACATGCTTTTATATATTTTTTTCCATGCTTTATTTTTAGCTCTTCTACATTTAACTACAAATCTAGTTATCCACTTATTATGCTTGGTGTTTACCTACCTATTTGGAACACATTCCACATTTAGTTGTTCTAAAACTGTTTTGAAACTCTCCCATTCTTGTTCAACATCAGTACCTCTGACAATATCTTTCCAGATTATGTGGTTGGCTGTTTCTTTCATCTTCTGAACATCTGTCTTAGAGTAGTTGCATGCTCACGAATTTATGTTTATTTCTCTACGTGCTATAAGATCTCAACGGATGATCTGATGCTTGAGCCGAACAGTTCCCCAACAATGTTTTCAGTCATAATTTTCTCTGTAGTAAATATTAGGTCGAGTATGTTTTTGCCTCTGGTAGCTTTCTCTATATGCTGAATAGAAAAATTGGTAGTTATGCACAAGGATTTGACTCTGCAAATGCTTCTGCCATACCCCATTTTATTTAATAAAAATTGAAATCCCCCATTAAATAATAGTTTCCCTGCACTAGCCGTTTTTTATGTTTCTAATTAGCTCCTCATCTTCCTCTTTTATACTCGAAGGACAACTGTAGGATACTCAAACCATTGTTTTTTAACCCCCACTATCTATTACTCCCCATACACTTTCATTTTTGTTGCCAGATGATAGATCCTCTTGTATAGTTATATTTACTCTATTTGCACAGTATAATAAAACGCCCCCCTCCCTTAGCCTTGTCTCTAACTACCCTATCCTACCTTAACATTGTATTTCCCTCTATTTCAAGTTCACTATCTGCAATGTCCTAATATGTCCATGATTCTGTTAATCCAATATATCTGGTTTTTCTTCTTCTACATGAAGTTCCAACTTTTCTTTTTTATTTAATATGCTTCTCACATTTACATAACAACATTTTAGTTTATTATTTTGTAGATTTTCCAATGTTTGCTGTTGCTTTATCATTTTTATATTTACTCTTTAATTACTAATTTCACACTTCCCTGACCTCAACTCTGCCCCTTTGACTGCCTCCTCTATGGCACCCTGTTTTGGCCTGTCTTTGGTCTTGTACTTCATAGGCTTAACTAGTTTAAATTGTTAATACAATGATTAAACATATACTTTGCTACAACATGCTGCCCTATCTCATTTATATGGAAACCTGTTCTGTCCAGCATTTTAAACTTGTCTATTTTCACATCAATAAAATCTATATTCATATATGGACACATTTTCCTCAACCTGAGGTTGATACCTATTTTCTTACTGTATAGATACTCTGACCCATCTGCTCTGTCTAAAATACCCATCATGGTGACTTTCCCATACCTTTTTTCTTCAAGTCTCATCAACAGACACTTGTATCTTTGCATTATTAATTCTGAACCACCTCTATTGAGATTATTTGTACCAATCCCTACCACAACATGACTGTTCGCTGTGTCACCTATTATCTTTATCTTCCCCTCTATATCCTCAATTTTAGCACTAACTAAAATAACTTTTTTTAAACAAGATTGTGTTGTTTTGACAGCTGGTTGCCAATCTCCCGAACCATTGAATCTCCTTCTATCAACACTGAACCTTCCTTTGTTTTTGCATACTTCTCAGCAAAACTCTCTACCTTTTCATCTCTACTACACAAATGCAGTTATATACAAATATATCCTCAATTTTCTTTTGATTCTCTTCTATTTTCTTCTGCCTCTTTTCTAACTCACCCCATCTCTTCTCATTTGTCCTAATCTCGCATTCTGCCTCTCTTCTATTTTGGACAACCTACATTTAATTTTTCCATCATCCTCCAACATTGCATTTATTCCTACACTAACACCAACAACACTTTTACACAACTCGCACACTCTATTATTGGTAATGCTAATTTTTTTTCCTGCCTTATGCCTGGTCATAGCCATACTTATTATTCTATACTATTAATATTTAAATCATTTAGGCATATCAATTTATATATATATATATACATATAATCAAACCATAATTATTAATTAAATGTAACAATGTTGTAAATTTGGCTTGGCTGTTGTCTGAACAATCAAACGTCAATGTATACTTGAACAATCATGTTCATGTTCTGTATTAATTTCTCTATTTCTGAACTGAGAGTGATCAGACGTTCATGAATAATAAAATTAATTTCAGTCTAGATCACTAAGCCTGAATCTTCTGTTGTGGTGAAGGAAATTCAATATTGTCAAATGATAGAATAAGCATTCCTAAAGAATGTTCATTACGTTTTCGTGCGATTGTGCAACTGTCATTGAATGTGTCCTGCCCGGAGGCCGCAATTAACTCGTTCCCACAAGCCCAAGTTTTTCAGGAATCATTCAACCGGCTGTAGTTGATTCGATTATTCCAGAAGATTACTAATGATGAAAGTGTATCAGCGGTGAAGTTTTATTAATGGAGTAAAACTATAGCATTACCCGGTTGAACCTTTTCCAAAGGACACCACAGAAACAAACACATCATCATTCTATATGTGATCATTGTCACTAACAAACATTTCATTTTGCAAACACAAATTTCATTAAAAGTAGTATATGGAAAATCAATTTTGAAAGATTTAGTTAACACATTTATAATAACATGAAAACAATGTCTGATTAGTTTACAAATTCAGTAAATTAATAAGTAATATTCACACTTTGTTCTTTCAGACAATACTAATAAACTAATAATAACTTACCAAAACTTGAAATAATCTTACAATAATTATAAGAGTAATCACAGTTAGATTTCTGTATTTTGATCCACTCTGAAAGTGCATTTTGGTATAGCAGGTAGCTGTAGAATCCAATCTGTACACGTTAATTTACACTGTTAGGTGTTTCATATTCAAATGCCTGCAAAACATAGAAGAAATTTTACAAAAATGACTTTTAGTTTTAATATACTTTATGTGTACATTGTTTTCATCTCCTATTAGCTGCTGTACTGACTATATCTTCATCTTCTTTCGTTTGCTTGAAAATATATCTATATCTGCAATGTTGTCTCTTGTATAATCTTCAGTCTTTTGTAATTCACATATAGGTTTCTCTTCCAGTGTTGTTTCTATGGGCCAGTAGGATTTTCTCTGTGTATTATATTCGGGGCAGTTCTGTAATATATGCTCTGCAGTCTGAGGTGCCTGTCCGCATGTACACGCAGTTGAGTTGCAAATCTTCAATTTTGTGTACATGTGGCTGCTGAATCGGTTGTGTCCTGTTCTAAGGCGCAACACAAGTTTGTTCTTGTCTGTTCATCTTATGGTAATCATCTTGTGTTACTGTTGGTGGCTTTCTGATTAATTTGGTCATCCTTATCTTCTGTTGGTATGTAACTGGTACAACTGGATGCTCGTCTGCAGCACCCTCCTTTGCCATAGTCGTTCTGTCTCTCGTTTCCTGGTACTCTACAATGAGAAGGTATCCAGTGCATGACAAACTCAGTTGCTCAGTTCAGACAGTAGAGCCTGGAGTTCTGAATTTCCCAGATTTCAGTGCTTGGAGGGCTGATTGTTCATCTGCCAGAAATACTACAGGTTGTGGACCAACATTGGTGTTCAACAGCTTCTCAGTTACCACCTTGATTGCTTGGATTTCTGCATCATATTAATGACAGAATTTTCCGGTTGGTACTCTGACTGTATCCCTAATGTTGTTTGGATATTCTATGTACACTCTGGCTCCTTTATTCTTTACTGCATTCGGTGATCACCCATCTGTGTATATTCTGACCCAGTGTATATTCTGACCCAGAGGTTTTGTGGGTATTCTTCATCAAGGGAATTGAGTCACTACTCTACGCTGCACACTGTTCTGTTCCTCCTTGTCTAGTATTACTTTCACTTTTGTTTTATTGCATACTGATTGTCCATGCTCCTCTCCCTAAGGGGTTTGTTCTGGCATAGACTAGGGGGATGTCAACTTCAGGTAGATCTATAATTTGCCTGCGAAATCATTTGGCCTGATGCATAAAACTACTTCTTTTCAGTCTTCCCATTGCTAAATTTTGGAATCTGGCTTTAATTGGATGGCTCAACATGCATAAGAACTTTTCTGCCCATGTTAATACCTCTGTGTCTCTGCAATCACTTTGTGCTTGTATCCTCCCATTGTCTCCATCTCCACTATAGATGTTGATTTCATTGCTCCTGTAATGACCTTAAGTGCCTGGTTTTGCATCTTATCCACCTTTTTTAGGGTAGTGTTTGCTGCTGGCTACCATGCTGCTAACCCATATTCCAGATGTGGTCCTATACTTTGCTGGTAAACTTTAAGTATTTTCCCGCTAGCTCCCCATGTGGTTCCACTTAATTTTCTCAGGATGGGTAACTTCCTCCTGGTTTTTTTGGCTGCCTTGTTGACGTGTTCCCTCCATGTCAACCTATCATTGAATGTAGCTCCAAGATAGGTGGGTTGTTTATCTTTTTCAGGTGTTCTCTGTTTATCTTGATAAGTCCAGTTTTTGTTTTTGGGGTGAGAGTGAAAAGCGTAGTGCAGCATTTTTCTGTATGAATGGTAACACACCATCTATTTATTTATTCATGAGGTCAAGGCATCAAAAACGCTTTGCAGCATTTTAGTGGCCACTGTTGCCTGCTCATTTGTACACCATATTAGCAAGTCGTCTGCATACATTGCAACTTTTGTCCCTTGTGGCAGCTCAGCAATTAAGTCACTGATGAAGACTATGAAAAGTGTAGGAGATAGAACCCCTCCCTGAGGAACGCCATGACACAGTAGAAATTTCTTACTGTTGAGGCCATCAAGTTGTACTCTGACTCTTCTGTTATGTAATTATGCTTTTATCCATTTGTATATCATACCCATCACTCCAATATTTCTTAGTTTCTTTAAGTCCATCTTTCCAAACTTTATTAAAAGCTTTCCTTAAATCTATCCATGCTGCTAGTACCATTTCCTTGTCTTAGAATATGTCCTCAATCTCTTGTGAGAGGTATGTAGTCTGGTCTTCAGTGGAGTAATATTTCCTGAAACCGGCTTGCTGTGGCACAAGAAGTCTTTAACTCTCAAGGTAACACTGCAGCCTTAGGTTGATGATATGTTCCATCGTTTTACAGATGCAGCTTGTGAGGCTGATTGGTCTATAACTAGATGCCATGGTACTTTCTTTCCCTGGTTTTGGGAGTGGTATCATGATTGCTTCTCTCCAGATCTGTTGAACTTTACCTGTTGTCCAACAAATGTTAAAGCAGTTTTATTTTTGCTGCTGTTCCCAAGTTCTTGGCAACTTTTTTATTTTCATTTTGGATATTGCAAACTCCAGTTCTTTGTATGTGATTGGTGTCTCCATAACTTTGGATATGGTACCTTCTCGTCCTGTATTTTGTAGTTCTCACGAACACTTTGTTGTTTCTCTTGGTCAACTTCAATGTGTCTCTTGATCAACTTCAATGTTGCTGTCTTTTGCAAATGAGTATGCAAAGTGATCAGCCGCTTGTTTGCTTGTGAGGATGTTTCCATCTTTGTTTAATGCAATCTTTGTGTTTCTCTCTGTCCCCTCATCATAAATTATTTTACCAACTTCCACAGTTTCCTGGTATCTTTTTCAAAGTTCAGAGACTCTGTTTTTCTCCCTCCAACTTCTCCCTCTAGCCTGCAACTTTTCCCTTTGAAATTTGACCTTAGCATGTTGATAGTTTTGGTGGTGTTCTTGGCATGCTTTCTAGATGTTTCCATGTCGTTATGCTCTAAATCATTATTCCAATATGGCCTATGTTGTTTGCGAGCCCCTCTAGGTATTGTTTCATGGGCAGCCTGCATCTGCTGACCTTATCGACTACCTTATTTATGTCTTCATCTGTAGCCAGACCTTTAGTCAGTTCACTAGTCTGATGCTGGTACATTGACCAGTCTGCTTTCTTGTAATTTCATTGAGGCTGGGTATTACTCTTCTTGATGTATTCATTTTCAACAGTTAGAAAGACTGGCCTGTGGTCACTACCTCCAAGTTGTTTCCCAACAATGTGTGTAATGTTCAATTCAATGCATGGTGAGTGAAATGCTAAATCTAGTGTAGAAGTGGTGTGCCATGATCTCGAGTAGAAGGTCGGTGGGTCAGTTTGCTGGTTAATCAAGATAAGCCCGCTGACATCCTGTCAGTTTTCTAGTTCCTCACCCCTCCTATCCATTTGATCATAGCCTCAGCTCTGTGAGTGGCTATTGAAATCTCCACACACAATCAGTCTTTCCTTTGTTGGGATCGTATCTAGTGCCAGTGGACAAACACTTGGACAGTATTAATTTAGCAGGTGGAATTCTGTACTTTCTGTCTTGAGATGTAGCATTTTATACTCCGCCTCCTCCATATATACTTCATGCTGATATGCATTGATGCTATTTCTCACAAGTGTTAGAATTCCAACCTTCTGCTTATCTTGTCGGTCAGACCTATAGCACTGGAATCCTCTAATTTTGAAGGCTATATCTTTGTTGAGATGCGTTTCTTGCAAGCAACATACATTTACTTGCTCTTCATACAGGATAATCTTAAGCTTTAATTTTTTACTATATCCATCTCTTTTACGCCTTCAGCATTATAGTACATTATTTTAAGTGGTCTATTCTTTGTTTTTGGTTTTGTTTGGCCAGTAGCTCGGTTCTCGTGCCTCCTGACTCCATGAAGCAACCGAGAAGGACCTACAGTATTCTAGTATTAAAGGTTGGTCCCTTTTGAGATGGTGGACTCTGCACTGTACCTGTCTGGTTGTCCATCAAAGGCCAAGCACCATAATATTTTGTAGATATAAGTATATTTTCATATTGTGTATTTGCGTGGCAGCCTGATTGCCATGGTGCACTTTTTGGCTGGTTCAGCACCTTGTTCAGCACTGTGGTCTTGCTCGGAATGTCTTGTTTAACCAGGGATGCTTTCTGGGCGAGGTCTCAATGGGGATCGGGACACGTCCATACCCTGGTGGACCCAGCATCTGCCGCATCTATTTGAGGACCTGGTCTGCCAGGGATTTCTGTACTGTTTGCCTCCCCCATAGTTTAAAATTTTACCCCCATAGACTTGGGGGACTGGTTTGTTGGCACTAGTTTCTCGCAATCTGCCAGAGCCGGGTTAGTTGAAACAGGGAGTACCACATGAAGGTCCAGTTGACTCCGTTGCAGGCATTTCATATTATTTAGATGAGACCTATAGCAATCCTTACCTCCCCCCACTGATATCTAAACTATCCTACTAGCTTTAACTTGACGACTCTCAAGTAATCTAGCGCGTAGTCCATTTCTTTAAGAGTGTAATTTCAACAATGTGTCTACATTCTTTCTGTGATATCTGGTCGCATTCATTATCCTTGGATAATATCCATGTTCATTTTCTTTTTGCACAGTATGGATTGCTGGAATGAGTTAGATATAGTAAGACTTTATGTCACCTGGCTGGTGCAGAAGTCATAAAGATCATCCTGGGTGCCTTAAAAAGCTGGCGACTGAGCTCAGGTAAGGAGTTGGCAATGTTTTAGCAAGCCACTAGTTGATATAAAACTGCTCATAATTTACTAATGCAGGAAATAAAAAGGGAAGTGATACATGTGGGAAAAACGACTGGAACCATTCATGGATTGGATGATGAGCTAGAAGGTAAGAATATCTGTGGCAATATCAGAATTCGTGAAAAAGAACAACATTGACATAATTGGGAAAGCTGCTATCAGAAAATATGGAATAAAAATCTAAAAAATTATGTATTTATAACAGAAAAACACAAAAAAGCGAAAATATTGTGTAGGAATCATAGTGCACCTAGATACGGCAAAACTTATAACTAATATAGAGTCAATTAGAAGAAATAATTCTACATATAAAAAATGATATATAAATGACTGTGTAGGAAAAGAAATAATAAAACTAATTCATGTAAATGTAATCTATAATAATGATAGCTACAACGAAGTAGAAAATACAATTCCTAGACAAATTATCAGACACAAAAAACATGGTAACAAATTAACCCATTATAATAGGTAATTTTATTGGACAAGTAGAATGAATGCGATTGCCATTTGAGACAAATCAGACATACCTGGGACTCTTAGCGACAAAACCATATAGCATAACAGTAACGGAAAACATTTTCTCAAGAACTTGAACTTGTAAATCACAAACAGTATATAGGCAAGAGAAGAACATTGCATAGATGGATAGTCAGTTATCAGGCATTACAGATTTATTTCAAACGTACCACAATGGGAGTAAGAAAAATACAAATCCCTTTTACTCAGTTTGAAAAACTTAAGGAAATGCGCCAACCATCTGGCCAGAGACATCCACAGAAAACATTCAGACATCCTTAAAGCCGAAATAAAAAAGTGCAAAGCACTCTTTCCAGAACCATGAATAGCGAGCCAGGACAGGTCTAAAATAATATTGGAGGTTCCAGGGATAACAAATAAAAGTGAGTAGTCAGCAACAGAAAAAAATCCATGTTGTGTTCCAGACAGGGGAATGCCGATGCTATCTTCCGTAACACAGACGCGGGACAGACAACTCTTAACAAACTTTCTTACCTAGGATTTAACCCTCATACTGTTAAAAAACCTGCTTAATATTTTCTAGAAATAGGAAATGCGACTCGAAGTACCGTTTCCAGCGATGCAATGTGAAATCTAAAATTCTCCAAAACGCACATAAAAGCTATGGCCAAGTCGTAAAGGGGTGGGGGGGGGGGGGGGGGGGGGGGGGGTGGAGGGGGGTCTACCTAAATAGTTGCAGGATATTCAAATGAATAGGTGCTCCTAGTGACTTAATTTAAAGCGCTGCCAGTATTTTGTATACAGTAGGCGCCATAATTATGAGGTTGAACAGAAAGGCTCTGTCTTGGTCACAGAGAATGTTGTCACACGTGTAGAGACTCATGCGTATTTCTTCTTTTTTTTTTTTAACATTTAAGGCCCACAAATAGTAAGTTTACTCTTTTGTAATCTCTGAAAAGGTCGATAAGTGGCGGGTTGTAGTACCTTTCCTCATATCCCGAGCGTGCTGGTGAAGGTGGACCGCAGTCCTCCATGCGGTTGTGCTATGGTTGTCTTCATCTGCGTGATGCTCACTACTACAGGGATCACGTCGATCCACTTCCAAGCTGCCTTGAAAACAGCATGTTTTCATGGGACGCTTCATGGGAGAGGGATTGGGGTTTTGGTCAGTTTAAAAAGTATATTCGAAGAGTGGGGGGGGGGGGGGGGGGGGGGGGGGCGTTCAAGTCAAACCGGGACTTATTTTGGATGTAAAATCTTTTTAAAATTGTTTTAATTAAGTAGTCAAAATGCAATTTATTTGTCGATATAATCTCCTGCAATGTGTTTGCTCGTATCTCAGCGTTTAAGTAATGATTGAAAAAGTTTCAGGCTAGAAAGATGTGTCAGTATGTCTGAACCAATCCAGGACAGATTGTTTCACTTCGTCATCAGTGCTAAAACGCTGACCTCCCAGGAATTCTTTTAGAGATCCAAAAAGTTAGAAATGAATTGCAGCGAGGTCTAGACTGTAAGGCGGATGTGGCAATACCTCCCAGCCGAATTGCTGCAGATCGGACATAGTGCGGTGAGCCGTATGAGGTTGAGCATTATCTTGCAGCAGAAGGACGCCCTTGTGATCAAACTAGGTGGGTTTTTTTCCGCAGACGGTAATGCACATCACTCAAAATGAGTATGTTGATAGTGGAACCACGGGGAAGAAAATTTCCGGATTTCCGTCTTCTTTTTCGATAAGAAACTACATCACAACACGATGTTCCATGCAACCACAAACAGTGTTGTCCACATTTTTATAATTTTATTTATATGTCATGTGACTGGCGCATGGCAAGTGGGCCACCTAGCAGTAATAAAACACAAGAGCCCCAGACTAATGATAGTAGTTCCAGCACGGTATAACTCATTTAGGTATAACTAGAACAAAAAGTGGAAATCCAACAAAGATTCAATAAGGCAAATCAGATCATTGGATAATTAACTCCAAGCACGTGACAATAACTACCAAAAGAGCTTTATACAACACGATTTTCGTCCCGACACTATGCTATAAATGTCAAAACAAGACACTAACATCAAATGAAAAATGTTACATCGTAACAACAGAAATAAAATGACTGTTTTCGGTGTCGCAAGGAGAGACATGATCAGAAAAGATAAAATCAGTAGACTGGTAGGAACAACACCAGTATTGGAAAATATAAAAAGACAGCAACTAAAATGGTTTGGCCACGTAACAAGACTACCATCACACAACAACCCCTACACAGCAGCCCCCAACAAGCAATGCGTTTTAGATACAACAGATTCAAAGCCAAAGGCTGACCACGAAATAGGTGGCTTACATAAATATATGAGGCAGTAAATACTAATGTACGTGAAGCACACAGATGGGCTCGTTCTAGAGATCTCTTCCTAACATGATGCTAAAAGGCAAAAAAAGGTTAAGGAAAAAGACAAAAAGACTCATTAGACTTATTGTTCTAAAGTCTGAACATTCTGTTGTATGTGGTTTATTTGGAAGTGTTATAAATGTAGATATTTTCAGGTCCATTTGTTGTATCCAGTATTGTATATGTCACTATCTATACCAAATTTCTCCAGGGCCTCTTTCATATCTATGTTTATGGAGTCCGGCTCTGTTGCTTTCCTTTTTCTCATAGTTTTTATCACACTTACCATCTGTGATTTGATGATGCTGGATTATCATATGTTGATGGTTTGGCTCTGCGACTGTCCTCAAAAAGTTCCTTTGTATACTAAACCCATCTGTTTGATAATGTCATTCTCATTCATCAAAATGGCACCATATTTATCTCGATTGCACCCCCACTCTGAGTCACCTGTGTCTTATTTGTTGTTTTATTTTTTTATTTTGTATTGTTTTTTTAGTCCTCTGTCTTCTATTTCCTTACATTTTTCTTCCAACCACTGCCATTTGGTCTATACGCGGTATATGTCTAAATGCTTCACCCCATATTTTGAGTACCACTTGAGACGCGTTCTCAAATTTTGAACATTTTTCTGTCCCAGCGTGTTGCAGGTTGGTCCTGTAAACGATCGTTATACAATGTATGACACAAATGCTCCGTGGTAAGTAGTGTTTAATAAATCGTTCTATATGTGTGAAAAATATGTTTTCGACTGCAGAAATAATAAGCTTACGGTATTGTGAGAACCCCTGGACCCGGAACAGGAGACAACCATTTGACTGCTACCAGAACCAACTGCATCCGGATCGGACAGCTGTGCTCATAACCGAATAAGCGAATACCAGAGCACATATGCTCAGATGAAATCGATCGCGGGCGGTTGGAGTAGGGGAGCTTGTACTACCATAGCCTCCTCCGTTTTTCAAGCTCCACTTTTTCCGTTTTTCCCATCAGTTCCACATTGGTGATTTTGTCGTATCATTTCCACCCTTGTATTTTGCGCAGGCAACCATTTACGAAAGTCTGTACCTTTTTCATAAGTACAGTGTTGTCCTCTATGTTTCAGAGCCATATAATAGAACGGATTTTACGTTGAAGTTAAAGATTTTTATTTTGGTGATGGTTTAAAAAAACAACAAATGTAGACATTCGGCAAGAGTTGAGCATAGAGGAGAACTGGTAAATCAAATCCATTTTAGCTAGAAAATGCAAATACTTTGGTCACATCAAAAGACACAACGGTCTTGAGAGAACGGTGATCTAAAGTATGGTGCCAGGCAAAAGAGGAAAGGGTAGACCAAGAAGACGATGACACCAAGATATCCAGGAATGCCTGAGTATGACTGTGGCGGAGGCTGGAGTTTTGGAAAGAGAACGAGTTTCTTTCAGACAGACTGTGATGGGAGCGACGTTCTACAAAGGACATGCTACATGATGATGATGATGATGGTTTTAATTACTTTTGACTTTCATCAATTCCGCTAAGTTATGAAAGCTCTTCTCGCCTTCTGTGTTCTTAACTGAACATTGTTTTCTGTACCTCGTACTATGTTTATATTGCTGTTAAGATATGTGATAGACTCCACATTATGGAGGTGGATGGCTCCCAACCCAATTCTATCATTGTTAATTGCATTTATTTTCAAAACCAGTTATTTGTCTCTGTGTATTTTTAGCCCAAATTGTAGTGACCTCTCTCCGAGTATAAATATCTTATTTTGCATCTGCTGTGGGTATGGGACAGAAGAGCCAAATCATCGGCAAAGTCGATATCGGCAAGTTGTTTCGTCAATGTCCATTTAATGCCGTTGCTGCTTGACGATAATGTCGACTTCATAATGCAATCAATGGCTAGGAGGAAGAGTATTTTGGTGATGGTAGACAGCCCTGCCGAACTCCCGTTCTTATTTCAAAGGGTTCAGAAAGTTGACCTTCATGTAGCACTCAAACATCTCGCAGCTTAATATGTTTTATGGATTATATTAGAAAACGTTGGGTGCATTCCATAGTGATACCCTATCCAAGCTATCAAAGCTTTCTCGTAGTCCACAAATCCTATAATAAGCGGTGAGTTCCATTCCACACTTTGTTAAATTATTATTCTTTTTGTTACTATCTGGTGTTGTATAGGAACTGTATTTTCGAAAGCCGGCCTGCTCATCCCTCAACTGGTCATCTATGACCTTTTTTAATCTCACTAGAATGATCCTGTTCAAAATTCCCAGGTATCGACAATAACTTTATTCCTCTATAATTGGTACATTGCTGTAAATCTTTATTGGCAACTTTATTACATAGCAATCTTTCCAGTCTTCCGGTATTTCTTCTCTCCCAGACTTTACCGAGTAGCTTGTATAACATAATTAATGAATTTTCAATGTCCCCTTTGATCGCTTCCGTGGAGACATCACATGGACCGGTCGTTTTGTCGTCTTTCAGAGGCCGAATGGCTTTCTTAATTTCTTCTGCTGTTGGCCTCTTGCAATTTACCTGTACCTCTGAATCCGCTGACTGAATATCGGTCGGGAGAATCTTGTGGAGCCAGGCGGTTTAAAAATTATGTAAAATGGTCAGCCCATTTCTTTGTTTATTCATTGGTGTTGCTAATCAACTGTCCTGTCGTTTCTTAGTTCTTTTTTTACACACATGTTGAGTGTTAGAGGTATTATGCTAACCTTCAAAATGTATGTCTTTGATGTGCTGATCATCATATTATATATTTTACAGGTTGTACCAAATGAATTAATGTGCTTTTTCAGTCTTTGTCCTCAAACATATATGTGCCACCATCGCAACAGCTGCAAAGAAATGCATCCCACATGGGGACGTACATAAAATATAAAATTAAAATAAGGCGAGGCTGCAGCGGTTCTGTGGATGTGTATAATGGGAAAAAAACATGAAAAAAAACTAGTAAAAGTTGATTAAGGTTGAGCTTAATCAAAATTTAAAAATGGGTATGGTCAGATACCGCACCGAGACGAGAACACAAACAAAACCTACGTTACGACCAATAGGCCTTCATCAGGGACAACAACACTGAACTAACAAATCAACAAATAAGAAAAAATGGTCAACTCATCTGTTTCAGGTGGGAGACGCTTTCAGTCTAAGCGACCTGTCGTGCCAAGTACTCGATAGAAACTGAAATAGGAGCGGTCAAACAAAAAGTGGCGGAATATGCCTGATAAGCCAAGCGTGGCCAAATAGTGGTCCAGATAGGAGAACAATGAGAAGGCAATATAAGCCGGGAGGGCGTGATATTGATATAAGAGAGGGGGGAAGAGAACTGATGGAAGAATGGGGGAGGCGGGGGGGGGGAAAGGAAGAAAAATAGATGGGGGCCAGTGTGAGGGTTTAAGAAAAAGTATGGAAGATATTTATACCATGTGGTTGGAGACATCCCATACTAGAGATAAGTCTGTTCTCAAGGGCGAATCGATGACGATCGTCAGAGAAGCACGAAACTAGACCAGTGACACTGACGTCAGCCATACCCCGGTGCTCAGGACCATTGAAGTGGCTGGCAATTGGGGAACCAGTGCGGTTGCGGATGTCGTTGGAACTACGGATATGGAACTACGGGAGCGTTTCCGCCAACACCTCAAACCTTTTAATGAAAATAAGGAAAATGGGAATATAAGGAAAGATTATCAAATGGATACAGGCCTTCCTGACCAACAGAACCATAAATACCAACTGCATGGAGCAACATCAAGTAAAAGAATGTTAGAAGAAGGACTGCCACAGAGCTTTCCTCTAAGGTGCACGCTTTTCCTCATCTACATAAATGACCTCATTAGACATCTAAATGTGTCAAAAGCATTGTTTGCTGATGATCTCGCAATTTGGACCACCTAGAAATATTCCATTTTGGTAAAAGCGAAGATCAAAATAGCGCCACCAACAAATTCAGAACGGTGGAAACTAAAGATAAATACACAGAAAACCATATACACCATCTTCTCCCACAGTCATAAAGAAGCAAAGAGATCCATTAACATCAAAATGAATTATGAATTACTAGTAAAAGAGGATACCCCAGTCTATCTTGGAGTAACACTGGACAGAAAGTTGAAATTTGGCAGCCACATCTGCAACGTCAGAAGTAAAGCAACTAAGCGTCTGATCTTAATCAAAAATTAGGTAGCTGATAAACAAACTCTTCGGCTACTATACCTTGGTTATGTGCGACCTGTGATGGACTACAGCCTTCCCATAGAGACCACTGTGAGTACGAATAACATCTCATCTATTGACCGGGTGCAGTATCAAGCTCTAAGACTAATTTGTGGGGGGATGATATCAACACCTACAGCGGAGTGCAAGATAGAGGCCAACATAGAACCGCTAGATATCAGGAGAGATGGGGCACTGACTGAAGCAGTAGAGAGATACAAGAGCCAAGAAACTGATCATTCAAATAGGGTACGAAAAGACAAATGGAAGCAAAAGAGAAGATTGAAGCAATTGTCCCCATTGGATCTAGCAGAAGAGGAAAGTCATATTCACCATCTGCCAGAAGAGAGAGAAATAGGAAAATAGGGTTTTAGGACCAACCCCCTTGGTAAAATCTTTGCCTGCCAGTCATAAAAACACACCTGACAGAAAAGGCAGCCACCAAGGAGTCTACACCTAATATCTTAAAGACATGTGCCTTAGAGAGTCTCTAGCTACCCAAAATCGGCAGTCCTGGTCTATCAGTATTCAAATCTACCTCTTTTGCAGGGTATGGTATCCATATGAAAAACCCGGATGGGTCCATATACGAGTTTTGTGATTCATGTGGCGAAAACCGTTCAAACGATGAAGCGGAGGCTGAGGCTACAAAAACAGCAGTTGAGATTTTGCACCAACAATTTGACTTAGGCAAATTGTTGGCGATGGATTTGGTAATTTTGAGTGACTCCAAGTCGGTTCACATACAAAGAAGAGGAGATATTCTTGGTGGGAAGAGCGATCAACAATAGCATTACTGTCCACGGGATAAATGTCACCTTGCAATGGATCCCTGTACATTGTGGGCTACTAACGAGATTGCCGACAGATTGGCAAACACAGGAGCTTCAAACAACAATTGGATAGACCCTGCAATAACCACACAGTACAACGAATTATTAAGAATAAAACTCGGAAATTCTGGATGAACAGGTGGGCGACGGGAACAACAGGTTGCAGTGTATTTAGTGAAATGTCATAGTCAAAAAGTAACGATGGCATAAATAAACTACATAGAAGAAATCAAAGTCTCATCTTTCAGTTCCGAACCAGACCAGAGTCTAAAGCCACTTGAACCGTATCAATGCCCAGTACCTGTCCTTGTGTAGACATTGCTCTCATTCTGACAAACAGTTCGACATCTACTCATTGAGTGCACGGCGCTTGCGGACGTGAGGACAAGATTCTTACAAGCACTGCCGACAATTACCAACACACTGTACGGAACAGCGACAACTGAAGAAGACCTGTATCTATACTAGAATGGCATTATGCTGCTAAGAGCAGGTTTGCTCAGCAGCTATGGGATAATAATAACAACAACAGCAACAGTCTTTGTCCTCGTATTTTCAGGTTTTCAGATAGTTCACTTATGGCGTCACGCTACGAGCTGTAAGGGGTCCAATATTTTGCGACGAAATATGACGTCACACAATCAATATTATCATCGTTTTCTATTTTAAAGTATTTTTAGTCTACTAAATCATTAATTTTCGAATATGGACAGAGCTAGAATTGATGTCAAACAAGTTTACCGTGAAGTATATTTGTTGCTTTACATAATTGACGTCAATTTTATTTATTAAAATACTTGTTAGGTGTTAATATCCGATTTTCATTCCACTTTTTTGACGAAAAAAATTTGGAAACTTAACATCCGTAGACATTGAACTAACAAGGGTGATACAGGTATCACCCCATGCAACGTCAATGAGAAAGATGATGTTATCGCAATGGGCGGTTTTAATGTACGAATATGGAAAGAGAGAAAGGGGGAGTGGGGGGGGGGGGCACAGAAAGATTCAGAGAGAGACAGAGAGAGAGAGAGAGGCAGACCACACTAATGCTGTTTATGAACATTCATTGACTTGTGAAGAACATTAATGTATATACTGAGAATGCTCAAGCAATGACAAACACCTTACAACACTGTATTTTACCTCGCTTGTTATCTCCTTTGTTTTGCAATGATTTTCTTTGTTGCACAGTTTCTTTTTAGTGAATCCGTCATAGTTGTTATAAAGATGGCCGGTCTATTCACTATTTATGTCATCCATTTCTATATTGAGCATCTAAAAAATCTTTGTTTTCTCGAAGCGAATATTTTTTAAATATAATGTCATCCGCTTTGAATTTAACTTTTTTTTAAATATGGATCTTTCGATGCAGGAAGAAGGTATTTGTTACTATTAGAAAGTAATCAGTACATACACCTGTAATATATTCTCACTTGCAGTTCCTATCCAATAATAAGAGAGAGAGAGAGTTTATACACCTATTTCTGCATCCTAACGTATGTATATATCTCATTATGTACATGTCTGCTTTTATATATGTATATATGTGTGCCTATTTATATACCGCGTAAATGTACGTGTAGTGGTATGTATACGTTCGTAAATGTACGTGTAGTGGTATGTATACGTGCGTAAACTCGTTAGTGTGCGTATTTTAATTTATTGCTTGGTTTACTTTGCCCTAAGTGGCGTACCGTCTTTCACACATTCTCGGCCACTATCTAGCTAATGTGGTTGCCTCCTTGCATATTGCATACTTTTATGTTCATTTGATGATCTCTTTGGTGTGTACGTATGTTGTTTGTCTTTGACGAAGGTCTTGTGGTCATAACTTGAGTTTCGTTTTGTTTCTGTCACGGAGCGGTAACTAAACCATACTTTTATTTGTTTGTATCGACTTTTGACCTTCAATATCAGAACGGAACGGAACTTGCTGCAGGTCATTTTTGTTTTGTTCCGATTTTCTTTCATTGCTTTAAGATCATCATTGTTATTTAATGTATTTTACCGTTTGAAAGACACTTACATAATTCTCTCTTATCTTGCTCACTGTAGCTGCATTACACGGGCTGTAAAAATGAATCAACCTTGTTTGTTTTCCTACTATCAAAATGTTGTAGACGTATTAGTCTTTCACTAATGTAATGTTTCTACTTTGAAAATTGCTTTCTTAGAAAAATCCCCACTATAGTTCGTCTTTTCCTATGTACCTACACCGCTCATTCCAGTAAATTTAAAACTCATTTTTTCTTTTAAAATTATATCAGTTCTGACCATACACTCAAGTCCATCAAATAATATGTTGCTGTTTTATTACATATTACCCACGAGAGCTGGCTTCCATGAGCTACATCAGTTAAACTCATTGGCATACTCACGTGAAAGCAAAAGGACTGGTTTGATGAGAACGATCTGAAAATCCAGGGTATTCTCGATCCAAAACATGAAACGCACAGAGCACACCAGAGGTACACACCATCTTCGTCAGCAACAGCAGCCTTCAATACTGCTCGCAAAGCTGTTCGGACCAGGCTTAGAGAGATGCAAGGCTCCTGGCCCAGCAAAACGGCTAAGTAAATCGAGATGTTCGACTAGAGTTATGATATCAAAAAGTTTTACGAGGCGCTGAAAACTCTCTACGGCCCTCAGCCCTCTGGTAACTTCCAAGTCCGCAATGCAGATGGGGTACTGCTAACACATAAGACTGAGATTCTAGACAGATTTTGCCACTTCTGCAAAATGCTAAACCACCCATTGTCCATAAATGAGGAGGTCATCCAGCTATTGCCGTTGGTGGAACTGAACATAGTGCTAGATAAACACATCACTGAAGAAAACGTCGACAGGGCAATCAGTGCACTATCCATAGGTAGTGCCCTCTCATAGATAGCACAGGTAAAATAATAAAAGAAAATAGGGAGACAGCTAATCTACTAAATCAATACTTCGGCACAGTCTACACAAAAGAAGACTGCTCCAAGATCCCAGAGCCTATAGATATTTTCAAATGTGAACTGGATATAGTGGAATCAATATCATTCTGTATTACATAGGAAATGATTGTTTAAAAATTTATTGGATTGAAAGTGGATAAATGTCCAGGTCAAGATGGTATCCCTCCAAAAACGCTATTTGAAATTAAAATGGTTGAAAAACCATTGGCTATATTATGTTTTCAATCACTTGCAAAAGGGATTGTTCCGAGAGATTGGAAAAATACAGGAGTGATTCCCTTATTCTCCTTCTTCTTTCTTCTTCTTCGTACGCTGTCAGACGTCAACCTGTATTTGTTGGAAGAAAGCAGCTGTCATCCTGAGGCTGTCGACACTGCAATAAAGCTTGACTAGTGTTGCCACTGGTGATGGCCACATGTGCTTTCTCTGGTCCTCGTATGTCGGGCAATTTTGCAGCAGATGTTCAGCGGTCATTTTCCCTGTACCACAGGTACATTCGTCAGTGCCACCTATCTTCAGTTTATTGAATAGGTGGTACCTCAGTCTGTTGTGGCCTGTGCGGAGTCTGAAGACCACGACTTGCTCTCTTCTGTTCAACTGGTAATAGGCATCATTTTCTGTGTAGCCAGTATGTTCTGTTTCCCATTTGGCCATGTATCTGGCCCTAATAAGCCTTTTGGACTCTTCGAAGGTCACACTAAAATCTGGTTGTGGTAGTCTTGCACCTTCTTTTGCCAGTCTGTCAGCCTCCTCGTTGCCTTGGATGTTATAGTGGAATGGAACCCACTGTACCACTACTCTTTTTGGTGAGGACTGCTGGCATAGTTGACAGAGTACTGCTCTTAAATCATTAAGTTCAGTATTTTTCTGACTTTTTAGAGCTGTAACCACGGCCAAGGCATCTGTAAACAGAACTATCTGGCTTTTATTGCTTTCGCCTGTCAGCATTGCTTTTACTGCAGCCTTCTAGTGCCTCTACCTCCGCTCTGAAATTGCTTGAGAATTTTCCAGTTGCCACTGACAGTGTTATTTTTCTACCATTTGTTAGGCTCAGGAATACCCCTCCCCCTCCATTCTGTGATGTGTTTGTTGCAGAACCGTCGGTGTATGCATGGGTCCAGTCCATGCTTGGGTAGTTTTTTGTTATGTACCTCAGGGTTATGTCTCTTCTTTCTTTTTCAGACTGGCTGTTCTTGTTTCCAATACCTGGTATATTTTCTACCACCTCCGGAATGATATTCTGCTTCCATGTGGCTTTGCGTTCAGTAGGGATGGGCTTTGGTGTTGTTATGGTGTTCATAGAGTCTTCGCTCATCTTTGCTTTGGCTATTTCTGCAAAGTTTCTCCGCTTTAGTTTCCCATTTTCAAATCTATTTAGTCTCTTATGCATTGGATGGTCTGTCAGATGGGCTGTGTGAAACCATCAACACACGAAACAACAAAATGAAGCCCATGGTGGAAAGCCTAAGCAAGGCAATAATGCAAGCCGCCACTGAAACCATCCCAAGAGGAGCTAGGAAAAACTATAAGCCCTACTGGAATGATGAGTTGCAGAAAGCGGAAGATGCAGTAACAAATGCTAGGAACATGGCAGAGCGAGAACAATCTATGGAGGCAAACATCGCCCCAAAGCCACCACGGCGAAATACAAATACACTCTCAAGCAAACAGCAAGAGAGAGCTGGAAAAACAAAACGGAAAGCCTAAACCTGGACAAAGAAGGGAACAAGCTATGGAAGCTAGTCAGAGCCATGAACGACGAAACCCCGTCAAACAAACAAATTACCATCAAGCAGGGTGAAAACTTGCTCACCGGTAAGAAAGCCGCAAACGCTTTTGTCGATCACTATGCCAGAGCAAACCACATCGAGGTCCCTGCAGATAGGCATACAGACATTAGTGAAGAGCTAAAGGGGCACGATAACATCAATACGGCACCTGAAGAGCACATGATTACCAAATTAACAATGAGCGAAATGGAAGAGGCTATGAGAACATTAAAGAAAAGGAAATCTCCCGGAAAAAAAGGGATAACAAACAAAATGCTGATGGGGCTGGGCCAAACAGCGAATAGGAAACTGCTATCGGTCCTGAACCAAAGCTGGAAAAGGGGAATTGTACCCCAGGCATGGAAAGACGCAGTACTTGTACCAGTACCAAAAACAGGAAAGGACAAAACAGATCCAAATGGATACAGGCCCATCAGCCTACTGAGCTGTGTCAGCAAGCTGATGGAACGTATGATAAACACCAGACTGATGTGGCATCTGGAAGAAAAACGAATACTAATTCCACAGCAAGCCGGCTTTAGACAGTACAGATCCACTGAGGACCAGGTCATCCTCATAGCCCAGGAAATAGAAGATGCCTACCAGGCACAGAAACACACAGTAGCTGTTTGGGTGGATCTGGAAAAGGCATTTGACAAAGTCTGGAAAGACAGACTTAGAGTCAAGCTAAGAATAAGTGATGTTTGTGGGAAAATGTACAAGTGGATCAACCACTACCTCAAACAAAGAACGGCCAGAGTCCAAGTACAAGGGCAGATGAGCAAAAATGTGACACTCGAGCAGGGAGTACCCCAAGGGGGAGTACTGTCACCCACACTCTTCCTGGTATATATAAACGACATTACAGAGAATATACCAAGAAGAGTCCATAGCTCAATGTTTGCAGACAATCTGGCTATGTGGACCTCGGAAAAGAATCTCACCATAGCAAGATAGCGGATGCAGCAGGCCCTAACATCGCTGGAAGAGTGGGCGAACTCATGGCTGGTCTAAATAAACGAGGAGAAAACCACATGTTATAACAGGAGGCATGAAGTCAACGCCAATTGTAGAACTTGAAAAGATTACAAAACTGCAATCCATGACCGATAGAAGAGATTGCAGAGCCCAGCTGCAGTCAGAGAAACTCCGAAGATTGACCGACCATCCAATGCACCAGAGACTAAACAATTTGGGAAATGGGAAACTAAAGCGGATAAACTTTGCAGAAATAGCCAAAGCAAAGATGCACGAAGATCCCATAAACGCACTAACAACACCAAAACCCATCACTACTGTACGAAAACCTACCTGGAGGCAGGATATATTTCCAGAGGTGGTAGAAAATATACCAGGTATTGGAAACAAAAACTGCCAGACTGAAAAAGAAAGGAGAGATACTACCCTAAGCTTTATATCGAAAAGCTACCCAAGCATGGAATGGACCCATGCATACACCGACGGTTCTGTAACAAACACTACACAGAACGGAGGGGCAGGAGCATTCCTGAACCTACCAAATGGCAGACAAATAACACTGTCAATCGCTACTGGTAAGTACACAAGCAATTTCAGAGCGGAGGCAGAGGCACTGAGGGCGGCAGTGGAAGAAATGGTGACACACAAAGAAAACGAAAGCCATATAGTCCTGCTTACAGATGCTCTCTCCGTAGTCACAGCGCTAAAAAGCCAGAAAAACACTGAGCTTAATGACTTAAGAGCAGCACTCTGCAAACTGTGCCAGCAGTCCGCACCAAAAAGGGTGGTGGTACAGTGGGTCCCATCACACTGCAACATCCAAGGCAACGAGGAGGCAGACAGACTGGCAAAAGAAGGTGCAAGACTACCACAAGCAGATACTAGTATGACGTACGAAGAGTCAAAACGGCTTATCAAAGCCAGATACATGACCAAATGGGAAACCGAACATACTGGTTACACCAAAAACGATGCCTATTACCAGTTGAACCGAAGAGAGCAGGTCGTTGTCTTCAGACTTCGCACTGGCCACAATAGACTGAGGTACCACCTATTCAACAAATTGAAGATAGGTGGTACCGACGAATGCCCGTGCGGTACCGGTAAAATGACCGCTGAACATCTGCTGCAGAACTGCCCAACATACGAGGATCAGAGAGAGCAGATGTGGCCATCACCAGTAGAACTGCAAGACAAGCTCTATGGCAGTGGCGACAGCCTCAGGATGACCGCCGCTTTTTTCGAAAAAATAATAGTTACTGTCTGCGTACGAAGAAGAAGAAGAAGAAGAAGAAGGATGGTCTGTCAGTCTTCTGAGTTTCTCAGCTTGATGCTGGGCTGTGCAGTCTCTTCTGTCGGTCATGGATTGCAGATTTGTAATCTTTTCAAGTTCTACAATTGTCGTTGACTTCATGCCTTCTGTTATAACTCTCATGGCTTGGTTTTGGAGTTTGCTAATTTTATCAAAGTACGTCTTTGCTGCTGTTGCCCATGCCGCAATGCCATACTCGAGAACTTGTCTCACTCTTCCAGTGTACAGTTTCTTAAATATTCTTTCGTCTGTTCCCCAGCTTGTGGCAGCAAGTTTCCTCATGATTGCCATTCTTTGTCTGGCTCTCATTCCGTTTCTCTCGATCTGACATTTCCATATCATGGGCCGATCAAATGTGACGCCCAAGTAGTTTGATTCCCTTATTCTTCTTCTTCTTCTTCTTCTTCTTCCTCGTTCATTTTCAGACCTCAACTTCAATGACTCTAAAGAAAAGACAGCGGTCGACTCAAGGCTCTGTACGCCTCCGTACAGCTTCTCGTGGAAGGACACTGGCTGTTGCCAAATGCTACTTCTTTTGTCGATATACAATGGACAGGACTGCAAAATATGTTCTGTCTTCATGGTTGCTGTGTCGCAGGCACAAAGGTCTGTAGTACCAATCTTGAACTTGTTGTACAGATGGCATCTAGGTCTGTTGTGACCGGTGTGTAGCCGCAGATCCAGCTAATTATACACGAGCATAGTCTGTAATTGTTAGCATCAATAATTAAAGAAAACATTGTAATGCATCTAGACAGGTTTAATCTAATGAGAAATAGTCAGCATCGGTTTACTAGAGGGAGATCGTGCTTAAGAAATCTATTGAAGTTCATGGAGAAGGTTAAAAAAATGATAGATAAAGGGAAACCAGTGGATGTTATTTATCTAGATTTTGCAAATGCTTTTAATAGAGTACCTCATCGAAGATTATATAAAAAGTTAAAATCACATGTAATAGGTGGGAAAGTTGCCAAATGGATTGAAAGTTAGTTAACGGGAAGAAGGCAGAGAGTGGACATAAATAAGATCTACTCTTAGTGGAGTGAAGTAAAAATTGGAGTGCCACAGGGCTCGGTTTTGGGAAAGATATTGTTCTTGATATATATAAACGATTT
This sequence comes from Ariolimax columbianus, assembly GCA_036924085.1. Classification (NCBI taxonomy): domain Eukaryota; kingdom Metazoa; phylum Mollusca; class Gastropoda; order Stylommatophora; family Arionidae; genus Ariolimax; species Ariolimax columbianus. The sequence continues at coordinate 53,881,523 of JAVGWX010000013.1, forward strand.
GGACATTGCACAATTTGCAGATGACACAAAACTATGTATCAGTGTCTCATCTATAGCAGAGGTGGATATGTTGAGGTCGGATTTAGATACAATTCGAGACGTCTGTAAAATGGCAAATAAAGTTTATTATATATAAATGTTCAGTCATCCACATGGGTAGATCCAATATGGAATATCATTACATAATGAGCGAGAACAATATTAGAATGATAGAAAAGGAAAGGGACCTAGGAATTATAATAGAGCTTGCAGGAAAAATGAATGAGCAAGTCTTGGTAGTAGTGAATAAGGCAAATCCAATGATAGGTATGATAATAGGAAATATTAAACATAAGAGTAAGGAGGTGATTGTCAAACTGTGTATAGCATTAGTTGGACCTAGATTGGAGTACTGTGTACAGGTGTGGAGTCCTTTTCGTAGAGGAGATATAAACATGCTGGAAAGGATACAAAGAAAAGCCACAAAACTGATAGTGAGATTACAGAATTACAGTTACGAGGAAAGACTAAAAAAAATAAAAACCGGCCTTCATTGTCTAGAAAAGAGAAGAATTCGAGGATACTTAAATACAAGTTTATAAGATAATCACAGGAACGGTTAAATTAAACTATAACACGTTTTTTTTCTTCAAAATACAACCGCCAACGAGAACAAGAGAGCACAGATACCAATTATGTAAATAAAGGTGCAGTTTGGATATTAGGAAATACTTTTTTAGTCAGAGTTTTGAATGCTTGGAATGCATTACCACAGAAGGTGTTGGGGGCAGAGACAGTTAATGCATTTAAGAATAGATTGAATGGGCACAGCCTATAAAGCAGGTTAATGAAAATGTGACTGGTTGTCTACATACTTTGATGAGTCTTCTAAACCAGTATAAAAACGTTGTTAATTTAAGTCAAGGAAATGTTCCAGAATGCTGACGCAATACCTGCAGAGGTATACAAGACAGGTGACTCATCCCTCACCAAAAAGATCACTGAACTCTTTTGCTACATGTGGGCTGAATGAGTAATTCTGCAGGATCTGAAGCACGCCTCAATTGTTCAGCTCGTACAAGAGAAAATCCGCAGGAATGCGACAATCATCGTGGAATATCGCTGCTGTCCATGGCAGGCAAGATCCTAGCGCTCAAACGACTCAATAGGCACCTCGATCACAGCCACCATCTTCCAGGAAGCCAATGTCGATTCAGAGCCGGAAGAAGAACAGTGGACATGATCATTGTCGCTTGCCAATTACAAGAGAAGTGTCGGGAACAAAACCGGGCCCTGTACACCACATTTATTGGTCTGACAAAGGCATTCGATACAGTAAACTGAGGAGGGCTCTAGATGATCATATCCAAGTTTTACTGCCACAACAAGTTCATAAATATGGCAAAACAGCTACATGAAGTCATGTGTGCTCGAGTACTGAACCGCGGAAAAATGTCTACAATTTTTCAAATTAACAAACGAAGTAAAACAAGGATGTGTCCTCGCCCCGAGCTGTTCAGCAGGATATTTGCGGCCACGATGACAGACACCTTCAGATCGCTGGACAGTGGTACACCCATAACGTACCGACGGATGGCAAGCTACTCAATCCCAGAAGAAGAAAGTCCAAAACCAAAGTGGCTGGCGACATAATCAGAAAACTCCTGTTTGCTGACGCTGTGCTATGAACAGTAACTCAGATCTGAACATGAATGTAGGACCAATTCTCTGCTGCATGTGAAAATGATGACCTGGCCATAAATGCCAAGAAAACAGAGGTCATGCACCAACTAGTACCAGGCATGCCGTACACAAAACCAAAGATTACAGTTAGCGGGCAGAAGCTGAGTGTCGTAGATAATTCACGTATCTGGGCAGCACGTTGTCGCGATCTGTCAGTCTCGATGATGAGGCGACAAGCAGAATAGCAAGGGTCATCATAGTCTTTGGTAGAATGCGTTCGATGTGTGGGAACATCGTGTTATCAGAGTGAAGACCAAACTCAAAGTCTACCAAGCCCCTATCATTTCAACCCTTTTCTACGCCTGCGAAAGCTGAACTGTAGACGGTTAAAAAGCAGGTTAAACCACTTCCACACAGGTTGCTTGAGGCGAAGACTCCACAATCGATGGAAGTTCGTTCTGACATCGAGGCTTTCTGACATGCTGATTATCCATGCATTGCTGGAAAGAGCACGATTGGCCAGACATCTTGTTCGTATGTCAGACGAACGGCTCCCAAAGAAGGTTTTGAGTGACAGTAATTTGAAGTGATTCGTTCTAATAACAAATAAAGGAGGCAGATCCAAACTAGAGTATCGGTTGAGTCAGACTACCAACAGAAGATCAGTGGACAGCTCTGATACCGCTTGAGACTATATAATACTAGGCAAGGTTTAAGACAAGCAGACTGACCATGGAGAGATAAAGAGAAAGAGAGAGAGAGAGAGAGAGAGAGAGAGAGAGAAAGAGAGATTGAGAATTTAGCTATGAGGTTGTTTAGCTCATCGACTTTATAGAAGAGCGAGTGTAAGCCTGCTACTAGTTTAGCAGGCTGTTTTACGAATGCTAATATGGAATGAAGTGCAGGGTGATTGAACCAGCATACGCCTTTGAGTCTGGGCCAGTCGCTCTATAAGGTGTGTGTTGGGCACTGTGTGATTATACGAGATTTGGATGTGTGTGCGGTGTGTGCGGGATACCTAGGAAATGATGTATGTTCGATTGAGTGTGTGATTACATGTGTTGAATATATTTAATATGAAATGTCAAGATCACCTGCCTGAAGGGAACTGAATGTGTAATCACCCGCTTGACGGGATCTGATTGTGAGTGAATGCACAGAATACGATCGTGGACGAGTTTGTGAGAGGGTGGTGAGTGTGCAGATAAGGGGAGAAGAGGGTAGGGACTAGAACTGTGTTGGATTGGTTGGGGGCAATATTCAAAAGCTAATGAATAATTAATTAATATAATATATTAATAGATAGATTACAATTATTTAGTTAAGATGTATTTCTTGTGTTGTTTGTAATCTCATTTCACTCACTTCAATAATTTTGTTTTAATCTGATATTAATAAATATGCCACCTGCTGTTTGCTATGTTATTTGCTGTGTGTGGTCGTGAATTATGTGGATGCATGTGGTAACATTCAAGAAAGAAAAATCCCAGTGAAAACTTGGACTCTGCCACAAGAGCGCCCAAAGAAACGTTTCAAAGACAGTCTGAGAGACTCACTGAAAAGTTGTCAGATAGATGTCACCACCTGGGAATGGCTTGCGCAAAATAGATCTTACTGGAGAAGCGTGGTCAAGCGGGCAATGCTACCAGCGAAGTCCATGTTGTGAAGAGCTAGAGAAAACAGCGAGACCCGGAAATCCGAACAGCGGGAACACCATCACCTTCTACAAATCACATGTGCCCGTCACGAAAACATATGTTTTCGTGCCCGCTTTGTACTGTTCAGCAACGTGCGTCAGAATAAGCTGTGACAAGGATGATTTCAGCAGCCGTCATCGACAACAATGGACATCTATTATTATTGTTATATCGCGTAGTCATTTAGCGTTTACATTCGTATTGCATTGAAATCAGTCTGTTATTTGCTCCAAAGTGTTACGAGGACCAGAAAAGGGAACACAGAATAATAAGACTGTAACATCCCAGGCACGATTTCGTCAGAGGCGAGTGAGAGAGGGTTGGGCATATATCTAGTTGCACCATTATTTTAAAACTCCAATCCACAAAAACTTTAACAGATATAGACCGGTTTTACGTATGATGACTTGGCGTATATTTGTTGAAGACCTATGCTCTACAGAGAGCTGAACAGATTTTCTTTGATTGAACGAAAAGTATTCTGCTTATCGGTTTGCTAAGCTAGGCACATAAGTGCCAGTGCTGCATTTGCTAGCGTATTTTCGATTTAATCCCTTACATTTCCCTTTTTCCGCCTATAATGAAATGGGTTATAAATTCAAGTTTAACTTTTTACAAATCTCATTTTCAAATTTCAGGTAGCTACAGAAAATCGTCATTAAACAAACAAACGCTTACAATTTGTTGTTGCGAATTGGAACTAAAGTTACGACATCTCTCTTCTTCAACTGAACAGGAAATCCAAGTGACCCTTTTTAAAATTTTCGAATCAAAATTACTTTTATTGTCACCAATCATTTGATAATTGAATATGAAGAGAAGCCCTGATACAACTCAGTCAACTGGCTATCAATAGGCAAGCGTTTCTAGCCGTAGCTTTGTATGAAAGAGCTGAGGCAAGTGCAATGCCGGTGGCACGCCGTTTTACGTTTCTCCTGACTCGGTGACATTGAAACGTAAAACTGCCTTCGTGACTCAAGGTTGCCAGGTCAAAATATTTAGGAATATTGCCAAATAATATAATCAAACAACCTGACAGAGGTTTTCACATATTTCGTTGGTGCCAACCTTTTCCAAGCACACTTACCCACACACATACAAATCGAAACTCGTACTGTTATCCCAACTTTTTAGGCATCTGTAGTCTCCCCAAAATGCGACAAAGATAAACGGACAGCGTCTGTTTGAAAAAAAATGTTTTATACTCTGGTTGTTTACTCTATTATCACTAATGTGTTGAATTATGTTTCGTCCTTTTGTTTTACCTTTAATTTGTGTATCCTTTTTTACCATTGTTCCATTTTCTGAAGATAATGCAGTATAATTTAATAGTGCATCATCAGAACTGGGATGTTGGAATGTCCGTAACATGCTGACTGGACTATCTGATAACCTGCATAATGTAAGTGATGCCAGAAAGACGGGAGTAATTAATGACGAACTGAAAAGACTAGATGTGGACATTGTAGCACTTCAAGAAACTAGGGTAACGGGCTCGGGGTCAATGAGTAAGAAAGACTATTCTACTGGCAAGGGAAAGACCCCGACGAAAGTAGAGGGAATGGGGTAGGCTTTGCAATTTAAAAAAAGTCTCTTAATACACATGTAGAATCAGGCGAGAATAGCTCAGCACACCTGCACACACTTCATCTCCATAACACAGTAGGTCCGGTCACCCTTGTCAATGTAAATTCACATACCATGTGCTCCACACCCGAAGTCAAAGAAATGAGTTCTATGATAATTTATCAACAATCATTAGAAGTATCCATAAGTCAAGAACAGCTAGTTCTACTAGGTGACTTCAATTCTAGAGTGGGCGCTGATCGGGATTCGTGCCCTTTATGTCTTGGCAAGTTTAGAGTTGGCAAAATTAATTAAAAGAGCTTTGTACCTACTTGAACTTTGTGTGACCAACTCCTACTTTTAGACCAAATCCCAGCATTAGGTATCGTGGATGCACCCGTGGATGCTTCCGAAGTAGACACATTTTTAAACCGCTTGCAATTTCTGTTTCATCCCTGTAACTACTGGCTGTTTATACGATGTGCCTGGTGCCGGTTTATACATGGTCTCAGTTTTGTTTTTGCTAATGTCAAGTCAAATTTATCACAAGCAGCAGAGAACCGGTTCATACCCTCCTGCATATTCCGTTTTGAGCTACTGTTCAGAGCACAGTCATTGGCAAACAAGAGTACTTGGTCTTCGCCTTCAGTCTGCGTAGCTTTAATAGAACACCATCCGAGCGGTACTTTATTGGTATGCCATACTCTGTATTTTTGAAGGCGTCCGTCAACATAGCTTAAAACATCATACTGAACAGTGTAGGAGCAAGTACATATCCCTGTTTCACACCGTTGTTGACCTCGAATGGTGGAGAGGTGTGGCCGCTGTCAAGTACACGTGCGCGCATGCCTTCGTGGAGTTGTTTCACCACAGTTACAAATTTGCTAGGACAGCCGACCGAATTTAGACATGATCTGCCATAACCCACCTCTGCTGACTGTATGAAATGCCTTTGTGAGGTCAATGAACGTAATATAGAACTCGCAGTTATGTTCTCGACATTTCTCCTGCACCAGACGCGCTGCAAATATCATGTCCATAGTTCCTCGACCAACTCTAAATCCACACTGACTTCCGGGAGGTGATGGTCTAGATCAAGATGTTTGTTCATGCGGTTGAACAGACTCGCCCGAGGATCTTTCCTGCAGTAGATAGCAGTGACATTCAGCGGTGATTGTCATACTCCTGGTGATTGCCTTTTCTCTTGTAGATATGCGCTTCACATGCGCCCTCATTGTGACTCCCTTCCATTGCACTTTTGTTTGGCTGGCTTCTGAGAGCGCTCCGTTTCGTCATTTTGATCTAGACCTTAATGTACTGAGGGCTTTGTTCTCCCAGCCTCTCTTCGCCAGGTGGGCCCTGACGGTGCTCGCCTTGCCAAAATTCTGTATATCTCCACCTCGAGCGAGAGAGTGTTGCTCTAAGCCATCAGTATTGCTGTGGTATCTGGTAAAGATGATTCATCTATTATGAAAGCAAACTTCCGAACTTTTAACTGCGAAACAGTTGGTTTTCAACAGCTTCTGCTATTTCGTTAATTCGTTTCGACACTGATGCATTTCTCAAAGGGACGGATTCGATAATTTCACGAGAATGTTTGTTGAAATAATAACAGACTGCTGACAAAATCAAGAATTCCCTAATAGTGTGTGGTTTTCCTCCCTTGGCTATCAGTTTGGATATCTCATAAGATAAACCTTTGCCATTTATAACTGATTTCTGAACATATTCTTCAAATTGATCTCGCAACATTCGAAAATATTAAAGTGGTTTATCCTTCTTGCCTTTATCACAGGATTTTAAATAGCAAGACTCAGGTCAGATACAAACCTCTCCGCCTTAGAAGAAATCACCATCTGCGGAGTGTTAATGCGGGGTAGGCCCCCTTTGTTTGGAGCAGCATATTGTGCGTCGCTGCAAGCACACCCTGCTGCATTCAAAGAGCATGGTCAGAGTCGTAGTCTGGCCGTTACAGCTTCTAGTAGAGAGGACCATGTTTAGAGCTTATCGTCTGGTGACAATCAAGTCGATCTGACGACATCAATGTGGTCCCCGTCTAAAAAGTAAAGTAAAGTAACCCATAGCATTACTGCCGTAGAGGTGTGAGGTGTTAGCGATCTCACATTTCAAAGACTCGGCTATATGAGGGCGGTAGCCATTTCCTCTCCCTCGCCGCTTTTAATTCCCGACTGAACCGGTACCCATTTAAGGCTGGGTCGACCCGGGAGCCATTGCGGTCTGAAAAAACACTACCGCCTCAACTGGGGAATGAACCCAGGACCACTCAGATGCGAAGCCAGCGAGCTAACCACTGTGCTACGCGGTCCCCATCTATTCTAGCATTAATGTTGCTGAGAAGAAAGAATGATTCTTCACTGGTCTTGATCATTTCCTCCAGCTGTCCATAGAATTAATCCTTAGCTTCTTCTGGCGATGTCATGGTTGGGAAAAAGACGATAAGGATATTCATAGGACAAGACGATGTCAGTAACCTCTCAAAGTCTTCCCATGGAGGACCAATCGAGGTCAAAATAGTGTTTTTAATAGCAAAGCCAACACCATGCTCTCGGGAAGAAATAGTAGCTTTCTCCCTACGTGAGCCACTAAGAGGTAAGTGTGATCTCCTGTAGGACAAGTATGTCTAGATTCAATCGAGAGAGCTCCCTATCAATGATGGATGTCTTCCTGGCATCTTCGACCTACCGAAGATCATCGGAGATGCCTGTACACATAGTACGCACGTCCCAGCTTGCCAATTGAAGAGCTGGAGTCTTCTTTATATTTTTGGTTTTGCCTGGTGCAATTTAACATCCACTTGTAATGCAATGATTTAAGTTCTAGGCACCAACTGGAACAAGCGAGTCGACACTCTACTGACCGGGGGCTGCTCGGCTGAGGCGGGTGATATTGGACCAATGAAACGCGATGATTCCTACCACCGTCGAAGCAGACCCGTAGTGTCCCTTCCCTACGCCCATCGGGTTGGACTTATAACCCGTAGACTGCCAGTTTCCGTGTTGTGTCCTCACTCAAGAGCGAGGCCTGAGTGCAAGCCTGGATGCTGTAAATGGAGACCCTGAGCTGCCCAAACTGCAGGATCTCTCTCGGCCAAACTCATGTAATCCAAAGGTATACACAATCATGACAGTTTGACATAGCTCAGCTGCAGGAGCTGCCGAAATTAGTGCGTAATTTTGAATCATCCACCTTAGGTGCTACCACTACGGATTTTCTGTCTAGGTTTACTGGGTATATATATATATATATATATATATATATATATATATATATATATATATATATATATATATATATATATATATATCACACTCTACTTTAGACATCCTAGCAAAATCCTCCTCCGGATCATCATGATTTGGTTTGAAAAGAAAATCAACGAGGAAGTGCATATGGATTAGGTAGGTTTTAGACAGGACAAATAGGATCAAGATGCTGAGCAGCAAATGAGCTGCAGTGGTCAGCGACCCATAGCTGACTGCTAGGGTCAGGGCCAGCGAACCATAGCTGCCAAGACCCTTCTACACCTCCACGTGGTGATCCTGGATAACAGGCTGCAGCAGGGCAGACTGGCTAAGGAGAAGGGATCGAAGAGGGTACTCAAAAAATGCTTGCTGAAGTCGGATGTGTTGGACCGAAAGGTGCAAATATCGCAGCCAAGCTGTAAACTACGACACAATGTATTCCGTTCTCTAGACTACATTCTGCTACTTAAGCGCTTCAGGGTTTGGTAGTGGGAAATTGAGAACGAAGAAGAAGAAGAAGAAGAAGAAGAAGAAGACAGGACAAAGACACGAGGATTACATGAAAAAAGATTATTGAGACCGTGCCAATGCTTCGATTGTGTGCAACGCGAAATGCTATGGGAAATCATGACATGCGGTTCGCGAGGCACCTGATTCGGCTAATCGAAACACGGTGTCAGTGAAGAAAAAGCAACGTTCAGAACAGCTGGAGAGTCATTGGACTGGTTCTAGATATACAATATATTAAATACCTATGCAGAAAACATAATGAGCAATGTCAAGTTTAATATAGAATGAAATTCCCCCCCCCCCCCCCCCCCACCCGTTCACAGTTGACAGGAATGAAATACCAATACTAAGATATGCAGATAATACAGATGTCCTTTTGGGAAACGCTGCGGGGCTGGTTAAACGACACAGTGAGAAACAACATTTTAATTCAACATGGAGGAAAATATGATTGAAAACGTTACCGTTGGGGGACTGTTTTCTTCAAGTGACCATCAAATCATCTTATTCCAAGGAAAGAAGTAAACATAAACACGCAAACATACAACTACTCTAAAGCAGATGTTAAGAGGTTGAAAGAGGCTGCGGACCACATAATCTGGAAAGATATTGTCGGAGGAACAGATGTTAAACAGGAGTGGGAGAGTTTTAAAACAGTTCTAGAAACGCTAAAAGAGCAATGTGTTCCATGTAGGGAGGTAAACCCCAAGCGTAAAAAGTGGATAACTAGATTTGTAGTTAAATGTAGAAGAGCTAAAAATAAGCATGGACAAAATATATAGAGGCAGGTAAATCAAAAGAAACATATTTAAAATATTTGGACAAGCAGAACATATCTCATAAAATGAATAAAACAGAAATAACGCTAAAGGAGCATGCAAGGTTGTCAAATAACTGGTAACACCAAGACAAGACAGGAACTTTATGATCCAGGATAAAAGCGGCAAGTGCCTTATTGAGGAAAATGACGTACTGACACGATGGACAGAGTTATGTTCCGAGTTATATAACTATGATGGACGAAACGAACCTGAGAAAACAATCCCTCCAACACCAACAACTATAGAGGATAACCAACTGATAACGAAGGAAGATGTAACTGCAGCGGTAAGGCATTGAGAAGAAAGAAGGCGGCTGGCGTTTTCAATATACCTGCAGAAATCTTACATGCAGGTGGAGAGGTAGTGGTGGAAGGCCTGACACACATCTGCAACAAAATATGGGCGACAGGAAACTGGTCAGACTTATGGACAAAATGAATGGTTATACCGTTACATAAGTCTGGAAACCTAAAGCTGTGCCAACATTTCAGAACAATAAGCCTCATCCGCCACCCTAGCAAGGTCATGCTTAGATTAATCCTCGGCCGAATGAAACCCCAAGCAGAGAACTTCATTGCCGAGGAACAAGCAGGGTTCAGACAGGGAAGAAGCACTACAGAACAGATATTTAATTTAAGGCTGCTAAGCGAGAAATATCTAGAACAGCAGCAAACACTGTATCATGTGTTTGTGGATTTTAAGAAAGCGTTTGAAAGCGCTTTGGGCAACCATGAGGATGTATAATATCAACGGAAATATTATAACTGTCCTTGAACACCTGTATAACAGGGCGTCTAGCGCAGTTCTTGTGAATGGGAGACGAGGGGACCGGTTTCGCACATCTGTTGGTGTGAGACAGGTATGTACACTCTCTCCAACTCTTTTCAATATATTCCTAGAGGGAATTATGAGTGAGGCACTTGGAGATCACGTTTGTACTGTCAAGATAGGGGGCCGAACGATTACCAACCTTCGTTTTGCAGATGCTTTCGACGGGTTGGCGGGTTCAGAAGCAGAACTCCAGCGATGGGTCAGAAGGTGAAACAGCTCTTGACTATGGTATGGAGATAAACGCTGGAAAGACAACATTAATGGCCAACAACGCCGAAGACTTCAACAGAAGGATAAAAGCTAATGGTCAGGAACTCGAAGTGTTTGGCCGTTTTAAATATCTAGGGTTGATTGTCAGTGATGAAGGATCAAAATATGAGGTGTTGGCTAGAAGAGCACAGACAATAGCGGCGCTTGCACGCCTTAACAAAATCTGGCAAGATAAACGGTTAGCACTATGCACTGGTCCTGTCAATATTCCTCTATGCTTGTGAGGCATGGACAGTTACAGCTGAGCTTCAGCGAAGGATACAGGCCTTGGAGATGAGATGATTCCGAAGACTTTCAAACATCGAGTTACAAATGAGGAAATACGAGATAGAATTACAACAGCAATAGGGCCTTTTGAAAACCTCTTGGCAACTGTCAAAAACAGGAAACTCGCTTGATGCGGTTACATATCGAGATCATATGGTCTTGCAAATACGATCCTCCAGAGAAAGGTGCAAGGCAGACGACGAAGAGGCCGTTCCAAAAAGAGGTGGGAGGACAACATAAAATAATGGACCAATTTCCGACCAGAAGAGGCACAGGCAGCGGCCGCTGACAAAAAAGGGTGGTGTGGTGTTGTGAGGATCTTTTCATGCTTGTCCCAACGACCTCACCGGTTACGGGCTGACCTGACCGGAAATTAATAAAACATCAAAAACAGACTTCGAAAAAAAACTTGCTCAGAGGATCAAGACTGACAGTAAAAGCATCTTCTCTTATGTTAAAAATACACAAAGAACGAAAGACAAAGTAGCAATTCTCATAAACAGTACAGGGAAAATAAGTGAGAATAGGAAGGCAGATAATCGACTCAATCAGTACTTTGGCACAGTCTACACAAAAGTGGACTGCTCCAAGATCCCAGAGCCTATAGATATTTTTCAAAGAGACATGGGTACAGCGGGATTAAGATCAATTTGTATTACAGAGAAAGTGGTTTTTTAAAAAAGTGGAGGGTTTGAAAGTGGATCCAGGTCCAGATGGTATTCATCTAATATTGCTGTTTGAAATTAGAGACCAACTAGTGAAACCGATTGGCTATATTATGTTCTCAATCACTTACAAAAGGGATTGTTCCACGGGATTGTAAAGATCCTTTGTAGTGATCCTTTATTCAAAAAGTGCAGAAAATCAGATCCAGCGAATTATAAACCAATGAGTTTAACGAGCATAGTCTGTAAATTGTTATAGTCAATAATCAAAGAAAACATTTGACAGCATTTAGACAAATTTAACCTAATTAGAAATAGTCAGCATGGGTTTTCTAGAGGGAGATCATGCTTAACAAATCTATTAGAATTCATGAAGGGGTTACCAAAAATGATAGATAATGGGGAGGCATTGGACTTCATTTATCTAGATTTTGCAAAGGCTTTTGATAGAGTACCTCATAAAAGATTATTTCGAAAATTAAAATCCTATGGAATAGGTGGGGAAGTTGCCAAATGGATTGAAAATCGGTTAACCGGAAGAAGGCAGAAGGTGGGCATAAATAAGGAGTACTCTGAGTGGTGTGGAGTGAAAAATGGAGTGCCACAGGGCTCGGTTTTGGGACCAATTTTGTTCTTGATATATATAAATGATTTGGACATTGATATGGGATCCATGATTGCAAAATTTGCCGATGACACAAAACTATGCAGTAGTGTTTCATCTAAAGCAGAAGTGTATATATTGAGGTCGGATTTCAGGTAGCGACCACAGGCCGATCAGGCTAACCATTGACATAGAAGTAGGCCCACAGGAAACAAAACCGCTCCCCCGTTGGAATTACAAACGAGCCGACTGGGACAGATTTGCAATCCTGACAGATGGGCTGTGTGAAACCATCAACACACGAAACAACAAAATGAAGCCCATGGTGGAAAGCCTAAGCAAGGCAATAATGCAAGCCGCCACTGAAACCATCACAAGAGGAGCTAGGAAAAACTATAAGCCCTACTGGAATGATGAGTTGCAGAAAGCGGAAGATGCAGTAACAAATGCTAGGAACGTGGCAGAGCGAGAACAATCCATGGAGGCAAACATCGCCCTCAAAGCCGCCACGGCGAAATACAAACACACTCTTAAGCAAACAGCAAGAGAAAGCTGGAAAAATAAAACGGAAAGCCTAAACCTGGACAAAGACGGGAACAAGCTATGGAAGCTAGTCAGAGCCATGAACGACGAAACCACGTCAAACAAACATATTACCATCAAGCAGGGCGAGAACTTGATCACAGGTAAGAAAGCCGCAAACGCTTTTGTCGATCACTTTGCCAGAGCAAACCACATCTAGGTCCCTGCAGATAAGCATACAGACATTAGCGAAGAGCTAGAAGGGCACGACAACATGAATACGGCACCTGAAGAGCACATGATGGCCAAATTAACAATGCGCGAAATGGAAGAGGCTATGAGAACATTAAAGAAAAGGAAATCTCCCGGAAAAGACGGGATAACAAACGAAATGCTGATGGGGCTGGGCCAATCAGCGAAGAGGAAACTGATATCGGTCCTGAACCAAAGCTGGAAAAGGGGAATTGTATCCCAGGCATGGAAAGACGCAATACTGGTACCAGTACCAAAAACAGGAAAGAACAAAAAAGATCCAAATGGATACAGGCCCATCAGCCTACTGAGCTGTGTCGGCAAGCTGATGGAACGGACGATAAACACCAGACTGATGAAAAACTGGAAAAATCTGGAAGAAAAACGAATACTAATTCCACAGCAAGCCGGCTTTAGACAGCACAGATCCACTGAGGACCAGGTCATCCTCATAGCCCAGGAGATAGAAGATGCCTACCAGGCACAGAAACACACAGTAGCTGTTTGGGTGGATCTGGAAAAAGGATTTGACAAAGTCTGGAAAGACGGACTTAGAGTCAAGCTAAGAAGAAGTGATGTTTGTGGGAAAATGTACAAGTGGATCAACCACTACCTCAAACAAAGAACGGCCAGAGTCCAAGTACAAGGGCAGATGAGCAAAAAGGTGACACTCGAGCAGGGAGTAGCCCAAGGGGGAGTACTGTCACCCACACTCTTCCTGGTATATATAAACGACATTACAGAGAATATACCAAGAAGAGTCCATAGCTCAATGTTTGCAGACGATCTGGCTATGTGGACCTCTGAAAAGAATCTCACCATAGCAAGAAATCGGATGCAGACGGCCCTAACATCGCTGGAAGAGTGGGCGAACTCATGGCTGGTCAAAATAAACGAGGAGAAAACCACATGCACAATATTCTCGCTTTCATTAAAACCCCAAAATACAAAATTAAGTCTAAATGGCAAATTCCTGCAGCCAAACGACAACCTAACCTATCTGGGAGTCACATTTGATCGGCGCATGACATGGAAAAGTCAGATTGAGAGAAACCGAATGAGAGCCAGAGAAAGAATGGCAATCATGAGGAAACTTGCTGGCACAAGCTGGGGAGCAGACGAAGGCATACTAAAGAAACTGTACACTGGAAGAGTGAGACCAGTTCTCGAGTATGGCATTGCGGCATGGACAATAGCAGCAAAGGCGAACTTCGATAAAGTTAGCAAACTTCAAAACAAAGCCATGAGAATTATAACAGGAGGCATGAAGTCAACGCCAATTGTAGAACTTGAAAAGATTACAAAACTGCAATCCATGACCGATAGAAGAGACTGCAGAGCCCAGCTGCAGTCAGAGAAACTCCGAAGACTGACCGACCATCCAATGCACCAGAGACTAAACAATTTGGGAAATGGGAAATTAAAGCGGATAAACTTTGCAGAAATAGCCAAAGCAAAGATGCACGAAGATCCCATAAACGCACTAACAACACCAAAACCTATCACTACTGTACGAAAACCTACCTGGAGGCAGGATATATTTCCAGAGGTGGTAGAAAATATACCAGGTATTGGAAACAAAAACTGCCAGACTGAAAAAGAAAGGAGAGATACTACCCTAAGCTTCATATCGAAAAGCTACCCAAGCATGGACTGGACCCATGCATACACCGACGGTTCTGTAACAAACACTACACAGAACGGAGGGGCAGGAGCATTCCTGAACCTACCAAATGGCAGAAAAATAACACTGTCATTCGCTACTGGTAAGTACACAAGCAATTTCAGAGCGGAGGCAGAGGCACTGAGGGCGGCAGTGGAAGAAATGGTGACACACAAAGAAAACGAAAGCCATATAGTCCTGGTTACAGATGCTTTCGCCGTAGTCACAGCGCTAAAAAGCAAGAAAAACACTGAGCTTAATGACTTAAGAGCAGCACTCTGCAAACTGTGCCAGCAGTCCGCACCAAAAAGGGTGGTGGTACAGTGGGTCCCATCACACTGCAACATCCAAGGCAACGAGGAGGCAGACAGACTGGCAAAAGAAGGTGCAAGACTACCACAAACAGATACTAGTATGACGTACGAAGAGTCAAAACGGCTTATCAAAGCCAGATACATGACCAAATGGGAAACCGAACATACTGGTTACACCAAAAACGATGCCTCTTACCAGTTGAACCGAAGAGAGCAGGTCGTTGTCTTCAGACTTCGCACTGGCCACAATAGACTGAGGTACCACCTATTCAACAAATTGAAGATAGGTGGTACCGACGAATGCCCGTGCGGTACCGGTAAAATGACCGCTGAACATCTGCTGCAGAACTGCCCAACATACGAGGATCAGAGAGAGCAGATGTGGCCATCACCAGTGGAACTGCAAGACAAGCTCTATGGCAGTGGCGACAGCCTCGGAATGACCGCCGCTTTTTTCGAAAAAATAATGGTTACTGTCTGACTGCGTACGAAGAAGAAGAAGAAGAAGACGTCGGATTTATATAAAATTCGAGAATGGTCTGTAAGCTGGCAAGTGGAGTTTAATATAGATAAATGTACAGTCATCCACGTGGGTAGATCAAATATGGAACATAATTACAGAATGGGAGAGAACAATATTAGAAAGATAGAAAAGGAAAGGGACCTAGGGGTTATTGTAGATCATACAGGTAAGGTGAGGGAGAAAGTTCAGGAAGCAGTGAAAAAGGCAAATGCAATGTAAGGTATGATAAAAATAAATATTAAACATAGGAGCAAGGGAGTGATAGTCAAACTGTATAAAGCATTAGTTAGACCTAGATTGGAGTAATGTGTACATGTGTGGAGTCTTTATCATAGAAGGGATATAAATATGCTGGAAAGAATACAAAATAAAAGAGCGACAAAGCTAATAGTGGGATTCCAGAATTATTTATGAGGAAAGACTCCAAAAAAACCGGCCTACAGTGTCTAGAAGAGACAATACAGGTTTATAAGATGATCAGAGGAATTAATAAATTAAACTATTACAAGTTTTAAAAAAAAATACAGCCACCCACAAGAACAAGAGGGCATAGCTACAAATTAATTAAAGAGAGGTTCAGATTAGATATTAGGAAATATTTTTTTTCCAGAGAGGGGTGAATGCTTGTAATGCTTTGCCATGGGCGGTAGTGGAGGCAGGGACAGTTAATGCATTTACGAATATATTGGATGCGCATAGCTTTTAGAGCAAGGTGATGTAAATGAAACTGGTTGTATACAGATTTTGCAAAGTCTTCTACACCAATATAAAGACGTTAAGTTAAGTTAAAATATCTTCATAAACACCGGCAAGATTAAGACAAGGCGAAAACCAAACCTAAAGTTTTTCTAGAGAGCACCTTCGAGTCCGTTACCTTGAAATGGGGAGGGAGTTTTCTTGTCTCAATGATTTCATAAGCTAAGCCAGTTGAAGCGAACGCTTCCAGAAGGGTCACTAAAGGTGGATAGGTTATGGAGAAGGAAATAGACTAAACACGGTCAACTCACCTAAAGTATAATAGGTTAGGTTTAGGGCTGACCACCCAAATCCATTAAAATTCACAGTGTGTTACGACAACGTTGACAACATAGTAAACACAAACGGCATTGGGAAAGGCAGGGTCTTCCGATACATTAGAGTGAAAGCCGCATGGAAGCCCCGCGGCTGACTGCCTTTCTGAATACCAAGAATAAAACCAATATAGTGAGATGGAATATTATAGCAATGCACCAGGAAAACAGCACACTAAGCTAGGTAGATTAGAAATTACAACCTGGAAGCGCTAGGACTGTGTGAAACAGGATGGACACAATCAGGAAAGATGAGATAAAAAACTGGGTAAATGGTAATTTTACTCTGAAAACTAGAGAGCTGATGCCCAGCACATAGAGGAAGTGGCACTGGTGTTTTCTAGAGAGACACAGAGGGCGCTCATATAGTGGTAGGCTATTACCAATAGAATCATGAGCGAAAACTTCAGTACTAGGAACAAAAAACATCAACATTACTCGTTGCTATGTACCAAATAAAGCGGTCAAAGGTGATATAAAGTAAAAGTTTTACAACGAGCTGCAAGTTAGTTAGTTAGTCGTCGGATCATCTATATCGCACTAGGGACAAGTACATACGCGCTCAGATCTCATTCTCAGTGTGTCTGCAAATACGTGATGGCTGACCGTTCCGGTCCTGTGCTGGTTAAGCAAACGTCTTTGGATCCGCATATGGTGTTCCTTCCTCGTCGCCCCTCGCTTCACACTCAATTCAACCAGTCGCGTCAAGGACGTAGAATATGGATTAACTTCCGAATCTTCCTTCCAACCAATTTCCCTAGCTGCGTTTAGGATATCGGCTCGGTCCATTGATCTCTCGCCCTCCACTATAGGTGTACTCGCCAACTTATCAGCTCTCTCGTTCCCTTCAACACATGCATGTCCCGGAACGAGTATGAAGGTGACTCTCTATAACTTTGACCTCCCTACCGACTCCAGCCACTGGCGCCGCGTGCAACCTGTTTCTACCTGTTTCAGCTGCAAGAGATTATTACCACATAGAAAAAGTAAGATCTCTTAATATTAGTGGAATACTTCAATGCTAAACTGGGAGCAGACAACCGATGTTACAAATAGATTATGAAAAGCAATGAATGAGGCATGACTTGCTCGCTACTGGGTTGATGTTAGCTGCCATTAGAGAGACAAAATTTCCCAACGAAGGTAGGATTACAGAGGTAATGAGCTATTACATATTTTTTTAGATTGGCAGTTCCAAGGCTTAAAGAGTTGGATTCGCCGTCCGAACCCTCCTGGTCCGTGAGCTTGCTCTGCTTCCCAATGGCGTCAATGATAGGCTGATGTCTTTTTGACTCTCCTTGGACCTGGTGCGCCGTGCAACGTTGATTAGTACGTATGCCCTGACAAATGACCAACTCTGAGGTGGCAATGGTGTCTTTCAACGAAATTCTCCACATCCTCATTCTGTCCGATCCCGAAAACGACACGCTCGCAATCCTTAGAGATGTAAATGCTAGAGTGGGTTTTGACCATCATTTGTGGTTGAAAGGGGACAGGGGGACAGGAGGGCATACAGCATAGGAAAGTGCAACAGTAATGGTCAACTACTGTTGAGCGCTTGTGTCTTTCATGAGCTCTCCATAACAAATACCATGTTTCCGAAGAAAAAACATCATAGATGCACCTTTGACGTAAACAGTCGCATCTCATCGATTATGTTATCACTCGACGGAGGGATAGACGGACTTGCGTGTGGCTAAAGAAATGTGTGACGTTGAGACTTGACAGACCACAGGCTCATTGTCTCCAAGCTAGACATTCACGTGGAGCTTATGCGTCGTCATCGGGGACGATAGTCTGTAAATAGGTTCAACATCTCCAAACTACAAAACAAGATACACACATATACATTTGTCAGGAACCTGAACAGTCGTCTGACGAGAGAACAGCCCCCACTGATCACTGTGGACGATAGGTTAGCATTTCTCGGGGACACAATCCATATCTTTGCAAATGAGTGCTTAGGTCATCTGACTCGAATGGGAAATGACTGATTAGATTAAAACAACGCAGTTATCAAGATCCTGCTGGGTGAAAAGCAGCGTGTTCGGACTGTTCTAAAGCGACTCCTCCTCAGCATCCAAAAACACTGCATTCAAAAACACACCTACGGTTGTGTAACGCATGTTCAGATCCATGTCTGGCTTCACGACCAGGCGGTGGAGATTCAATGGTATGCTGATGTCAATGACTTGAAACCGTTTTATTGTGCACTTACACTGTCTACGGCCCTCCGTCGAATCACTCATCGCCTATTTTTAGTGCTGACGTTAGTTATACATAGTTTTATTGTCGATCTGACCGAAATCTTTGACACCGTCAATAGGGATGGAATCTGGCAAATCATGGCCAAGTTTGACTGCCACGGCAGATTCATTACAGTTGTCCGTCAATTTCACGATGGCAAGAAAGGTCGTGTACTGCACTACGGAGAATTGTCTGTAGCATTCCCAGCTATCAAACAGGGCTGTGTGATGGCATCGACACTCTTTAGCATGTTCTTAACAGCAATGCTAACTAATGCTGTACATGATACTACTACTGGCATACATATTAGGTACACGACGCAAGGTCAACTGTTCACCTTGGGGCATCTGACTGAAATTCTACACTAAGGTGAGTAAGACCACTATCTTGGATCTCCTGTTCGCGGACGATTAAATCCTAAACATTTGCTCACAGCAAGATATGCAGTCCAGCATGACGGAGTTTACGACGGCATGTAGTAACTTTGGTTTCACGATCAATACTAGGAAAACGGAGGTAATCTTCCAGCCTGCCCATGGGGAGTCATACTTCGGACCCTACATTACTGCACATAATCAACGTCTCCATGCAGTCTCTATCTTCACCTAAGTTAAGTTATTGCCCATCGCGAAGCGATGATGGCCACAACATCAGACGGTTTTGTCTTAATAATGTGATGTGCGCTGTATTTGGATTACAGCCGGGAAGTATATGCGTTGGTCATCAATCTCACTCTTATCCCGAGTTACCTTGTATTAGTGACAAGACTATTGGTCGCGATGACTGGAGGTAACTCGGGATGCAGGCACTCTGGTCTTACCTCCCTTGAGACCAGAGGTCGCTTGAAACTTGCGGATTCGATCGCATACCGATTCCGTTCATCACTATGAAAGGCGAGTGCGTTAACCTCTTGATTACTGCGACCCCCTTCACCTACCTTGGCAGTATCCTCAATAGAGATGCAAATATCGACTGCGATGTCAACAACAGGATTGCTAAGGCCAGCTCTTTGTTTGGAAGGCACACAGAAAACGTCTGGAACTGACATAGTCTCAGTGTCGTCATCAAGGTAAAAGTGTTATCCACTCTGCTGCATGCCTGTGACACATGGACAGTGCATAGCAGATATGACAGACTTTTCACTTGAGCTGGGCATGATCAGGTGGCAGGACAAATTGTCTGACTGACATTCTTAGCAAAACTAACATATTGAACATTCGTACACTTTTACAAAAAATCCAGTTAAGACGGACGGAACATGTTGCTCGCATGCCAGATGGGCGCATCCACAAGCAACGATTCTATGGTGAGCTCACAACAGACAGGCGCTTACCGGTAGAGGGTGGTAGGGGGTGGGGGGTCGAGGTGAAATAACGCTACAGAGACTCAATGAAAGTGTCTATGTAAAGCCTTAATATTGATGTTACCTCCTGGGAGTTGCTTGAAACATATAACTTGGCCTGCTAGTATCACCAAAGGTGCTCAGATAGCAGAAAGAAAAGCCATCGCGAGGACTCGGCGAAAGCGAGCTTCAAGAAAAAAACAAAATGCAAGATGACTGCTCCTAACATGTGTGCCCAGGATGTATTGGAGGACCTGGACTACGCAGATGATCTAGTGTTTTTGTCACACAGTCATAGCCAAATACAAGAGAAACTAGATTGGGAACAATCAGCAAAATTGGGAGTGAATGAAGAAAACCAAGCTCTTTAAATTCAGTAATATTGACAAAGAACAAGTCATGCTGGAGAGAGTCGTTGTTAGAAGTGAATACCTTTACCAATTTGGGCAAAACAATTGACACTACAGGAGATACATATGCAGATACGAGGACCAGATTTGGGAAGGCAAGAATGGCATTTCTGACACTAAACAACATATGGAGCTTCAGAGAAATCAATATTTACACCAGGGAAAGAATATTCAACACCATAGTCAAGCTAGTGCTGCTGTATAGAGTCGAAACATGGAGAATCCCCCTTGTTTGTTAACAGATGGCTACCAAGGACAATAGGCATAAAGTGGCAGGACATGGGGAGAAATGAAGACTGGGAAGGGAGCCAACAATAGCCACTGAAACAACAAAATAAATTAAGTAAATTGGGCTGGATAAGACATACACAACGATACGCAACGGAAGGCACCATCCAACATAGCCAGGCAGGCTCTTTCATGGAACTCTCGAGGGAAGAGAAAGAAAAGTAGACCCAAAAATACACGGAGAAGAGAGTTTGAGAAGGAATTACGTATGAATGATTACACCTGCAGAGATGCAGAAAAGGCAATCAAGGACTGTGTATGCTGGTGGGATGTTGTCAATGGCCTATACACTGAGAGGAGTGATGAGCTTTGATTTATTTGGATTGATTTATCCTAGATGCAAAAAGTTAAGAATGTCACTAATTTTGAATATCTCTGCTCAACTAAAAGCCACAATGGCGATTGCCAAAATATAATAAGGAGAGTAATTAACATGGCACTACAGAGATTAACTAAAATGGAAAACATATGGCAGAACAGAAAACGAAATAACAAGAATAAAGATCCTGAGAACTTGCTTCTTCCCAGTGGCAACGTTCGTATGCGAAACATGGTCAGCCGCACAAACCATACTGAAGAAGATTGAATCCTTCAAGTCTAAATGCTTCAGAAGGGTGCTCAGAATGCCATGGATAGAAAAAAATAAAAATGCTGAAATCCTCCAGGAGTGAAAATAAAAACAAACCTGGCTAGTAAACTACATTGTGCTTAGGAAATTAAAATACTTTGGCCATATCAAAAGTCACAATAGCCTAGAAAGAACAATACTGGAGACAATAATTCTTGACAGGGATCAAGATGCTGGACAGTGCATGAGCTGTAGTTGTCAGCAGCCCAAAAGCTCACTGATAGTGTTAGGGCCAGCAACCAAAAGCTGCCAAGACCCTTCTCTACTTCCAGATCGTGATCCTGGATAACAGACTCCAAGAGGACAGACTGGCTAAGGAGAAGGTATCGTAGAGGGAAGGCTAACACAGTATTCAAAAATGCTGAAGATGTAGAGAAGTTGATAGATGCAGCGAGCCACATAGCATGGATAGATATTTTCACTGGTGTAGATGTGGAGGACGATTGGGATAAATTCAAGTCTATACTTGATCAAAAGGGGAAAGATGGCTTGGTATGGCCACGTCACGAGGAATTACAAATTCGATACTGCATGGTTCCGTACCGGGAGAGAGAGGGCGGATTTCGTCCAGGGAAGAGATGAGCAGACAACATCACTGAGTGGTTAAACCTTTGTTCTGGTGAGGCACGACTGACAGCAGTGGACAGAGAGAGATGGTGTGGGATTTTGGGAGTGTCTTCAAGTGTGCCCCAACAACCTGATGGGTTACGGGATGAACTAAACTGATACCTTGATCACCTGAAAGAGGAACTTGTTCCAAGTGGGAGATTGAACCCCAAATGTGGATAACTCGATCTGTGGTTAAGTGTAGAGGAGCTAAGAATAAAGCTTGGAAAAAATATATAGATGATGGAAAATCAAATGCAGCAAACTTAAAATATTTGGAAATTCAAAAAAAAAATATAATAAAGTGAATAGAGCTCCAAAGAATGACTGAAAACAAAAACTTGCTGAAATAATCAAGACTGACAGCAAGAGTTTTTTTTTTTTACCTTAGAAATAAACAGAGAACGAAAAACACTGTAGGCCTACTTCAAGATAGTACGGGAAATATAATAAGAGAAAATTTTGAAGCTGCAAATCTACTTAATCGTTACTTCAGCTCAGTCTTCACTAAAGAAGATTGCTTCAAAATTCCAGAGCCCTTAGATATCTTCCCAAAAGACATAGACACAGAAGGATTACACTTAACTCCATTGTCTAAATTTTATTCTCAGACTATTGAGAAGGAATTGGAAAGATGCAGGTGTGATCCTCTTGTTCAAAAAGAGCAGGACATCAGATCCAGGCAATTACAGACCTGTAAGTTTGACAAGAATACTCTGCAAAGTTTATGAGTCGCTTATCAAAAACAACATAGTTATGCATTTAGAGAAGTGTAATCTCATAAGTAAGAGTCAGCATGGCTTTACTAAGGGGAAATCGTGCTTAACAAATCTATTAGAATTCATGGAGGAGGTTACCAAAATGTTAGATGTTGGAGAGCTAGTGGATATTATTTATCTGGATTTTGCAAATGCCTTTAATAGAGTACCTTTTCAAAGATTGTTTCGGAAGTTGAAATCACATGGTATAGGTGGAGGAGTTGCCAATTGGATAGAAAATTGGTCAACAGGCAGAAGACAGAGAGTTAGCATAAAATATGGAGTACTCTGATTGGTGAGCTGTTATAAGTGGAGTGCCTCATGGATCAGTATTGGGACCAATTTTGTTCTTGATATAACCTAGGTGTTATAATAGATTATATATGTAAGGTGTGGGAGCAAGTCTAGGTGGCTGTGAAAAAAGGATAATGTAATGAAAGGATACAAAGAAGAGCTACAAAAATTATCTGGGATTCCAGAATTATAGTTATCAGGAAAGACTTAGAAAACCTGATCTGCAGTGTCTAAAACAGAGAAGAATTCGAGGTGACTTAATATAGGTTTATAAATTAATCAATAGAAAGGATAAATTAGACTATAACACGTTTTTCAAAGTTCAATCAACTACAAGAACTAGAGAGCATAGGCTCAAATTATTTAAAGGCATGTCCAGATTAGATATTAGGAAACATGTTTTCAGTCAGAGAGTGGTGAATGCTTGGAATGCCACAGGATGTGGTGGAGGCAGGGTCAGTTAATGCATTCAAGAATAGATTAGATGATTACAATCATTTTTAATATCAGTGTAGTTGAATAAACTGGTTGTATACAGACTCTGTAAAGCCTTCTAAACCAGTATAATGAAGTTAAGTTAAGTTAAGTAGGATGTGTTGAACCGAAAGATGCAAATATCACAGTCAAACTATAAACTATGACACAACGCATTCCATTCTCTGGACTACATTCCGCTACTTGCAAAACCCTTTTCAGGGCTTAGTAACAGCAGTTTCAAAACAAAGAAGATTATGAAGAAAAGGTGACTGATGAAAGAGGCAGAAATGGATCGAGGAGAAGTGGAACAATGGACATTACAGTAGCTCTGGGGTTCACAATGGCAGAGTTGGGAGAGTTGGCCAGGAATTGAGTGCCTTATGTATTGATACCATGAGAGCCACATTTTGCATAGAACATGCCACATAATGATGATACATATATATATGCAAGAGTGAGAGTCAAATGCAAAGCCTTAAAAGTGAGATAGAAATTAGAAAAACCACGCTTTTGTATTGTAACGTGTTAATTCGGTTGCTATAGATGTCAAGAGTGACCTATGAATATTGAAATATACAAGTGATGGTCAAAACGTTTAGTATGAAGGAGTAAAGGCACTTAGCTGAAAATTGATATGAACTATAGTTCTTCTCTATGTATTCAACCTGCAAGGTGATACACTTCTCTCATCTATTCTTCCCCTTCTTGATGTCTTGATTGTAGAACTCTGGGCCAAGAACCACATTTCCAGTTCAGTTCTGAAGTAATGGACATCAGAAAAACATGCTGGTTTGAAATCATGTCCTATTCACCAGACTTTGGCACCAAGTGACCTTCTGTTCCCAAGCATGAAGAATCCGCTTTGTGGACACAGTTTTTCTGACATTCAGGACTTAATTACTGAACTGGAGATGTGATTCTGGGTCCAAACAGAGAAGTTCTACAATCAGGGCATCAGCAAGGTAAAGAGTAGATGGGAGAAGTATATCACCATGCAGGATGAATACAAAGAGAAGGACTAAAGTTCATACCAATTTCCAGGTAAGTGCCTTGTCTCCTACATATAGTAGCGTGCAAAATGTTTCAGCCATCCCTCATATTTTGTAATGTTATTTACAGAATTTAGTCTGGAGAATTATAAATGATACTAGCTCCTTCTTTAACTTAACAAAATAAAATGACTGTCCATAACCTGATTTTAAAAGAATTGAGATATTCACCAGGATAGGGCATCGCAAAGCTCTTGCAATTTTCCTTAAACTAATAGGTCCTAAAACCTCATATCCCTGAAGGATGCAAAATGGCTCCTCGATTGATTAATGAGAAGATAAAAAATGTTTCCATATAATTGGTAGAAAATAGTTTTTAAAGTTCAACATTTTTACAACGGGTGTGAGCAAGCTCCGTGAGTTTGATAACATATTCTTCGAATATTGTTTTCTGTTCCTCCTATGGTCTCGACTGATTGGTGCAGCTGACAATACGTGTGCGCCAATAGTAGCTTATCCAAAAGTGTTCAGCTAAAATACTCATCATTCATTGAACACGGCAACGAGAAGCAGATAAAATCAAGCTTCAATGCCCTCCATTGAACAAGCATACCCTTTTCACCCCTTGCTGCAACCTCACCCATTACAGGCCTGGGAAATCAGAAGCTTCTGGTTTTAATTTTCCCTCCTTCTTCCGCTAATACCTATACCTCTCAGTACACCCATTTCATCTCACACATCATTATTTCCGTCTCCTGTACCTTGAATGAGGACCAAGTCTGATATTAATAGCAAAAAACAGATAAGAAAATAAATTACGTAACAGGCAAATTTAACTTTAAAATAGAGTGCCTCAACTGAGGTTTCTACAACACCTCACTAAGAAACCAACAGTCTTATATCTTGTCTGCTGATGAAAGTATCATTGGCACTCAGAATGAGACATGGAGACCATGAACGAGTTTTTAATTGTAAGCACTAGTTTTGGTCTTACCATCAACACAAAGAAAGGAAATAATATTGCAATTTACCCTTACAACAAAAGATCATCACTCTACTGGGCCAACAACTCCAAGCAGATGGTAGCCATGCAGCACCCTCACCAGAGAAGTAAATATTAACATCCACAGCTTTTCACAAGACTACAATCACATTTGTGAACAGTGTGCATTGTACTGTGTGTTTGTGCCTTATCACCCAGTGCATCTGACTTCAGTGTGCTTTTATAATAAGATTACTTTCCATAGGGACATGAATCCGAAGACATGCACGTTTGGGTTGCCAGCGACATCACCAACCCCTGTGCTTGGCAACTCCCTCCCTGCTATGCAACTCAAAAATGAAGTACATATCCTATCTATCACCACTGCTCTGTACATCTTCAACTTCGTCTGGAGGCTGATGCCATTTCGACGCCAGACGTTTGAGTGTAGTCTGCCAAATGTGGTGTTGGCTTTGGCGATTCTGACATTCATCTCATCATCCATAACTACATTCTGAGACAGTGTACTACCGAAGTATGTGAATCTATTTACAACTTTTAGTTTTTCACCATTGATCTTGATGATTGGCTCAGTATACATTTTGCCAGGAGCTGGTGGTACATTATTTCAGTTTTCTCTGTGTTGATGGTGTCAAAAGTAGAAATACACCAAGGAGAAATTATCCACGCTTTTCTGCAGATCAGCCTATGTGACAGCATGCTGGGCACAAACGTCAGCAAATATAAGATCTCTGATGTGTGTTGACCTTAGTTTTTGCTTGAAGCCGCCTTAGGTTGAACAGCTGACTATCTATACGATGTCTTATGTCGATTCCTATATCCTCGTCTCTGAAAGCATCAGTCTGCATTGCAGAGAACAAGGTAAGGTTGGTACAAGCACACACCTATGTTTAACGCTGTTTGTTATTGGAAAGGACTTCGATAAAGCACCATTTTCCTAAACTCTAGCCTGCATTCTATCATGCAGTTGCTGTACTACGTTTACAAATTTCATTGCGCAGTCGTACTTTGTCATGATTTTCCCCAGGCCTTCTCTGTTGACCTTATCAAACGCCTTTGACAGACCAATGAAGGCTACGTACTGGTCACAGTGCTGTTCCCGGCATTTATCTTGTAGCTGTCTGCTACGTATGTTACTATATGGACTGTACACAGTCGTCATGCAAAGAAGCTGAATCACTTTCACACACTTTATCTCAGGAGGATGATGAATGTCAAATGGCAAAACAGGGTCAAGGACACTGCTGTTCTTGAGAGAGTTGGTATCGCTAGCACTGATACTATCATAATGCAATCACAGATGCGCTGGGCAGGTCATGTGGTTCGCATGCCAGACTAATCGGTTGCCAAAAATAATCTTCTGTGGCGAGATGCAGATGGGCGAACGCTCCCAAGGAGGCCCCCCGAAAAAGCTCTTTAAAGATACACTGAAAACGTCTTTAAAAGCTTCCAACATAAACCTCAAAACATGGGAAGATGCTGCAAAAGACCGTACAACCTGGCACACAGCTCTCCGCAGTGTCATGTGAGGCTTATAAAAAGATTGCAGCAGAACAACGGAGAAATGCCAGAAAAGCCCGTGAAATATCACAGTCTCGCGAAGCGAACTTTCCAATGCCCTCACTGCCTGCGAGTATGCAGATCTTAAATCGGACTTGTCCGCCATCTCCGCACCTATCCACAGGACGGAATTACAGAATACTCGACTAGAAGGACTGGCTAAAATGAAAAAAGAAAAGGTCCTCATCACGCGTGATGGGCGAACAGCAACAACCTATCTAACTGTTGTCGTCTCCTGTTTTACTAATGCATCATTACAGTGACAGGCAATCTTTTTAAAAGAAATTGTTACTGAATCTGCGATCCATTGAACGTCTATTTTCTTCAAATTTGTATGTGGGGGAAATCCCAGTTGCCCAGAAGTAGCACATATTTGGCAGTACAAAGAAGTTAACATTATCTCTTCGTAAATAGTAAATAGCGAGTACGTTTATTATTTTATTTTAAAATGTGTGTACATTTGTTTTTGACAAACTTCTAATTTTGTTCAGCACATTTATTGATTATTAATGACCAACAACGCGTAAAAGTGGGGTAACAACAGTGGGGCACTGGCCAGGAGCTCGATGTGGTCGACAGTTTTAAATATCTGAGTTCGATTGTCAGTGATGAAGGATCAAAATGTGAGGTGTTGGCCAGAACAGCACAAACAATAGCGGCGCTTGCACGACAAACGGTTGGCCATGTTCACGTATATCAGATTAATGCCGTACATTGGTCCAGTCAATATTCCTATTTCCTTGTTAGACATGGACAGTTACAACTGACCTGTAGCGGAGGATACATACATTGGACAAGAGATGTTTCTGGAGACTTATAAACGTCAAAGACCGAGAGGCAATACAAATGAGACAATACGAGAAAGAATTACAATTGTAATACTACTTTTTGAAGGCAAATTGACGACGGTCAAAAGAAAGAAACTCGGTTGGTAGGGCTATATATAAAGAACAAATGATCTTGCAAATACGATCCTGCATGGGAAGGTGCAAGTTTGACGACGAAGAGGTCGTCCCAAAAAGATGTGTTGGGGGGTGGGGGATGGGAGACAACATAAAAGAATAAACCAATCTCCGACCAGAAGCGGCACAGGCAGCGGCCTCTGACAAAGAGGGATGGCGTGGGTTTGTGGGGATGTCTTCATGTATACCCCAACGACCTCATTGGTTACATGATGACCTGACTACCTCGCCTGACTGACAGCACATTGAGATTGCATTTAAAGACACATCCTACAGTCCTCGCCATGCATATTTTCATTAAGTGGAAATTTGACACAAAGTTAAATTAATTTACATGATTTGTATGCCCAGTTACGTTGATTGTTTTTGTAAAATGAGATGCCTCCTGAAAACAATAAACGTAACTAGGAGAGACAGAATGCGCAATGAAGATTTGAGAAGACGCAAGACCCTGCTATTAATATATTGATGAAGAGAGAATCAATTAGGTGTAATGAGAATGCAACTTGACCAACTACCCCTGTGTGATTATAACACACGGTGTTCGGGTTTTCGCAACCGTGGCAGACCGAGAGCTAGATGGATAAGAAATGTTGCGGATATTCTA
The DNA here is from genome assembly GCA_036924085.1 of Ariolimax columbianus. NCBI lineage: Eukaryota > Metazoa > Mollusca > Gastropoda > Stylommatophora > Arionidae > Ariolimax > Ariolimax columbianus. The sequence goes on from JAVGWX010000013.1 coordinate 53,910,194, forward strand.
AATTGTCATGAGATGACGACTATTTCAGCGACACGTGTGGTCCTGGACAGAAAACTACGGCTCCACACAGCTCCTGACGGCACAAGTGAATAAGACAAGACAAGACAAGTATGCCCAGTACATACATGCGCACATTTCCATTTTTTTGCCCGATTACACCAGTGACAGTGCCTTAAACTAGTTCAGGTTCTTGTTACCCAAAATCGGCAAATTGTGTGCTAACGTTGTTACCGAAGGCGTGTCATAATATTTTCCAGCTCATGATTCGCAGATAAGGTGAAATTAGGTAATGATTCTACTATCACAAGGTCATATCTTCATAACACATTGTTCTGTTATTGTATAACGCAGTTCAAGCGAAATTTCTATGGTCATATTGTTTATGCAATTAATATAGAGGATTACCTAGCCCAATACCTAATTTACTCAGATTAATTCAAGGGAAGTAACTAAATAACTAGAATGGAACAGCAGTGTGAGTTGCATTCGACAGGTCCGCGATTTAAAAATAATGTCAGTGCGCATCCATTTAAATTATAAGCATCGATGTGCTGTTGAACAGCTATTCAGAGCAATACAACAACAGTTAGAAAAGAATACAAAATGCTTCTGTAATGAAGAATTACATGCAACAGCTTACCTAAGATAGGCGAACTCTTATAATAAACAACTAATACCTTGTATTTGTAATGCTGAAGAGTCAATTTGAAATTTTCATCAAAGTACCTACCTTGCAGGTAATCTGCCTACAGCCAAAAGCAGGGCTCAAAATAAGCATACACAAGACAGATGCACCGAGCCCTCGGTCACAGACACAGGACAACGCAACCCGCCCCATAAGGACAGCCACAGACGGCTTTGGGGCCATTGATGACGAAAGAGGAAGAAGCAGAAACCAACATTAACAAACTCAAATTTAATATATGCAAATTAATACAATATAAATTTAAAATGATTTTGGTTTCTTCTCCAGCTCTGTCTAGGTTTATATTTAAGTATTTTGTTCTTCTTTTACATCATGCTCATGACCCAGTTATTAGAAAATTTACTGCTATTGTCACCAACCAAAATGACCCACTTTTAGCCAATAATTGTTACCAATAATGGCAAAACAGTATTTTTCGTGAGGGTCAACTGAAAATTTATAATGAAAATTAGAGCAATTACTATGTGCGATATTACAACTAAACTTACGAAGTTGATAGAATTTCCAAGAAACACGTGATCCAACTTGAAATGGTTTGGAAAATTGCAATTAACATATCCATTACATATTTAACCCATTAAGTTAACCAACTGGTTGTTGATCCGATCTAACAGTAATACCGAGTTCAGATTTACAATATACACCTCTTGTAAATAAAATCATTTATCAGATATGAGTAACGGACACTAGTTGAAATGACTTGACACGCAGCCTGTCGGTATCTGGAACACCGACAACCACATACACCGTAATTTGGTCCAAATGATTTACATAGCTTGTAGCTGGCTATTTCTGGACTGCTACGCCGATGGCTGACACTGGAAAAATATTACCCCTCTCACCGTCAACCTGTGTGCGAAGATCACTGAGAGGTTACCACTTTTGGGTTTCGCTAGGTGACTCTTGACCTAGAATTTGTTCAGCTATCTTGTATTAGATTCTCAATGCCTCAACAATGCACTTAACGCTAAAGTTCACTTCCCAACATCGACACGCTCTAGTCAACCCAGTGGGAGGATTTTAGGCCACATCTAAATAAGCTTTAAGGTTTATAAAAAAGATGATTATTTTCGAATGTCTAATGGTAACACATTGTTCCGAAGATGGGTGATTTTCGCTGCTAAAGAGAATAACAAATTAAACTGAGATTAACCAGGTCTCAGCAAAAACTATCTCCATAGAAAGCGATAACTTGCATAGCAAGTTCGAGAGCTTGATTCATGTTCGAGAACACGAAACCAAAATCACGTACACAATCTTCTCCCTACCTCCCAAGCCCCAAGAAGTGATCCTTAAAGTAAATGGTCAGACTCTCCCCTTTGACATGTCCAACATCTGGGAATAACAATGGACCCAATGTTGACATGGAGAAACCAGATAAAAAAGCCACCAAAAAAGCTAAGAACAGAATGGCCATAATGAGAAAGATATCAGGATCAACATGGAGAGCTGACATGGGCACCCTAAAGAAACTGTACACAGGTTATGTGAGACCAGTGCTAGAATACTGGATAGCAGCATGGTCCACAGCAACAAAAAATACAACTCGAAACCATGGTACAAGTTGTTGCCGAGCACCTCAACTATCACAAACACCTTATACAGCTCAACACCAGCTACAATCACTGGAGCTATGAGAACAACACCAATGAATGCAATGGAAAACATCACACGAATCAAAAGCATGAGACCAAAAAACACACTAGCAGGGGGAGAAGTTCAAACGAATGCATTCAAACTATCACCCAATATATGAAATGATAAATCGCATGGGAAAAGGGAGATTCAAGAGAAACCGCTTCATATCAAAAACAAAAGAACTTGCAAGAGCAGACAAAATCATAAGCCAGGAAGTGGTTAGAGATCTAAAACAAACATCGCAAATCTCACCATGGAAAAAAGCCCTAAGATGGTAGAAACCATAAAGGGAATTGGGAAAAAGGGAACTCGGATAGATTTAGAAAGGAAATTTATCACAGAAGAATATCTTAGTAAATTATACCCACCAGAAACATGGATACACGTATATACATTTGGCTCATCTAACAAAGCCACATCCAAGGAATGGAGAAGAAAATATTCGAATATTAACAACGGGAACATACTCCATTAACTTCCGTTCAGAAGCAGAGGCACTGAAGGTCGCATCTGAGCTTGTAATCCAAGATACAAATATCCACCAAGAAAAAAACATAGTATTCCTGACTGATGCAGCGTTAGTATTAGCAGCTCTAAAACAACACACAAATGAAGATCTCGAGCAGTGCATGTTCTCCCTGACACAGCTCTCAGCAGAACACCAAACATTGGCCATACAGTAGATCCCATCCCACTGCAATATTGAAGGCAATGAAGCCAACTTCAGGGGAAAATGGGCTGATCAACACCCCGACTTCCGAAAAGAAGACAGCTACTTTAAATTAACTAGAGAAGAGCAAGTCATCATCTTGAGACTGACAACTGGGAATAACAAACTCAAGGGCCATCTTCACAATAAAATGAGGATTCGGACAGATGATAAGTGTCCATATGGGGAGCATATCATGACCGCGGAACACATCCTGCAAAGCTGCCCGCTAACGCAGGAAAAGAGAACAATACTGGCCTCGCGAGACAGATATGAGACAAAAGCTGTATGGAGATAAACAGTCTTACACACAACCATGTCCTTTGTAAGAGAAACCGAGACCTTGAATTGAGGATGAGAGAAGAAGATGACACATCCCAACAAAAATGACAACATCAACAAACTTCACTGCCGGTAGCAGAGCATAATCGTCCAACTTAAGATAGAATCCATCGAACTCAACAAATACTTTAAAAAGTTAGACCCTGCACACAAACTAAACTGCCGTAATTGCACCTACCTATATGAGACAGTGCACCATGTGCTGATCGCTTGCCCCGTCCCGGACTCACGACAAAGAAAAGGTGTTGCCGAGTACCCCAACAGTTACAAACACCTTATACAGCTCAACTCACCAGCTACCACACTTGCAAAGTCTTCATCTTGGCATTGACTGCGAAAGAACGAACAGCACGTCAGAATACCCTAACTCTTCGTAAAACTGAATATACTATCTTTTCTACACTTCTGTCTTTAATCAGTCTATACTTAGTTATTTCAAATAAAATTATATCGACCAGTCCTCCCCTTAATCTGAAATGGAATGTACTGTGACAAACCATGGAAACCCAGGGAACTCTGTGGCGAATTTAGACGAAAGTACCCCTATCTGGTATCATTTTTTTAAATTTTGCAAATGTTATTACTCGTATTACTTAGCCATGATTACTTTTTTTGTCAGCATTTTGGTAAAATTATTTTATAAATTACATTTACGTATTCTTTGTAATTGGCATCATCACCAGGTTAGTCAGTCTAGAAACTGGTGTTGAAGTCTTCTGATCATGTCACTCCACTCACCTGTTTCCAGTAGATCTCTTCAGTTCAGCAAATGTCTGCACCCATATATTCTTGCAAGCATGAGTGATGTCATTACTTCTTGGACGTTCCTTTCCTCTTTTCCCTTTAATTTTGCTTTCTAGTATTTTCAATAATAGGCCTTCGTGTCTACTATTATGACCATTACTTGTCTTTGTAACCCTATATCTTTAAGCACTTGTTCATTTGACCTTTCTTTTGTCCCACTCACTCTTTGCATCTTGCTATAGCAGCACATCTCAAAAACTTATAGTGTTTGTTAATCTTGAGTCTATGTTTCAGAGTCGTATAATACGACGGGTCAGATCTGTACAGGGATATTTCATTTTCGAAGCTCAATATTGATATTATTTGTTGTTTGTGTTTTTCACAGAACGGCTTTATTTGTCTGCTGTGATGAGAAATCTAATGTCATCATCATGGCGGACATCTTCTGTAATAATTTGTCCCAAATATGAAAACCTCAACAAGTATTCAATATGTCCCTCAATTCTGATATTTAATTGTTGAGTTTGTTTTACTATAATTTTTCCTCATACCCAATGTCTTGGATGTGTCGTTAATCCTGGTGAGTAGTTTTTGTAATTATATCCACATATATACTTAGCACCACTGCGACGGGAGGCAACGATTAGATTGGGACCTGGGGCTCGCGTCTCAGCCCGACCTGGTCGAGCCACAGAAAGAGGTCTCTACCGTGTGTCCGATATTCAACCCTCGCGGCGTGGAGGTATGAAATCATTTGTAGACGACTTAGTTCTCGGTCGGGGTGTCGCAAGCAGTAGAGCAGCCACCTCACTGTGAACTGATGAGACTCAGCCCTCGATCAGGAGATATGTTTGCACATCAGGCGAACAACATATCCGTGCCATGACCAGGCTTGTCTCCTGGCAAAATGCACTCTTACCTCGCTCTTTACTTTTGTCTCCTATCAGTCATCCCAATGGACACAGAAGAGATGCAGGCCAGCGGACATTGCACATCTGCCCCTTTGTGAAAACCTCCCAGGTGGCGGGGAATGCTAGGCGTACAATCACTGCAGAGGAGCCGAGAATACTAAAGGGGAGCAAAGAGATACCCCCACTCACATGTATATGCTACGTTTCTGGCAGGACGTGACGATCCTGGGACATAGACATACTGAACTGCCTCTCTTCTGGGATACTTGAAAAACTAGTACATAAGTCGATCATATCATATCATCATCATCACACCTTTTCGACACGAGTGGGGAAGACTCGAAAGTCCTGCACGATAACTTTCCTAAGAGAGACAACTCCGACATCAAACAACTGCTGCCTTGCAGATGGGCTGGGAACAGCCAAAGGCTAAGGAGGGCATCCTTACAGAAACGCCTGTTGAAATCGGATGCACTGGGCCACATGCTTAACGAAACAGTGCAACGTAAATCGCTGTATGATAACGTCACAACTTAAACGAAGAAAATATGGTGCTCATCCTGTGAAGTCCTGCCAGGCAGAGAGAGTGCCGGGCCCCACGCCTCGAAGGGGCCCACCTGGTGCTACTGGTGGTCACCCACCCATGTGCTGTGGAGTCAAGGCACAAGGAGATGGGGCAAGAGCTATTGACCAAAAACTCAAGACACTTAAAATACTACAGTGGAACGCGGAGGGAGTCCTTAACAAAAAGGTTTCCCTAACAAATCGCCTGAACGAAGGTAAGATAGACGTGACATTCATCCAAGAAACTCACATCAACAAAAACCACAGATTCTCAATCAGAGGATACCAGACCTTCCGTCTTGATAGAGAAGGTCACAAAGGAGGGGTTCTGATACTGACACGTAGCTGCATACCAAGTAGCGCAGTATCTGTAAATCACACCGGACAAGCAGAAATTGTAGGAGTCGACATAATGACACAGGAAACGAAAACCCGTATATTCAACCTGAATGGCCCACCTGTCGCTCTCGAGGATGGAAATCAAGAAATCTAGCTGCCTAGGGGTTGGAGACTTCAACAGTCACTCGGAGAGATGGGGATATTCAGATACAGACAGCAGAGGGGATGAAGTGGAAGACTGGGAGATAGACACCAATCTCTATCTTATCAATAGACCGGACGACAGCCCTAGCTTCTATTCTAGAACATGGCACACCACCTCCACTCCAGACTTGGCCTTCTCCACGGGAAATATTTACCACAAAATAGATCGTCAGGTGCTCGACCAATTGGCAGGTAGCGACCACAGGCCAATTAGGCTAGAAATTGATATGGAAGTAGGCCCCCAGGAAATAAAATCGCTGCCACGTTGAAACTATAGACTTGGACAGATTTGCAATGCTGACAAATGGACTGTGTGAAACTATCAACACACGAAATAACAATATGAAACCTGTGGTGGAAAGCCTAAGCAAAGCATTACTGCAATCAGCCACCGAAAGCAAATATCGCCCTCAAGGCCATCACTGCGAAATACAAAAGAACACTGAACCAAATAACAAGAGGCAGCTGGAAAAACAAAACAGAAAGCCTCAATCTAGATAAAGAAGGGAACAAACTATGGAATTTAGTCAGATCCATGAATGACGAAACACCATCAAATTAACAAATTACCATTAAGCAGGGCGACAACATGCTTACCAGAAAAAAAGCAACAAACGCCTTCATAGAACATTATGCTAGAGCAAACCACATTGATGTCCCTACAGACACGCATACAGACATTAGCGAAGAACAAAAGAGCCACGACAACACCAAGATGGCACCAGAGGAGCAAAGGATGGCAAAACTAACAATGAATGAAATGGATGAGGCCATGAGAACTTTAAAGAAAAAGAAATCGAACGGAAAAGATGGAGTAACAAACGAAATGCTGATGGCGTTTGGCCAAACAGCAAAGAGGAAGTTACTATCAGTCCTGAACCAAAGCTGGAAAAGGGGAATTGTACCGCAGGCATGGAAAGATGCTGTACTTATACCAGTACAAAAAAAAGAGAAAGATAGAACAGATCCAAATGGATACAGGCCCATCAGTCTACTGACCTGTGTAGGTTAACTGATGGAGCGTATGATAAACACCAGACTGATGTGGCACCTGGAAGAAAAACACATATTAATTCCACAGCAGGCAGGATATAGACAACACGGATCCACTGAGGACCAGATCACTCTCATAGCACAGGAAATAGAGGATTCTTACGAAGAGAAAAAGCATACAGTAGCGGTTTTGGTGCATCTAGAGAAGGCATTTGACAAGGTGTGGAAAGAGGGACTTAAAGTCAAGCTACGAAGAAGTGAAGTATCTAAAAAAATGTACAGCCAATTCCTCGAAAACAGAACAGCCAGAGTTAAAGTACAAGAGCAGATGAGCAAAAAGGTGACACTGGAGCAAGGAGTACTCCAAGGGGGAGTACTGTCACCCACACTTTTCCTGGTGTATATAAACAACATCTTAGAAAATATACAAAGAAGATTTTACAGCTCCATTTTTGCAGATGATCTTTCTATGTGGACATCTTAAAAAAATCTCACCGTAGCAAACAATCGGAAGCAGCAGGCCCTAACATCGTTGGAGAAGTGGGCGAAATCATGGCTGGTCAGAATAAATGAAGAACAAACTACATGTATGATATTCTCGCTTTCAAATGCACCACAGAACAACTAAAAAAGTCTGCTGCCAAACGACAACCCAAACTACTTGGGAGTCACATTTGATCGGCGCATAACATTCCACTCACTTTCAAGTATATTTACTGACAACAAAAACCATATTATTTTAAAATCAAAACTGAAGAGGCGATTGGACAAAAACACGCAGATCGTAACTTGCAGCAAATTTTAAGCACTCTGATAACTGTTGCAATTTTAACGCACTATATATGTGGCAAAGTTAAAAGCATTTCCACATACTTTTAAGTAATTTTACTGACAAGAAAAACCAATTTATTTTATAATTAAAACTGAAGAGGCGATTTGATTAAAACATGCAGATCGTAACTTCCAACAAATTTTAAGCACTTTGATGAATGTTGAAATTTTAATGCACTATTCATGTGGCAAAGTTAAAAGCATTACCACTCCCTTTCAAGCAATTTTACTGAAAAGAAAAAAAAAATTATTTTATTTTCAAAACAGAATAGGCGATTGGACAAATAATTGCAGATCGTAAGTTCCAGTCAATTTTAAGCACTTTGAATAAAGTTGCCATTTTAACGAACTATCTAGGTGGCAAAGTTAAAAGCATTTCCACTCACTTTCAAGTAATTTTACTGACAAGAAAAACCAATTTATTTAATAATATACTGAAAAGGTGATAGGACAAAAACATGCAGATCGTAAGTTGAAGCAACTTTTAAGCACTGTGAAAAATTTTGCCATTTTAACACACTATTTATGTGGCAAAGTTAAAAGCATTTTCACTCACTTTCAAGTAATTTTACTGACAAAAAAAACCCAATTTATTTTCTAATCAAAAAAAAAAAAAAGCGATTGGATAAATAATTGCAGATCGTAAGTTTCAGTCACTTTTAAGCACTTTGAAAAATGTTGCAATTTCCACTCACTTTCAAGTAATTTTACTGATAAGAAAAACTAATTTATTTTAAAATAAACTGAATAGGCTATCGGACAAAAAACAGGCAGATCGTAAGTTAAAGCAACTTTTAAATGCTTTGATGACTGTTGCAATTTTAACGCACTATTTATGTGGCAAAGTTAAAAGCATTTCCCCTCCATTTCAAGTAAATAATTCTGAAAAAAAAACCAATTTATTTTATAATTAAAACTGAAGAGGCGATTGGGCAAAAACACGCAGATCGTAACTTCCAGCAAATTTTAAGCACTTTGATCAATTTTGAAATTTTAACGCACTATTTATGTGGAAAAGTTAAAAGCATTTCCACTCACTGTCAAGTAAATTTTTCTGACAAAAAAACCCAATTTCTTTCAATATTAAAACAGATTAGGCGATTGGACTAAAAATTGCAGATCATAAGTTCCAGGAAATTGTAAGCCTTTTGAATATTTCAATTTTAACGCACTATTTATGTCGCTAGGTCAAAAGCATTTCCACTCACTTTCAAGTAATTTTACTGATAAGAAAAACTAATTTATTTTATAATAAACTGAATAGGCGATTGGACAAAAACATGCAGATCGTAAGTTAAAGCAACTATTAAGCACTTTGAATAATGTTGCAATTTTAACGCACTATTTCTGTGGCAAAGTTAAAAGTATTTCCACTCCATTTCAAGTAATTTTTCTGACAAGTAAAAACAATTTATTTCATAAACAAAACTGAATAGACGATTGGACAAAAAATTGCAGATCGTAAGTTCCAGTAACTTTTCAGCACTTTGAATAATATTGCAATTGTAACGCACTATTGATGTGATAAACTTAAAAGCATTTTCACTCACTTTCAAGTAATTTTACTGACATAAAAAAAAAATTATTTTATAATTAAAACTGACTAGGCGATTAGACAAAAACATGCAGATCGTAAGTTCCAGCAAGTTTAAAGCAATTTGATATATGTTGCAATTTTAACGCACTATTTATGTGGCAAAGTTAAAAGCATTTACACTCACTTTCAAGTAATTTTACTGACAAGAAAAACCAATTTATTTTATAATTAAAACTGAAGAGGCGATTGGACAAAAACATGCAAATCGTAAGTTCCAGCAAGTTTAAGGCAATTTGATATATGTTGCAATTTTAACGCACTATTTATGTGGCAAAGTTAAAAGCATTTACACTCACTTTCAAGTAATTTTACTGACAAGAAAATCCAATTTATTTTATAATTAAAACTGAAGAGGCGATTGGACAAAAACAGGCAGATCGTAAGTTAAAGCAACTATTAAGCACTTTGAATAATGTTGCAATTTTAACGCACTATTTCTGTGGCAAAGTTAAAAGTATTTCCACTCCATTTCAAGTAATTTTTCTGACAAGTAAAACAATTTATTTCATAAAAAAAACTGAATAGACGATTGGACAAAAAATTGCAGATCGTAAGTTCCAGTAACTTTTCAGAACTTTGAATAATATTGCAATTGTAACGCACTATTGATGTGATAAACTTAAAAGCATTTTCACTCACTTTCAAGTAATTTTACTAACATTACAAAAAAATTATTTTATAATTAAAACTGACTAGGCGATTAGACAAAAACATGCAGATCGTAAGTTCCAGCAAGTTTAAAGCAATTTGATATATGTTGCAATTTTAACGCACTATTTATGTGGATAACTTAAAAGCATTTCCACTGACTTTCAAGTAATTTTACTCACAAAAAAACCAATGTTTCTAAAATCTAAACTAAGAAGACGATTTGAAAAAAAATTGCAGATCATAAGTTTAGACAATTTTCAGCACTTTGAAATGTATTGCAATTTTATTGCACTAATTATGTGGATAAGTTAAAAGCATTTCCACTGACTTTCAAGTAATTTTATTGACAAGAAAAACCAATGTTTCTAAAATCTAAACTGAGAAGACGATTTGAAAAAAAATTGAAGATCATAAGTTTAAACAATTTTCAGACTTTTGAAATGTATTGCAATTTAAATGCACTAATTATGTGGATAAGTTAAAAGCATTTCCACTGACTTTCAAGTAATTTTACTCACAAGAAAAACCAATTTAAAAAAAATGAAAATTGAGTTAAGGACGATTTGAAAAAAAATTCCAGATCAAAAGTTTAGAAAATTTTCAGACTTTTGAAATGTATTGCAATTTAAACGCACTAATTATGTGGATAAGTTAAAAGCATTTCCACTGACTTTCAAGTAATTTTACTCACAAGAAAAACCAATTTAAAAAAAATCAAAATTGAGTTAAGGACGATTTGAAAAAAATTCCAGATCATAAGTTTAGACAATTTTCAGAACTTTGAAATGTATTGCAATTTTAACGCACTAATTATGTGGATAAGTTAAAAGCATTTCCACTGACTTTCCAATAATTTTATTGACAAGAAAAACCAATGTTTCTAAAATCAAAACTGAGAAGACAATTTGAAAAAAAATTGCAGATCATAAGTTCAGACAATTTTCAGCACTTTGAAATGTATTGCAATATTAACGCACTAATTATGTGTATAAGTTAAAAGCATTTCCACTGACTTTCAAGTAATTTTACTCACAAGAAAAACCAATGTTTCTAAAATCTAAACTAAGAAGACGATTTGAAAAAAAATTGCAGATCATAAGTTTAGACAATTTTCAGACTTTTGAAATGTATTGCAATTTAAATGCACTAATTATGTGGATAAGTTAAAAGCATTTCCACTGACTTTCAAGTAATTTTACTCACAAGAAAAACCAATTTTAAAAAAATCAAAATTGAGTTAAGGACGATTTGAAAAAAATTCCAGATCATAAGTTTAGACAATTTTCAGAACTTTGAAATGTATTGCAATTTTAACGCACTAATTATGTGTATAAGTTAAAAGCATTTCCACTGACTTTCAAGTAATTTTACTCACAAAAAAACCAATGTTTCTAAAATCTAAACTAAGAAGACGATTTGAAAAAAAATTGCAGATCATAAGTTTAGACAATTTTCAGCACTTTGAAATGTATTGCAATTTTATTGCACTAATTATGTGGATAAGTTAAAAGCATTTCCACTGACTTTCAAGTAATTTTATTGACAAGAAAAACCAATGTTTCTAAAATCTAAACTGAGAAGACGATTTGAAAAAAAATTGAAGATCATAAGTTTATACAATTTTCAGACTTTTGAAATGTATTGCAATTTAAATGCACTAATTATGTGGATAAGTTAAAAGCATTTCCACTGACTTTCAAGTAATTTTACTCACAAGAAAAACCAATTTAAAAAAAATGAAAATTGAGTTAAGGACGATTTGAAAAAAAATTCCAGATCAAAAGTTTAGACAATTTTCAGACTTTTGAAATGTATTGCAATTTAAACGCACTAATTATGTGGATAAGTTAAAAGCATTTCCACTGACTTTCAAGTAATTTTACTCACAAGAAAAACCAATTTTAAAAAAATCAAAATTGAGTTAAGGACGATTTGAAAAAAATTCCAGATCATAAGTTTAGACAATTTTCAGAACTTTGAAATGTATTGCAATTTTAACGCACTAATTATGTGGATAAGTTAAAAGCATTTCCACTGACTTTCCAATAATTTTATTGACAAGAAAAACCAATGTTTCTAAAATCAAAACTGAGAAGACAATTGAAAAAAAAATTGCAGATCATAAGTTCAGACAATTTTCAGCACTTTGAAATGTATTGCAATATTAACGCACTAATTATGTGTATAAGTTAAAAGCATTTCCACTGACTTTCAAGTAATTTTACTCACAAGAAAAACCAATGTTTCTAAAATCTAAACTAAGAAGACGATTTGAAAAAAAATTGCAGATCATAAGTTTAGACAATTTTCAGACTTTTGAAATGTATTGCAATTTAAATGCACTAATTATGTGGATAAGTTAAAAGCATTTCCACTGACTTTCAAGTAATTTTACTCACAAGAAAAACCAATTTTAAAAAAATCAAAATTGAGTTAAGGACGATTTGAAAAAAATTCCAGATCATAAGTTTAGACAATTTTCAGAAATTTGAAATGTATTGCAATTTTAACGCACTAATTATGTGGATAAGTTAAAAGCATTTCCACTGACTTTCCAATAATTTTATTGACAAGAAAAACCAATGTTTCTAAAATCAAAACTGAGAAGACAATTTGAAAAAAAATTGCAGATCATAAGTTCAGACAATTTTCAGCACTTTGAAATGTATTGCAATATTAACGCACTAATTATGTGTATAAGTTAAAAGCATTTCCACTGACTTTCAAGTAATTTTACTCCCAAGAAAAACCAATGTTTCTAAAATCTAAACTAAGAAGACGATTTGAAAAAAAATTGCAGATCATAAGTTTAGACAATTTTCAGACTTTTGAAATGTATTGCAATTTAAATGCACTAATTATGTGGATAAGTTAAAAGCATTTCCACTGACTTTCAAGTAATTTTACTCACAAGAAAAACCAATTTAAAAAAAATCAAAATTGAGTTAAGGACGATTTGAAAAAAAATTGCAGATTATAAGTTTAGACAATTTTTAGAACTTTGAAATGTATTGCAATTTTAACGAACTAATTATGTGGATAAGTTAAAAGCATTTCCACTGACTTTCAAGTAATTTTACTCACAAGAAAAACCAATGTTTCTAAAATCTAAACTAAGAAGACGATTTGAAAAAAAATTGCACATCATAAGTTTAGACAATTTTCAGCACTTTGAAATGTATTGCAATTTTAACGCACTAATTATGTGGATAAGTTAAAAGCATTTCCACTGACTTTCAAGTAATTTTATTGACAAGAAAAACCAATGTTTCTAAAATCTAAACTGAGAAGACGATTTGAAAAAAAATTGCAGATCATAAGTTTAGACAATTTTCAGACTTTTGAAATGTATTGCAATGTAAACGCACTAATTATGTAGATACGTCAAAAGCATTTCGACTGACTTTCAAGTAATTTTACTCACAAGAAAAACGAATTTAAAAAAAATGAAAATTGAGTTAAGGACGATTTGAAAAAAAATTCCAGATCATAAGTTTAGACAATTTTCAGAACTTTGAAATGTATTGCAATTTAAACGAACTAATTATGTAGATAAGTCAAAAGCATTTCCACTGACTTTCAAGTAATTTTACTCACAAGAAAAACCAATTTAAAAAAAATGAAAATTGAGTTAAGGACGATTTGAAAAAAAATTGCAGATTATAAGTTTAAACATTTTTCAGCACTTTGAAATGTATTGCAATTTTAACGCACTAATTATGTGGATAAGTTAAAAGCATTTCCACTGACTTTCAAGTAATTTTACTCACAAGAAAAACCAATGTTTCTAAAATCTAAACTAAGAAGACGATTTGAAAAAAAATTGCAGATCATAAGTTTAGACAATTTTCAGCACTTTGAAATGTATTGCAATTTTAACGCACTAATTATGTGGATAAGTTAAAAGCATTTCCACTGACTTTCAAGTAATTTTATTGACAAGAAAAACCAATGTTTCTAAAATCTAAACTGAGAAGACGATTTGAAAAAAAATTGCAGATCATAAGTTTAGACAATTTTCAGACTTTTGAAATGTATTGCAATTTAAATGCACTAATTATGTGGATAAGTTAAAAGCATTTCCACTGACTTTCAAGTAATTTTACTCACAAGAAAAACCAATTTAAAAAAAATGAAAATTGAGTTAAGGACGATTTGAAAAAAAATTGCAGATTATAAGTTTAGACAATTTTTAGAACTTTGAAATGTATTGCAATTTTAACGCACTAATTATGTGGATAAGTTAAAAGCATTTCCACTGACTTTCAACTAATTTTATTGACAAGAAAAACCAATGTTTCTAAAATCTAAACTGAGAAGACGATTTGAAAAAAAATTGCAGATCATAAGTTTACACAATTTTCAGCACTTTGAAATGTATTGCAATTTTAACGCACTAATTATGTGGATAAGTTAAAAGCATTTCCACTGACTTTCAAGTAATTTTATTGACAAGAAAAACCAAAGTTTCTAAAATCTAAACTGAGAAGACGATTTGAAATAAAATTGCAGATCATAAGTTTACACAATTTTCAGCACTTTGAAATGTATTGCAATTTTAACGCACTAATCATGTGGATAAGTTAAAAGCATTTCCACTGACTTTCAAGTAATTTTACTCACAAGAAAAATCAATTTTAAAAAAATCAAAATTGAGTTAAGGACGATTTGAAAAAAAATTGCAGATTATAAGTTTAGACAATTTTCAGAACTTTGAAATGTATTGCAATTTTAACGCACTAATTATGTGGATAAGTTAAAAGCATTTCCACTGACTTTCAAGTAATTTTATTGACAAGAAAAACCAATGTTTCTAAAATCTAAACTGAGAAGACGATTTGAAAAAAAATTGCAGATCATAAGTTTACACAATTTTCAGCACTTTGAAATGTATTGCAATTTTAACGCACTAATTATGTGGATAAGTTAAAAGCATTTCCACTGACTTTCAAGTAATTTTACTCACAAGAAAAACCAATGTTTCTAAAATCTAAACTAAGAAGACGATTTGAAAAAAAATTGCAGATCATAAGTTTAGACAATTTTCAGACTTTTGATATGTATTGCAATTTAAATGCACTAATTATGTGGATAAGTTAAAAGCATTTCCACTGACTTTCAAGTAATTTTACTCACAAGAAAAACCAATTTAAAAAAAATGAAAATTGAGTTAAGGACGATTTGAAAAAAAATTGCAGATTATAAGTTTAGACAATTTTCAGAACTTTGAAATGTATTGCATATTTAACGCACTAATTATGTGGATAAGTTAAAAGCATTTCCACTGACTTTCAAGTAATTTTATTGACAAGAAAAACCAAAGTTTCTAAAATCTAAACTGAGAAGACGATTTGAAATAAAATTGCAGATCATAAGTTTACACAATTTTCAGCACTTTGAAATGTATTGCAATTTTAACGCACTAATTATGTGGATAAGTTAAAAGCATTTCCACTGACTTTCAAGTAATTTTACTCACAAGAAAAATCAATTTTAAAAAAATCAAAATTGAGTTAAGGACGATTTGAAAAAAAATTGCAGATTATAAGTTTAGACAATTTTCAGAACTTTGAAATGTATTGCAATTTTAACGCACTAATTATGTGGATAAGTTAAAAGCATTTCCACTGACTTTCAAGTAATTTTATTGACAAGAAAAACCAATGTTTCTAAAATCTAAACTGAGAAGACGATTTGAAAAAAAATTGCAGATCATAAGTTTACACAATTTTCAGCACTTTGAAATGTATTGCAATTTTAACGCACTAATTATGTGGATAAGTTAAAAGCATTTCCACTGACTTTCAAGTAATTTTATTGACAAGAAAAACCAATGTTTCTAAAATCTAAACTGAGAAGATAATTTGAAAAAAAAATTGCAGATCATAAGTTTAGACAATTTTCAGACTTTTGAAATGTATTGCAATTTAAACGCACTAATTATGTGGATAAGTTAAAAGCATTTCCACTGACTTTCAAGTAATTTTACTCACAAGAAAAACCAATTTAAAAAAAATAAAAATTGAGTTAAGGACGATTTGAAAAAAAATTCCAGATCATAAGTTTAGACAATTTTCAGCACTTTGAAATGTATTGCAATTTTAACGCACTAATTATGTGGATAAGTTAAAAGCATTTCCACTGACTTTCAAGGAATTTTACTCACAAGAAAAACCAATGTTTCTAAAATCTAAACTGAGAAGACGATTTGAAAAAAAATTGCAGATCATAAGTTTAGACAATTTTCAGACTTTTGAAAAGTAATGCGATTTAAACGCACTAATTATGTGGATACGTTAAAAGCATTTCCACTGACTTTCAAGTAATTTTACTCACAAGAAAAACCAATTTAAAAAAAATGAAAATTGAGTTAAGGACGATTTGAAAAAAAATTCCAGATCATAAGTTTAGACAATTTTCAGACTTTTGAAATGTATTGCAATTTAAACGCACTAATTATGTGGATAAGTTAAAAGCATTTCCACTGACTTTCAAGTAATTTTACTCACAAGAAAAACCAATTTAAAAAAAATAAAAATTGAGTTAAGGACGATTTGAAAAAAAATTCCAGATCATAAGTTTAGACAATTTTCAGCACTTTGAAATGTATTGCAATTTTAACGCACTAATTATGTGGATAAGTTAAAAGCATTTCCACTGACTTTCAAGGAATTTTACTCACAAGAAAAACCAATGTTTCTAAAATCTAAACTGAGAAGACGATTTGAAAAAAAATTGCAGATCATAAGTTTACACAATTTTCAGCACTTTGAAATGTATTGCAATTTTAACGCACTAATTATGTGGATAAGTTAAAAGCATTTCCACTGACTTTCAAGTAATTTTACTCACAAGAAAAACCAATGTTTCTAAAATCTAAACTAAGAAGACGATTTGAAAAAAAATTACAGATCATAAGTTTAGACAATTTTCAGACTTTTGATATGTATTGCAATTTAAATGCACTAATTATGTGGATAAGTTAAAAGCATTTCCACTGACTTTCAAGTAATTTTACTCACAAGAAAAACCAAAGTTTCTAAAATCTAAACTGAGAAGACGATTTGAAATAAAATTGCAGATCATAAGTTTACACAATTTTCAGCACTTTGAAATGTATTGCAATTTTAACGCACTAATTATGTGGATAAGTTAAAAGCATTTCCACTGACTTTCAAGTAATTTTACTCACAAGAAAAATCAATTTTAAAAAAATCAAAATTGAGTTAAGGACGATTTGAAAAAAAATTGCAGATTATAAGTTTAGACAATTTTCAGAACTTTGAAATGTATTGCAATTTTAACGCACTAATTATGTGGATAAGTTAAAAGCATTTCCACTGACTTTCAAGTAATTTTATTGACAAGAAAAACCAATGTTTCTAAAATCTAAACTGAGAAGACGATTTGAAAAAAAATTGCAGATCATAAGTTTACACAATTTTCAGCACTTTGAAATGTATTGCAATTTTAACGCACTAATTATGTGGATAAGTTAAAAGCATTTCCACTGACTTTCAAGTAATTTTATTGACAAGAAAAACCAATGTTTCTAAAATCTAAACTGAGAAGATAATTTGAAAAAAAAATTGCAGATCATAAGTTTAGACAATTTTCAGACTTTTGAAATGTATTGCAATTTAAACGCACTAATTATGTGGATAAGTTAAAAGCATTTCCACTGACTTTCAAGTAATTTTACTCACAAGAAAAACCAATTTAAAAAAAATAAAAATTGAGTTAAGGACGATTTGAAAAAAAATTCCAGATCATAAGTTTAGACAATTTTCAGCACTTTGAAATGTATTGCAATTTTAACGCACTAATTATGTGGATAAGTTAAAAGCATTTCCACTGACTTTCAAGGAATTTTACTCACAAGAAAAACCAATGTTTCTAAAATCTAAACTGAGAAGACGATTTGAAAAAAAATTGCAGATCATAAGTTTAGACAATTTTCAGACTTTTGAAAAGTAATGCGATTTAAACGCACTAATTATGTGGATACGTTAAAAGCATTTCCACTGACTTTCAAGTAATTTTACTCACAAGAAAAACCAATTTAAAAAAAATGAAAATTGAGTTAAGGACGATTTGAAAAAAAATTCCAGATCATAAGTTTAGACAATTTTCAGAACTTTGAAATGTATTGCAATTTAAACGAACTAATTATGTAGATAAGTAAAAAGCATTTCCACTGACTTTCCAATAATTTTACTCACAAGAAAAACCAATGTTTCTAAAATCAAAACTGAGAAGACAATTTGAAAAAAATTTGCAGATCATAAGTTTAGACAATTTTCAGCACTTTGAAATGTATTGCAATATTAACGCACTAATTATGTGGATAAGTTAAAAGCATTTCCACTGACTTTCAAGTAATTTTACTCACAAGAAAAACCAATGTTTCTAAAATCTAAACTAAGAAGACGATTTGAAAAAAAATTGCAGATCATAAGTTTAGACAATTTTCAGACTTTTGATATGTATTGCAATTTAAATGCACTAATTATGTGGATAAGTTAAAAGCATTTCCACTGACTTTCAAGTAATTTTACTCACAAGAAAAACCAATTTAAAAAAAATGAAAATTGAGTTAAGGACGATTTGAAAAAAAATTGCAGATTATAAGTTTAGACAATTTTCAGAACTTTGAAATGTATTGCACATTTAACGCACTAATTATGTGGATAAGTTAAAAGCATTTCCACTGACTTTCAAGTAATTTTATTGACAAGAAAAACCAAAGTTTCTAAAATCTAAACTGAGAAGACGATTTGAAATAAAATTGCAGATCATAAGTTTACACAATTTTCAGCACTTTGAAATGTATTGCAATTTTAACGCACTAATTATGTGGATAAGTTAAAAGCATTTCCACTGACTTTCAAGTAATTTTACTCACAAGAAAAATCAATTTTAAAAAAATCAAAATTGAGTTAAGGACGATTTGAAAAAAAATTGCAGATTATAAGTTTAGACAATTTTCAGAACTTTGAAATGTATTGCAATTTTAACGCACTAATTATGTGGATAAGTTAAAAGCATTTCCACTGACTTTCAAGTAATTTTATTGACAAGAAAAACCAATGTTTCTAAAATCTAAACTGAGAAGACGATTTGAAAAAAAATTGCAGATCATAAGTTTACACAATTTTCAGCACTTTGAAATGTATTGCAATTTTAACGCACTAATTATGTGGATAAGTTAAAAGCATTTCCACTGACTTTCAAGTAATTTTATTGACAAGAAAAACCAAAGTTTCTAAAATCTAAACTGAGAAGACGATTTGAAATAAAATTGCAGATCATAAGTTTACACAATTTTCAGCACTTTGAAATGTATTGCAATTTTAACGCACTAATCATGTGGATAAGTTAAAAGCATTTCCACTGACTTTCAAGTAATTTTACTCACAAGAAAAATCAATTTAAAAAAAATCAAAATTGAGTTAAGGACGATTTGAAAAAAAATTGCAGATTATAAGTTTAGACAATTTTCAGAACTTTGAAATGTATTGCAATTTTAACGCACTAATTATGTGGATAAGTTAAAAGCATTTCCACTGACTTTCAAGTAATTTTATTGACAAGAAAAACCAATGTTTCTAAAATCTAAACTGAGAAGACGATTTGAAAAAAAATTGCAGATCATAAGTTTACACAATTTTCAGCACTTTGAAATGTATTGCAATTTTAACGCACTAATTATGTGGATAAGTTAAAAGTATTTCCACTGACTTTCAAGTAATTTTATTGACAAGAAAAACCAATGTTTCTAAAATCTAAACTGAGAAGATAATTTGAAAAAAAAATTGCAGATCATAAGTTTAGACAATTTTCAGACTTTTGAAATGTATTGCAATTTAAACGCACTAATTATGTGGATAAGTTAAAAGCATTTCCACTGACTTTCAAGTAATTTTACTCACAAGAAAAACCAATTTAAAAAAAATGAAAATTGAGGTGACGATTTGAAAAAAAATTCCAGATCATAAGTTTATACAATTTTCAGAACTTTGAAATGTATTGCAATTTTAACGCACTAATTATGTGGATAAGTTAAAAGCATTTCCACTGACTTTCCCATAATTTTATTGACAAGAAAAACCAATGTTTCTAAAATCTAAACTAAGAAGACGATTTGAAAAAAAATTGCAGATCATACGTTTAGACAATTCTCAGCACTTTGAAATGTATTGCAATTTTAACGCACTAATTATGTGGATAAGTTAAAAGCATTTTCACTGACTTTCAAGTAATTTTACTCACAAGAAAAACCAATTTAAAAAAAATGAAAATTGAGTTAAGGACGATTTGAAAAAAAATTGCAGATTATAAGTTTAGACAATTTTCAGAACTTTGAAATGTATTGCAATTTTAACGCACTAATTATGTGGATAAGTTAAAAGCATTTCCACTGACTTTCAAGTAATTTTAATCACAAGAAAAACCAATGTTTCTAAAATCTAAACTAAAAAGACGATTTGAAAAAAAATTGCAGATCATAAGTTTAGACAATTTTCAGCACTTTGAAATGTATTGCAATTTTAACGCACTAATTATGTGGATAAGTTAAAAGCAATTCCACTGACTTTCAAGGAATTTTATTGACAAGAAAAACCAATGTTTCTAAAATCTAAACTGAGAAGACGATTTGAAAAAAAATTGCAGATCATAAGTTTAGACAATTTTCAGCACTTTGAAATGTATTGCAATTTTAATGCACTAATTATGTGGATAAGTTAAAAGCATTTCCACTGACTTTCAAGTAATTTTATTGACAAGAAAAACCAATGTTTCTAAAATCTAAACTGAGAAGACGATTTGAAAAAAAATTGCAGATCATAAGTTTAGACAATTTTCAGACTTTTGAAATGTATTGCAATTTAAACGCACTATCTATGTGGATAAGTTAAAAGCATTTCCACTGACTTTCAAGTAATTTTACTCACAAGAAAAACCAATTTAAAAAAAATCAAAATTGAGTTAAGGACGATTTGAAAAAAAATTCCAGATCATAAGTTTAGACAATTTTCAGCACTTTGAAATGTATTGCAATTTTAACGCACTAGTTATGTGGATAAGTTAAAAGCATTTCCACTGACTTTCCAATAATTTTATTGACAAGAAAAACCAATGTTTCTAAAATCAAAACTGAGAAGTCAATTTGAAAAGAAATTGCAGATCATAAGTTCAGACAATTTTCAGCACTTTTAAATGTATTGCAATTTTAACGCACTAATTATTTGGATAAGTTAAAAGCATTTCCACTGACTTTCAAGTAATTTTATTGACAAGAAAAACCAATGTTTCTAAAATCTAAACTGAGAATACGATTTGAAAAAAAATTGCAGATCATAAGTTTAGACAATTTTCAGACTTTTGAAATGTATTGCAATTTAAACTCACTAATTATGTGGATAAGTTAAAAGCATTTCCACCGACTTTCAAGTAATTTTATTGACAAGAAAAACCAATGTTTCTAAAATCTAAACTGAGAAGACAATTTGAAAAAAAATTGCAGATCATAAGTTTACACAATTTTCAGCACTTTGAAATGTATTGCAATTTTAACGCACTAATTATGTGGATAAGTTAAAAGCATTTCCACTGACTTTCAAGTAATTTTACTCACAAGAAAAACCAATTTAAAAAAAATCAAAATTGAGTTAAGGACGATGTGAAAAAAAATTCCAGATCATAAGTTTAGACAATTTTCAGAACTTTGAAATGTATTGCAATTTTAACGCACTAATTATGTGGATAAGTTAAAAGCATTTCCACTGACTTTCCAATAATTTTATTGACAAAAAAAACCAATGTTTCTAAAATCAAAACTGAGAAGACAATTTGAAAAGAAATTGCAGATCATAAGTTCAGACAATTTTTAGCACTTTGAAATGTATTGCAATATTAACGCACTAATTATGTGTATAAGTTAAAAGCATTTCCACTGACTTTCAAGTAATTTTACTCACAAGAAAAACCAATGTTTCTAAAATCTAAACTAGTAAGACGATTTGAAAAAAAATTGCAGATCATAAGTTAAGACAATTTTCAGACTTTTGAAATGTATTGCAATTTAAATGCACTAATTATGTGGATAAGTTAAAAGCATTTCCACTGACTTTCAAGTAATTTTACTCACAAGAAAAACCAATTTTAAAAAAATCAAAATTGAAAAGACGATTTGAAAAAAAATTGCAGATCATAAGTTTAGACAATTTTCAGCACTTTGAAATGTATTGCAATTTTAACGCACTAATTATGTGGATAAGTTAAAAGCATTTCCACTGACTTTCAAGTAATTTTATTGACAAGAAAAACCAATGTTTCTAAAATCTAAACTGAGAAGACGATTTGAAAAAAAATTGCAGATCATAAGTTTAGACAATTTTCAGACTTTTGAAATGTATTGCAATTTAAACGCACTAATTATGTGGATAAGTTTAAAGCATTTCCACTGACTTTCAAGTAATTTTATTGACAAGAAAAACTAATGTTTCTAAAATCTAAACTGAGAAGACGATTTGAAAAAAAATTGCAGATCATAAGTTTAGACAATTTTCAGCACTTTGAAATGTATTGCAATTTTAACGCACTAATTATGTGGATAAGTTAAAAGCATTTCCACTGACTTTCCAATAATTTTATTGACAAGAAAAACCAATGTTTCTAAAATCAAAACTGAGAAGACAATTTGAAAAAAAATTGCAGATCATAAGTTTAGACAATTTTCAGCACTTTGAAATGTATTGCAATATTAACGCACTAATTATGTGTATAAGTTAAAAGCATTTCCACTGACTTTCAAGTAATTTTACTCACAAGAAAAACCAATGTTTCTAAAATCTAAACTAAGAAGACGATTTGAAAAAAAATTGCAGATCATAAGTTTAGACAATTTTAAGACTTTTAAAATATATTGCAATTTAAATGCACTAATTATGTGGATAAGTTAAAAGCATTTCCACTGACTTTCAAGTAATTTTACTCACAAGAAAAACCAATTTAAAAAAAATCAAAATTGAGTTAAGGACGAGTTGAAAAAAAATTGCAGATAAGTTTAGACAATTTTTAGAACTTTGAAATGTATTGCAATTTTAACGCACTAATTATGTGGATAAGTTAAAAGCATTTCCACTGACTTTCAAGTAATTTTACTCACAAGAAAAACCAATGTTTCTAAAATCTAAACTAAGAAGACGATTTGAAAAAAAATTGCACATCATAAGTTTAGACAATTTTCAGCACTTTGAAATGTATTGCAATTTTAACGCACTAATTATGTGGATAAGTTAAAAGCATTTCCACTGACTTTCAAGTAATTTTATTGACAAGAAAAACCAATGTTTATAAAATCTAAACTGAAAAGACGATTTGAAAAAAAATTGTAGATCATAAGTTTACACAATTTTCAGCACTTTGAAATGTATTGCAATTTTAACGCACTAATTATGTGGATAAGTTAAAAGCATTTCCACTGACTTTCAAGTAATTTTACTCACAAGAAAAACCAATTTAAAAAAAATCAAAATTGAGTTAAGGACGATTTGAAAAAAAATTCCAGATCATAAGTTTAGACAATTTTCAGAACTTTGAAATGTATTGCAATTTTAACGCACTAATTATGTGGATAAGTTAAAAGCATTTCCACTGACTTTCCAATAATTTTATTGACAAAAAAAACCAATGTTTCTAAAATCAAAACTGAGAAGACAATTTGAAAAGAAATTGCAGATCATAAGTTCAGACAATTTTTAGCACTTTGAAATGTATTGCAATATTAACGAACTAATTATGTGTATAAGTTAAAAGCATTTCCACTGACTTTCAAGTAATTTTACTCACAAGAAAAACCAATGTTTCTAAAATCTAAACTAAGAAGACGAATTGAAAAAAAATTGCAGATCATAAGTTTAGACAATTTTCAGACTTTTGAAATGTATTGCAATTTAAATGCACTAATTATGTGGATAAGTTAAAAGCATTTCCACTGACTTTCATGTAATTTTACTCACAAAAAAAAGCAATTTAAAAAAAATTAAAATTGAGTGAAGGACGATTTGACAAAAAAAAATTGCAGATTATAAGTTTAGACAATTTTCAGAACTTTGAAATGTATTGCAATTTTAACGCACTAATTATGTGGATAAGTTAAAAGCATTTCCACTGACTTTCAAGTAATTTTATTGACAAGAAAAACTAATGTTTCTAAAATCTAAACTGAGAAGACGATTTGAAAAAAAATTGCAGATCATAAGTTTAGACAATTTTCAGCACTTTGAAATGTATTGCAATTTTAACGCACTAATTATGTGGATAAGTTAAAAGCATTTCCACTGACTTTCCAATAATTTTATTGACAAGAAAAACCAATGTTTCTAAAATCAAAACTGAGAAGACAATTTGAAAAAAAATTGCAGATCATAAGTTCAGACAATTTTCAGCACTTTGAAATGTATTGCAATATTAACGCACTAATTATGTGTATAAGTTAAAAGCATTTCCACTGACTTTCAAGTAATTTTACTCACAAGAAAAACCAATGTTTCTAAAATCTAAACTAAGAAGACGATTTGAAAAAAAATTGCATATCATAAGTTTAGACAATTTTAAGACTTTTAAAATGTATTGCAATTTAAATGCACTAATTATGTGGATAAGTTAAAAGCATTTCCACTGAATTTTAAGTAATTTTACTCACAAGAAAAACCAATTTAAAAAAAATCAAAATTGAGTTAAGGACGAGTTGAAAAAAAATTGCAGATAAGTTTAGACAATTTTTAGAACTTTGAAATGTATTGCAATTTTAACGCACTAATTATGTGGATAAGTTAAAAGCATTTCCACTGACTTTCAAGTAATTTTACTCACAAGAAAAACCAATGTTTCTAAAATCTAAACTAAGAAGACGATTTGAAAAAAAATTGCACATCATAAGTTTAGACAATTTTCAGCACTTTGAAATGTATTGCAATTTTAACGCACTAATTATGTGGATAAGTTAAAAGCATTTCCACTGACTTTCAAGTAATTTTATTGACAAGAAAAACCAATGTTTCTAAAATCTAAACTGAGAAGACGATTTGAAAAAAAATTGCAGATCATAAGTTTAGACAATTTTCAGACTTTTGAAATGTATTACAATGTAAACGCACTAATTATGTAGATACGACAAAAGCATTTCCACTGACTTTCAAGTAATTTTACTCACAAGAAAAACCAATTTAAAAAAAATCAAAATTGAGTTAAGGACGATTTGAAAAAAAATTGCAGATTATAAGTTTAGACAATTTTCAGAACTTTGAAATGTATTGCAATTTTAACGCACTAATTATGTGGATAAGTTAAAAGCATTTCCACTGACTTTTAAGTAATTTTACTCACAAGAAAAACCAATGTTTCTAAAATCTAAACTAAGAAGACGATTTGAAATAAAATTGCACATCATAAGTTTAGACAATTTTCAGCACTTTGAAATGTATTGCAATTTTAACGCACTAATTATGTGGATAAGTTAAAAGCATTTCCACTGACTTTCAAGTAATTTTACTCACGATAAAAACCAATGTTTCTAAAATCTAAACTAAGAAGACGATTTGAAAAAAAATTGCAGATCATAAGTTTAGACAATTTTCAGACTTTTGAAATGTATTGCAATTAAAACGCACTAATTATGTGGATAAGTTAAAAGCATTTCCACTGACTTTCAAGTAATTTTACTCACAAGAAAAACCAATTTAAAAAAAATGAAAATTGAGTTAAGGACGATTTGAAAAAAAATTGCAGATTATAAGTTTAGACAATTTTCAGAACTTTGAAATGTATTGCAATTTTAACGCACTAATTATGTGGATAAGTTAAAAGCATTTCCACTGACTTTCAAGTAATTTTAATCACAAGAAAAACCAATGTTTCTAAAATCTAAACTAAGAAGACGATTTGAAAAAAAATTGCAGATCATAAATTTAGACAATTTTCAGCACTTTGAAATGTATTGCAATTTTAACGCACTTATTATGTGGATAAGTTAAAAGCATTTCCACTGACTTTCAAGTAATTTTACTCACAAGAAAAACCAATTTAAAAAAAATCAAAATTGAGTTAAGGACGATTTGAAAAAAAATTGCAGATTATAAGTTTAGACAATTTTCAGAACTTTGAAATGTATTGCAATTTTAACGCACTAATTATGTGGATAAGTTAAAAGCATTTCCACTGACTTTAAAGTAATTTTATTGACAAGAAAAAACAATGTTTCTAAAATCTAAACTGATAAGACGATTTGAAAAAAAATTGCAGATCATAAGTTTAGACAATTTTCAGCACTTTGAAATGTATTGCAATTTTAACGCACTAATTATGTGGATAAGTTAAAAGCATTTCCACTGACTTTCAAGTAATTTTATTGACAAGAAAAACCAATGTTTCTAAAATCTAAACTGAGAAGACGATTTGAAATAAAATTGCACATCATAAGTTTAGACAATTTTCAGCACTTTGAAATGTATTGCAATTTTAACGCACTAATTATGTGGATAAGTTAAAAGCATTTCCACTGACTTTCAAGTAATTTTAATCACAAGAAAAACCAATGTTTCTAAAATCTAAGCTAAGAAGACGATTTGAAAAAAAATTGCAGATCATAAGTTTAGACAATTTTCAGAACTTTGAAATGTATTGCAATTTTAACGCACTAATTATGTGGATAAGTTAAAAGCATTTCCACTGACTTTCCAATAATTTTATTGACAAGAAAAACCAATGTTTCTAAAATCAAAACTGAGAAGACAATTTGAAAAGAAATTGCAGATCATAAGTTCAGACAATTTTCAGCACTTTGAAATGTATTGCAATATTAACGCACTAATTATGTGTATAAGTTAAAAGCATTTCCACTGACTTTCAAGTAATTTTACTCACAAGAAAAACCAATGTTTCTAAAATCTAAACTAAGAATACGATTTCTTCTTCTTCTTCTGCGTACACAGTCAGACAGTAACCATTATTTTTTCGAAAAAAGCGGCGGTCGTCCTGAGACTCTCGCCACTACCATAGAGCTTGTCTTGCAGTTCCACTGGCAATGGCCACATCTGCTCTCTCTGATCCTCGTATGTCGGGCAGTTCTGCAGCAGATGTTCAGTGGTCATTTTACCAGTACCGCACGGGCATTCGTCGGTACACCCTATTTTCAATTTGTTGAATAGGTGGTACCTCAGTCTATTGTGGCCAGTGCGAAGTCTTCTTCTTCTTCTTCTTCTGCGTACACAGTCAGACAGTAACCATTATTTTTTCGAAAAAAGCGGCGGTCGTCCTGAGACTCTCGCCACTACCATAGAGCTTGTCTTGCAGTTCCACTGGCAATGGCCACATCTGCTCTCTCTGATCCTCGTATGTCGGGCAGTTCTGCAGCAGATGTTCAGTGGTCATTTTACCAGTACCGCACGGGCATTCGTCGGTACACCCTATTTTCAATTTGTTGAATAGGTGGTACCTCAGTCTATTGTGGCCAGTGCGAAGTCTGAAGACAACGACCTGCTCTCTTCGGTTCAACTGGTAATAGGCATCGTTTTTGGTGTAACCAGTATGTTCGGTTTCCCATTTGGTCATGTACCTGGCTTTGATAAGCCGTTTTGACTAGAAGACGATTTGAAAAAAAATTGCAGATCATAAGTTTAGACAATTTTCAGCACTTTGAAATGTATTGCAATTTTAACGCACTAATTATGTGGATAAGTTAAAAGCATTTCCACTGACTTTCAAGTAATTTTACTCACAAGAAAAACCAATTTTAAAAAAATGAAAATTGAGTTAAGGACGATTTGAAAAAAAATTGCAGATTATAAGTTTAGACAATTTTCAGAACTTTGAAATGTATTGCAATTTTAACGCACTAATTATGTGGATAAGTTAAAAGCATTTCCACTGACTTTCAAGTAATTTTAATCACAAGAAAAACCAATGTTTCTAAAATCTAAACTGATAAGACGATTTGAAAAAAAATTGCAGATCATAAGTTTAGACAATTTTCAGCACTTTGAAATGTATTGCAATTTTAGCGCACTAATTATGTGGATAAGTTAAAAGCATTTCCACTGACTTTCAAGTAATTTTACTCACAAGAAAAACCAATTTAAAAAAAATCAAAATTGAGTTAAGGACGATTTGAAAAAAAATTGCAGATCATAAGTTTAGACAATTTTCAGAACTTTGAAATGTATTGCAATTTTAACGCACTAATTATGTGGATAAGTTAAAAGCATTTCCACTGACTTTCAAGTAATTTTACTCACAAGAAAAACCAATGTTTCTAAAATCTAAACTAAGAAGACGATTTGAAAAAAAATTGCAGATCATAAGTTTAGACAATTTTCAGACTTTTGAAATGTATTGCAATTAAAACGCACTAATTATGTGAATAAGTTAAAAGCATTTCCACTGACTTTCAAGTAATTTTACTCACAAGAAAAACCAATTTAAAAAAAATGAAAATTGAGTTAAGGACGATTTGAAAAAAAATTGCAGATTATAAGTTTAGACAATTTTCAGAACTTTGAAATGTATTGCAATTTTAACGCACTAATTATGTGGATAAGTTAAAAGCATTTCCACTGACTTTCAAGTAATTTTAATCACAAGAAAAACCAATGTTTCTAAAATCTAAACTAAGAAGACGATTTGAAAAAAAAATGCAGATCATAAGTTTAGACAATTTTCAGCACTTTGAAATGTATTGCAATTTTAACGCACTTATTATGTGGATAAGTTAAAAGCATTTCCACTGACTTTCAAGTAATTTTACTGACAAGAAAAACCAATTTAAAAAAAATCAAAATTGAGTTGAGGACGATTTGAAAAAAAATTGCAGATTATAAGTTTAGACAATTTTCAGAACTTTGAAATGTATTGCAATTTTAACGCACTAATTATGTGGATAAGTTAAAAGCATTTCCACTGACTTTCAAGTAATTTTATTGACAAGAAAAAACAATGTTTCTAAAATCTAAACTGATAAGACGATTTGAAAAAAAATTGCAGATCATAAGTTTAGACAATTTTCAGCACTTTGAAATGTATTGCAATTTTAACGCACTAATTATGTGGATAAGTTAAAAGCATTTCCACTGACTTTCAAGTAATTTTATTGACAAGAAAAACCAATGTTTCTAAAATCTAAACTGAGAAGACGATTTGAAATAAAATTGCACATCATAAGTTTAGACAATTTTCAGCACTTTGAAATGTATTGCAATTTTAACGCACTAATTATGTGGATAAGTTAAAAGCATTTCCACTGACTTTCAAGTAATTTTAATCACA
The DNA here is from genome assembly GCA_036924085.1 of Ariolimax columbianus. Classification (NCBI taxonomy): domain Eukaryota; kingdom Metazoa; phylum Mollusca; class Gastropoda; order Stylommatophora; family Arionidae; genus Ariolimax; species Ariolimax columbianus. Next base: position 53,939,749 of record JAVGWX010000013.1, read on the forward strand.
AGAAAAACCAATGTTTCTAAAATCTAAACTAAGAAGACGATTTGAAAAAAAATTGCAGATCATAAGTTTAGACAATTTTCAGAACTTTGAAATGTATTGCAATTTTAACGCACTAATTATGTGGATAAGTTAAAAGCATTTCCACTGACTTTCCAATAATTTTATTGACAAGAAAAACCAATGTTTCTAAAATCAAAACTGAGAAGACAATTTGAAAAGTAATTGCAGATCATAAGTTCAGACAATTTTCAGCACTTTGAAATGTATTGCAATATTAACGCACTAATTATGTGTATAAGTTAAAAGCATTTCCACTGACTTTCAAGTAATTTTACTCACAAGAAAAACCAATGTTTCTAAAATCTAAACTAAGAATACGATTTCTTCTTCTTCTTCTGCGTACACAGTCAGACAGTAACCATTATTTTTTCGAAAAAAGCGGCGGTCGTCCTGAGACTCTCACCACTACCATAGAGCTTGTCTTGCAGTTCCACTGGCAATGGCCACATCTGCTCTCTCTGATCCTCGTATGTCGGGCAGTTCTGCAGCAGATGTTCAGTGGTCATTTTACCAGTACCGCACGGGCATTCGTCGGTACACCCTATTTTCAATTTGTTGAATAGGTGGTACCTCAGTCTATTGTGGCCAGTGCGAAGTCTTCTTCTTCTTCTTCTTCTGCGTACACAGTCAGACAGTAACCATTATTTTTTCGAAAAAAGCGGCGGTCGTCCTGAGACTCTCGCCACTACCATAGAGCTTGTCTTGCAGTTCCACTGGCAATGGCCACATCTGCTCTCTCTGATCCTCGTATGTCGGGCAGTTCTGCAGCAGATGTTCAGTGGTCATTTTACCAGTACCGCACGGGCATTCGTCGGTACACCCTATTTTCAATTTGTTGAATAGGTGGTACCTCAGTCTATTGTGGCCAGTGCGAAGTCTGAAGACAACGACCTGCTCTCTTCGGTTCAACTGGTAATAGGCATCGTTTTTGGTGTAACCAGTATGTTCGGTTTCCCATTTGGTCATGTACCTGGCTTTGATAAGCCGTTTTGACTAGAAGACGATTTGAAAAAAAATTGCAGATCATAAGTTTAGACAATTTTCAGACTTTTGAAATGTATTGCAATTAAAACGCACTAATTATGTGGATAAGTTAAAAGCATTTCCACTGACTTTCAAGTAATTTTACTCACAAGAAAAACCAATTTAAAAAAAATGAAAATTGAGTTAAGGACGATTTGAAAAAAAATTGCAGATTATAAGTTTAGACAATTTTCAGAACTTTGAAATGTATTGCAATTTTAACGCACTAATTATGTGGATAAGTTAAAAGCATTTCCACTGACTTTCAAGTAATTTTAATCACAAGAAAAACCAATGTTTCTAAAATCTAAACTAAGAAGACGATTTGAAAAAAAATTGCAGATCATAAGTTTAGACAATTTTCAGCACTTTGAAATGTATTGCAATTTTAACGCACTTATTATGTGGATAAGTTAAAAGCATTTCCACTGACTTTCAAGTAATTTTACTCACAAGAAAAACCAATTTAAAAAAAATCAAAATTGAGTTTAGGACGATTTGAAAAAAAATTGCAGATTATAAGTTTAGACAATTTTCAGAACTTTGAAATGTATTGCAATTTTAACGCACTAATTATGTGGATAAGTTAAAAGCATTTCCACTGACTTTTAAGTAATTTTATTGACAAGAAAAAACAATGTTTCTAAAATCTAAACTGATAAGACGATTTGAAAAAAAATTGCAGATCATAAGTTTAGACAATTTTCAGCACTTTGAAATGTATTGCAATATTAACGCACTAATTATGTGTATAAGTTAAAAGCATTTCCACTGACTTTCAAGTAATTTTACTCACAAGAAAAACCAATGTTTCTAAAATCTAAACTAAGAATACGATTTCTTCTTCTTCTTCTGCGTACACAGTCAGACAGTAACCATTATTTTTTCGAAAAAAGCGGCGGTCGTCCTGAGACTCTCGCCACTACCATAGAGCTTGTCTTGCAGTTCCACTGGCAATGGCCACATCTGCTCTCTCTGATCCTCGTATGTCGGGCAGTTCTGCAGCAGATGTTCAGTGGTCATTTTACCAGTACCGCACGGGCATTCGTCGGTACACCCTATTTTCAATTTGTTGAATAGGTGGTACCTCAGTCTATTGTGGCCAGTGCGAAGTCTTCTTCTTCTTCTTCTTCTGCGTACACAGTCAGACAGTAACCATTATTTTTTCGAAAAAAGCGGCGGTCGTCCTGAGACTCTCGCCACTACCATAGAGCTTGTCTTGCAGTTCCACTGGCAATGGCCACATCTGCTCTCTCTGATCCTCGTATGTCGGGCAGTTCTGCAGCAGATGTTCAGTGGTCATTTTACCAGTACCGCACGGGCATTCGTCGGTACACCCTATTTTCAATTTGTTGAATAGGTGGTACCTCAGTCTATTGTGGCCAGTGCGAAGTCTGAAGACAACGACCTGCTCTCTTCGGTTCAACTGGTAATAGGCATCGTTTTTGGTGTAACCAGTATGTTCGGTTTCCCATTTGGTCATGTACCTGGCTTTGATAAGCCGTTTTGACTAGAAGACGATTTGAAAAAAAATTGCAGATCATAAGTTTAGACAATTTTCAGCACTTTGAAATGTATTGCAATTTTAACGCACTAATTATGTGGATAAGTTAAAAGCATTTCCACTGACTTTCAAGTAATTTTACTCACAAGAAAAACCAATTTTAAAAAAATGAAAATTGAGTTAAGGACGATTTGAAAAAAAATTGCAGATTATAAGTTTAGACAATTTTCAGAACTTTGAAATGTATTGCAATTTTAACGCACTAATTATGTGGATAAGTTAAAAGCATTTCCACTGACTTTCAAGTAATTTTAATCACAAGAAAAACCAATGTTTCTAAAATCTAAACTAAGAAGACGATTTGAAAAAAAATTGCAGATCATAAGTTTAGACAATTTTCAGCACTTTGAAATGTATTGCAATTTTAGCGCACTAATTATGTGGATAAGTTAAAAGCATTTCCACTGACTTTCAAGTAATTTTACTCACAAGAAAAACCAATTTAAAAAAAATCAAAATTGAGTTAAGGACGATTTGAAAAAAAATTGCATATTATAAGTTTAGACAATTTTCAGAACTTTGAAATGTATTGCAATTTTAACGCACTAATTATGTGGATAAGTTAAAAGCATTTCCACTGACTTTCAAGTAATTTTACTCACAGGAAAAACCAATGTTTCTAAAATCTAAACTAAGAAGACGATTTGAAAAAAAATTGCAGATCATAAGTTTAGACAATTTTCAGCACTTTGAAATGTATTGCAATTTTAACGCACTTATTATGTGGATAAGTTAAAAGCATTTAAACTGACTTTCAAGTAATTTTACTCACAAGAAAAACCAATTTAAAAAAAATCAAAATTGAGTTAAGGACGATTTGAAATAAAATTGCAGATTATAAGTTTAGACAACTTTCAGAACTTTGAAATGTATTGCAATTTTAACGCACTAATTATGTGGATAAGTTAAAAGCATTTCCACTGACTTTCAAGTAATTTTATTGACAAGAAAAAACAATGTTTCTAAAATCTAAACTGATAAGACGATTTGAAAAAAAATTGCAGATCATAAGTTTAGACAATTTTCAGCACTTTGAAATGTATTGCAATTTTAACGCACTAATTATGTGGATAAGTTAAAAGCATTTCCACTGACTTTCAAGTAATTTTATTGACAAGAAAAACCAATGTTTCTAAAATCTAAACTGAGAAAACGATTTGAAATAAAATTGCACATCATAAGTTTAGACAATTTTCAGCACTTTGAAATGTATTGCAATTTTAACGCACTAATTATGTGGATAAGTTAAAAGCATTTCCACTGACTTTCAAGTAATTTTAATCACCAGAAAAACCAATGTTTCTAAAATCTAAACTAAGAAGACGATTTGAAAAAAAATACCAGATCATAAGTTTAGTCAATTTTCAGAACTTTGAAATGTATTGCAATTTTAACGCACTAATTATGTGGATAAGTTAAAAGCATTTCCACTGACTTTCCAATAATTTTATTGACAAGAAAAACCAATGTTTCTAAAATCAAAACTGAGAAGACAATTTGAAAAGAAATTGCAGATCATAAGTTCAGACAATTTTCAGCACTTTGAAATGTATTGCAATTTTAACGCACTAATTATGTGGATAAGTTAAAAGCATTTCCACTGACTTTCCAATAATTTTATTGACAAGAAAAACCAATGTTTCTAAAATCAAAACTGAGAAGACAATTTGAAAAGAAATTGCAGATCATAAGTTCAGACAATTTTCAGCACTTTGAAATGTATTGCAATATTAACGCACTAATTATGTGTATAAGTTAAAAGCATTTCCACTGACTTTCAAGTAATTTTACTCACAAGAAAAACCAATGTTTCTAAAATCTAAACTAAGAATACGATTTCTTCTTCTTCTTATGCGTACGCAGTCAGACAGTAACCATTATTTTTTCGAAAAAAGCGGCGGTCGTCCTGAGCTCTCGCCACTACCATAGAGCTTGTCTTGCAGTTCCACTGGCAATGGCCACATCTGCTCTCTCTGATCCTCGTATGTCGGGCAGTTCTGCAGCAGATGTTCAGTGGTCATTTTACCAGTACCGCACGGGCATTCGTCGGTACACCCTATTTTCAATTTGTTGAATAGGTGGTACCTCAGTCTATTGTGGCCAGTGCGAAGTCTTCTTCTTCTTCTTCTTCTGCGTACACAGTCAGACAGTAACCATTATTTTTTCGAAAAAAGCGGCGGTCGTCCTGAGACTCTCGCCACTACCATAGAGCTTGTCTTGCAGTTCCACTGGCAATGGCCACATCTGCTCTCTCTGATCCTCGTATGTCGGGCAGTTCTGCAGCAGATGTTCAGTGGTCATTTTACCAGTACCGCACGGGCATTCGTCGGTACACCCTATTTTCAATTTGTTGAATAGGTGGTACCTCAGTCTATTGTGGCCAGTGCGAAGTCTGAAGACAACGACCTGCTCTCTTCGGTTCAACTGGTAATAGGCATCGTTTTTGGTGTAACCAGTATGTTCGGTTTCCCATTTGGTCATGTACCTGGCTTTGATAAGCCGTTTTGACTAGAAGACGATTTGAAAAAAAATTGCAGATCATAAGTTTAGACAATTTTCAGAACTTTGAAATGTATTGCAATTTTAACGCACTAATTATGTGGATAAGTTAAAAGCATTTCCACTGACTTTCAAGTAATTTTATTGACAAGAAAAACCAATGTTTCTAAAATCTAAACTGAGAAGACGATTTGAAAAAAAATTGCAGATCATAAGTTTACACAATTTTCAGCACTTTGAAATGTATTGCAATTTTAACGCACTAATTATGTGGATAAGTTAAAAGCATTTCCACTGACTTTCAAGTAATTTTACTCACAAGAAAAACCAATTTAAAAAAAATGAAAATTGAGTTAAGGACGATTTGAAAAAAAATTGCAGATTATAAGTTTAGACAATTTTCAGAACTTTGAAATGTATTGCAATTTTAACGCACTAATTATGTGGATAAGTTAAAAGCATTTCCACTGACTTTCAAGTAATTTTAATCACAAGAAAAACCAATGTTTCTAAAATCTAAACTAAGAAGACGATTTGAAAAAAAATTGCAGATCATAAGTTTAGACAATTTTCAGCACTTTGAAATGTATTGCAATTTTAACGCACTAATTATGTGGATAAGTTAAAAGCATTTCCACTGACTTTCAAGTAATTTTACTCACAAGAAAAACCAATTTAAAAAAAATGAAAATTGAGTTAAGGACGATTTGAAAAAAAATTGCAGATTATAAGTTTAGACAATTTTCAGAACTTTGAAATATATTGCAATTTTAACGCACTAATTATGTGGATAAGTTAAAAGCATTTCCACTGACTTTCAAGTAATTTTACTCACAAGAAAAACCAATGTTTCTAAAATCTAAACTAAGAAGACGATTTGAAAAAAAATTGCAGATCATAAGTTTAGACAATTTTCAGACTTTTGAAATGTATTGCAATTTTAACGCACTAAGTATGTGGATAAGTTAAAAGCATTTCCACTGACTTTCAAGTAATTTTAATCACAAGAAAAACCAATGTTTCTAAAATCTAAACTAAGAAGACGATTTCAAAAAAAATTCCAGATCATAAGTTTAGACAATTTTCAGAACTTTGAAATGTATTGCAATTTTAACGCACTAATTATGTGGATAAGTTAAAAGCATTTCCACTGACTTTCCAATAATTTTATTGACAAGAAAAACCAATGTTTCTAAAATCAAAACTGAGAAGACAATTTGAAAAGAAATTGCAGATCATAAGTTCAGACAATTTTCAGCACTTTGAAATGTATTGCAATATTAACGCACTAATTATGTGTATAAGTTAAAAGCATTTCCACTGACTTTCAAGTAATTTTACTCACAAGAAAAACCAATGTTTCTAAAATCTAAACTAAGAATACGATTTCTTCTTCTTCTTCTGCGTACACAGTCAGACAGTAACCATTATTTTTTCGAAAAAAGCGGCGGTCGTCCTGAGACTCTCGCCACTACCATAGAGCTTGTCTTGCAGTTCCACTGGCAATGGCCACATCTGCTCTCTCTGATCCTCGTATGTCGGGCAGTTCTACAACTGATGTTCAGTGGTCATTTTACCAGTACCGCACGGGCATTCGTCGGTACACCCTATTTTCAATTTGTTGAATAGGTGGTACCTCAGTCTATTGTGGCCAGTGCGAAGTCTTCTTCTTCTTCTTCTTCTTCTGCGTACACAGTCAGACAGTAACCATTATTTTTTCGAAAAAAGCGGCGGTCGTCCTGAGACTCTCGCCACTACCATAGAGCTTGTCTTGCAGTTCCACTGGCAATGGCCACATCTGCTCTCTCTGATCCTCGTATGTCGGGCAGTTCTGCAGCAGATGTTCAGTGGTCATTTTACCAGTACCGCACGGGCATTCGTCGGTACACCCTATTTTCAATTTGTTGAATAGGTGGTACCTCAGTCTATTGTGGCCAGTGCGAAGTCTGAAGACAACGACCTGCTCTCTTCGGTTCAACTGGTAATAGGCATCGTTTTTGGTGTAACCAGTATGTTCGGTTTCCCATTTGGTCATGTACCTGGCTTTGATAAGCCGTTTTGACTAGAAGACGATTTGAAAAAAAATTGCAGATCATAAGTTTAGACAATTTTCAGCACTTTGAAATGTATTGCAATTTTAACGCACTAATTATGTGGATAAGTTAAAAGCATTTCCACTGACTTTCAAGTAATTTTACTCACAAGAAAAACCAATTTAAAAAAAATGAAAATTGAGTTAAGGACGATTTGAAAAAAAATTGCAGATTATAAGTTTAGACAATTTTCAGAACTTTGAAATGTATTGCAATTTTAACGCACTAATTATGTGGATAAGTTAAAAGCATTTCCACTGACTTTCAAGTAATTTTAATCACAAGAAAAACCAATGTTTCTAAAATCTAAACTAAGAAGACGATTTGAAAAAAAATTCCAGATCATAAGTTTAGACAATTTTCAGCACTTTGAAATGTATTGCAATTTTAACGCACTAATTATGTGGATAAGTTAAAAGCATTTCCACTGACTTTCAAGTAATTTTACTCACAAGAAAAACCAATTTAAAAAAAATGAAAATTGAGTTAAGGACGATTTGAAAAAAAATTGCAGATCATAAGTTTAGACAATTTTCAGCACTTTGAAATGTATTGCAATTTTAGGGCACTAATTATGTGGATAAGTTAAAAGCATTTCCACTGACTTTCAAGTAATTTTACTCACAAGAAAAACCAATTTAAAAAAAATCAAAATTGAGTTAACGACGATTTAAAAAAAATTGCAGATTATAAGTTTAGACAATTTTCAGAACTTTGAAATGTATTGCAATTTTAACGCACTAATTATGTGGATAAGTTAAAAGCATTTCCACTGACTTTCAAGTAATTTTACTCACAAGAAAAACCAATGTTTCTAAAATCTAAACTAAGAAGACGATTTGAAAAAAAATTGCAGATCATAAGTTTAGACAATTTTCAGACTTTTGAAATGTATTGCAATTTTAACGCACTAAGTATGTGGATAAGTTAAAAGCATTTCCACTGACTTTCAAGTAATTTTAATCACAAGAAAAACCAATGTTTCTAAAATCTAAACTAAGAAGACGATTTCAAAAAAAATTCCAGATCATAAGTTTAGACAATTTTCAGAACTTTGAAATGTATTGCAAGTTTAACGCACTAATTATGTGGATAAGTTAAAAGCATTTCCACTGACTTTCCAATAATTTTATTGACAAGAAAAACCAATGTTTCTAAAATCAAAACTGAGAAGACAATTTGAAAAGAAATTGCAGATCATAAGTTCAGACAATTTTCAGCACTTTGAAATGTATTGCAATATTAACGCACTAATTATGTGTATAAGTTAAAAGCATTTCCACTGACTTTCAAGTAATTTTACTCACAAGAAAAACCAATGTTTCTAAAATCTAAACTAAGAAGACGATTTGAAAAAAAATTGCAGATCATAAGTTTAGACACTTTTCAGACTTTTGAAATGTATTGCAATTTAAATGCACTAATTATGTGGATAAGTTAAAAGCATTTCCACTGACTTTCAAGTAATTTTACTCACAAGAAAAACCAATTTAAAAAAAATGAAAATTGAGTTAAGGACGATTTGAAAAAAAATTGCAGATTATAAGTTTAGACAATTTTCAGAACTTTGAAATGTATTGCAATTTTAACGCACTAATTATGTGGATAAGTTAAAAGCATTTCCACTGACTTTAAAGTAATTTTATTGACAAGAAAAAACAATGTTTCTAAAATCTAAACTGATAAGACGATTTGAAAAAAAATTGCAGATCATAAGTTTAGACAATTTTCAGCACTTTAAAATGTATTGCAATTTTAACGCACTAATTATGTGGATAAGTTAAAAGCATTTCCACTGACTTTCAAGTAATTTTATTGACAAGAAAAACCAATGTTTCTAAAATCTAAACTGAGAAGACGATTTGAAATAAAATTGCACATCATAAGTTTAGACAATTTTCAGCACTTTGAAATGTATTGCAATTTTAACGCACTAATTATGTGGATAAGTTAAAAGCATTTCCACTGACTTTCAAATAATTTTAATCACAAGAAAAACCAATGTTTCTAAAATCTAAACTAAGAAGACGATTTGAAAAAAAATTCCAGATCATAAGTTTAGACAATTTTCAGAACTTTGAAATGTATTGCAATTTTAACGCACTAATTATGTGGATAAGTTAAAAGCATTTCCACTGACTTTCCAATAATTTTATTGACAAGAAAAACCAATGTTTCTAAAATCAAAAGTGAGAAGACAATTTGAAAAGAAATTGCAGATCATAAGTTTAGACAATTTTCAGACTTTTGAAATGTATTGCAATTTAAATGCACTAATTATGTGGATAAGTTAAAAGCATTTCCACTGACTTTCAAGTAATTTTACTCACAAGAAAAACCAATTTAAAAAAAATGAAAATTGAGTTAAGGACGATTTGAAAAAAAATTGCAGATTATAAGTTTAGACAATTTTCAGAACTTTGAAATGTATTGCAATTTTAACGCACTAATTATGTGGATAAGTTAAAAGCATTTCCACTGACTTTCAAGTAATTTTAATCACAAGAAAAACCAATGTTTCTAAAATCTAAACTGAGAAGACGATTTGAAAAAAAATTGCAGATCATAAGTTTAGACAATTTTCAGACTTTTGAAATGTATTGCAATTTAAATGCACTAATTATGTGGATAAGTTAAAAGCATTTCCACTGACTTTCAAGTAATTTTACTCACAAGAAAAACCAATTTAAAAAAAATGAAAATTGAGTTAAAGACGATTTGAAAAAAAATTGCAGATTATAAGTTTAGACAATTTTCAGAACTTTGAAATGTATTGCAATTTTAACGCACTAATTATGTGGGTAAGTTAAAAGCATTTCCACTGACTTTCAAGTAATTTTATTGACAAGAAAAAACAATGTTTATAAAATCTAAACTGAGAAGACGATTTGAAAAAAAATTGCAGATCATAAGTTTAGACAATTTTCAGCACTTTGAAATGTATTGCAATTTTAACGCACTAATTATGTGGATAAGTTAAAAGCATTTCCACTGACTTTCAAGTAATTTTATTGACAAGAAAAACCAATGTTTCTAAAATCTAAACTGAGAAGACGATTTGAAAAAAAATTGCAGATCATAAGTTTAGACAATTTTCAGACTTTTTTTTTAAAATCGCCTTCTACTCAATTTTAATTTTAGAAACATCAGTTTTTCTTGTCAGTAAAATTACTTGAAAGTCAATGGAAATGCTTTTAAATTATCCACATAATTAGTGCGTTTAAATTGCAATACATTTCAAACGGCTGAAAATTGTATAAACTTATGATCTGCCACTTTTTTTTCAAATCGCCTTCTACTCAATTCTAATTTTAGAAACATTAGTTTCTCTTGTCAGTAAAATTACTTGAAAGTCAATGGAAATGCTTTTAACTTATCCACATAATTAGTTCGTTAAAATTGAAATACATTTCAAACGGCTGAAAATTGTCTATACTTATGATCTGCAACTTTTTTTCAAATCGTGTTTAATTTTAATTTTAGAATCATTAGTTTTTCTTGTCAGTAAAATTACTTGAAAGTCACTGGAAATGCTTTTAACTTATCCACATAATTAGTGCGTTAAAATTGCAATACATTTCAAACGGCTGAAAATTGTCTATACTTATGATCTGCAACTTTTTGCAAATCGTGTTTAATTTTAATTTTAGAAACATTAGTTTCTCTTGTCAGTAAAATTACTTGAAAGTCAGTGGTAATGCTTTTAACGTATCCACATAATTAGTGCGTTAAAATTGCAATACATTTGAAACGGCTGAAAATTGTCTATACTTATGATTTGCAACTTTTTTTGAAATCGTGTTTAATTTTAATTTTAGAAACATTAGTTTTTCTTGTCAGTAAAATTACTTGAAAGTCAATGGAAATGCTTTTAACTTATCCACATAATTAGTTCGTTAAAATTGAAATACATTTCAAACGGCTGAAAATTGTCTATACTTATGATCTGCAACTTTTTTTCAAATCGTGTTTAATTTTAATTTTAGAAACATGAGTTTTTCTTGTCAGTAAAATTACTTGAAAGTCAGTGGAAATGCTTTTAACTTATCCACATAATTAGTGCGTTAAAAGTGCAATACATTTCAAACGGCTGAAAATTGTCTATACTTATGATCTGCAACTTTTTTTCAAATCGTGTTTAATTTTAATTTTAGAAACATTAGTTTTTCTTGTCAGTAAAATTACTTGAAAGTCAATGGAAATGCTTTTAACTTATCCACATAATTAGTGCGTTAAAATTGCAATACATGTCAAAGTGCTGAAAATAGTCTAAACTTATGATCTGCAATTTTTTTTCAAATCGGCTTTTACTCAATTTTGATTTTAGAAAGATTAGTTTTTCTTGTCAGTAAAATTACTTGAAAGTCAGTGGAAATGCTTTTAACTTATCCACATAATTAGTGCGTTAAAATTGCAATACGTTTCAAACGGCTGAAAATTGTCTAAACTTATGAGCTGGAACTTTTTTTCAAATCGCCTTCTACTCAATTTTAATTTTAGAAACATTGGTTTTTCTTGTCAGTAAAATTATTTGAAAGTCAGTGGAAATGCTTTTACCTTATCCACATAATTAGTGCGTTAAAAGTGCAATACATTTCTAACGGCTGAAAATTGTCTAAACTTATGATCTGCAACTTTTTTTCAAATCGTGTTTAATTTTAATTTTAGAAACATTATTTTTTCTTGTCAGTAAAATTACTTGAAAGTCAGTGGAAATGCTTTTAACTTATCCACATAATTAGTGCGTTAAAATTGCAATACATTTCAAACGGCTGAAAATTGTCTATACTTATGATCTGCAACTTTTTTTCAAATCGTGTTTAATTTTAATTTTAGAAACATTAGTTTTTCTTGTCAGTAAAATTACTTGAAAGTCAATGGAAATGCTTTTAACTTATCCACATAATTAGTGCGTTTAAATTGCAATACATTTCAAACGGCTGAAAATTGTATAAACTTATGATCTGCCACTTTTTTTTCAAATCGCCTTCTACTCAATTTTGATTTCAGAAACATTAGTTTTTCTTGTCAGTAAAATTACTTGAAAGTCAGTGGAAATGCTTTTAACTTATCCACATAATTAGTGCGTTAAAATTGCAATACATTTCAAACGGCTGAAAATTGTCTATACTTATGATCTGCAACTTTTTTTCAAATCGTGTTTAATTTTAATTTTAGAAACATTAGTTTTTCTTGTCAGTAAAATTACTTGAAAGTCAGTGGAAATGCTTTTAACTTATCCACATAATTAGTGCGTTAAAATTGCAATACATTTCAAACGGCTGAAAATTGTCTATACTTATGATCTGCAACTTTTTGCAAATCGTGTTTAATTTTAATTTTAGAAACATTAGTTTTTCTTGTCAGTAAAATTACTTGAAAGTCAGTGGAAATGCTTTTAACTTATCCACATAATTAGTGCGTTAAAATTGCAATACATTTCAAACGGCTGAAAATTGTATAAACTTATGATCTGCCACTTTTTTTTCAAATCGCCTTCTACTCAATTTTAATTTTAGAAACATTAGTTTCTCTAGTCAGTAAAATTACTTGAAAGTCAATGGAAATGCTTTTAACTTATCCACATAATTAGTTTGTTAAAATTGAAATACATTTTAAACGGCTGAAAATTGTCTATACTTATGATCTGCAACTTTGTTTCAAATCGTGTTTAATTTTAATTTTAGAAACATGAGTTTTTCTTGTCAGTAAAATTACTTGAAAGTCAGTGGAAATGCTTTTAACTTATCCACATAATTAGTGCGTTAAAATTGAAATACATTTCAAACGGCTAAAAATTGTCTATACTTATGATTTGCAACTTTTTGCAAATCGTGTTTAATTTTAATTTTAGAAACATTAGTTTTTCTTGTCAGTAAAATTACTTGAAAGTCAGTGGAAATGCTTTTAACTTATCCACATATATAGTGCGTTAAAAGTGCAATACATTTCTAACGGCTGAAAATTTTCTTAACTTATGATCTGCAATTTTTTAAAAATCGCCTTTTACTCAATTTTGATTTCAGAAACATTAGTTTTTCTTGTCAGTAAAATTACTTGAAAGTCAGTGGAAATGCTTTTAACTTATCCACATAATTAGTTCGTTAAATTGAAATACATTTCAAACGGCTGAAAATTGTCTATACTTATGATCTGCAACTTTTTTTCAAATCGTGTTTAATTTTAATTTTAGAAACATTAGTTTTTCTTGTGAGTAAAATTACTTGAAAGTCAGTGGAAATGCTTTTTACTTATCCACATAATAAGTGCGTTAAAAGTGCAATACATTTCAAACGGCTGAAAATTGTCTATACTTATGATCTGCAACTTTTTTTAAAATCGTGTTTAATTTTAATTTTAGAAACATTAGTTTTTCTTGTCAGTAAAATTACTTGAAAGTCAATGGAAATGCTTTTAACTTATCCACATAATTAGTGCGTTAAAATTGCAATACATGTCAAAGTGCTGAAAATAGTCTAAACTTATGATCTGCAATTTTTTTTAAATCGGCTTTTACTCAATTTTGATTTTAGAAACATTAGTTTTTCTTGTCAGTAAAATTACTTGAAAGTCAGTGGAAATGCTTTTAACTTATCCACATAATTAGTGCGTTAAAATTGCAATACATTTCAAACAGCTGAAAATTGTCTAAACTTATGAGCTGGAACTTTTTTTCAAATCGCCTTCTACTCAATTTTAATTTTAGAAACATCAGTTTTTCTTGTCAGTAAAATTACTTGAAAGTCAGTGGAAATGCTTTTACCTTATCCACATAATTAGTGCGTTAAAAGTGCAATACATTTCTAACGGCTGAAAATTGTCTATACTTATGATCTGCAACTTTTTTTCAAATCTTGTTTAATTTTAATTTTAGAAACATTAGTTTTTCTTGTCACTAAAATTACTTGAAAGTCAGTGGAAATGCTTTTAACTTATACACATAATTTGTGCGTTAAAATTGCAATACATTTCAAACGGCTGAAATTTGTCTATACTTATGATCTGCAACTTTTTTTCAAATCGTGTTTAATTTTAATTTTAGAAACATTAGTTTTTCTTGTCAGTAAAATTACTTGAAAGTCAATGGAAATGCTTTTAACTTATCCACATAATTAGTGCGTTTAAATTGCAATACATTTCAAACGGCTGAAAATTGTCTAAACTTATGATCTGCCACTTTTTTTTCAAATCGCCTTCTACTCAATTTTAAGTTTAGAAACATCAGTTTTTCTTGTCAGTAAAATTACTTGAAAGTCAAATGAAATGCTTTTAACTTATCCAAATAATTAGTTCGTTAAAATTGCAATACATTTCAAACGGCTGAAAATTGTCTATACTTATGATCTGCAACTTTTTTTCAAATCGCGTTTAATTTTAATTTTAGAAACATTAGTTTTTCTTGTCAGTAAAATGACTTGAAAGTCAGTGGAAATGCTTTTAACTTATCCACATAATTAGTGCGTTAAAATTGCAATACATTTCAAACGGCTGAAAATTGTCTAGACTTATGAGCTGGAACTTTTTTTCAAATCGCCTTCTACTCAATTTTAATTTTAGAAACATTGATTTTTCTTGTCAGTAAAATTACTTGAAAGTCAGTGGAAATGCTTTTAACTTATCCACATAATTAGTGCGTTAAAATTGCAATACATGTCAAAGTGCTGAAAATAACCTAAACTTATGATCTGCAATTTTTTTTCAAATCGGCTTTTACTCAATTTTGATTTTAGAAACATTAGTTTTTCTTGTCAGTAAAATTACTTGAAAGTCAGTGGAAATGCTTTTAACTTATCCACATAATTAGTGCGTTAAAATTGCAATACATGTCAAAGTGCTGAAAATAGTCTAAACTTATGATCTGCAATTTTTTTTCAAATCGGCTTTTACTCAATTTTGATTTTAGAAACATTAGTTTTTCTTGTCAGTAAAATTACTTGAAAGTCAATGGAAATGCTTTTAACTTATCCACATAATTATTGCGTTAAAATTCCAATACATTTCAAACGGCTGAAAATTGTATAAACTTATGATCTGCCACTTTTTTTTCAAATCGCTTTCTACTCAATTCTAATTTTAGAAACATTAGTTTCTCTTGTCAGTAAAATTACTTGAAAGTCAGTGGAAATGCTTTTAACTTATCCACATAATTAGTGCGTTAAAATTGCAATACATTTCAAACGGCTGAAAATTGTCTATACTTATGATCTGCAACTTTTTTTCAAATCGTGTTTAATTTTAATTTTAGAAACATTAGTTTTTCTTGTCAGTAAAATTACTTGAAAGTCAGTGGAAATGCTTTTACCTTATCCACATAATTAGTGCGTTAAAAGTGCAATACATTTCTAACGGCTAAAATTGTCTAAACTTATGATCTGCAACTTTTTTTCAAATCGTGTTTAATTTTAATTTTAGAAACATTAGTTTTTCTTGTCAGTAAAATTACTTGAAAGTCAGTGGAAAGCTCTTAACTTATCCACATAATTAGTGCGTTAAAATTGCAATACATTTCAAACGGCTGAAAATTGTCTATACTTATGATCTGCAACTTTTTTTCAAATCGTGTTTAATTTTAATTTTAGAAACATTAGTTTTTCTTGTCAGTAAAATTACTTGAAAGTCAATGGAAATGCTTTTAACTTATCCACATAATTAGTGCGTTTAAATTGCAATACATTTCAAACGGCTGAAAATAGTCTAAACTTATGATCTGCCACTTTTTTTTCAAATCGCCTTCTACTCAATTTTGATTTCAGAAACATTAGTTTTTCTTGTCAGTAAAATTACTTGAAAGTCAGTGGAAATGCTTTTAACTTATCCACATAATTAGTGCGTTAAAATTGCAATACATTTCAAACGGCTGAAAATTGTCTATACTTATGATCTGCAACTTTTTTTCAAATCGTGTTTAATTTTAATTTTAGAAACATTAGTTTTTCTTGTCAGTAAAATTACTTGAAAGTCAATGGAAATGCTTTTAACTTATCCACATAATTAGTGCGTTAAAATTGCAATACATTTCAAACGGCTGAAAATTGTCTATACTTATGATTTGCAACATTTTTTTCAAATCGTGTTTAATTTTAATTTTAGAAACATTAGTTTTTCTTGTCAGTAAAATTACTTTAAAGTCAATGGAAATGCATTTAACTTATCCACATATTTAGTGCGTTAAAATTGCAATACATTTCAAACGGCTGAAAATTGTATAAACTTATGATCTGCCACTTTTTTTTAAAATCGCCTTCTACTCAATTTTAATTTTAGAAACATTGGTTTTTCTAGTCAGTAAAATTACTTGATTGTCTGTGGAAATGCTTTTAACTTATCCACATAATTAGTGCGTTAAAATTGCAATACATGTCAAAGTGCTGAAAATAGTCTAAACTTATGATCTGCAATTTTTTTTCAAATCGGCTTTTACTCAATTTTGATTTTAGAAACATTAGTTTTTCTTGTCAGTAAAATTACTTGAAAGTCAGTGGAAATGCTTTTAACTTATCCACATAATTAGTGCGTTAAAATTGCAATACATTTCAAACGGCTAAAATTGTCTAAACTTATGATCTGCAACTTTTTTTCAAATCGTGTTTAATTTTAATTTTAGAAACATTAGTTTTTCTTGTCAGTAAAATTACTTGAAAGTCAGTGGAAATGCTTTTAACTTATCCACATAATTAGTGCGTTAAAATTGCAATACATTTCAAACGGCTGAAAATTGTCTATACTTATGATCTGCAACTTTTTTTCAAATCGTGTTTAATTTTAATTTTAGAAACATTAGTTTTTCTTGTGAGTAAAATTACTTGAAAGTCAATGGAAATGCTTTTAACTTATCCACATAATTAGTGCGTTTAAATTCCAATACATTTCAAACAGCTGAAAATTGTATAAACTTATGATCTGCTACTTTTTTTTCAAATCGCCCTCTACTATTTTTTGATTTCAGAAACATTAGTTTTTCTTGTCAGTAAAATTACTTGAAAGTCAGTGGAAATGCTTTTAACTTATCCACATAATTAGTGCGTTAAAATTGCAATACATTTCAAACGGCTGAAAATTGTCTATACTTATGATCTGCAACTTTTTTTCAAATCGTGTTTAATTTTAATTTTAGAAACATTAGTTTTTCTTGTCAGTAAAATTACTTGATAGTCAATGGAAATGCTTTTAACTTATCCACATAATTAGTGCGTTAAAATTGCAATACATGTCAAAGTGCTGAAAATAGTCTAAACTTATGATCTGCAATTTTTTTTCAAATCGGCTTTTACTCAATTTTGATTTTAGAAACATTAGTTTTTCTTGTCAGTAAAATTACTTGAAAGTCAGTGGAAATGCTTTTAACTTATCCACATAATTAGTGCGTTAAAATTGCAATACATTTCAAACGGCTGAAAATTGTATAAACTTATGAGCTGGAACTTTTTTTCAAATTGCCTTCTACTCAATTTTAATTTTAGAAACATAAGTTTTTCTTGTCAGTAAAATTACTTGAAAGTCAGTGGAAATGCTTTTACCTTATCCACATAATTAGTGCGTTAAAAGTGCAATACATTTCTAACGGCTAAAATTGTCTAAACTTATGATCTGCAACTTTTTTTGAAATCGTGTTTAATTTTAATTTTAGAAACATTAGTTTTTCTTGTCAGTAAAATTACTTGAAAGTCAGTGGAAATGCTTTTAACTTATCCACATAATTAGTGCGTTAAAATTGCAATACATTTCAAACGGCTGAAAATTGTCTATACTTATGATCTGCAACTTTTTTTCAAATCGTGTTTAATTTTAATTTTAGAAACATTAGTTTTTCTTGTGAGTAAAATTACTTGAAAGTCAATGGAAATGCTTTTAACTTATCCACATAATTAGTGCGTTTAAATTCGAATACATTTCAAACGGCTGAAAATTATATAAACTTATGATCTGCTACTTTTTTTTCAAATCGCCCTCTACTCAATTTTGATTTCAGAAACATTAGTTTTTCTTGTCAGTAAAATTACTTGAAAGTCAGTGGAAATGCTTTTAACTTATCCACATAATTAGTGCGTTAAAATTGCAATACATTTCAAACGGCTGAAAATTATCTATACTTATGATCTGCAACTTTTTTTCAAATCGTGTTAAATTTTAATTTTAGAAACATTAGTTTTTCTTGTCAGTAAAATTACTTGAAAGTCAATGGAAATGCTTTTAACTTATCCACATAATTAGTGCGTTAAAATTGCAATACATGTCAAAGTGCTGAAAATAGTCTAAACTTATGATCTGCAATTTTTTTTCAAATCGGCTTTTACTCAATTTTGATTTTAGAAACATTAGTTTTTCTTGTCAGTAAAATTACTTGAAAGTCAGTGGAAATGCTTTTAACTTATCCACATAATTAGTGCGTTAAAATTGCAATACATTTCAAACGGCTGAAAATTGTCTATACTTATGATCTGCAACTTTTTTTCAAATCGTGTTTAATTTTAATTTTAGAAACATTAGTTTTTCTTGTCAGTAAAATTACTTGAAAGTCAATGGAAATGCTTTTAACTTATCCACATAATTAGTGCGTTTAAATTGCAATACATTTCAAACGGCTGAAAATTGTATAAACTTATGATCTGCCACTTTTTTTTCAAATCGCCTTCTACTCAATTTTGATTTCAGAAACATTAGTTTTTCTTGTCAGTAAAATTACTTGAAAGTCAGTGGAAATGCTTTTAACTTATCCACATAATTAGTGCGTTAAAATTGCAATACATTTCAAACGGCTGAAAATTGTCTATACTTATGATCTGCAACTTTTTTTCAAATCGTGTTTAATTTTAATTTTAGAAACATTAGTTTTTCTTGTGAGTAAAATTACTTGAAAGTCAGTGGAAATGCTTTTTACTTATCCACATAATAAGTGCGTTAAAAGTGCAATACATTTCAAACGGCTGAAAATTGTCTATACTTATGATCTGCAACTTTTTTTAAAATCGTGTTTAATTTTAATTTAAGAAACATTAGTTTTTCTTGTCAGTAAAATTACTTGAAAGTCAATGGAAATGCTTTTAACTTATCCACATAATTAGTGCGTTAAAATTGCAATACATGTCAAAGTGCTGAAAATAGTCTAAACTTATGATCTGCAATTTTTTTTTAATCGGCTTTTACTCAATTTTGATTTTAGAAACATTAGTTTTTCTTGTCAGTAAAATTACTTGAAAGTCAGTGGAAATGCTTTTAACTTATCCACATAATTAGTGCGTTAAAATTGCAATACATTTCAAACGGCAGAAAATTGTCTAAACTTATGAGCTGGAACTTTTTTTCAAATCGCCTTCTACTCAATTTTAATTTTAGAAACATCAGTTTTTCTTGTCAGTAAAATTACTTGAAAGTCAGTGGAAATGCTTTTACCTTATCCACATAATTAGTGCGTTAAAAGTGCAATACATTTCTAACGGCTGAAAATTGTCTATACTTATGATCTGCAACTTTTTTTCAAATCTTGTTTAATTTTAATTTTAGAAACATTAGTTTTTCTTGTCACTAAAATTACTTGAAAGTCAGTGGAAATGCTTTTAACTTATACACATAATTAGTGCGTTAAAATTGCAATACATTTCAAACGGCTGAAAATTGTCTATACTTATGATCTGCAACTTTTTTTCAAATCGCGTTTAATTTTAATTTTAGAAACATTAGTTTTTCTTATCAGTAAAATGACTTGAAAGTCAGTGGAAATGCTTTTAACTTATCCACATAATTAGTGCGTTAAAATTGCAATACATGTCAAAGTGCTGAAAATAGTCTAAACTTATGATCTGCAATTTTTTTTCAAATCGGCTTTTACTCAATTTTGATTTTAGAAACATTAGTTTTTCTTGTCAGTAAAATTACTTGAAAGTCAGTGGAAATGCTTTTAACTTATCCACATAATTAGTGCGTTAAAATTGCAATACATTTCAAACGGCTGAAAATTGTATAAACTTATGAGCTGGAACTTTTTTTCAAATTGCCTTCTACTCAATTTTAATTTTAGAAACATAAGTTTTTCTTGTCAGTAAAATTACTTGAAAGTCAGTGGAAATGCTTTTACCTTATCCACATAATTAGTGCGTTAAAAGTGCAATACATTTCTAACGGCTAAAATTGTCTAAACTTATGATCTGCAACTTTTTTTGAAATCGTGTTTAATTTTAATTTTAGAAACATTAGTTTTTCTTGTCAGTAAAATTACTTGAAAGTCAGTGGAAATGCTTTTAACTTATCCACATAATTAGTGCGTTAAAATTGCAATACATTTCAAACGGCTGAAAATTGTCTATACTTATGATCTGCAACTTTTTTTCAAATCGTGTTTAATTTTAATTTTAGAAACATTAGTTTTTCTTGTGAGTAAAATTACTTGAAAGTCAATGGAAATGCTTTTAACTTATCCACATAATTAGTGCGTTTAAATTCGAATACATTTCAAACGGCTGAAAATTATATAAACTTATGATCTGCTACTTTTTTTTCAAATCGCCCTCTACTCAATTTTGATTTCAGAAACATTAGTTTTTCTTGTCAGTAAAATTACTTGAAAGTCAGTGGAAATGCTTTTAACTTATCCACATAATTAGTGCGTTAAAATTGCAATACATTTCAAACGGCTGAAAATTATCTATACTTATGATCTGCAACTTTTTTTCAAATCGTGTTAAATTTTAATTTTAGAAACATTAGTTTTTCTTGTCAGTAAAATTACTTGAAAGTCAATGGAAATGCTTTTAACTTATCCACATAATTAGTGCGTTAAAATTGCAATACATGTCAAAGTGCTGAAAATAGTCTAAACTTATGATCTGCAATTTTTTTTCAAATCGGCTTTTACTCAATTTTGATTTTAGAAACATTAGTTTTTCTTGTCAGTAAAATTACTTGAAAGTCAGTGGAAATGCTTTTAACTTATCCACATAATTAGTGCGTTAAAATTGCAATACATTTCAAACGGCTGAAAATTGTCTATACTTATGATCTGCAACTTTTTTTCAAATCGTGTTTAATTTTAATTTTAGAAACATTAGTTTTTCTTGTCAGTAAAATTACTTGAAAGTCAATGGAAATGCTTTTAACTTATCCACATAATTAGTGCGTTAAAATTGCAATACATTTCAAACGGCTGAAAATTGTCTATACTTATGATTTGCAACTTTTTTTCAAATCGTGTTTAATTTTAATTTTAGAAACATTAGTTTTTCTTGTCAGTAAAATTACTTTAAAGTCAATGGAAATGAATTTAACTTATCCACATAATTAGTGCGTTAAAATTGCAATACATTTCAAACGGCTGAAAATAGTCTAAACTTATGATCTGCAATTTTTTTTCAAATCGGCTTTTACTCAATTTTGATTTTAGAAACATTAGTTTTTCTTGTCAGTAAAATTACTTGAAAGTCAGTGGAAATGCTTTTAACTTATCCACATAATTAGTGCGTTAAAATTGCAATACATTTCAAACGGCTGAAAATTATCTATACTTATGATCTGCAACTTTTTTTCAAATCGTGTTAAATTTTAATTTTAGAAACATTAGTTTTTCTTGTCAGTAAAATTACTTGAAAGTCAATGGAAATGCTTTTAACTTATCCACATAATTAGTGCGTTAAAATTGCAATACATGTCAAAGTGCTGAAAATAGTCTAAACTTATGATCTGCAATTTTTTTTCAAATCGGCTTTTACTCAATTTTGATTTTAGAAACATTAGTTTTTCTTGTCAGTAAAATTACTTGAAAGTCAGTGGAAATGCTTTTAACTTATCCACATAATTAGTGCGTTAAAATTGCAATACATTTCAAACGGCTGAAAATTGTCTATACTTATGATCTGCAACTTTTTTTCAAATCGTGTTTAATTTTAATTTTAGAAACATTAGTTTTTCTTGTCAGTAAAATTACTTGAAAGTCAATGGAAATGCTTTTAACTTATCCACATAATTAGTGCGTTAAAATTGCAATACATTTCAAACGGCTGAAAATTGTCTATACTTATGATTTGCAACTTTTTTTCAAATCGTGTTTAATTTTAATTTTAGAAACATTAGTTTTTCTTGTCAGTAAAATTACTTTAAAGTCAATGGAAATGAATTTAACTTATCCACATAATTAGTGCGTTAAAATTGCAATACATTTCAAACGGCTGAAAATTGTCTATACTTATGATCTGCAACTTTTTTTCAAATCGTGTTTAATTTTAATTTTAGAAACATTAGTTTTTCTTGTGAGTAAAATTACTTGAAAGTCAGTGGAAATGCTTTTTACTTATCCACATAATAAGTGCGTTAAAAGTGCAATACATTTCAAACGGCTGAAAATTGTCTATACTTATGATCTGCAACTTTTTTTAAAATCGTGTTTAATTTTAATTTAAGAAACATTAGTTTTTCTTGTCAGTAAAATTACTTGAAAGTCAATGGAAATGCTTTTAACTTATCCACATAATTAGTGCGTTAAAATTGCAATACATGTCAAAGTGCTGAAAATAGTCTAAACTTATGATCTGCAATTTTTTTTTAATCGGCTTTTACTCAATTTTGATTTTAGAAACATTAGTTTTTCTTGTCAGTAAAATTACTTGAAAGTCAGTGGAAATGCTTTTAACTTATCCACATAATTAGTGCGTTAAAATTGCAATACATTTCAAACGGCAGAAAATTGTCTAAACTTATGAGCTGGAACTTTTTTTCAAATCGCCTTCTACTCAATTTTAATTTTAGAAACATCAGTTTTTCTTGTCAGTAAAATTACTTGAAAGTCAGTGGAAATGCTTTTACCTTATCCACATAATTAGTGCGTTAAAAGTGCAATACATTTCTAACGGCTGAAAATTGTCTATACTTATGATCTGCAACTTTTTTTCAAATCTTGTTTAATTTTAATTTTAGAAACATTAGTTTTTCTTGTCACTAAAATTACTTGAAAGTCAGTGGAAATGCTTTTAACTTATACACATAATTAGTGCGTTAAAATTGCAATACATTTCAAACGGCTGAAAATTGTCTAAACTTATGATCTGCCACTTTTTTTTCAAATCGCCTTCTACTCAATTTTAAGTTTAGAAACATCAGTTTTTCTTGTCAGTAAAATTACTTGAAAGTCAAATGAAATGCTTTTAACTTATCCAAATAATTAGTTCGTTAAAATTGCAATACATTTCAAACGGCTGAAAATTGTCTATACTTATGATCTGCAACTTTTTTTCAAATCGCGTTTAATTTTAATTTTAGAAACATTAGTTTTTCTTATCAGTAAAATGACTTGAAAGTCAGTGGAAATGCTTTTAACTTATCCACATAATTAGTGCGTTAAAATTGCAATACATTTCAAACGGCTGAAAATTGTCTAGACTTATGAGCTGGAACTTTTTTTCAAATCGCCTTCTACTCAATTTTAATTTTAGAAACATTTATTTTTCTTGTCAGTAAAATTACTTGAAAGTCAGTGGAAATGCTTTTAACTTATCCACATAATTAGTGCGTTAAAATTGCAATACATGTCAAAGTGCTGAAAATAACCTAAACTTATGATCTACAATTTTTTTTCAAATCGGCTTTTACTCAATTTTGATTTTAGAAACATTAGTTTTTCTTGTCAGTAAAATTACTTGAAAGTCAGTGGAAATGCTTTTAACTTATCCACATAATTAGTGCGTTAAAATTGCAATACATGTCAAAGTGCTGAAAATAGTCTAAACTTATGATCTGCAATTTTTTTTCAAATCGGCTTTTACTCAATTTTGATTTTAGAAACATTAGTTTTTCTTGTCAGTAAAATTACTTGAAAGTCAATGGAAATGCTTTTAACTTATCCACATAATTATTGCGTTAAAATTCCAATACATTTCAAACGGCTGAAAATTGTATAAACTTATGATCTGCCACTTTTTTTTCAAATCGCTTTCTACTCAATTCTAATTTTAGAAACATTAGTTTCTCTTGTCAGTAAAATTACTTGAAAGTCAGTGGAAATGCTTTTAACTTATCCACATAATTAGTGCGTTAAAATTGCAATACATTTCAAACGGCTGAAAATTGTCTATACTTATGATCTGCAACTTTTTTTCAAATCGTGTTTAATTTTAATTTTAGAAACATTAGTTTTTCTTGTCAGTAAAATTACTTGAAAGTCAGTGGAAATGCTTTTACCTTATCCACATAATTAGTGCGTTAAAAGTGCAATACATTTCTAACGGCTAAAATTGTCTAAACTTATGATCTGCAACTTTTTTTCAAATCGTGTTTAATTTTAATTTTAGAAACATTAGTTTTTCTTGTCAGTAAAATTACTTGAAAGTCAGTGGAAAGCTCTTAACTTATCCACATAATTAGTGCGTTAAAATTGCAATACATTTCAAACGGCTGAAAATTGTCTATACTTATGATCTGCAACTTTTTTTCAAATCGTGTTTAATTTTAATTTTAGAAACATTAGTTTTTCTTGTCAGTAAAATTACTTGAAAGTCAATGGAAATGCTTTTAACTTATCCACATAATTAGTGCGTTTAAATTGCAATACATTTCAAACGGCTGAAAATAGTCTAAACTTATGATCTGCCACTTTTTTTTCAAATCGCCTTCTACTCAATTTTAATTTTAGAAACATTAGTTTCTCTTGTCAGTAAAATTACTTGAAAGTCAGTGGAAATGCTTTTAACTTATCCACATAATTAGTGCGTTAAAATTGCAATACATTTCAAACGGCTGAAAATTGTCTATACTTATGATCTGCAACTTTTTTTCAAATCGTGTTTAATTTTAATTTTAGAAACATTAGTTTTTCTTGTCAGTAAAATTACTTGAAAGTCAGTGGAAATGCTTTTACCTTATCCACATAATTAGTGCGTTAAAAGTGCAATACATTTCTAACGGCTAAAATTGTCTAAACTTATGATCTGCAACTTTTTTTCAAATCGTGTTTAATTTTAATTTTAGAAACATTAGTTTTTCTTGTCAGTAAAATTACTTGAAAGTCAGTGGAAAGCTCTTAACTTATCCACATAATTAGTGCGTTAAAATTGCAATACATTTCAAACGGCTGAAAATTGTCTATACTTATGATCTGCAACTTTTTTTCAAATCGTGTTTAATTTTAATTTTAGAAACATTAGTTTTTCTTGTCAGTAAAATTACTTGAAAGTCAATGGAAATGCTTTTAACTTATCCACATAATTAGTGCGTTTAAATTGCAATACATTTCAAACGGCTGAAAATAGTCTAAACTTATGATCTGCCACTTTTTTTTCAAATCGCCTTCTACTCAATTTTGATTTCAGAAACATTAGTTTTTCTTGTCAGTAAAATTACTTGAAAGTCAGTGGAAATGCTTTTAACTTATCCACATAATTAGTGCGTTAAAATTGCAATACATTTCAAACGGCTGAAAATTGTCTATACTTATGATCTGCAACTTTTTTTCAAATCGTGTTTAATTTTAATTTTAGAAACATTAGTTTTTCTTGTCAGTAAAATTACTTGAAAGTCAATGGAAATGCTTTTAACTTATCCACATAATTAGTGCGTTAAAATTGCAATACATGTCAAAGTGCTGAAAATAGTCTAAACTTATGATCTGCAATTTTTTTTCAAATCGGCTTTTACATAATTTTGATTTTAGAAACATTAGTTTTTCTTGTCAGTAAAATTACTTGAAAGTCAATGGAAATGCTTTTAACTTATCCACATAATTATTGCGTTAAAATTCCAATACATTTCAAACGGCTGAAAATTGTATAAACTTATGATCTGCCACTTTTTTTTCAAATCGCTTTCTACTCAATTCTAATTTTAGAAACATTAGTTTCTCTTGTCAGTAAAATTACTTGAAAGTCAGTGGAAATGCTTTTAACTTATCCACATAATTAGTGCGTTAAAATTGCAATACATTTCAAACGGCTGAAAATTGTCTATACTTATGATCTGCAACTTTTTTTCAAATCGTGTTTAATTTTAATTTTAGAAACATTAGTTTTTCTTGTCAGTAAAATTACTTGAAAGTCAGTGGAAATGCTTTTACCTTATCCACATAATTAGTGCGTTAAAAGTGCAATACATTTCTAACGGCTAAAATTGTCTAAACTTATGATCTGCAACTTTTTTTCAAATCGTGTTTAATTTTAATTTTAGAAACATTAGTTTTTCTTGTCAGTAAAATTACTTGAAAGTCAGTGGAAAGCTCTTAACTTATCCACATAATTAGTGCGTTAAAATTGCAATACATTTCAAACGGCTGAAAATTGTCTATACTTATGATCTGCAACTTTTTTTCAAATCGTGTTTAATTTTAATTTTAGAAACATTAGTTTTTCTTGTCAGTAAAATTACTTGAAAGTCAATGGAAATGCTTTTAACTTATCCACATAATTAGTGCGTTTAAATTGCAATACATTTCAAACGGCTGAAAATAGTCTAAACTTATGATCTGCCACTTTTTTTTCAAATCGCCTTCTACTCAATTTTGATTTCAGAAACATTAGTTTTTCTTGTCAGTAAAATTACTTGAAAGTCAGTGGAAATGCTTTTAACTTATCCACATAATTAGTGCGTTAAAATTGCAATACATTTCAAACGGCTGAAAATTGTCTATACTTATGATCTGCAACTTTTTTTCAAATCGTGTTTAATTTTAATTTTAGAAACATTAGTTTTTCTTGTCAGTAAAATTACTTGAAAGTCAATGGAAATGCTTTTAACTTATCCACATAATTAGTGCGTTAAAATTGCAATACATTTCAAACGGCTGAAAATTGTCTATACTTATGATTTGCAACATTTTTTTCAAATCGTGTTTAATTTTAATTTTAGAAACATTAGTTTTTCTTTCAGTAAAATTACTTTAAAGTCAATGGAAATGCATTTAACTTATCCACATATTTAGTGCGTTAAAATTGCAATACATTTCAAACGGCTGAAAATTGTATAAACTTATGATCTGCCACTTTTTTTTAAAATCGCCTTCTACTCAATTTTAATTTTAGAAACATTGGTTTTTCTAGTCAGTAAAATTACTTGATTGTCTGTGGAAATGCTTTTAACTTATCCACATAATTAGTGCGTTAAAATTGCAATACATGTCAAAGTGCTGAAAATAGTCTAAACTTATGATCTGCAATTTTTTTTCAAATCGGCTTTTACTCAATTTTGATTTTAGAAACATTAGTTTTTCTTGTCAGTAAAATTACTTGAAAGTCAGTGGAAATGCTTTTAACTTATCCACA
This sequence comes from Ariolimax columbianus, assembly GCA_036924085.1. Classification (NCBI taxonomy): domain Eukaryota; kingdom Metazoa; phylum Mollusca; class Gastropoda; order Stylommatophora; family Arionidae; genus Ariolimax; species Ariolimax columbianus. The sequence continues at coordinate 53,967,216 of JAVGWX010000013.1, forward strand.
TAATTAGTGCGTTAAAATTGCAATACATTTCAAACGGCTAAAATTGTCTAAACTTATGATCTGCAACTTTTTTTCAAATCGTGTTTAATTTTAATTTTAGAAACATTAGTTTTTCTTGTCAGTAAAATTACTTGAAAGTCAGTGGAAATGCTTTTAACTTATCCACATAATTAGTGCGTTAAAATTGCAATACATTTCAAACGGCTGAAAATTGTCTATACTTATGATCTGCAACTTTTTTTCAAATCGTGTTTAATTTTAATTTTAGAAACATTAGTTTTTCTTGTGAGTAAAATTACTTGAAAGTCAATGGAAATGCTTTTAACTTATCCACATAATTAGTGCGTTTAAATTCCAATACATTTCAAACGGCTGAAAATTGTATAAACTTATGATCTGCTACTTTTTTTTCAAATCGCCCTCTACTATTTTTTGATTTCAGAAACATTAGTTTTTCTTGTCAGTAAAATTACTTGAAAGTCAGTGGAAATGCTTTTAACTTATCCACATAATTAGTGCGTTAAAATTGCAATACATTTCAAACGGCTGAAAATTGTCTATACTTATGATCTGCAACTTTTTTTCAAATCGTGTTAAATTTTAATTTTAGAAACATTAGTTTTTCTTGTCAGTAAAATTACTTGAAAGTCAATGGAAATGCTTTTAACTTATCCACATAATTAGTGCGTTAAAATTGCAATACATGTCAAAGTGCTGAAAATAGTCTAAACTTATGATCTGCAATTTTTTTTCAAATCGGCTTTTACTCAATTTTGATTTTAGAAACATTAGTTTTTCTTGTCAGTAAAATTACTTGAAAGTCAGTGGAAATGCTTTTAACTTATCCACATAATTAGTGCGTTAAAATTGCAATACATTTCAAACGGCTGAAAATTGTATAAACTTATGAGCTGGAACTTTTTTTCAAATTGCCTTCTACTCAATTTTAATTTTAGAAACATAAGTTTTTCTTGTCAGTAAAATTACTTGAAAGTCAGTGGAAATGCTTTTACCTTATCCACATAATTAGTGCGTTAAAAGTGCAATACATTTCTAACGGCTAAAATTGTCTAAACTTATGATCTGCAACTTTTTTTGAAATCGTGTTTAATTTTAATTTTAGAAACATTAGTTTTTCTTGTCAGTAAAATTACTTGAAAGTCAGTGGAAATGCTTTTAACTTATCCACATAATTAGTGCGTTAAAATTGCAATACATTTCAAACGGCTGAAAATTGTCTATACTTATGATCTGCAACTTTTTTTCAAATCGTGTTTAATTTTAATTTTAGAAACATTAGTTTTTCTTGTCAGTAAAATTACTTGAAAGTCAATGGAAATGCTTTTAACTTATCCACATAATTAGTGCGTTAAAATTGCAATACATTTCAAACGGCTGAAAATTGTCTATACTTATGATTTGCAACTTTTTTTCAAATCGTGTTTAATTTTAATTTTAGAAACATTAGTTTTTCTTGTCAGTAAAATTACTTTAAAGTCAATGGAAATGCTTTTAACTTATCCACATAATTAGTGCGTTAAAATTGCAATACATTTCAAACGGCTGAAAATAGTCTAAACTTATGATCTGCAATTTTTTTTCAAATCGGCTTTTACTCAATTTTGATTTTAGAAACATTAGTTTTTCTTGTCAGTAAAATTACTTGAAAGTCAGTGGAAATGCTTTTAACTTATCCACATAATTAGTGCGTTAAAATTGCAATACATTTCAAACGGTTGAAAATTGTCTAAACTTATGAGCTAGAACTTTTTTTCAAATCGCTTTCTACTCAATTTTAATTTTAGAAACATAAGTTTTTCTTGTCAGTAAAATTACTTGAAAGTCAGTGAAAATGCTTTTACCTTATCCACATAATTAGTGCGTTAAAAGTGCAATACATTTCTAACGGCTGAAAATTGTCTTAACTTATGATCTGCAACTTTTTTTCAAATCGTGTTTAATTTTAATTTTAGAAACATTAGTTTTTCTTGTCAGTAAAATTACTTGAAAGTCAGTGGAAATGCTTTTAACTTATCCACATAATTAGTGCGTTAAAATTGCAATACATTTCAAACGGCTGAAAATTGTCTATACTTATGATCTGCAACTTTTTTTCAAATCGTGTTTAATTTTAATTTTAGAAACATTAGTTTTTCTTGTCAGTAAAATTACTTGAAAGTCAATGGAAATGCTTTTAACTTATCCACATAATTAGTGCGTTTAAATTGCAATACATTTCAAACGGCTGAAAATTGTATAAACTTATGATCTGCCACTTTTTTTTTAAATTGCCTTCTACTCAATTTTAATTTTAGAAACATTGGTTTTTCTAGTCAGTAAAATTACTTGATTGTCTGTGGAAATGCTTTTAACTTATCCACATAATTAGTGCGTTAAAATTGCAATACATGTCAAAGTGCTGAAAATAGTCTAAACTTATGATCTGCAATTTTTTTTCAAATCGGCTTTTACTCAATTTTGATTTTAGAAACATTAGTTTTTCTTGTCAGTAAAATTACTTGAAAGTCAGTGGAAATGCTTTTAACTTATCCACATAATTAGTGCGTTAAAATTGCAATACATTTCAAACGGCTGAAAATTGTATAAACTTATGAGCTGGAACTTTTTTTTAAATTGCCTTCTACTCAATTTTAATTTTAGAAACATAAGTTTTTCTTGTCAGTAAAATTACTTGAAAGTCAGTGGAAATGCTTTTACCTTATCCACATAATTAGTGCGTTAAAAGTGCAATACATTTCTAACGGCTAAAATTGTCTAAACTTATGATCTGCAACTTTTTTTCAAATCGTGTTTAATTTTAATTTTAGAAACATTAGTTTTTCTTGTCAGTAAAATTACTTGAAAGTCAGTGGAAATGCTTTTAACTTATCCACATAATTAGTGCGTTAAAATTGCAATACATTTCAAACGGCTGAAAATTGTCTATACTTATGATCTGCAACTTTTTTTCAAATCGTGTTTAATTTTAATTTTAGAAACATTAGTTTTTCTTGTGAGTAAAATTACTTGAAAGTCAATGGAAATGCTTTTAACTTATCCACATAATTAGTGCGTTTAAATTCGAATACATTTCAAACGGCTGAAAATTATATAAACTTATGATCTGCTACTTTTTTTTCAAATCGCCCTCTACTCAATTTTGATTTCAGAAACATTAGTTTTTCTTGTCAGTAAAATTACTTGAAAGTCAGTGGAAATGCTTTTAACTTATCCACGTAATTAGTGCGTTAAAATTGCAATACATTTCAAACGGCTGAAAATTATCTATACTTATGATCTGCAACTTTTTTTCAAATCGTGTTAAATTTTAATTTTAGAAACATTAGTTTTTCTTGTCAGTAAAATTACTTGAAAGTCAATGGAAATGCTTTTAACTTATCCACATAATTAGTGCGTTAAAATTGCAATACATGTCAAAGTGCTGAAAATAGTCTAAACTTATGATCTGCAATTTTTTTTCAAATCGGCTTTTACTCAATTTTGATTTTAGAAACATTAGTTTTTCTTGTCAGTAAAATTACTTGAAAGTCAGTGGAAATGCTTTTAACTTATCCACATAATTAGTGCGTTAAAATTGCAATACATTTCAAACGGCTGAAAATTGTCTATACTTATGATCTGCAACTTTTTTTCAAATCGTGTTTAATTTTAATTTTAGAAACATTAGTTTTTCTTGTCAGTAAAATTACTTGAAAGTCAATGGAAATGCTTTTAACTTATCCACATAATTAGTGCGTTAAAATTGCAATACATTTCAAACGGCTGAAAATTGTCTATACTTATGATTTGCAACTTTTTTTCAAATCGTGTTTAATTTTAATTTTAGAAACATTAGTTTTTCTTGTCAGTAAAATTACTTTAAAGTCAATGGAAATGAATTTAACTTATCCACATAATTAGTTCGTTAAAATTGCAATACATTTCAAACGGCTGAAAATAGTCTAAACTTATGATCTGCAATTTTTTTTCAAATCGGCTTTTACTCAATTTTGATTTTAGAAACATTAGTTTTTCTTGTCAGTAAAATTACTTGAAAGTCAGTGGAAATGCTTTTAACTTATCCACATAATTAGTGCGTTAAAATTGCAATACATTTCAAACGGTTGAAAATTGTCTAAACTTATGAGCTGGAACTTTTTTTCAAATCGCCTTCTACTCAATTTTAATTTTAGAAACATAAGTTTTTCTTGTCAGTAAAATTACTTGAAAGTCAGTGAAAATGCTTTTACCTTATCCACATAATTAGTGCGTTAAAAGTGCAATACATTTCTAACGGCTGAAAATTGTCTTAACTTATGATCTGCAACTTTTTTTCAAATCGTGTTTAATTTTAATTTTAGAAACATTAGTTTTTCTTGTCAGTAAAATTACTTGAAAGTCAGTGGAAATGCTTTTAACTTATCCACATAATTAGTGCGTTAAAATTGCAATACATTTCAAACGGCTGAAAATTGTCTATACTTATGATCTGCAACTTTTTTTCAAATCGTGTTTAATTTTAATTTTAGAAACATTAGTTTTTCTTGTCAGTAAAATTACTTGAAAGTCAATGGAAATGCTTTTAACTTATCCACATAATTAGTGCGTTTAAATTGCAATACATTTCAAACGGCTGAAAATTGTATAAACTTATGATCTGCCACTTTTTTTTTAAATCGCCTTCTACTCAATTTTAATTTTAGAAACATTGGTTTTTCTAGTCAGTAAAATTACTTGAATGTCTGTGGAAATGCTTTTAACTTATCCACATAATTAGTGCGTTAAAATTGCAATACATGTCAAAGTGCTGAAAATAGTCTAAACTTATGATCTGCAATTTTTTTTCAAATCGCCTTCTACTCAATTTTGATTTTAGAAACATTAGTTTTTCTTGTCAGTAAAATTACTTGAAAGTCAGTGGAAATGCTTTTAACTTATCCACATAATTAGTGCGTTAAAATTGCAATACATTTCAAACGGCTGAAAATTGTCTATACTTATGATCTGCAACTTTTTTTCAAATATTGTTTAATTTTAATTTTAGAAACATTAGTTTTTCTTGTCAGTAAAATTACTTGAAAGTCAATGGAAATGCTTTTAACTTATCCACATAATTAGTGCGTTTAAATTGCAATTCATTTCAAACGGCTGAAAATTGTATAAACTTATGATCTGCCACTTTTTTTTCAAATCGCTTTCTACTCAATTTTGATTTCAGAAACATTAGTTTTTCTTGTCAGTAAAATTACTTGAAAGTCAGTGGAAATGCTTTTAACTTATCCACATAATTAGTGCGTTAAAATTGCAATACATTTCAAACGGCTGAAAGTTGTCTATACTTATGATCTGCAACTTTTTTTCAAATCGTGTTTAATTTTAATTTTAGAAACATTAGTTTTTCTTGTCAGTAAAATTACTTGAAAGTCAATGGAAATGCTTTTAACTTATCCACATAATTAGTGCGTTAAAATTGCAATACATGTCAAAGTGCTGAAAATAGTCTAAACTTATGATCTGCAATTTTTTTTCAAATCGGCTTTTACTCAATTTTGATTTTAGAAACATTAGTTTTTCTTGTCAGTAAAATTACTTGAAAGTCAATGGAAATGCTTTTAACTTATCCACATAATTAGTGCGTTAAAATTGCAATACATGTCAAAGTGCTGAAAATAGTCTAAACTTATGATCTGCAATTTTTTTTCAAATCAGCTTTTACTCAATTTTGATTTTAGAAACATTAGTTTTTCTTGTCAGTAAAATTACTTGAAAGTCAGTGGAAATGCTTTTAACTTATCCACATAATTAGTGCGTTAAAATTGCAATACATTTCAAACGGCTGAAAATTGTCTAAAATTATGAGCTGGAACTTTTTTTCAAATCGCCTTCTACTCAATTTTAATTTTAGAAACATAAGTTTTTCTTGTCAGTAAAATTATTTGAAAGTCAGTGGAAATGCTTTTACCTTATCCACATAATTAGTGCGTTAAAAGTGCAATACATTTCTAACGGCTAAAATTGTCTAAACTTATGATCTGCCACTTTTTTTCAAATCGTGTTTAATTTTAATTTTAGAAACATTAGTTTTTCTTGTCAGTAAAATTACTTGAAAGTCAGTGGAAATGCTTTTAACTTATCCACATAATTAGTGCGTTAAAATTGCAATACATTTCAAACGGCTGAAAATTGTCTATACTTATGATCTGCAACTTTTTTTCAAATCGTGTTTAATTTTAATTTTAGAAACATTAGTTTTTCTTGTGAGTAAAATTACTTGAAAGTCAATGGAAATGCTTTTAACTTATCCACATAATTAGTGCGTTTAAATTCTAATACATTTCAAACGGCTGAAAATTGTATAAACTTATGATCTGCCACTTTTTTTTCAAATCGCCTTCTACTCAATTTTGATTTCAGAAACATTAGTTTTTCTTGTCAGTAAAATTACTTGAAAGTCAATGGAAATGCTTTTAACTTATCCACATAATTAGTGCGTTAAAATTGCAATACATGTCAAAGTGCTGAAAATAGTCTAAACTTATGATCTGCAATTTTTTTTCAAATCGGCTTTTACTCAATTTTGATTTTAGAAACATTAGTTTTTCTTGTCAGTAAAATTACTTGAAAGTCAATGGAAATGCTTTTAACTTATCCACATAATTAGTGCGTTAAAATTGCAATACATGTCAAAGTGCTGAAAATAGTCTAAACTTATGATCTGCAATTTTTTTTCAAATCGGCTTTTACTCAATTTTGATTTTAGAAACATTAGTTTTTCTTGTCAGTAAAATTACTTGAAAGTCAGTGGAAATGCTTTTAACTTATCCACATAATTAGTGCGTTAAAATTGCAATACATTTCAAACGGCTGAAAATTGTCTATACTTATGATCTGCAACTTTTTTTCAAATCGTGTTTAATTTTAATTTTAGAAACATTAGTTTTTCTTGTCAGTAAAATTACTTGAAAGTCAATGGAAATGCTTTTAACTTATCCACATAATTAGTGCGTTAAAATTGCAATACATTTCAAACGGCTGAAAATTGTCTATACTTATGATCTGCAACTTTTTTTCAAATCGTGTTTAATTTTAATTTTAGAAACATTAGTTTTTCTTGTCAGTAAAATTACTTGAAAGTCAATGGAAATGCTTTTAACTTATCCACATAATTAGTGCGTTTAAATTGCAATACATTTCAAACGGCTGAAAATTGTATAAACTTATGATCTGCCACTTTTTTTTTAAATTGCCTTCTACTCAATTTTAATTTTAGAAACATTGGTTTTTCTAGTCAGTAAAATTACTTGATTGTCTGTGGAAATGCTTTTAACTTATCCACATAATTAGTGCGTTAAAATTGCAATACATGTCAAAGTGCTGAAAATAGTCTAAACTTATGATCTGCAATTTTTTTTCAAATCGGCTTTTACTCAATTTTGATTTTAGAAACATTAGTTTTTCTTGTCAGTAAAATTACTTGAAAGTCAGTGGAAATGCTTTTAACTTATCCACATAATTAGTGCGTTAAAATTGCAATACATTTCAAACGGCTGAAAATTGTATAAACTTATGAGCTGGAACTTTTTTTTAAATTGCCTTCTACTCAATTTTAATTTTAGAAACATAAGTTTTTCTTGTCAGTAAAATTACTTGAAAGTCAGTGGAAATGCTTTTACCTTATCCACATAATTAGTGCGTTAAAAGTGCAATACATTTCTAACGGCTAAAATTGTCTAAACTTATGATCTGCAACTTTTTTTCAAATCGTGTTTAATTTTAATTTTAGAAACATTAGTTTTTCTTGTCAGTAAAATTACTTGAAAGTCAGTGGAAATGCTTTTAACTTATCCACATAATTAGTGCGTTAAAATTGCAATACATTTCAAACGGCTGAAAATTGTCTATACTTATGATCTGCAACTTTTTTTCAAATCGTGTTTAATTTTAATTTTAGAAACATTAGTTTTTCTTGTGAGTAAAATTACTTGAAAGTCAATGGAAATGCTTTTAACTTATCCACATAATTAGTGCGTTTAAATTCGAATACATTTCAAACGGCTGAAAATTATATAAACTTATGATCTGCTACTTTTTTTTCAAATCGCCCTCTACTCAATTTTGATTTCAGAAACATTAGTTTTTCTTGTCAGTAAAATTACTTGAAAGTCAGTGGAAATGCTTTTAACTTATCCACATAATTAGTGCGTTAAAATTGCAATACATTTCAAACGGCTGAAAATTATCTATACTTATGATCTGCAACTTTTTTTCAAATCGTGTTAAATTTTAATTTTAGAAACATTAGTTTTTCTTGTCAGTAAAATTACTTGAAAGTCAATGGAAATGCTTTTAACTTATCCACATAATTAGTGCGTTAAAATTGCAATACATGTCAAAGTGCTGAAAATAGTCTAAACTTATGATCTGCAATTTTTTTTCAAATCGGCTTTTACTCAATTTTGATTTTAGAAACATTAGTTTTTCTTGTCAGTAAAATTACTTGAAAGTCAGTGGAAATGCTTTTAACTTATCCACATAATTAGTGCGTTAAAATTGCAATACATTTCAAACGGCTGAAAATTGTCTATACTTATGATCTGCAACTTTTTTTCAAATCGTGTTTAATTTTAATTTTAGAAACATTAGTTTTTCTTGTCAGTAAAATTACTTGAAAGTCAATGGAAATGCTTTTAACTTATCCACATAATTAGTGCGTTAAAATTGCAATACATTTCAAACGGCTGAAAATTGTCTATACTTATGATTTGCAACTTTTTTTCAAATCGTGTTTAATTTTAATTTTAGAAACATTAGTTTTTCTTGTCAGTAAAATTACTTTAAAGTCAATGGAAATGAATTTAACTTATCCACATAATTAGTTCGTTAAAATTGCAATACATTTCAAACGGCTGAAAATAGTCTAAACTTATGATCTGCAATTTTTTTTCAAATCGGCTTTTACTCAATTTTGATTTTAGAAACATTAGTTTTTCTTGTCAGTAAAATTACTTGAAAGTCAGTGGAAATGCTTTTAACTTATCCACATAATTAGTGCGTTAAAATTGCAATACATTTCAAACGGTTGAAAATTGTCTAAACTTATGAGCTGGAACTTTTTTTCAAATCGCCTTCTACTCAATTTTAATTTTAGAAACATAAGTTTTTCTTGTCAGTAAAATTACTTGAAAGTCAGTGAAAATGCTTTTACCTTATCCACATAATTAGTGCGTTAAAAGTGCAATACATTTCTAACGGCTGAAAATTGTCTTAACTTATGATCTGCAACTTTTTTTCAAATCGTGTTTAATTTTAATTTTAGAAACATTAGTTTTTCTTGTCAGTAAAATTACTTGAAAGTCAGTGGAAATGCTTTTAACTTATCCACATAATTAGTGCGTTAAAATTGCAATACATTTCAAACGGCTGAAAATTGTCTATACTTATGATCTGCAACTTTTTTTCAAATCGTGTTTAATTTTAATTTTAGAAACATTAGTTTTTCTTGTCAGTAAAATTACTTGAAAGTCAATGGAAATGCTTTTAACTTATCCACATAATTAGTGCGTTTAAATTGCAATACATTTCAAACGGCTGAAAATTGTATAAACTTATGATCTGCCACTTTTTTTTTAAATCGCCTTCTACTCAATTTTAATTTTAGAAACATTGGTTTTTCTAGTCAGTAAAATTACTTGAAAGTCAGTGGAAATGCTTTTAACTTATCCACATAATTAGTGCGTTAAAATTGCAATACATTTCAAACGGCTGAAAGTTGTCTATACTTATGATCTGCAACTTTTTTTCAAATCGTGTTTAATTTTAATTTTAGAAACATTAGTTTTTCTTGTCAGTAAAATTACTTGAAAGTCAATGGAAATGCTTTTAACTTATCCACATAATTAGTGCGTTAAAATTGCAATACATGTCAAAGTGCTGAAAATAGTCTAAACTTATGATCTGCAATTTTTTTTCAAATCGGCTTTTACTCAATTTTGATTTTAGAAACATTAGTTTTTCTTGTCAGTAAAATTACTTGAAAGTCAATGGAAATGCTTTTAACTTATCCACATAATTAGTGCGTTAAAATTGCAATACATGTCAAAGTGCTGAAAATAGTCTAAACTTATGATCTGCAATTTTTTTTCAAATCAGCTTTTACTCAATTTTGATTTTAGAAACATTAGTTTTTCTTGTCAGTAAAATTACTTGAAAGTCAGTGGAAATGCTTTTAACTTATCCACATAATTAGTGCGTTAAAATTGCAATACATTTCAAACGGCTGAAAATTGTCTAAAATTATGAGCTGGAACTTTTTTTCAAATCGCCTTCTACTCAATTTTAATTTTAGAAACATAAGTTTTTCTTGTCAGTAAAATTATTTGAAAGTCAGTGGAAATGCTTTTACCTTATCCACATAATTAGTGCGTTAAAAGTGCAATACATTTCTAACGGCTAAAATTGTCTAAACTTATGATCTGCCACTTTTTTTCAAATCGTGTTTAATTTTAATTTTAGAAACATTAGTTTTTCTTGTCAGTAAAATTACTTGAAAGTCAGTGGAAATGCTTTTAACTTATCCACATAATTAGTGCGTTAAAATTGCAATACATTTCAAACGGCTGAAAATTGTCTATACTTATGATCTGCAACTTTTTTTCAAATCGTGTTTAATTTTAATTTTAGAAACATTAGTTTTTCTTGTGAGTAAAATTACTTGAAAGTCAATGGAAATGCTTTTAACTTATCCACATAATTAGTGCGTTTAAATTCTAATACATTTCAAACGGCTGAAAATTGTATAAACTTATGATCTGCCACTTTTTTTTCAAATCGCCTTCTACTCAATTTTGATTTCAGAAACATTAGTTTTTCTTGTCAGTAAAATTACTTGAAAGTCAATGGAAATGCTTTTAACTTATCCACATAATTAGTGCGTTAAAATTGCAATACATGTCAAAGTGCTGAAAATAGTCTAAACTTATGATCTGCAATTTTTTTTCAAATCGGCTTTTACTCAATTTTGATTTTAGAAACATTAGTTTTTCTTGTCAGTAAAATTACTTGAAAGTCAATGGAAATGCTTTTAACTTATCCACATAATTAGTGCGTTAAAATTGCAATACATGTCAAAGTGCTGAAAATAGTCTAAACTTATGATCTGCAATTTTTTTTCAAATCGGCTTTTACTCAATTTTGATTTTAGAAACATTAGTTTTTCTTGTCAGTAAAATTACTTGAAAGTCAGTGGAAATGCTTTTAACTTATCCACATAATTAGTGCGTTAAAATTGCAATACATTTCAAACGGCTGAAAATTGTCTATACTTATGATCTGCAACTTTTTTTCAAATCGTGTTTAATTTTAATTTTAGAAACATTAGTTTTTCTTGTCAGTAAAATTACTTGAAAGTCAATGGAAATGCTTTTAACTTATCCACATAATTAGTGCGTTAAAATTGCAATACATTTCAAACGGCTGAAAATTGTCTATACTTATGATCTGCAACTTTTTGCAAATCGTGTTTAATTTTAATTTTAGAAACATTAGTTTTTCTTGTCAGTAAAATTACTTGAAAGTCAGTGGAAATGCTTTTAACTTATCCACATAATTAGTGCGTTAAAATTGCAATACATTTCAAACGGCTGAAAATTGTCTATACTTATGATTTGCAACTTTTTTTCAAATCGTGTTTAATTTTAATTTTAGAAACATTAGTTTTTCTTGTCAGTAAAATTACTTTAAAGTCAATGGAAATGCATTTAACTTATCCACATAATTAGTGCGTTAAAATTGCAATACATTTCAAACGGCTGAAAGGTAGTGGCGAGAGTCTCAGGACGACCGCCGCTTTTTTCGAAAAAATAATGGTTGCTGTCTGACTGTGTACGCAGAAGAAGAAGAAGAAACGGCTGAAAATTGTATAAACTTATGATCTGCCACTTTTTTTTCAAATCGCCTTCTACTCAATTTTAATTTTAGAAACATTGGTTTTTCTAGTCAGTAAAATTACTTGATTGTCTGTGGAAATGCTTTTAACTTATCCACATAATTAGTGCGTTAAAATTGCAATACATGTCAAAGTGCTGAAAATAGTCTAAACTTATGATCTGCAATTTTTTTTCAAATCGGCTTTTACTCAATTTTGATTTTAGAAACATTAGTTTTTCTTGTCAGTAAAATTACTTGAAAGTCAGTGGAAATGCTTTTAACTTATCCACATAATTAGTGCGTTAAAATTGCAATACATTTCAAACGGCTGAAAATTGTCTATACTTATGATCTGCAACTTTTTTTCAAATCTTGTTTAATTTTAATTTTAGAAACATTAGTTTTTCTTGTCAGTAAAATTACTTGAAAGTCAATGGAAATGCTTTTAACTTATCCACATAATTAGTACGTTTAAATTGCAATTCATTTCAAACGGCTGAAAATTGTATAAACTTATGATCTGCAACTTTTTTTCAAATCTTGTTTAATTTTAATTTTAGAAACATTAGTTTTTCTTGTCAGTAAAATTACTTGAAAGACAGTGGAAATGCTTTTAACTTATCCACATAATTAGTGCGTTAAAATTGCAATACATTTCAAACGGCTGAAAATTGTCTATACTTATGATCTGCAACTTTTTTTCAAATCGTGTTTAATTTTAATTTTAGAAACATTAGTTTTTCTTGTCAGTAAAATTACTTGAAAGTCAATGGAAATGCTTTTAACTTATCCACATAATTAGTGCGTTAAAATTGCAATACATGTCAAAGTGCTGAAAATAGTCTAAACTTATGATCTGCAATTTTTTTTCAAATCGGCTTTTACTCAATTTTGATTTTAGAAACATTAGTTTTTCTTGTCAGTAAAATTACTTGAAAGTCAATGGAAATGCTTTTAACTTATCCACATAATTAGTGCGTTTAAATTGCAATACATTTCAAACGGCTGAAAATTGTCTATACTTATGATCTGCAACTTTTTGCAAATCGTGTTTAATTTTAATTTTAGAAACATTAGTTTTTCTTGTCAGTAAAATTACTTGAAAGTCAGTGGAAATGCTTTTAACTTATCCACATAATTAGTGCGTTAAAATTGCAATACATTTCAAACGGCTGAAAATTGTCAATACTTATGATTTGCAACTTTTTTTCAAATCGTGTTTAATTTTAATTTTAGAAACATTAGTTTTTCTTGTCAGTAAAATTACTTGAAAGTCAGTGGAAATGCTTTTACCTTATCCACATAATTAGTGCGTTAAAAGTGCAATACATTTCTAACGGCTGAAAATTGTCTAAACTTATGATCTGCAACTTTTTTTCAAATCGTGTTTAATTTTAATTTTAGAAACATTAGTTTTTCTTGTCAGTAAAATTACTTGAAAGTCAGTGGAAATGCTTTTAACTTATCCACATAATTAGTGCGTTAAAATTGCAATACATTTAAAACGGCTGAAAATTGTCTATACTTATGATCTGCAACTTTTTTTCAAATCGTGTTTAATTTTAATTTTAGAAACATTAGTTTTTCTTGTCAGTAAAATTACTTGAAAGTCAAAGGAAATGCTTTTAACTTATCCACATAATTAGTGCGTTTAAATTGCAATACATTTCAAAGGGCTGAAAATAGTCTAAACTTATGATCTGCCACTTTTTTTTCAAATCGCCTTCTACTCAATTTTGATTTCAGAAACATTAGTTTTTCTTGTCAGTAAAATTACTTGAAAGTCAGTGGAAATGCTTTTAACTTATCCACATAATTAGTGCGTTAAAATTGCAATACATTTCAAACGGCTGAAAATTGTCTATACTTATGATCATCAACTTTTTTTCAAATCGTGTTTAATTTAATTTTAGAAACATTAGTTTTTCTTGTCAGTAAAATTACTTGAAAGTCAATGGAAATGCTTTTAACTTATCCACATAATTAGTGCGTTAAAATTGCAATACATTTCAAACGGCTGAAAATTGTCTATACTTATGATTTGCAACTTTTTTTCAAATCGTGTTTAATTTTAATTTTAGAAACATTAGTTTTTCTTGTCAGTAAAATTACTTTAAAGTCAATGGAAATGCATTTAACTTATCCACATAATTAGTGCGTTAAAATTGCAATACATTTCAAACGGCTGAAAATTGTATAAACTTATGATCTGCCACTTTTTTTTCAAATCGCCTTCTACTCAATTTTAATTTTAGAAACATTGGTTTTTCTAGTCAGTAAAATTACTTGATTGTCTGTGGAAATGCTTTTAACTTATCCACATAATTAGTGCGTTAAAATTGCAATACATGTCAAAGTGCTGAAAATAGTCTAAACTTATGATCTGCAATTTTTTTTCAAATCAGCTTTTACTCAATTTTGATTTTAGAAACATTAGTTTTTCTTGTCAGTAAAATTACTTGAAAGTCAGTGGAAATGCTTTTAACTTATCCACATAATTAGTGCGTTAAAATTGCAATACATTTCAAACGGCTGAAAATTGTCTAAAATTATGAGCTGGAACTTTTTTTCAAATCGCCTTCTACTCAATTTTAATTTCAGAAACATTAGTTTTTCTTGTCAGTAAAATTACTTGAAAGTCAGTGGAAATGCTTTTACCTTATCCACATAATTAGTGCGTTAAAAGTGCAATACATTTCTAACGGCTAAAATTGTCTAAACTTATAATCTGCAACTTTTTTTCAAATCGTGTTTAATTTTAATTTTAGAAACATTAGTTTTTCTTGTCAGTAAAATTACTTGAAAGTCAGTGGAAATGCTTTTAACTTATCCACATAATTAGTGCGTTAAAATTGCAATACATTTCAAACGGCTGAAAATTGTCTATACTTATGATCTGCAACTTTTTTTCAAATCGTGTTTAATTTTAATTTTAGAAACATTAGTTTTTCTTGTCAGTAAAATTACTTGAAAGTCAATGGAAATGCTTTTAACTTATCCACATAATTAGTGCGTTTAAATTGCAATACATTTCAAACGGCTGAAAATAGTCTAAACTTATGATCTGCCACTTTTTTTTCAAATCGCCTTCTACTCAATTTTGATTTCAGAAACATTAGTTTTTCTTGTCAGTAAAATTACTTGAAAGTCAGTGTAAATGCTTTTAACTTATCCACATAATTAGTGCGTTAAAATTGCAATACATTTCAAACGGCTGAAAATTGTCTATACTTATGATCTGCAACTTTTTTTCAAATCGTGTTTAATTTAAAATTTAGAAACATTAGTTTTTCTTGTCAGTAAAATTACTTGAAAGTCAATGGAAATGCTTTTAACTTATCCACATAATTAGTGCGTTAAACTTGCAATACATTTCAAACGGCTGAAAATTGTCTATACTTATGATTTGCAACTTTTTTTCAAATCGTGTTTAATTTTAATTTTAGAAACATTAGTTTTTCTTGTCAGTAAAATTACTTTAAAGTCAATGGAAATGCATTTAACTTATCCACATAATTAGTGCGTTAAAATTGCAATACATTTCAAACGGCTGAAAATTGTATAAACTTATGATCTGCCACTTTTTTTTCAAATCGCCTTCTACTCAATTTTAATTTTAGAAACATTGGTTTTTCTAGTCAGTAAAATTACTTGATTGTCTGTGGAAATGCTTTTAACTTATCCACATAATTAGTGCGTTAAAATTGCAATACATGTCAAAGTGCTGAAAATAGTCTAAACTTATGATCTGCAATTTTTTTTCAAATCGGCTTTTACTCAATTTTGATTTTAGAAACATTAGTTTTTCTTGTCAGTAAAATTACTTGAAAGTCAGTGGAAATGCTTTTAACTTATCCACATAATTAGTGCGTTAAAATTGCAATACATTTCAAACGGCTGAAAATTGTATAAACTTATGAGCTGGAACTTTTTTTCAAATCGCCTTCTACTCAATTTTAATTTTAGAAACATAAGTTTTTCTTGTCAGTAAAATTACTTGAAAGTCAGTGGAAATGCTTTTACCTTATCCACATAATTAGTGCGTTAAAAGTGCAATACATTTCTAACGGCTAAAATTGTCTAAACTTATGATCTGCAACTTTTTTTCAAATCGTGTTTAATTTTAATTTTAGAAACATTAGTTTTTCTTGTCAGTAAAATTACTTGAAAGTCAGTGGAAATGCTTTTAACTTATCCACATAATTAGTGCGTTAAAATTGCAATACATTTCAAACGGCTGAAAATTGTCTATACTTATGATCTGCAACTTTTTTTCAAATCGTGTTTAATTTTAATTTTAGAAACATTAGTTTTTTTTGTGAGTAAAATTACTTGAAAGTCAATGGAAATGCTTTTAACTTATCCACATAATTAGTGCGTTTAAATTCCAATACATTTCAAACGGCTGAAAATTCAATAAACTTATGATCTGCCACTTTTTTTTCAAATCGCCTTCTACTCAATTTTGATTTCAGAAACATTAGTTTTTCTTGTCACTAAAATTACTTGAAAGTAAGTGGAAATGCTTTTAACTTATCCACATAATTAGTGCGTTAAAATTGCAATACATTTCAAACGGCTGAAAATTGTCTATACTTATGATCTGCAACTTTTTTTTAAATCGTGTTTAATTTTAATTTTAGAAACATTAGTTTTTCTTGTCAGTAAAATTACTTGAAAGTCAATGGAAATGCTTTTAACTTATCCACATAATTAGTGCGTTAAAATTGCAATACATTTCAAACGGCTGAAAATTGTCTAAACTTATGATCTGCCACTTTTTTTTCAAATCGCCTTCTACTCAATTTTAATTTTAGAAACATTGGTTTTTCTAGTCAGTAAAATTACTTGATTGTCTGTGGAAATGCTTTTAACTTATCCACATAATTAGTGCGTTAAAATTGCAATACATGTCAAAGTGCTGAAAATAGTCTAAACTTATGATCTGCAATTTTTTTTTAAATCGGCTTTTACTCAATTTTGATTTTAGAAACATTAGTTTTTCTTGTCAGTAAAATTACTTGAAAGTCAGTGGAAATGCTTTTAACTTATCCACATAATTAGTGCGTTAAAATTGCAATACATTTCAAAAGGCTGAAAATTGTCTAAACTTATGAGATGGAACTTTTTTTCAAATCGCCTTCTACTCAATTTTAATTTTAGAAACATAAGTTTTTCTTGTCAGTAAAATTACTTGAAAGTCAGTGGAAATGCTTTTACCTTATCCACATAATTAGTGCGTTAAAAGTGCAATACATTTCTAACGGCTGAAAATTGTCTAAACTTATGATCTGCAACTTTTTTTCAAATCGTGTTTAATTTTAATTTTAGAAACATTAGTTTTTCTTGTCAGTAAAATTACTTGAAAGTCAGTGGAAATGCTTTTAACTTATCCACATAATTAGTGCGTTAAAATTGCAATACATTTCAAACGGCTGAAAATTGTCTATACTTATGATTTGCAACTTTTTTTCAAATCGTGTTTAATTTTAATTTTAGAAACATTAGTTTTTCTTGTCAGTAAAATTACTTGAAAGTCAATGGAAATGCTTTTAACTTATCCACATAATTAGTGCGTTTAAATTGCAATACATTTCAAACGGCTGAAAATTGTCTATACTTATGATTTGCAACTTTTTTTCAAATCGTGTTTAATTTTAATTTTAGAAACATTAGTTTTTCTTGTCAGTAAAATTACTTTAAAGTCAATGGAAATGCATTTAACTTATCCACATAATTAGTGCGTTAAAATTGCAATACATTTCAAACGGCTGAAAATTGTATAAACTTATGATCTGCCACTTTTTTTTCAAATCGCCTTCTACTCAATTTTAATTTTAGAAACATTGGTTTTTCTAGTCAGTAAAATTACTTGATTGTCTGTGGAAATGCTTTTAACTTATCCACATAATTAGTGCGTTAAAATTGCAATACATGTCAAAGTGCTGAAAATAGTCTAAACTTATGATCTGCAATTTTTTTTTTAATCGGCTTTTACTCAATTTTGATTTTAGAAACATTAGTTTTTCTTGTCAGTAAAATTACTTGAAAGTCAGTGGAAATGCTTTTAACTTATCCACATAATTAGTGCGTTAAAATTGCAATACATTTCAAAAGGCTGAAAATTGTCTAAACTTATGAGATGGAACTTTTTTTCAAATCGCCTTCTACTCAATTTTAATTTTAGAAACATAAGTTTTTCTTGTCAGTAAAATTACTTGAAAGTCAGTGGAAATGCTTTTACCTTATCCACATAATTAGTGCGTTAAAAGTGCAATACATTTCTAACGGCTGAAAATTGTCTAAACTTATGATCTGCAACTTTTTTTCAAATCGTGTTTAATTTTAATTTTAGAAACATTAGTTTTTCTTGTCAGTAAAATTACTTGAAAGTCAGTGGAAATGCTTTTAACTTATCCACATAACTAGTGCGTTAAAATTGCAATACATTTCAAACGGCTGAAAATTTTCTATACTTATGATTTGCAACTTTTTTTCAAATCGTGTTTAATTTTAATTTTAGAAACATTAGTTTTTCTTGTCAGTAAAATTACTTGAAAGTCAATGGAAATGCTTTTAACTTATCCACATAATTAGTGCGTTTAAATTGCAATACATTTCAAACGGCTGAAAATTGTATAAACTTATGATCTGCCACTTTTTTTTAAAATCGCCTTCTACTCAATTTTAATTTTAGAAACATTGGTTTTTCTAGTCAGTAAAATTACTTGAATGTCTGTGGAAATGCTTTTAACTTATCCACATAATTAGTGCGTTAAAATTGCAATACATGTCAAAGTGCTGAAAATAGTCTAAACTTATGATCTGCAATTTTTTTTCAAATCGGCTTTTACTCAATTTTGATTTTAGAAACATTAGTTTTTCTTGTCAGTAAAATTACTTGAAAGTCAGTGGAAATGCTTTTAACTTATCCACATAATTAGTGCGTTAAAATTGCAATACATTTCAAACGGCTGAAAATTGTCTATACTTATGATCTGCAACTTTTTTTCAAATCTTGTTTAATTTTAATTTTAGAAACATTAGTTTTTCTTGTCAGTAAAATTACTTGAAAGTCAATGGAAATGCTTTTAACTTATCCACATAATTAGTGCGTTTAAATTGCAATACATTTCAAACGGCTGAAAATTGTATAAACTTTTGATCTGCCACTTTTTTTTCAAATCGCCTTCTACTCAATTTTGATTTCAGAAACATTAGTTTTTCTTGTCAGTAAAATTACTTGAAAGTCAGTGGAAATGCTTTTAACTTATCCACATAATTAGTGCGTTAAAATTGCAATACATTTCAAACGGCTGAAAATTGTCTATACTTATGATCTGCAACTTTTTTTCAAATCGTGTTTAATTTTAATTTTAGAAACATTAGTTTTTCTTGTCAGTAAAATTACTTGAAAGTCAATGGAAATGCTTTTAACTTATCCACATAATTAGTGCGTTAAAATTGCAATACATGTCAAAGTGCTGAAAATAGTCTAAACTTATGATCTGCAATTTTTTTTCAAATCGGCTTTTACTCAATTTTGATTTTAGAAACATTAGTTTTTCTTGTCAGTAAAATTACTTGAAAGTCAGTGGAAATGCTTTTAACTTATCCACATAATTAGTGCGTTAAAATTGCAATACATTTCAAACGGCTGAAAATTGTTTATACTTATGATCTGCAACTTTTTTTAAAATCGTGTTTAATTTTAATTTTAGAAACATTAGTTTTTCTTGTCAGTAAAATTACTTGAAAGTCAGTGGAAATGCTTTCAACTTATCCACATAATTAGTGCGTTAAAATTGCAATACATTTCAAACGGCTGAAAATTGTCTATACTTATGATCTGCAACTTTTTGCAAATCGTGTTTAATTTTAATTTTAGAAACATTAGTTTTTCTTGTCAGTAAAATTACTTGAAAGTCAGTGGAAATGCTTTTAACTTATCCACATAATTAGTGCGTTAAAATTGCAATACATTTCAAACGGCTGAAAATTGTCTATACTTATGATTTGCAACTTTTTTTCAAATCGTGTTTAATTTTAATTTTAGAAACATTAGTTTTTCTTGTCAGTAAAATTACTTTAAAGTCAATGGAAATGCATTTAACTTATCCACATAATTAGTGCGTTAAAATTGCAATACATTTCAAACGGCTGAAAATTGTATAAACTTATGATCTGCCACTTTTTTTTCAAATCGCCTTCTACTCAATTTTAATTTTAGAAACATTGGTTTTTCTAGTCAGTAAAATTACTTGATTGTCTGTGGAAATGCTTTTAACTTATCCACATAATTAGTGCGTTAAAATTGCAATACATGTCAAAGTGCTGAAAATAGTCTAAACTTATGATCTGCAATTTTTTTTCAAATCGGCTTTTACTCAATTTTGATTTTAGAAACATTAGTTTTTCTTGTCAGTAAAATTACTTGAAAGTCAGTGGAAATGCTTTTAACTTATCCACATAATTAGTGCGTTAAAATTGCAATACATTTCAAACTGCTGAAAATTGTCTAAACTTATGAGCTGGACCTTTTTTTCAAATCGCCTTCTACTCAATTTTAATTTTAGAAACATAAGTTTTTCTTGTCAGTAAAATTACTTGAAAGTCAGTGGAAATGCTTTTACCTTATCCACATAATTAGTGCGTTAAAAGTGCAATACATTTCTAACGGCTGAAAATTGTCTAAACTTATGATCTGCAACTTTTTTTCAAATCGTGTTTAATTTTAATTTTAGAAACATTAGTTTTTCTTGTCAGTAAAATTACTTGAAAGTCAGTGGAAATGCTTTTAACTTATCCACATAATTAGTGCGTTAAAATTGCAATACATTTCAAACGGCTGAAAATAGTCTAAACTTATGATCTGCAACTTTTTTTCAAATCTTGTTTAATTTTAATTTTAGAAACATTAGTTTTTCTTGTCAGTAAAATTACTTGAAAGTCAATGGAAATGCTTTTAACTTATCCACATAATTAGTGCGTTTAAATTGCAATACATTTCAAACGGCTGAAAATTGTATAAACTTATGATCTGCCACTTTTTTTTAAAATCGCCTTCTACTCAATTTTAATTTTAGAAACATTGGTTTTTCTAGTCAGTAAAATTACTTGAATGTCTGTGGAAATGCTTTTAACTTATCCACATAATTAGTGCGTTAAAATTGCAATACATGTCAAAGTGCTGAAAATAGTCTAAACTTATGATCTGCAATTTTTTTTCAAATCGCCTTTTACTCAATTTTGATTTTAGAAACATTAGTTTTTCTTGTCAGTAAAATTATTGAAAGTCAGTGGAATAGCTTTTAACTTATCCACATAATTAGTGCGTTAAAATTGCAATACATTTCAAACGGCTGAAAATTGTCTAAACTTATGATCTGCCACTTTTTTTTCAAATCGCCTTCTACTCAATTTTAATTTTAGAAACATCAGTTTTTCTTGTCAGTAAAATTACTTGAAAGTCAGTGGAAATGCTTTTAACTTATCCAAATAATTAGTTCGTTAAAATTAAAATACATTTCAAACGGCTGAAAATTGTCTATACTTATGATCTGCAACTTTTTTTCAAATCGTGTTTAATTTTAATTTTAGAAACATTAGTTTTTCTTGTCAGTAAAATTACTTGAAAGTCAATGGAAATGCTTTTAACTTATCCACATAATTAGTGCGTTTAAATTGCAATACATTTCAAACGGCTGAAAATTGTATAAACTTATGATCTGCCACTTTTTTTTAAAATCGCCTTCTACTCAATTTTAATTTTAGAAACATTGGTTTTTCTAGTCAGTAAAATTACTTGAATGTCTGTGGAAATGCTTTTAACTTATCCACATAATTAGTGCGTTAAAATTCCAATACATGTCAAAGTGCTGAAAATAGTCTAAACTTATGATCTGCAATTTTTTTTCAAATCGGCTTTTACTCAATTTTGATTTTAGAAACATTAGTTTTTCTTGTCAGTAAAATTACTTGAAAGTCAGTGGAATAGCTTTTAACTTATCCACATAATTAGTGCGTTAAAATTGCAATACATTTCTAACGGCTGAAACTTGTCTATACTTATGATCTTCCACTTTTTTTCAAATCGTGTTTAATTTTAATTTTAGAAACATTAGTTTTTCTTGTCAGTAAAATTACTTGAAAGTCAATGGAAATGCTTTTAACTTATCCACATAATTAGTGCGTTTAAATTGCAATACATTTCAAACGGCTGAAAATTGTCTAAACTTATGATCTGCCACTTTTTTTTCAAATCGGCTTTTACTCAATTTTAATTTTAGAAACATCAGTTTTTCTTGTCAGTAAAATTACTTGAAAGTCAGTGGAAATGCTTTTAACTTATCCAAATAATTAGTTCGTTAAAAGTAAAATACATTTCAAACGGCTGAAAATTGTCTATACTTATGATCTGCAACTTTTTTTCAAATCGTGTTTAATTTTAATTTTAGAAACATTAGTTTTTCTTGTCAGTAAAATGACTTGAAAGTCAGTGGAAATGCATTTAACTTATCCACATAATTAGTGCGTTAAAATTGCAATACATTTCAAACGGCTGAAAATTGTATAAACTTATGATCTGCCACTTTTTTTTCAAATCGCCTTCTACTCAATTTTAATTTTAGAAACATTGGTTTTTCTAGTCAGTAAAATTACTTGATTGTCTGTGGAAATGCTTTTAACTTATCCACATAATTAGTGCGTTAAAATTGCAATACATGTCAAAGTGCTGAAAATAGTCTAAACTTATGATCTGCAATTTTTTTTTAAATCGGCTTTTACTCAATTTTGATTTTAGAAACATTAGTTTTTCTTGTCAGTAAAATTACTTGAAAGTCAGTGGAAATGCTTTTAACTTATCCACATAATTAGTGCGTTAAAATTGCAATACATTTCAAAAGGCTGAAAATTGTCTAAACTTATGAGATGGAACTTTTTTTCAAATCGCCTTCTACTCAATTTTAATTTTAGAAACATAAGTTTTTCTTGTCAGTAAAATTACTTGAAAGTCAGTGGAAATGCTTTTACCTTATCCACATAATTAGTGCGTTAAAAGTGCAATACATTTCTAACGGCTGAAAATTGTCTAAACTTATGATCTGCAACTTTTTTTCAAATCGTGTTTAATTTTAATTTTAGAAACATTAGTTTTTCTTGTCAGTAAAATTACTTGAAAGTCAGTGGAAATGCTTTTAACTTATCCACATAATTAGTGCGTTAAAATTGCAATACATTTCAAACGGCTGAAAATTGTCTATACTTATGATTTGCAACTTTTTTTCAAATCGTGTTTAATTTTAATTTTAGAAACATTAGTTTTTCTTGTCAGTAAAATTACTTGAAAGTCAATGGAAATGCTTTTAACTTATCCACATAATTAGTGCGTTTAAATTGCAATACATTTCAAACGGCTGAAAATTGTATAAACTTATGATCTGCCACTTTATTTTAAAATCGCCTTCTACTCAATTTTAATTTTAGAAACATTGGTTTTTCTAGTCAGTAAAATTACTTGAATGTCTGTGGAAATGCTTTTAACTTATCCACATAATTAGTGCGTTAAAATTGCAATACATGTCAAAGTGCTGAAAATAGTCTAAACTTATGATCTGCAATTTTTTTTCAAATCGGCTTTTACTCAATTTTGATTTTAGAAACATTAGTTTTTCTTGTCAGTAAAATTACTTGAAAGTAAGTGGAAATGCTTTTAACTTATCCACATAATTAGTGCGTTAAAATTGCAATACATTTCAAACGGCTGAAAATTGTCTATACTTATGATCTGCAACTTTTTTTCAAATCTTGTTTAATTTTAATTTTAGAAACATTAGTTTTTCTTGTCAGTAAAATTACTTGAAAGTCAATGGAAATGCTTTTAACTTATCCACATAATTAGTGCGTTTAAATTGCAATACATTTCAAACGGCTGAAAATTGTATAAACTTTTGATCTGCCACTTTTTTTTCAAATCGCCTTCTACTCAATTTTGATTTCAGAAACATTAGTTTTTCTTGTCAGTAAAATTACTTGAAAGTCAGTGGAAATGCTTTTAACTTATCCACATAATTAGTGCGTTAAAATTGCAATACATTTCAAACGGCTGAAAATTGTCTATACTTATGATCTGCAACTTTTTTTCAAATCGTGTTTAATTTTAATTTTAGAAACATTAGTTTTTCTTGTCAGTAAAATTACTTGAAAGTCAATGGAAATGCTTTTAACTTATCCACATAATTAGTGCGTTAAAATTGCAATACATGTCAAAGTGCTGAAAATAGTCTAAACTTATGATCTGCAATTTTTTTTCAAATCGGCTTTTACTCAATTTTGATTTTAGAAACATTAGTTTTTCTTGTCAGTAAAATTACTTGAAAGTCAATGGAAATGCATTTAACTTATCCACATAATTAGTGCGTTAAAATTGCAATACATTTCAAACGGCTGAAAATTGTATAAACTTATGATCTGCCACTTTTTTTTCAAATCGCCTTTTACTCAATTTTAATTTTAGAAACATTGGTTTTTCTAGTCAGTAAAATTACTTGATTGTCTGTGGAAATGCTTTTAACTTATCCACATAATTAGTGCGTTAAAATTGCAATACATGTCAAAGTGCTGAAAATAGTCTAAACTTATGATCTGCAATTTTTTTTCAAATCGGCTTTTACTCAATTTTGATTTTAGAAACATTAGTTTTTCTTGTCAGTAAAATTACTTGAAAGTCAGTGGAAATGCTTTTAACTTATCCACATAATTAGTGCGTTAAAATTGCAATACATTTCAAACTGCTGAAAATTGTCTAAACTTATGAGCTGGACCTTTTTTTCAAATCGCCTTCTACTCAATTTTAATTTTAGAAACATAAGTTTTTCTTGTCAGTAAAATTACTTGAAAGTCAGTGGAAATGCTTTTACCTTATCCACATAATTAGTGCGTTAAAAGTGCAATACATTTCTAACGGCTGAAAATTGTCTAAACTTATGATCTGCAACTTTTTTTCAAATCGTGTTTAATTTTAATTTTAGAAACATTAGTTTTTCTTGTCAGTAAAATTACTTGAAAGTCAGTGGAAATGCTTTTAACTTATCCACATAATTAGTGCGTTAAAATTGCAATACATTTCAAACGGCTGAAAATAGTCTAAACTTATGATCTGCAACTTTTTTTCAAATCTTGTTTAATTTTAATTTTAGAAACATTAGTTTTTCTTGTCAGTAAAATTACTTGAAAGTCAATGGAAATGCTTTTAACTTATCCACATAATTAGTGCGTTTAAATTGCAATACATTTCAAACGGCTGAAAATTGTATAAACTTATGATCTGCCACTTTTTTTTTAAATCGCCTTCTACTCAATTTTAATTTTAGAAACATTGGTTTTTCTAGTCAGTAAAATTACTTGAATGTCTGTGGAAATGCTTTTAACTTATCCACATAATTAGTGCGTTAAAATTGCAATACATGTCAAAGTGCTGAAAATAGTCTAAACTTATGATCTGCAATTTTTTTTCAAATCGCCTTTTACTCAATTTTGATTTTAGAAACATTAGTTTTTCTTGTCAGTAAAATTATTGAAAGTCAGTGGAATAGCTTTTAACTTATCCACATAATTAGTGCGTTAAAATTGCAATACATTTCAAACGGCTGAAAATTGTCTAAACTTATGATCTGCCACTTTTTTTTCAAATCGCCTTCTACTCAATTTTAATTTTAGAAACATCAGTTTTTCTTGTCAGTAAAATTACTTGAAAGTCAGTGGAAATGCTTTTAACTTATCCAAATAATTAGTTCGTTAAAATTAAAATACATTTCAAACGGCTGAAAATTGTCTATACTTATGATCTGCAACTTTTTTTCAAATCGTGTTTAATTTTAATTTTAGAAACATTAGTTTTTCTTGTCAGTAAAATTACTTGAAAGTCAATGGAAATGCTTTTAACTTATCCACATAATTAGTGCGTTTAAATTGCAATACATTTCAAACGGCTGAAAATTGTATAAACTTATGATCTGCCACTTTTTTTAAAAATCGCCTTCTACTCAATTTTAATTTTAGAAACATTGGTTTTTCTAGTCAGTAAAATTACTTGAATGTCTGTGGAAATGCTTTTAACTTATCCACATAATTAGTGCGTTAAAATTGCAATACATTTCTAACGGCTGAAAATTGTTATACTTATGATCTTCCACTTTTTTTCAAATCGTGTTTAATTTTAATTTTAGAAACATTAGTTTTTCTTGTCAGTAAAATTACTTGAAAGTCAATGGAAATGCTTTTAACTTATCCACATAATTAGTGCGTTTAAATTGCAATACATTTCAAACGGCTGAAAATTGTCTAAACTTATGATCTGCCACTTTTTTTTCAAATCGCCTTCTACTCAATTTTAATTTTAGAAACATCAGTTTTTCTTGTCAGTAAAATTACTTGAAAGTCAGTGGAAATGCTTTTAACTTATCCAAATAATTAGTTCGTTAAAAGTAAAATACATTTCAAACGGCTGAAAATTGTCTATACTTATGATCTGCAACTTTTTTTCAAATCGTGTTTAATTTTAATTTTAGAAACATTAGTTTTTCTTGTCAGTAAAATGACTTGAAAGTCAGTGGAAATGCTTTTAACTTATCCACATAATTAGTGCGTTAAAATTGCAATACATTTCAAACGGCTTAAAATTGTCTAAACTTATGAGCTGGAACTTTTTTTCAAATCGCCTTCTACTCAATTTTAATTTTAGAAACATTGATTTTTCTTGTCAGTAAAATTACTTGAAAGTCAGTGGAAATGCTTTTAATTTATCCACATAATTAGTGCGTTAAAATTGCAATACATGTCAAAGTGCTGAAAATTGTCTATACTTATGATTTGCAACTTTTTTTCAAATCGTGTTTAATTTTAATTTTAGAAACATTAGTTTTTCTTGTCAGTAAAATTAATTGAAAGTCAATGGAAATGCTTTTAACTTATCCACATAATTATTGCGTTTAAATTGCAATACATTTCAAACGGCTGAAAATTGTATAAACTTATGATCTGCCACTTTTTTTTCAAATCGCCTTCTACTCAATTCTAATTTTAGAAACATTAGTTTCTCTTGTCAGTAAAATTACTTGAAAGTCAGTGGAAATGCTTTTAACTTATCCACATAATTAGTGCGTTAAAATTGCAATACATTTCAAACGGCTGAAAATTGTCTATACTTATGATCTGCAACTTTTTGCAAATCGTGTTTAATTTTAATTTTAGAAACATTAGTTTTTCTTGTCAGTAAAATTACTTGAAAGTCAGTGGAAATGCTTTTAACTTATCCACATAATTAAAGCGTTAAAATTGCAATACATTTCAAACGGCTGAAAATTGTCTATACTTATGATTTGCAACTTTTTTTCAAATCGTGTTTAATTTTAATTTTAGAAACATTAGTTTTTCTTGTCAGTAAAATTACTTTAAAGTCAATGGAAATGCATTTAACTTATCCACATAATTAGTGCGTTTAAATTGCAATACATGTCAAAGTGCTGAAAATAGTCTAAACTTATGATCTGCAATTTTTTTTCAAATCGGCTTTTACTCAATTTTGATTTTAGAAACATTAGTTTTTCTTGTCAGTAAAATTACTTGAAAGTCAGTGGAAATGCTTTTAACTTATCCACATAATTAGTGCGTTAAAATTGCAATACATTTCAAACGGCTGAAAATTGTCTATACTTATGATCTGCAACTTTTTTTCAAATCGTGTTTAATTTTAATTTTAGAAACATTAGTTTTTCTTGTCAGTAAAATTACTTGAAAGTCAGTGGAAATGCTTTTAACTTATCCACATAATTAGTGCGTTAAAATTGCAATACATTTCAAAAGGCTGAAAATTGTCTAAACTTATGAGATGGAACTTTTTTTCAAATCGCCTTCTACTCAATTTTAATTTTAGAAACATAAGTTTTTCTTGTCAGTAAAATTACTTGAAAGTCAGTGGAAATGCTTTTACCTTATCCACATAATTAGTGCGTTAAAAGTGCAATACATTTCTAACGGCTGAAAATTGTCTAAACTTATGATCTGCAACTTTTTTTCGAATCGTGTTTAATTTTAATTTTAGAAACATTAGTTTTTCTTGTCAGTAAAATTACTTGAAAGTCAGTGGAAATGCTTTTAACTTATCCACATAATTAGTGCGTTAAAATTGCAATACATTTCAAACGGCTGAAAATTGTCTATACTTATGATTTGCAACTTTTTTTCAAATCGTGTTTAATTTTAATTTTATAAACATTAGTTTTTCTTGTCAGTAAAATTACTTGAAAGTCAATGGAAATGCTTTTAACTTATCCACATAATTAGTGCGTTTAAATTGCAATACATTTCAAACGGCTGAAAATTGTATAAACTTATGATCTGCCACTTTTTTTTAAAATCGCCTTCTACTCAATTTTAATTTTAGAAACATTGGTTTTTCTAGTCAGTAAAATTACTTGAATGTCTGTGGAAATGCTTTTAACTTATCCACATAATTAGTGCGTTAAAATTGCAATACATGTCAAAGTGCTGAAAATAGTCTAAACTTATTATCTGCAATTTTTTTTCAAATCGGCTTTTACTCAATTTTGATTTTAGAAACATTAGTTTTTCTTGTCAGTAAAATTACTTGAAAGTCAGTGGAAATGCTTTTAACTTATCCACATAATTAGTGCGTTAAAATTGCAATACATTTCAAACGGCTGAAAATTGTCTATACTTATGATCTGCAACTTTTTATCAAATCTTGTTTAATTTTAATTTTAGAAACATTAGTTTTTCTTGTCAGTAAAATTACTTGAAAGTCAATGGAAATGCTTTTAACTTATCCACATAATTAGTGCGTTTAAATTGCAATACATTTCAAACGGCTGAAAATTGTATAAACTTTTGATCTGCCACTTTTTTTTCAAATCGGCTTTTACTCAATTTTGATTTTAGAAACATTAGTTTTTCTTGTCAGTAAAATTACTTGAAAGTCAGTGGAAATGCTTTTAACTTATCCACATAATTAGTGCGTTAAAATTGCAATACATTTCAAACGGCTGAAAATTGTTTATACTTATGATCTGCAACTTTTTTTTAAATTGTGTTTAATTTTAATTTTAGAAACATTAGTTTTTCTTGTCAGTAAAATTACTTGAAAGTCAGTGGAAATGCTTTCAACTTATCCACATAATTAGTGCGTTAAAATTGCAATACATTTCAAACGGCTGAAAATTGTCTATACTTATGATCTGCAACTTTTTGCAAATCGTGTTTAATTTTAATTTTAGAAACATTAGTTTTTCTTGTCAGTAAAATTACTTGAAAGTCAGTGGAAATGCTTTTAACTTATCCACATAATTAGTGCGTTAAAATTGCAATACATTTCAAACGGCTGAAAATAGTCTAAACTTATGATCTGCAACTTTTTTTTCAAATCGCCTTCTACTCAATTTTAATTTTAGAAACATTGGTTTTTCTAGTCAGTAAAATTACTTGATTGTCTGTGGAAATGCTTTTAACTTATCCACATAATTAGTGCGTTAAAATTGCAATACATGTCAAAGTGCTGAAAATAGTCTAAACTTATGATCTGGACCTTTTTTTCAAATCGCCTTCTACTCAATTTTAATTTTAGAAACATAAGTTTTTCTTGTCAGTAAAATTACTTGAAAGTCAGTGGAAATGCTTTTACCTTATCCACATAATTAGTGCGTTAAAAGTGCAATACATTTCTAACGGCTGAAAATTGTCTAAACTTATGATCTGCAACTTTTTTTCAAATCGTGTTTAATTTTAATTTTAGAAACATTAGTTTTTCTTGTCAGTAAAATTACTTGAAAGTCAGTGTAAATGCTTTTAACTTATCCACATAATTAGTGCGTTAAAATTGCAATACATTTCAAACGGCTGAAAATAGTCTAAACTTATGATCTGCAACTTTTTTTCAAATCTTGTTTAATTTTAATTTTAGAAACATTAGTTTTTCTTGTCAGTAAAATTACTTGAAAGTAAATGGAAATGCTTTTAACTTATCCACATAATTAGTGCGTTTAAATTGCAATACATTTCAAACGGCTGAAAATTGTATAAACTTATGATCTGCCACTTTTTTTTTAAATCGCCTTCTACTCAATTTTAATTTTAGAAACATTGGTTTTTCTAGTCAGTAAAATTACTTGAATGTCTGTGGAAATGCTTTTAACTTATCCACATAATTAGTGCGTTAAAATTGCAATACATGTCAAAGTGCTGAAAATAGTCTAAACTTATGATCTGCAATTTTTTTTCAAATCGCCTTTTACTCAATTTTGATTTTAGAAACATTAGTTTTTCTTGTCAGTAAAATTATTGAAAGTCAGTGGAATAGCTTTTAACTTATCCACATAATTAGTGCGTTAAAATTGCAATACATTTCAAACGGCTGAAAATTGTCTAAACTTATGATCTGCCACTTTTTTTTCAAATCGCCTTCTACTCAATTTTAATTTTAGAAACATCAGTTTTTCTTGTCAGTAAAATTACTTGAAAGTCAGTGGAAATGCTTTTAACTTATCCAAATAATTAGTTCGTTAAAATTAAAATACATTTCAAACGGCTGAAAATTGTCTATACTTATGATCTGCAACTTTTTTTCAAATCGTGTTTAATTTTAATTTTAGAAACATTAGTTTTTCTTGTCAGTAAAATTACTTGAAAGTCAATGGAAATGCTTTTAACTTATCCACATAATTAGTGCGTTTAAATTGCAATACATTTCAAACGGCTGAAAATTGTATAAACTTATGATCTGCCACTTTTTTTTAAAATCGCCTTCTACTCAATTTTAATTTTAGAAACATTGGTTTTTCTAGTCAGTAAAATTACTTGAATGTCTGTGGAAATGCTTTTAACTTATCCACATAATTAGTGCGTTAAAATTCCAATACATGTCAAAGTGCTGAAAATAGTCTAAACTTATGATCTGCAATTTTTTTTCAAATCGGCTTTTACTCAATTTTGATTTTAGAAACATTAGTTTTTCTTGTCAGTAAAATTACTTGAAAGTCAGTGGAATAGCTTTTAACTTATCCACATAATTAGTGCGTTAAAATTGCAATACATTTCTAACGGCTGAAAATTGTCTATACTTATGATCTTCCACTTTTTTTCAAATCGTGTTTAATTTTAATTTTAGAAACATTAGTTTTTCTTGTCAGTAAAATTACTTGAAAGTCAATGGAAATGCTTTTAACTTATCCACATAATTAGTGCGTTTAAATTGCAATACATTTCAAACGGCTGAAAATTGTCTAAACTTATGATCTGCCACTTTTTTTTTCCATCGGCTTTTACTCAATTTTAATTTTAGAAACATAAGTTTTTCTTGTCAGTAAAATTACTTGAAAGTCAGTGGAAATGCTTTTAACTTATCCAAATAATTAGTTCGTTAAAATTAAAATACATTTCAAACGGCTGAAAATTGTCTATACTTATGATCTGCAACTTTTTTTCAAATCGTGTTTAATTTTAATTTTAGAAACATTAGTTTTTCTTGTCAGTAAAATGACTTGAAAGTCAGTGGAAATGCTTTTAACTTATCCACATAATTAGTGCGTTAAAATTGCAATACATTTCAAACGGCTTAAAATTGTCTAAACTTATGAGCTGGAACTTTTTTTAAAATCGCCTTCTACTCAATTTTAATTTTAGAAACATTGATTTTTCTTGTCAGTAAAATTACTTGAAAGTCAGTGGAAATGCTTTTAACTTATCCACATAATTAGTGCGTTAAAATTGCAATACATGTCAAAGTGCTGAAAATTGTCTATACTTATGATTTGCAACTTTTTTTCAAATCGTGTTTAATTTTAATTTTAGAAACATTAGTTTTTCTTGTCAGTAAAATTAAGTGAAAGTCAATGGAAATGCTTTTAACTTATCCACATAATTATTGCGTTTAAATTGCAATACATTTCAAACGGCTGAAAATTGTATAAACTTATGATCTGCCACTTTTTTTTCAAATCGCCTTCTACTCAATTCTAATTTTAGAAACATTAGTTTCTCTTGTCAGTAAAATTACTTGAAAGTCAGTGGAAATGCTTTTAACTTATCCACATAATTAGTGCGTTAAAATTGCAATACATTTCAAACGGCTGAAAATTGTCTATACTTATGATCTGCAACTTTTTGCAAATCGTGTTTAATTTTAATTTTAGAAACATTAGTTTTTCTTGTCAGTAAAATTACTTGAAAGTCAGTGGAAATGCTTTTAACTTATCCACATAATTAGTGCGTTAAAATTGCAATACATTTCAAACGGCTGAAAATTGTCTATACTTATGATTTGCAACTTTTTTTCAAATCGTGTTTAATTTTAATTTTAGAAACATTAGTTTTTCTTGTCAGTAAAATTACTTTAAAGTCAATGGAAATGCATTTAACTTATCCACATAATTAGTGCGTTTAAATTGCAATACATGTCAAAGTGCTGAAAATAGTCTAAACTTATGATCTGCAATTTTTTTTCAAATCGGCTTTTACTCAATTTTGATTTTAGAAACATTAGTTTTTCTTGTCAGTAAAATTACTTGAAAGTCAGTGGAAATGCTTTTAACTTATCCACATAATTAGTGCGTTAAAATTGCAATACATTTCAAACGGCTGAAAATTGTCTATACTTATGATCTGCAACTTTTTTTCAAATCGTGTTTAATTTTAATTTTAGAAACATTAGTTTTTCTTGTCAGTAAAATTATTTGAAAGTCAGTGGAAATGCTTTTAACTTATCCACATAATTAGTGCGTTAAAATTGCAATACATTTCAAACGGCTGAAAATTGTCTATACTTATTATCTGCAACTTTTTGCAAATCGTGTTTAATTTTAATTTTATAAACATTAGTTTTTCTTGTCAGTAAAATTACTTGAAAGTAAGTGGAAATGCTTTTAACTTATCCACATAATTAGTGCGTTAAAATTGCAATACATTTCAAACGGCTGAAAATTGTCTATAATTATGATTTGCAACTTTTTTTCAAATCGTGTTTAATTTTAATTTTAGAAACATTAGTTTTTCTTGTCAGTAAAATTACTTGAAAGTCAATGGAAATGCATTTAACTTATCCACATAATTAGTGCGTTTAAATTGCAATACATTTCAAACGGCTGAAAATTGTATAAACTTATGATCTGCCACTTTTTTTTCAAATCGCCTTCTACTCAATTTTAATTTTAGAAACATTGGTTTTTCTTGTCAGTAAAATTACTTGAAAGTCAGTGGAAATGCTTTTACCTTATCCACATAATTAGTGCGTTAAAAGTGCAATACATTTCTAACGGCTGAAAATTGTATAAACTTATGATCTGCAACTTTTTTTCAAATCTTGTTTAATTTTAATTTTAGAAACATTAGTTTTTCTTGTCAGTAAAATTACTTGAAAGTCAATGGAAATGCTTTTAACTTATCCACATAATTAGTGCGTTTAAATTGCAATACATTTCAAACGGCTGAAAATT
Organism: Ariolimax columbianus; assembly: GCA_036924085.1. Taxonomy (NCBI): domain Eukaryota; kingdom Metazoa; phylum Mollusca; class Gastropoda; order Stylommatophora; family Arionidae; genus Ariolimax; species Ariolimax columbianus. Next base: position 54,000,644 of record JAVGWX010000013.1, read on the forward strand.
GTATAAACTTATGATCTGCAATTTTTTTTCAAATCGGCTTTTACTCAATTTTGATTTTAGAAACATTAGTTTTTCTTGTCAGTAAAATTACTTGAAAGTCAGTGGAATAGCTTTTAACTTATCCACATAATTAGTGCGTTAAAATTGCAATACATTTCTAACGGCTGAAAATTGTCTATACTTATGATCTGCAACTTTTTTTCAAATCGTGTTTAATTTTAATTTTAGAAACATTAGTTTTTCTTGTCAGTAAAATTACTTGAAAGTCAATGGAAATGCTTTTAACTTATCCACATAATTAGTGCGTTTAAATTGCAATACATTTCAAACGGCTGAAAATTGTCTAAACTTATCTGCCACTTTTTTTTCAAATCGCCTTCTACACAATTTTAATTTTAGAAACATCAGTTTTTCTTGTCAGTAAAATTACTTGAAAGTCAGTGGAAATGCTTTTAACTTATCCAAATAATTAGTTCGTTAAAATTAAAATACATTTCAAACGGCTGAAAATTGTCTATACTTATGATCTGCAACTTTTTTTCAAATCGTGTTTAATTTTAATTTTAGAAACATTAGTTTTTCTTGTCAGTAAAATGACTTGAAAGTCAGTGGAAATGCTTTTAACTTATCCACATAATTAGTGCGTTAAAATTGCAATACATTTCAAACGGCTTAAAATTGTCTAAACTTATGAGCTGGAACTTTTTTTCAAATCGCCTTCTACTCAATTTTAATTTTAGAAACATTGATTTTTCTTGTCAGTAAAATTACTTGAAAGTCAGTGGAAATGCTTTTAACTTATCCACATAATTAGTGCGTTAAAATTGCAATACATTTCAAACGGCTGAAAATTGTCTATACTTATGATCTGCAACTTTTTTTCAAATCGTGTTTAATTTTAATTTTAGAAACATTAGTTTTTCTTGTCAGTAAAATTACTTGAAAGTCAATGGAAATGCTTTTAACTTATCCACATAATTAGTGCGTTAAAATTGCAATACATTTCAAACGGCTGAAAATTGTCTATACTTATGATCTGCAACTTTTTGCAAATCGTGTTTAATTTTAATTTTAGAAACATTAGTTTTTCTTGTCAGTAAAATTACTTGAAAGTCAGTGGAACAGCTTTTAACTTATCCACATAATTAGTGCGTTAAAATTGCAATACATTTCAAACGGCTGAAAATTGTCTATACTTATGATTTGCAACTTTTTTTCAAAACGTGTTTAATTTTAATTTTAGAAACATTAGTTTTTCTTGTCAGTAAAATTACTTTAAAGTCAATGGAAATGCATTTAACTTATCCACATAATTAGTGCGTTTAAATTGCAATACATGTCAAAGTGCTGAAAATAGTCTAAACTTATGATCTGCAATTTTTTTTCAAATGGGCTTTTACTAAATTTTGATTTTAGAAACATTAGTTTTTCTTCTCAGTAAAATTACTTGAAAGTCAGTGGAAATGCTTTTAAGTTATCCACATAATTAGTGCGTTAAAATTGCAATACATTTCAAACGGCTGAAAATTGTCTATACTTATGATCTGCAACTTTTTTTCAAATCGTGTTTAATTTTAATTTTAGAAACATTAGTTTTTCTTGTCAGTAAAATTACTTGAAAGTCAGTGGAAATGCATTTAACTTATCCACATAATTAGTGCGTTTAAATTGCAATGCATTTCAAACGGCTGAAAATTGTATAAACTTATGATCTGCCACTTTTTTTTCAAATCGCCTTCTACTCAATTTTAATTTTAGAAACATTGGTTTTTCTAGTCAGTAAAATTACTTGATTGTCTGTGGAAATGCTTTTAACTTATCCACATAATTAGTGCGTTAAAATTGCAATACATGTCAAAGTGCTGAAAATAGTCTAAACTTATGAACTGCAATTTTTTTTCAAATCGGCTTTTACTCAATTTTGATTTTAGAAACATTAGTTTTTCTTGTCAGTAAAATTACTTGAAAGTCAGTGGAAATGCTTTTACCTTATCCACATAATTAGTGCGTTAAAAGTGCAATACATTTCTAACGGCTGAAAATTGTCTAAACTTATGATCTGCAACTTTTTTTCAAATCGTGTTTAATTTTAATTTTAGAAACATTAGTTTTTCTTGTCAGTAAAATTACTTGAAAGTCAGTGGAAATGCTTTTAACTTATCCACATAATTAGTGCGTTAAAATTGCAATACATTTCAAACGGCTGAAAATAGTCTAAACTTATGATCTGCAACTTTTTTTCAAATCTTGTTTAATTTTAATTTTAGAAACATTAGTTTTTCTTGTCAGTAAAATTACTTGAAAGTCAATGGAAATGCTTTTAACTTATCCACATAATTAGTGCGTTTAAATTGCAATACATTTCAAACGGCTGAAAATTGTATAAACTTATGATCTGCCACTTTTTTTTTAAATCGCCTTCTACTCAATTTTGATTTCAGAAACATTAGTTTTTCTTGTCAGTAAAATTACTTGAAAGTCAGTGAAAATGCTTTTAACTTATCCACATAATTAGTGCGTTAAAATTGCAATACATTTCAAACGGCTGAAAATTGTCTATACTTATGATCTGCAACTTTTTTTCAAATCGTGTTTAATTTTAATTTTAGAAACATTAGTTTTTCTTGTCAGTAAAATTACTTGAAAGTCAATGGAAATGCTTTTAACTTATCCACATAATTAGTGCGTTTAAATTGCAATACATTTCAAACGGCTGAAAATTGTCTAAACTTATGATCTGCCACTTTTTTTTCAAATCGCCTTCTACTCAATTCTAATTTTAGAAACATTAGTTTCTCTTTTCAGTAAAATTACTTGAAAGTCAGTGGAAATGCTTTTAACTTATCCACATAATTAGTGCGTTAAAATTGCAATACATTTCAAACGGCTGAAAATTGTCTATACTTATGATCTGCAACTTTTTTTCAAATCGTGTTTAATTTTAATTTTAGAAACATTAGTTTTTCTTGTCAGTAAAATTACTTGAAAGTCAATGGAAATGCTTTTAACTTATCCACATAATTAGTGCGTTAAAATTGCAATACATTTCAAACGGCTGAAAATTGTCTATACTTATGATCTGCAACTTTTTTTCAAATCGTGTTTAATTTTAATTTTAGAAACATTAGTTTTTCTTGTCAGTAAAATTACTTGAAAGTCAATGGAAATGCTTTTAACTTATCCACATAATTAGTGCGTTAAAATTGCAATACATTTCAAACGGCTGAAAATTGTCTATACTTATGATCTGCAACTTTTTGCAAATCGTGTTTAATTTTAATTTTAGAAACATTAGTTTTTCTTGTCAGTAAAATTACTTGAAAGTCAGTGGAAATGCTTTTAACTTATCCACATAATTAGTGCGTTAAAATTGCAATACATTTCAAACGGCTGAAAATTGTCTATACTTATGATTTGCAACTTTTTTTCAAAACGTGTTTAATTTTAATTTTAGAAACATTAGTTTTTCTTGTCAGTAAAATTACTTTAAAGTCAATGGAAATGCATTTAACTTATCCACATAATTAGTGCGTTTAAATTGCAATACATGTCAAAGTGCTGAAAATAGTCTAAACTTATGATCTGCAATTTTTTTTCAAATGGGCTTTTACTAAATTTTGATTTTAGAAACATTAGTTTTTCTTGTCAGTAAAATTACTTGAAAGTCAGTGGAAATGCTTTTAAGTTATCCACATAATTAGTGCGTTAAAATTGCAATACATTTCAAACGGCTGAAAATTGTCTATACTTATGATCTGCAACTTTTTTTCAAATCGTGTTTAATTTTAATTTTAGAAACATTAGTTTTTCTTGTCAGTAAAATTACTTGAAAGTCAGTGGAAATGCTTTTAACTTATCCACATAATTAGTGCGTTAAAATTGCAATACATTTCAAACGGCTGAAAATTGTCTATACTTATGATCTGCAACTTTTTGCAAATCGTGTTTAATTTTAATTTTAGAAACATTAGTTTTTCTTGTCAGTAAAATTACTTGAAAGTCAGTGGAAATGCTTTTAACTTATCCACATAATTAGTGCGTTAAAATTGCAATACATTTCAAACGGCTGAAAATTGTCTATACTTATGATTTGCAACTTTTTTTCAAATCGTGTTTAATTTTAATTTTAGAAACATTAGTTTTTCTTGTCAGTAAAATTACTTTAAAGTCAATGGAAATGCATTTAACTTATCCACACAATTAGTGCGTTTAAATTGCAATGCATTTCAAACGGCTGAAAATTGTATAAACTTATGATCTGCCACTTTTTTTTCAAATCGCCTTCTACTCAATTTTAATTTTAGAAACATTGGTTTTTCTAGTCAGTAAAATTACTTGATTGTCTGTGGAAATGCTTTTAACTTATCCACATAATTAGTGCGTTAAAATTGCAATACATGTCAAAGTGCTGAAAATAGTCTAAACTTATGAACTGCAATTTTTTTTCAAATCGGCTTTTACTCAATTTTGATTTTAGAAACATTAGTTTTTCTTGTCAGTAAAATTACTTGAAAGTCAGTGGAAATGCTTTTACCTTATCCACATAATTAGTGCGTTAAAAGTGCAATACATTTCTAACGGCTGAAAATTGTCTAAACTTATGATCTGCAACTTTTTTTCAAATCGTGTTTAATTTTAATTTTAGAAACATTAGTTTTTCTTGTCAGTAAAATTACTTGAAAGTCAGTGGAAATGCTTTTAACTTATCCACATAATTAGTGCGTTAAAATTGCAATACATTTCAAACGGCTGAAAATAGTCTAAACTTATGATCTGCAACTTTTTTTCAAATCTTGTTTAATTTTAATTTTAGAAACATTAGTTTTTCTTGTCAGTAAAATTACTTGAAAGTCAATGGAAATGCTTTTAACTTATCCACATAATTAGTGCGTTTAAATTGCAATACATTTCAAACGGCTGAAAATTGTATAAACTTATGATCTGCCACTTTTTTTTAAAATCGCCTTCTACTCAATTTTGATTTCAGAAACATTAGTTTTTCTTGTCAGTAAAATTACTTGAAAGTCAGTGAAAATGCTTTTAACTTATCCACATAATTAGTGCGTTAAAATTGCAATACATTTCAAACGGCTGAAAATTGTCTATACTTATGATCTGCAACTTTTTTTCAAATCGTGTTTAATTTTAATTTTAGAAACATTAGTTTTTCTTGTCAGTAAAATTACTTGAAAGTCAATGGAAATGCTTTTAACTTATCCACATAATTAGTGCGTTTAAATTGCAATACATTTCAAACGGCTGAAAATTGTATAAACTTATGATCTGCCACTTTTTTTTCAAATCGCCTTCTACTCAATTCTAATTTTAGAAACATTAGTTTCTCTTGTCAGTAAAATTACTTGAAAGTCAGTGGAAATGCTTTTAACTTATCCACATAATTAGTGCGTTAAAATTGCAATACATTTCAAACGGCTGAAAATTGTCTATACTTATGATCTGCAACTTTTTTTCAAATCGTGTTTAATTTTAATTTTAGAAACATTAGTTTTTCTTGTCAGTAAAATTACTTGAAAGTCAATGGAAATGCTTTTAACTTATCCACATAATTAGTGCGTTAAAATTGCAATACATTTCAAACGGCTGAAAATTGTCTATACTTATGATCTGCAACTTTTTGCAAATCGTGTTTAATTTTAATTTTAGAAACATTAGTTTTTCTTGTCAGTAAAATTACTTGAAAGTCAGTGGAAATGCTTTTAACTTATCCACATAATTAGTGCGTTAAAATTGCAATACATTTCAAACGGCTGAAAATTGTCTATACTTATGATTTGCAACTTTTTTTCAAATCGTGTTTAATTTTAATTTTAGAAACATTAGTTTTTCTTGTCAGTAAAATTACTTTAAAGTCAATGGAAATGCATTTAACTTATCCACATAATTAGTGCGTTTAAATTGCAATACATTTCAAACGGCTGAAAATTGTATAAACTTATGATCTGCCACTTTTTTTTAAATCGCCTTCTACTCAATTTTAATTTTAGAAACATTGGTTTTTCTAGTCAGTAAAATTACTTGATTGTCTGTGGAAATGCTTTTAACTTATCCACATAATTAGTGCGTTAAAATTGCAATACATTTCAAAAACTGAAAATTGTCTATACTTATGATCTGCAACTTTTTTTCAAATCGTGTTTAATTTTAATTTTAGAAACATTAGTTTTTCTTGTCAGTAAAATTACTTGAAAGTCAATGGAAATGCTTTTAACTTATCCACATAATTAGTGCGTTAAAATTGCAATACATTTCAAACGGCTTAAAATTGTCTAAACTTATGAGCTGGAACTTTTTTTCAAATCGCCTTCTACTCAATTTTAATTTTAGAAACATTGATTTTTCTTGTCAGTAAAATTACTTGAAAGTCAGTGGAAATGCTTTTAACTTATCCACATAATTAGTGCGTTAAAATTGCAATACATTTCAAACGGCTGAAAATTGTCTATACTTATGATCTGCAACTTTTTTTCAAATCGTGTTTAATTTTAATTTTAGAAACATTAGTTTTTCTTGTCAGTAAAATTACTTGAAAGTCAATGGAAATGCTTTTAACTTATCCACATAATTAGTGCGTTAAAATTGCAATACATTTCAAACGGCTGAAAATTGTCTATACTTATGATCTGCAACTTTTTGCAAATCGTGTTTAATTTTAATTTTAGAAACATTAGTTTTTCTTGTCAGTAAAATTACTTGAAAGTCAGTGGAACAGCTTTTAACTTATCCACATAATTAGTGCGTTAAAATTGCAATACATTTCAAACGGCTGAAAATTGTCTATACTTATGATTTGCAACTTTTTTTCAAAACGTGTTTAATTTTAATTTTAGAAACATTAGTTTTTCTTGTCAGTAAAATTACTTTAAAGTCAATGGAAATGCATTTAACTTATCCACATAATTAGTGCGTTTAAATTGCAATACATGTCAAAGTGCTGAAAATAGTCTAAACTTATGATCTGCAATTTTTTTTCAAATGGGCTTTTACTAAATTTTGATTTTAGAAACATTAGTTTTTCTTCTCAGTAAAATTACTTGAAAGTCAGTGGAAATGCTTTTAAGTTATCCACATAATTAGTGCGTTAAAATTGCAATACATTTCAAACGGCTGAAAATTGTCTATACTTATGATCTGCAACTTTTTTTCAAATCGTGTTTAATTTTAATTTTAGAAACATTAGTTTTTCTTGTCAGTAAAATTACTTGAAAGTCAGTGGAAATGCATTTAACTTATCCACATAATTAGTGCGTTTAAATTGCAATGCATTTCAAACGGCTGAAAATTGTATAAACTTATGATCTGCCACTTTTTTTTCAAATCGCCTTCTACTCAATTTTAATTTTAGAAACATTGGTTTTTCTAGTCAGTAAAATTACTTGATTGTCTGTGGAAATGCTTTTAACTTATCCACATAATTAGTGCGTTTAAATTGCAATACATTTCAAACGGCTGAAAATTGTCTAAACTTATGATCTGCCACTTTTTTTTCAAATCGCCTTCTACTCAATTCTAATTTTAGAAACATTAGTTTCTCTTTTCAGTAAAATTACTTGAAAGTCAGTGGAAATGCTTTTAACTTATCCACATAATTAGTGCGTTAAAATTGCAATACATTTCAAACGGCTGAAAATTGTCTATACTTATGATCTGCAACTTTTTTTCAAATCGTGTTTAATTTTAATTTTAGAAACATTAGTTTTTCTTGTCAGTAAAATTACTTGAAAGTCAATGGAAATGCTTTTAACTTATCCACATAATTAGTGCGTTAAAATTGCAATACATTTCAAACGGCTGAAAATTGTCTATACTTATGATCTGCAACTTTTTTTCAAATCGTGTTTAATTTTAATTTTAGAAACATTAGTTTTTCTTGTCAGTAAAATTACTTGAAAGTCAATGGAAATGCTTTTAACTTATCCACATAATTAGTGCGTTAAAATTGCAATACATTTCAAACGGCTGAAAATTGTCTATACTTATGATCTGCAACTTTTTGCAAATCGTGTTTAATTTTAATTTTAGAAACATTAGTTTTTCTTGTCAGTAAAATTACTTGAAAGTCAGTGGAAATGCTTTTAACTTATCCACATAATTAGTGCGTTAAAATTGCAATACATTTCAAACGGCTGAAAATTGTCTATACTTATGATTTGCAACTTTTTTTCAAAACGTGTTTAATTTTAATTTTAGAAACATTAGTTTTTCTTGTCAGTAAAATTACTTTAAAGTCAATGGAAATGCATTTAACTTATCCACATAATTAGTGCGTTTAAATTGCAATACATGTCAAAGTGCTGAAAATAGTCTAAACTTATGATCTGCAATTTTTTTTCAAATCGGCTTTTACTAAATTTTGATTTTAGAAACATTAGTTTTTCTTGTCAGTAAAATTACTTGAAAGTCAGTGGAAATGCTTTTAAGTTATCCACATAATTAGTGCGTTAAAATTGCAATACATTTCAAACGGCTGAAAATTGTCTATACTTATGATCTGCAACTTTTTTTCAAATCGTGTTTAATTTTAATTTTAGAAACATTAGTTTTTCTTGTCAGTAAAATTACTTGAAAGTCAGTGGAAATGCTTTTAACTTATCCACATAATTAGTGCGTTAAAATTGCAATACATTTCAAACGGCTGAAAATTGTCTATACTTATGATCTGCAACTTTTTGCAAATCGTGTTTAATTTTAATTTTAGAAACATTAGTTTTTCTTGTCAGTAAAATTACTTGAAAGTCAGTGGAAATGCTTTTAACTTATCCACATAATTAGTGCGTTAAAATTGCAATACATTTCAAACGGCTGAAAATTGTCTATACTTATGATTTGCAACTTTTTTTCAAATCGTGTTTAATTTTAATTTTAGAAACATTAGTTTTTCTTGTCAGTAAAATTACTTTAAAGTCAATGGAAATGCATTTAACTTATCCACACAATTAGTGCGTTTAAATTGCAATGCATTTCAAACGGCTGAAAATTGTATAAACTTATGATCTGCCACTTTTTTTTCAAATCGCCTTCTACTCAATTTTAATTTTAGAAACATTGGTTTTTCTAGTCAGTAAAATTACTTGATTGTCTGTGGAAATGCTTTTAACTTATCCACATAATTAGTGCGTTAAAATTGCAATACATGTCAAAGTGCTGAAAATAGTCTAAACTTATGAACTGCAATTTTTTTTCAAATCGGCTTTTACTCAATTTTGATTTTAGAAACATTAGTTTTTCTTGTCAGTAAAATTACTTGAAAGTCAGTGGAAATGCTTTTACCTTATCCACATAATTAGTGCGTTAAAAGTGCAATACATTTCTAACGGCTGAAAATTGTCTAAACTTATGATCTGCAACTTTTTTTCAAATCGTGTTTAATTTTAATTTTAGAAACATTAGTTTTTCTTGTCAGTAAAATTACTTGAAAGTCAGTGGAAATGCTTTTAACTTATCCACATAATTAGTGCGTTAAAATTGCAATACATTTCAAACGGCTGAAAATAGTCTAAACTTATGATCTGCAACTTTTTTTCAAATCTTGTTTAATTTTAATTTTAGAAACATTAGTTTTTCTTGTCAGTAAAATTACTTGAAAGTCAATGGAAATGCTTTTAACTTATCCACATAATTAGTGCGTTTAAATTGCAATACATTTCAAACGGCTGAAAATTGTATAAACTTATGATCTGCCACTTTTTTTTTAAATCGCCTTCTACTCAATTTTGATTTCAGAAACATTAGTTTTTCTTGTCAGTAAAATTACTTGAAAGTCAGTGAAAATGCTTTTAACTTATCCACATAATTAGTGCGTTAAAATTGCAATACATTTCAAACGGCTGAAAATTGTCTATACTTATGATCTGCAACTTTTTTTCAAATCGTGTTTAATTTTAATTTTAGAAACATTAGTTTTTCTTGTCAGTAAAATTACTTGAAAGTCAATGGAAATGCTTTTAACTTATCCACATAATTAGTGCGTTTAAATTGCAATACATTTCAAACGGCTGAAAATTGTATAAACTTATGATCTGCCACTTTTTTTTCAAATCGCCTTCTACTCAATTCTAATTTTAGAAACATTAGTTTCTCTTGTCAGTAAAATTACTTGAAAGTCAGTGGAAATGCTTTTAACTTATCCACATAATTAGTGCGTTAAAATTGCAATACATTTCAAACGGCTGAAAATTGTCTATACTTATGATCTGCAACTTTTTTTCAAATCGTGTTTAATTTTAATTTTAGAAACATTAGTTTTTCTTGTCAGTAAAATTACTTGAAAGTCAATGGAAATGCTTTTAACTTATCCACATAATTAGTGCGTTAAAATTGCAATACATTTCAAACGGCTGAAAATTGTCTATACTTATGATCTGCAACTTTTTGCAAATCGTGTTTAATTTTAATTTTAGAAACATTAGTTTTTCTTGTCAGTAAAATTACTTGAAAGTCAGTGGAAATGCTTTTAACTTATCCACATAATTAGTGCGTTAAAATTGCAATACATTTCAAACGGCTGAAAATTGTCTATACTTATGATTTGCAACTTTTTTTCAAATCGTGTTTAATTTTAATTTTAGAAACATTAGTTTTTCTTGTCAGTAAAATTACTTTAAAGTCAATGGAAATGCATTTAACTTATCCACATAATTAGTGCGTTTAAATTGCAATACATTTCAAACGGCTGAAAATTGTATAAACTTATGATCTGCCACTTTTTTTTAAATCGCCTTCTACTCAATTTTAATTTTAGAAACATTGGTTTTTCTAGTCAGTAAAATTACTTGATTGTCTGTGGAAATGCTTTTAACTTATCCACATAATTAGTGCGTTAAAATTGCAATACATTTCAAAAACTGAAAATTGTCTATACTTATGATCTGCAACTTTTTTTCAAATCGTGTTTAATTTTAATTTTAGAAACATTAGTTTTTCTTGTCAGTAAAATTACTTGAAAGTCAATGGAAATGCTTTTAACTTATCCACATAATTAGTGCGTTAAAATTGCAATACATTTCAAACGGCTTAAAATTGTCTAAACTTATGAGCTGGAACTTTTTTTCAAATCGCCTTCTACTCAATTTTAATTTTAGAAACATTGATTTTTCTTGTCAGTAAAATTACTTGAAAGTCAGTGGAAATGCTTTTAACTTATCCACATAATTAGTGCGTTAAAATTGCAATACATTTCAAACGGCTGAAAATTGTCTATACTTATGATCTGCAACTTTTTTTCAAATCGTGTTTAATTTTAATTTTAGAAACATTAGTTTTTCTTGTCAGTAAAATTACTTGAAAGTCAATGGAAATGCTTTTAACTTATCCACATAATTAGTGCGTTAAAATTGCAATACATTTCAAACGGCTGAAAATTGTCTATACTTATGATCTGCAACTTTTTTTCAAATCGTGTTTAATTTTAATTTTAGAAACATTAGTTTTTCTTGTCAGTAAAATTACTTGAAAGTCAATGGAAATGCTTTTAACTTATCCACATAATTAGTGCGTTAAAATTGCAATACATTTCAAACGGCTGAAAATTATCTATACTTATGATCTGCAACTTTTTGCAAATGGTGTTTAATTTTAATTTTAGAAACATTAGTTTTTCTTGTCAGTAAAATTACTTGAAAGTCAGTGGAAATGCTTTTAACTTATCCACATAATTAGTGCGTTAAAATTGCAATACATTTCAAACGGCTGAAAATTGTCTATACTTATGATTTGCAACTTTTTTTCAAAACGTGTTTAATTTTAATTTTAGAAACATTAGTTTTTCTTGTCAGTAAAATTACTTTAAAGTCAATGGAAATGCATTTAACTTATCCACATAATTAGTGCGTTTAAATTGCAATACATGTCAAAGTGCTGAAAATAGTCTAAACTTATGATCTGCAATTTTTTTTCAAATGGGCTTTTACTAAATTTTGATTTTAGAAACATTAGTTTTTCTTGTCAGTAAAATTACTTGAAAGTCAGTGGAAATGCTTTTAAGTTATCCACATAATTAGTGCGTTAAAATTGCAATACATTTCAAACGGCTGAAAATTGTCTATACTTATGATCTGCAACTTTTTTTCAAATCGTGTTTAATTTTAATTTTAGAAACATTAGTTTTTCTTGTCAGTAAAATTACTTGAAAGTCAGTGGAAATGCTTTTAACTTATCCACATAATTAGTGCGTTAAAATTGCAATACATTTCAAACGGCTGAAAATTGTCTATACTTATGATCTGCAACTTTTTGCAAATCGTGTTTAATTTTAATTTTAGAAACATTAGTTTTTCTTGTCAGTAAAATTACTTGAAAGTCAGTGGAAATGCTTTTAACTTATCCACATAATTAGTGCGTTAAAATTGCAATACATTTCAAACGGCTGAAAATTGTCTATACTTATGATTTGCAACTTTTTTTCAAATCGTGTTTAATTTTAATTTTAGAAACATTAGTTTTTCTTGTCAGTAAAATTACTTTAAAGTCAATGGAAATGCATTTAACTTATCCACACAATTAGTGCGTTTAAATTGCAATGCATTTCAAACGGCTGAAAATTGTATAAACTTATGATCTGCCACTTTTTTTTCAAATCGCCTTCTACTCAATTTTAATTTTAGAAACATTGGTTTTTCTAGTCAGTAAAATTACTTGATTGTCTGTGGAAATGCTTTTAACTTATCCACATAATTAGTGCGTTAAAATTGCAATACATGTCAAAGTGCTGAAAATAGTCTAAACTTATGAACTGCAATTTTTTTTCAAATCGGCTTTTACTCAATTTTGATTTTAGAAACATTAGTTTTTCTTGTCAGTAAAATTACTTGAAAGTCAGTGGAAATGCTTTTACCTTATCCACATAATTAGTGCGTTAAAAGTGCAATACATTTCTAACGGCTGAAAATTGTCTAAACTTATGATCTGCAACTTTTTTTCAAATCGTGTTTAATTTTAATTTTAGAAACATTAGTTTTTCTTGTCAGTAAAATTACTTGAAAGTCAGTGGAAATGCTTTTAACTTATCCACATAATTAGTGCGTTAAAATTGCAATACATTTCAAACGGCTGAAAATAGTCTAAACTTATGATCTGCAACTTTTTTTCAAATCTTGTTTAATTTTAATTTTAGAAACATTAGTTTTTCTTGTCAGTAAAATTACTTGAAAGTCAATGGAAATGCTTTTAACTTATCCACATAATTAGTGCGTTTAAATTGCAATACATTTCAAACGGCTGAAAATTGTATAAACTTATGATCTGCCACTTTTTTTTAAAATCGCCTTCTACTCAATTTTGATTTCAGAAACATTCGTTTTTCTTGTCAGTAAAATTACTTGAAAGTCAGTGAAAATGCTTTTAACTTATCCACATAATTAGTGCGTTAAAATTGCAATACATTTCAAACGGCTGAAAATTGTCTATACTTATGATCTGCAACTTTTTTTCAAATCGTGTTTAATTTTAATTTTAGAAACATTAGTTTTTCTTGTCAGTAAAATTACTTGAAAGTCAATGGAAATGCTTTTAACTTATCTACATAATTAGTGCGTTTAAATTGCAATACATTTCAAACGGCTGAAAATTGTCTAAACTTATGATCTGCCACTTTTTTTTCAAATCGCCTTCTACTCAATTTTAATTTTAGAAACATTAGTTTTTCTTGTCAGTAAAATTACTTGAAAGTCAGTGGAAATGCTTTTAACTTATCCACATAATTAGTGCGTTAAAATTGCAATACATTTCAAACGGCTGAAAATTGTCTATACTTATGATTTGCAACTTTTTTTCAAATCGTGTTTAATTTTAATTTTAGAAACATTAGTTTTTCTTATCAGTAAAATTAATTGAAAGTCAATGGAAATGCTTTTAACTTATCCACATAATTATTGCGTTTAAATTGCAATACATTTCAAACGGCTGAAAATTGTATAAACTTATGATCTGCAACTTTTTTTCAAATCGTGTTTAATTTTAATTTTAGAAACATTAGTTTTTCTTGTCAGTAAAATTACTTGAAAGTCAATGGAAATGCTTTTAACTTATCCACGTAATTAGTGCGTTAAAATTGCAATACATTTCAAACGGCTGAAAATTGTCTATACTTATGATCTGCAACTTTTTGCAAATCGTGTTTAATTTTAATTTTAGAAACATTAGTTTTTCTTGTCAGTAAAATTACTTGAAAGTCAGTGGAAATGCTTTTAACTTATCCACATAATTAGTGCGTTAAAATTGCAATACATTTCAAACGGCTGAAAATTGTCTATACTTATGATTTGCAACTTTTTTTCAAATCGTGTTTAATTTTAATTTTAGAAACATTAGTTTTTCTTGTCAGTAAAATTACTTTAAAGTCAATGGAAATGCATTTAACTTATCCACATAATTAGTGCGTTTAAATTGCAATACATTTCAAACGGCTGAAAATTGTATAAACTTATGATCTGCCACTTTTTTTTAAATCGCCTTCTACTCAATTTTAATTTTAGAAACATTGGTTTTTCTAGTCAGTAAAATTACTTGATTGTCTGTGGAAATGCTTTTAACTTATCCACATAATTAGTGCGTTAAAATTGCAATACATTTCAAACGGCTGAAAATTGTCTATACTTATGATCTGCAACTTTTTTTCAAATCGTGTTTAATTTTAATTTTAGAAACATTAGTTTTTCTTGTCAGTAAAATTACTTGAAAGCCAATGGAAATGCTTTTAACTTATCCACATAATTAGTGCGTTAAAATTGCAATACATTTCAAACGGCTTAAAATTGTCTAAACTTATGAGCTGGAACTTTTTTTCAAATCGCCTTCTACTCAATTTTAATTTTAGAAACATTGATTTTTCTTGTCAGTAAAATTACTTGAAAGTCAGTGGAAATGCTTTTAACTTATCCACATAATTAGTGCGTTAAAATTGCAATACATGTCAAAGTGCTGAAAATAGTATAAACTTATGATCTGCAATTTTTTTTCAAATCGGCTTTTACTCAATTTTGATTTTAGAAACATTAGTTTTTCTTGTCAGTAAAATTACTTGAAAGTCAGTGGAAATGCTTTTAACTTATCCACATAATTAGTGCGTTAAAATTGCAATACATTTCAAACGGCTGAAAATTGTCTATACTTATGATTTGCAACTTTTTTTCAAATCGTGTTTAATTTTAATTTTAGAAACATTAGTTTTTCTTGTCAGTAAAATTAATTGAAAGTCAATGGAAATGCTTTTAACTTATCCACATAATTATTGCGTTTAAATTGCAATACATTTCAAACGGCTGAAAATTGTATAAACTTATGATCTGCCACTTTTTTTTCAAATCGCCTTCTACTCAATTCTAATTTTAGAAACATTAGTTTCTCTTGTCAGTAAAATTACTTGAAAGTCAGTGGAAATGCTTTTAACTTATCCACATAATTAGTGCGTTAAAATTGCAATACATTTCAAACGGCTGAAAATTGTCTATACTTATGATCTGCAACTTTTTTTCAAATCGTGTTTAATTTTAATTTTAGAAACATTAGTTTTTCTTGTCAGTAAAATTACTTGAAAGTCAATGGAAATGCTTTTAACTTATCCACATAATTAGTGCGTTAAAATTGCAATACATTTCAAACGGCTGAAAATTGTCTATACTTATGATCTGCAACTTTTTTTCAAATCGTGTTTAATTTTAATTTTAGAAACATTAGTTTTTCTTGTCAGTAAAATTACTTGAAAGTCAATGGAAATGCTTTTAACTTATCCACATAATTAGTGCGTTAAAATTGCAATACATTTCAAACGGCTGAAAATTGTCTATACTTATGATCTGCAACTTTTTGCAAATCGTGTTTAATATTTATTTTAGAAACATTAGTTTTTCTTGTCAGTAAAATTACTTGAAAGTCAGTGGAAATGCTTTTAACTTATCCACATAATTAGTGCGTTAAAATTGCAATACATTTCAAACGGCTGAAAATTGTCTATACTTATGATTTGCAACTTTTTTTCAAAACGTGTTTAATTTTAATTTTAGAAACATTAGTTTTTCTTGTCAGTAAAATTACTTTAAAGTCAATGGAAATGCATTTAACTTATCCACATAATTAGTGCGTTTAAATTGCAATACATGTCAAAGTGCTGAAAATAGTCTAAACTTATGATCTGCAATTTTTTTTCAAATGGGCTTTTACTAAATTTTGATTTTAGAAACATTAGTTTTTCTTGTCAGTAAAATTACTTGAAAGTCAGTGGAAATGCTTTTAAGTTATCCACATAATTAGTGCGTTAAAATTGCAATACATTTCAAACGGCTAAAAATTGTCTATACTTATGATCTGCAACTTTTTTTCAAATCGTGTTTAATTTTAATTTTAGAAACATTAGTTTTTCTTGTCAGTAAAATTACTTGAAAGTCAGTGGAAATGCTTTTAACTTATCCACATAATTAGTGCGTTAAAATTGCAATACATTTCAAACGGCTGAAAATTGTCTATACTTATGATTTGCAACTTTTTTTCAAATCGTGTTTAATTTTAATTTTAGAAACATTAGTTTTTCTTGTCAGTAAAATTACTTTAAAGTCAATGGAAATGCATTTAACTTATCCACACAATTAGTGCGTTTAAATTGCAATGCATTTCAAACGGCTGAAAATTGTATAAACTTATGATCTGCCACTTTTTTTTCAAATCGCCTTCTACTCAATTTTAATTTTAGAAACATTGGTTTTTCTAGTCAGTAAAATTACTTGATTGTCTGTGGAAATGCTTTTAACTTATCCACATAATTAGTGCGTTAAAATTGCAATACATGTCAAAGTGCTGAAAATAGTCTAAACTTATGAACTGCAATTTTTTTTCAAATCGGCTTTTACTCAATTTTGATTTTAGAAACATTAGTTTTTCTTGTCAGTAAAATTACTTGAAAGTCAGTGGAAATGCTTTTACCTTATCCACATAATTAGTGCGTTAAAAGTGCAATACATTTCTAACGGCTGAAAATTGTCTAAACTTATGATCTGCAACTTTTTTTCAAATCGTGTTTAATTTTAATTTTAGAAACATTAGTTTTTCTTGTCAGTAAAATTACTTGAAAGTCAGTGGAAATGCTTTTAACTTATCCACATAATTAGTGCGTTAAAATTGCAATACATTTCAAACGGCTGAAAATAGTCTAAACTTATGATCTGCAACTTTTTTTCAAATCTTGTTTAATTTTAATTTTAGAAACATTAGTTTTTCTTGTCAGTAAAATTACTTGAAAGTCAATGGAAATGCTTTTAACTTATCCACATAATTAGTGCGTTAAAATTGCAATACATTTCAAACGGCTGAAAATTGTATAAACTTATGATCTGCCACTTTTTTTTAAAATCGCCTTCTACTCAATTTTGATTTCAGAAACATTAGTTTTTCTTGTCAGTAAAATTACTTAAAAGTCAGTGAAAATGCTTTTAACTTATCCACATAATTAGTGCGTTAAAATTGCAATACATTTCAAACGGCTGAAAATTGTCTATACTTATGATCTGCAACTTTTTTTCAAATCGTGTTTAATTTTAATTTTAGAAACATTAGTTTTTCTTGTCAGTAAAATTACTTGAAAGTCAATGGAAATGCTTTTAACTTATCCACATAATTAGTGCGTTTAAATTGCAATACATTTCAAACGGCTGAAAATTGTCTAAACTTATGATCTGCCACTTTTTTTTCAAATCGCCTTCTACTCAATTCTAATTTTAGAAACATTAGTTTCTCTTGTCAGTAAAATTACTTGAAAGTCAGTGGAAATGCTTTTAACTTATCCACATAATTAGTGCGTTAAAATTGCAATACATTTCAAACGGCTGAAAATTGTCTATACTTATGATCTGCAACTTTTTTTCAAATCGTGTTTAATTTTAATTTTAGAAACATTAGTTTTTCTTGTCAGTAAAATTACTTGAAAGTCAATGGAAATGCTTTTAACTTATCCACATAATTAGTGCGTTAAAATTGCAATACATTTCAAACGGCTGAAAATTGTCTATACTTATGATCTGCAACTTTTTTTCAAATCGTGTTTAATTTTAATTTTAGAAACATTAGTTTTTCTTGTCAGTAAAATTACTTGAAAGTCAATGGAAATGCTTTTAACTTATCCACATAATTAGTGCGTTAAAATTGCAATACATTTCAAACGGCTGAAAATTGTCTATACTTATGATCTGCAACTTTTTGCAAATCGTGTTTAATATTTATTTTAGAAACATTAGTTTTTCTTGTCAGTAAAATTACTTGAAAGTCAGTGGAAATGCTTTTAACTTATCCACATAATTAGTGCGTTAAAATTGCAATACATTTCAAACGGCTGAAAATTGTCTATACTTATGATTTGCAACTTTTTTTCAAAACGTGTTTAATTTTAATTTTAGAAACATTAGTTTTTCTTGTCAGTAAAATTACTTTAAAGTCAATGGAAATGCATTTAACTTATCCACATAATTAGTGCGTTTAAATTGCAATACATGTCAAAGTGCTGAAAATAGTCTAAACTTATGATCTGCAATTTTTTTTCAAATGGGCTTTTACTAAATTTTGATTTTAGAAACATTAGTTTTTCTTGTCAGTAAAATTACTTGAAAGTCAGTGGAAATGCTTTTAAGTTATCCACATAATTAGTGCGTTAAAATTGCAATACATTTCAAACGGCTAAAAATTGTCTATACTTATGATCTGCAACTTTTTTTCAAATCGTGTTTAATTTTAATTTTAGAAACATTAGTTTTTCTTGTCAGTAAAATTACTTGAAAGTCAGTGGAAATGCTTTTAACTTATCCACATAATTAGTGCGTTAAAATTGCAATACATTTCAAACGGCTGAAAATTGTCTATACTTATGATTTGCAACTTTTTTTCAAATCGTGTTTAATTTTAATTTTAGAAACATTAGTTTTTCTTGTCAGTAAAATTACTTTAAAGTCAATGGAAATGCATTTAACTTATCCACACAATTAGTGCGTTTAAATTGCAATGCATTTCAAACGGCTGAAAATTGTATAAACTTATGATCTGCCACTTTTTTTTCAAATCGCCTTCTACTCAATTTTAATTTTAGAAACATTGGTTTTTCTAGTCAGTAAAATTACTTGATTGTCTGTGGAAATGCTTTTAACTTATCCACATAATTAGTGCGTTAAAATTGCAATACATGTCAAAGTGCTGAAAATAGTCTAAACTTATGAACTGCAATTTTTTTTCAAATCGGCTTTTACTCAATTTTGATTTTAGAAACATTAGTTTTTCTTGTCAGTAAAATTACTTGAAAGTCAGTGGAAATGCTTTTACCTTATCCACATAATTAGTGCGTTAAAAGTGCAATACATTTCTAACGGCTGAAAATTGTCTAAACTTATGATCTGCAACTTTTTTTCAAATCGTGTTTAATTTTAATTTTAGAAACATTAGTTTTTCTTGTCAGTAAAATTACTTGAAAGTCAGTGGAAATGCTTTTAACTTATCCACATAATTAGTGCGTTAAAATTGCAATACATTTCAAACGGCTGAAAATAGTCTAAACTTATGATCTGCAACTTTTTTTCAAATCTTGTTTAATTTTAATTTTAGAAACATTAGTTTTTCTTGTCAGTAAAATTACTTGAAAGTCAATGGAAATGCTTTTAACTTATCCACATAATTAGTGCGTTTAAATTGCAATACATTTCAAACGGCTGAAAATTGTATAAACTTATGATCTGCCACTTTTTTTTAAAATCGCCTTCTACTCAATTTTGATTTCAGAAACATTAGTTTTTCTTGTCAGTAAAATTACTTAAAAGTCAGTGAAAATGCTTTTAACTTATCCACATAATTAGTGCGTTAAAATTGCAATACATTTCAAACGGCTGAAAATTGTCTATACTTATGATCTGCAACTTTTTTTCAAATCGTGTTTAATTTTAATTTTAGAAACATTAGTTTTTCTTGTCAGTAAAATTACTTGAAAGTCAATGGAAATGCTTTTAACTTATCCACATAATTAGTGCGTTTAAATTGCAATACATTTCAAACGGCTGAAAATTGTCTAAACTTATGATCTGCCACTTTTTTTTCAAATCGCCTTCTACTCAATTCTAATTTTAGAAACATTAGTTTCTCTTGTCAGTAAAATTACTTGAAAGTCAGTGGAAATGCTTTTAACTTATCCACATAATTAGTGCGTTAAAATTGCAATACATTTCAAACGGCTGAAAATTGTCTATACTTATGATCTGCAACTTTTTTTCAAATCGTGTTTAATTTTAATTTTAGAAACATTAGTTTTTCTTGTCAGTAAAATTACTTGAAAGTCAATGGAAATGCTTTTAACTTATCCACATAATTAGTGCGTTAAAATTGCAATACATTTCAAACGGCTGAAAATTGTCTATACTTATGATCTGCAACTTTTTTTCAAATCGTGTTTAATTTTAATTTTAGAAACATTAGTTTTTCTTGTCAGTAAAATTACTTGAAAGTCAATGGAAATGCTTTTAACTTATCCACATAATTAGTGCGTTAAAATTGCAATACATTTCAAACGGCTGAAAATTGTCTATACTTATGATCTGCAACTTTTTGCAAATCGTGTTTAATTTTAATTTTAGAAACATTAGTTTTTCTTGTCAGTAAAATTACTTGAAAGTCAGTGGAAATGCTTTTAACTTATCCACATAATTAGTGCGTTAAAATTGCAATACATTTCAAACGGCTGAAAATTGTCTATACTTATGATTTGCAACTTTTTTTCAAAACGTGTTTAATTTTAATTTTAGAAACATTAGTTTTTCTTGTCAGTAAAATTACTTTAAAGTCAATGGAAATGCATTTAACTTATCCACATAATTAGTGCGTTTAAATTGCAATACATGTCAAAGTGCTGAAAATAGTCTAAACTTATGATCTGCAATTTTTTTTCAAATGGGCTTTTACTAAATTTTGATTTTAGAAACATTAGTTTTTCTTGTCAGTAAAATTACTTGAAAGTCAGTGGAAATGCTTTTAAGTTATCCACATAATTAGTGCGTTAAAATTGCAATACATTTCAAACGGCTGAAAATTGTCTATACTTATGATCTGCAACTTTTTTTCAAATCGTGTTTAATTTTAATTTTAGAAACATTAGTTTTTCTTGTCAGTAAAATTACTTGAAAGTCAGTGGAAATGCTTTTAACTTATCCACATAATTAGTGCGTTAAAATTGCAATACATTTCAAACGGCTGAAAATTGTCTATACTTATGATTTGCAACTTTTTTTCAAATCGTGTTTAATTTTAATTTTAGAAACATTAGTTTTTCTTGTCAGTAAAATTACTTTAAAGTCAATGGAAATGCATTTAACTTATCCACACAATTAGTGCGTTTAAATTGCAATGCATTTCAAACGGCTGAAAATTGTATAAACTTATGATCTGCCACTTTTTTTTCAAATCGCCTTCTACTCAATTTTAATTTTAGAAACATTGGTTTTTCTAGTCAGTAAAATTACTTGATTGTCTGTGGAAATGCTTTTAACTTATCCACATAATTAGTGCGTTAAAATTGCAATACATGTCAAAGTGCTGAAAATAGTCTAAACTTATGAACTGCAATTTTTTTTCAAATCGGCTTTTACTCAATTTTGATTTTAGAAACATTAGTTTTTCTTGTCAGTAAAATTACTTGAAAGTCAGTGGAAATGCTTTTACCTTATCCACATAATTAGTGCGTTAAAAGTGCAATACATTTCTAACGGCTGAAAATTGTCTAAACTTATGATCTGCAACTTTTTTTCAAATCGTGTTTAATTTTAATTTTAGAAACATTAGTTTTTCTTGTCAGTAAAATTACTTGAAAGTCAGTGGAAATGCTTTTAACTTATCCACATAATTAGTGCGTTAAAATTGCAATACATTTCAAACGGCTGAAAATAGTCTAAACTTATGATCTGCAACTTTTTTTCAAATCTTGTTTAATTTTAATTTTAGAAACATTAGTTTTTCTTGTCAGTAAAATTACTTGAAAGTCAATGGAAATGCTTTTAACTTATCCACATAATTAGTGCGTTTAAATTGCAATACATTTCAAACGGCTGAAAATTGTATAAACTTATGATCTGCCACTTTTTTTTAAAATCGCCTTCTACTCAATTTTGATTTCAGAAACATTAGTTTTTCTTGTCAGTAAAATTACTTAAAAGTCAGTGAAAATGCTTTTAACTTATCCACATAATTAGTGCGTTAAAATTGCAATACATTTCAAACGGCTGAAAATTGTCTATACTTATGATCTGCAACTTTTTTTCAAATCGTGTTTAATTTTAATTTTAGAAACATTAGTTTTTCTTGTCAGTAAAATTACTTGAAAGTCAATGGAAATGCTTTTAACTTATCCACATAATTAGTGCGTTTAAATTGCAATACATTTCAAACGGCTGAAAATTGTCTAAACTTATGATCTGCCACTTTTTTTTCAAATCGCCTTCTACTCAATTCTAATTTTAGAAACATTAGTTTCTCTTGTCAGTAAAATTACTTGAAAGTCAGTGGAAATGCTTTTAACTTATCCACATAATTAGTGCGTTAAAATTGCAATACATTTCAAACGGCTGAAAATTGTCTATACTTATGATCTGCAACTTTTTTTCAAATCGTGTTTAATTTTAATTTTAGAAACATTAGTTTTTCTTGTCAGTAAAATTACTTGAAAGTCAATGGAAATGCTTTTAACTTATCCACATAATTAGTGCGTTAAAATTGCAATACATTTCAAACGGCTGAAAATTGTCTATACTTATGATCTGCAACTTTTTTTCAAATCGTGTTTAATTTTAATTTTAGAAACATTAGTTTTTCTTGTCAGTAAAATTACTTGAAAGTCAATGGAAATGCTTTTAACTTATCCACATAATTAGTGCGTTAAAATTGCAATACATTTCAAACGGCTGAAAATTGTCTATACTTATGATCTGCAACTTTTTGCAAATCGTGTTTAATTTTAATTTTAGAAACATTAGTTTTTCTTGTCAGTAAAATTACTTGAAAGTCAGTGGAAATGCTTTTAACTTATCCACATAATTAGTGCGTTAAAATTGCAATACATTTCAAACGGCTGAAAATTGTCTATACTTATGATTTGCAACTTTTTTTCAAAACGTGTTTAATTTTAATTTTAGAAACATTAGTTTTTCTTGTCAGTAAAATTACTTTAAAGTCAATGGAAATGCATTTAACTTATCCACATAATTAGTGCGTTTAAATTGCAATACATGTCAAAGTGCTGAAAATAGTCTAAACTTATGATCTGCAATTTTTTTTCAAATGGGCTTTTACTAAATTTTGATTTTAGAAACATTAGTTTTTCTTGTCAGTAAAATTACTTGAAAGTCAGTGGAAATGCTTTTAAGTTATCCACATAATTAGTGCGTTAAAATTGCAATACATTTCAAACGGCTGAAAATTGTCTATACTTATGATCTGCAACTTTTTTTCAAATCGTGTTTAATTTTAATTTTAGAAACATTAGTTTTTCTTGTCAGTAAAATTACTTGAAAGTCAGTGGAAATGCTTTTAACTTATCCACATAATTAGTGCGTTAAAATTGCAATACATTTCAAACGGCTGAAAATTGTCTATACTTATGATCTGCAACTTTTTGCAAATCGTGTTTAATTTTAATTTTAGAAACATTAGTTTTTCTTGTCAGTAAAATTACTTTAAAGTCAATGGAAATGCATTTAACTTATCCACATAATTAGTGCGTTTAAATTGCAATGCATTTCAAACGGCTGAAAATTGTATAAACTTATGATCTGCCACTTTTTTTTCAAATCGCCTTCTACTCAATTTTAATTTTAGAAACATTGGTTTTTCTAGTCAGTAAAATTACTTGATTGTCTGTGGAAATGCTTTTAACTTATCCACATAATTAGTGCGTTAAAATTGCAATACATGTCAAAGTGCTGAAAATAGTCTAAACTTATGAACTGCAATTTTTTTTCAAATCGGCTTTTACTCAATTTTGATTTTAGAAACATTAGTTTTTCTTGTCAGTAAAATTACTTGAAAGTCAGTGGAAATGCTTTTACCTTATCCACATAATTAGTGCGTTAAAAGTGCAATACATTTCTAACGGCTGAAAATTGTCTAAACTTATGATCTGCAACTTTTTTTCAAATCGTGTTTAATTTTAATTTTAGAAACATTAGTTTTTCTTGTCAGTAAAATTACTTGAAAGTCAGTGGAAATGCTTTTAACTTATCCACATAATTAGTGCGTTAAAATTGCAATACATTTCAAACGGCTGAAAATAGTCTAAACTTATGATCTGCAACTTTTTTTCAAATCTTGTTTAATTTTAATTTTAGAAACATTAGTTTTTCTTGTCAGTAAAATTACTTGAAAGTCAATGGAAATGCTTTTAACTTATCCACATAATTAGTGCGTTTAAATTGCAATACATTTCAAACGGCTGAAAATTGTATAAACTTATGATCTGCCACTTTTTTTTAAAATCGCCTTCTACTCAATTTTGATTTCAGAAACATTAGTTTTTCTTGTCAGTAAAATTACTTAAAAGTCAGTGAAAATGCTTTTAACTTATCCACATAATTAGTGCGTTAAAATTGCAATACATTTCAAACGGCTGAAAATTGTCTATACTTATGATCTGCAACTTTTTTTCAAATCGTGTTTAATTTTAATTTTTGAAACATTAGTTTTTCTTGTCAGTAAAATTACTTGAAAGTCAATGGAAATGCTTTTAACTTATCCACATAATTAGTGCGTTTAAATTGCAATACATTTCAAACGGCTGAAAATTGTCTAAACTTATGATCTGCCACTTTTTTTTCAAATCGCCTTCTACTCAATTCTAATTTTAGAAACATTAGTTTCTCTTGTCAGTAAAATTACTTGAAAGTCAGTGGAAATGCTTTTAACTTATCCACATAATTAGTGCGTTAAAATTGCAATACATTTCAAACGGCTGAAAATTGTCTATACTTATGATCTGCAACTTTTTTTCAAATCGTGTTTAATTTTAATTTTAGAAACATTAGTTTTTCTTGTCAGTAAAATTACTTGAAAGTCAATGGAAATGCTTTTAACTTATCCACATAATTAGTGCGTTAAAATTGCAATACATTTCAAACGGCTGAAAATTGTCTATACTTATGATCTGCAACTTTTTTTCAAATCGTGTTTAATTTTAATTTTAGAAACATTAGTTTTTCTTGTCAGTAAAATTACTTGAAAGTCAATGGAAATGCTTTTAACTTATCCACATAATTAGTGCGTTAAAATTGCAATACATTTCAAACGGCTGAAAATTGTCTATACTTATGATCTGCAACTTTTTGCAAATCGTGTTTAATTTTAATTTTAGAAACATTAGTTTTTCTTGTCAGTAAAATTACTTGAAAGTCAGTGGAAATGCTTTTAACTTATCCACATAATTAGTGCGTTAAAATTGCAATACATTTCAAACGGCTGAAAATTGTCTATACTTATGATTTGCAACTTTTTTTCAAAACGTGTTTAATTTTAATTTTAGAAACATTAGTTTTTCTTGTCAGTAAAATTACTTTAAAGTCAATGGAAATGCATTTAACTTATCCACATAATTAGTGCGTTTAAATTGCAATACATGTCAAAGTGCTGAAAATAGTCTAAACTTATGATCTGCAATTTTTTTTCAAATGGGCTTTTACTAAATTTTGATTTTAGAAACATTAGTTTTTCTTGTCAGTAAAATTACTTGAAAGTCAGTGGAAATGCTTTTAAGTTATCCACATAATTAGTGCGTTAAAATTGCAATACATTTCAAACGGCTGAAAATTGTCTATACTTATGATCTGCAACTTTTTTTCAAATCGTGTTTAATTTTAATTTTAGAAACATTAGTTTTTCTTGTCAGTAAAATTACTTGAAAGTCAGTGGAAATGCTTTTAACTTATCCACATAATTAGTGCGTTAAAATTGCAATACATTTCAAACGGCTGAAAATTGTCTATACTTATGATCTGCAACTTTTTGCAAATCGTGTTTAATTTTAATTTTAGAAACATTAGTTTTTCTTGTCAGTAAAATTACTTTAAAGTCAATGGAAATGCATTTAACTTATCCACATAATTAGTGCGTTTAAATTGCAATGCATTTCAAACGGCTGAAAATTGTATAAACTTATGATCTGCCACTTTTTTTTCAAATCGCCTTCTACTCAATTTTAATTTTAGAAACATTGGTTTTTCTAGTCAGTAAAATTACTTGATTGTCTGTGGAAATGCTTTTAACTTATCCACATAATTAGTGCGTTAAAATTGCAATACATGTCAAAGTGCTGAAAATAGTCTAAACTTATGAACTGCAATTTTTTTTCAAATCGGCTTTTACTCAATTTTGATTTAAGAAACATTAGTTTTTCTTGTCAGTAAAATTACTTGAAAGTCAGTGGAAATGCTTTTACCTTATCCACATAATTAGTGCGTTAAAAGTGCAATACATTTCTAACGGCTGAAAATTGTCTAAACTTATGATCTGCAACTATTTTTCAAATCGTGTTTAATTTTAATTTTAGAAACATTAGTTTTTCTTGTCAGTAAAATTACTTGAAAGTCAGTGGAAATGCTTTTAACTTATCCACATAATTAGTGCGTTAAAATTGCAATACATTTCAAACGGCTGAAAATAGTCTAAACTTATGATCTGCAACTTTTTTTCAAATCTTGTTTAATTTTAATTTTAGAAACATTAGTTTTTCTTGTCAGTAAAATTACTTGAAAGTCAATGGAAATGCTTTTAACTTATCCACATAATTAGTGCGTTTAAATTGCAATACATTTCAAACGGCTGAAAATTGTATAAACTTATGATCTGCCACTTTTTTTTAAAATCGCCTTCTACTCAATTTTGATTTCAGAAACATTAGTTTTTCTTGTCAGTAAAATTACTTGAAAGTCAGTGAAAATGCTTTTAACTTATCCACATAATTAGTGCGTTAAAATTGCAATACATTTCAAACGGCTGAAAATTGTCTATACTTATGATCTGCAACTTTTTTTCAAATCGTGTTTAATTTTAATTTTAGAAACATTAGTTTTTCTTGTCAGTAAAATTACTTGAAAGTCAATGGAAATGCTTTTAACTTATCCACATAATTAGTGCGTTTAAATTGCAATACATTTCAAAC
Organism: Ariolimax columbianus; assembly: GCA_036924085.1. Lineage (NCBI taxonomy): Eukaryota > Metazoa > Mollusca > Gastropoda > Stylommatophora > Arionidae > Ariolimax > Ariolimax columbianus. Next base: position 54,027,810 of record JAVGWX010000013.1, read on the forward strand.
GGCTGAAAATTGTCTAAACTTATGATCTGCCACTTTTTTTTCAAATCGCCTTCTACTCAATTTTAATTTTAGAAACATTAGTTTTTCTTGTCAGTAAAATTACTTGAAAGTCAGTGGAAATGCTTTTAACTTATCCACATAATTAGTGCGTTAAAATTGCAATACATTTCAAACGGCTGAAAAATGTCTATACTTATGATTTGCAACTTTTTTTCAAATCGTGTTTAATTTTAATTTTAGAAACATTAGTTTTTCTTGTCAGTAAAATTACTTGAAAGTCAGTGGAAATGCTTTTAACTTATCCACATAATTAGTGCGTTAAAATTGCAATACATTTCAAACGGCTGAAAATAGTCTAAACTTATGATCTGCAACTTTTTTTCAAATCTTGTTTAATTTTAATTTTAGAAACATTAGTTTTTCTTGTCAGTAAAATTACTTGAAAGTCAATGGAAATGCTTTTAACTTATCCACATAATTAGTGCGTTTAAATTGCAATACATTTCAAACGGCTGAAAATTGTATAAACTTATGATCTGCCACTTTTTTTTAAAATCGCCTTCTACTCAATTTTGATTTCAGAAACATTAGTTTTTCTTGTCAGTAAAATTACTTAAAAGTCAGTGAAAATGCTTTTAACTTATCCACATAATTAGTGCGTTAAAATTGCAATACATTTCAAACGGCTGAAAATTGTCTATACTTATGATCTGCAACTTTTTTTCAAATCGTGTTTAATTTTAATTTTAGAAACATTAGTTTTTCTTGTCAGTAAAATTACTTGAAAGTCAATGGAAATGCTTTTAACTTATCCACATAATTAGTGCGTTTAAATTGCAATACATTTCAAACGGCTGAAAATTGTCTAAACTTATGATCTGCCACTTTTTTTTCAAATCGCCTTCTACTCAATTCTAATTTTAGAAACATTAGTTTCTCTTGTCAGTAAAATTACTTGAAAGTCAGTGGAAATGCTTTTAACTTATCCACATAATTAGTGCGTTAAAATTGCAATACATTTCAAACGGCTGAAAATTGTCTATACTTATGATCTGCAACTTTTTTTCAAATCGTGTTTAATTTTAATTTTAGAAACATTAGTTTTTCTTGTCAGTAAAATTACTTGAAAGTCAATGGAAATGCTTTTAACTTATCCACATAATTAGTGCGTTAAAATTGCAATACATTTCAAACGGCTGAAAATTGTCTATACTTATGATCTGCAACTTTTTTTCAAATCGTCTTTAATTTTAATTTTAGAAACATTAGTTTTTCTTGTCAGTAAAATTACTTGAAAGTCAATGGAAATGCTTTTAACTTATCCACATAATTAGTGCGTTAAAATTGCAATACATTTCAAACGGCTGAAAATTGTCTATACTTATGATCTGCAACTTTTTGCAAATCGTGTTTAATTTTAATTTTAGAAACATTAGTTTTTCTTGTCAGTAAAATTACTTGAAAGTCAGTGGAAATGCTTTTACCTTATCCACATAATTAGTGCGTTAAAAGTGCAATACATTTCTAACGGCTGAAAATTGTCTAAACTTATGATCTGCAACTTTTTTTCAAATCGTGTTTAATTTTAATTTTAGAAACATTAGTTTTTCTTGTCAGTAAAATTACTTGAAAGTCAGTGGAAATGCTTTTAACTTATCCACATAATTAGTGCGTTAAAATTGCAATACATTTCAAACGGCTGAAAATAGTCTAAACTTATGATCTGCAACTTTTTTTCAAATCTTGTTTAATTTTAATTTTAGAAACATTAGTTTTTCTTGTCAGTAAAATTACTTGAAAGTCAATGGAAATGCTTTTAACTTATCCACATAATTAGTGCGTTTAAATTGCAATACATTTCAAACGGCTGAAAATTGTATAAACTTATGATCTGCCACTTTTTTTTAAAATCGCCTTCTACTCAATTTTGATTTCAGAAACATTAGTTTTTCTTGTCAGTAAAATTACTTGAAAGTCAGTGAAAATGCTTTTAACTTATCCACATAATTAGTGCGTTAAAATTGCAATACATTTCAAACGGCTGAAAATTGTCTATACTTATGATCTGCAACTTTTTTTCAAATCGTGTTTAATTTTAATTTTAGAAACATTAGTTTTTCTTGTCAGTAAAATTACTTGAAAGTCAATGGAAATGCTTTTAACTTATCCACATAATTAGTGCGTTTAAATTGCAATACATTTCAAACGGCTGAAAATTGTCTAAACTTATGATCTGCCACTTTTTTTTCAAATCGCCTTCTACTCAATTTTAATTTTAGAAACATTAGTTTTTCTTGTCAGTAAAATTACTTGAAAGTCAGTGGAAATGCTTTTAACTTATCCACATAATTAGTGCGTTAAAATTGCAATACATTTCAAACGGCTGAAAAATGTCTATACTTATGATTTGCAACTTTTTTTCAAATCGTGTTTAATTTTAATTTTAGAAACATTAGTTTTTCTTGTCAGTAAAATTAATTGAAAGTCAATGGAAATGCTTTTAACTTATCCACATAATTATTGCGTTTAAATTGCAATACATTTCAAACGGCTGAAAATTGTATAAACTTATGATCTGCCACTTTTTTTTCAAATCGCCTTCTACTCAATTCTAATTTTAGAAACATTAGTTTCTCTTGTCAGTAAAATTACTTGAAAGTCAGTGGAAATGCTTTTAACTTATCCACATAATTAGTGCGTTAAAATTGCAATACATTTCAAACGGCTGAAAATTGTCTATACTTATGATCTGCAACTTTTTTTCAAATCGTGTTTAATTTTAATTTTAGAAACATTAGTTTTTCTTGTCAGTAAAATTACTTGAAAGTCAATGGAAATGCTTTTAACTTATCCACATAATTAGTGCGTTAAAATTGCAATACATTTCAAACGGCTGAAAATTGTCTATACTTATGATCTGCAACTTTTTGCAAATCGTGTTTAATTTTAATTTTAGAAACATTAGTTTTTCTTGTCAGTAAAATTACTTGAAAGTCAGTGGAAATGCTTTTAACTTATCCACATAATTAGTGCGTTAAAATTGCAATACATTTCAAACGGCTGAAAATTGTCTATACTTATGATTTGCAACTTTTTTTCAAATCGTGTTTAATTTTAATTTTAGAAACATTAGTTTTTCTTGTCAGTAAAATTACTTTAAAGTCAATGGAAATGCATTTAACTTATCCACATAATTAGTGCGTTTAAATTGCAATACATTTCAAACGGCTGAAAATTGTATAAACTTATGATCTGCCACTTTTTTTTAAATCGCCTTCTACTCAATTTTAATTTTAGAAACATTGGTTTTTCTAGTCAGTAAAATTACTTGATTGTCTGTGGAAATGCTTTTAACTTATCCACATAATTAGTGCGTTAAAATTGCAATACATGTCAAAGTGCTGAAAATAGTCTAAACTTATGATCTGCAATTTTTTTTCAAATCGGCTTTTACTCAATTTTGAATTTAGAAACATTAGTTTTTCTTGTCAGTAAAATTACTTGAAAGTCAGTGGAAATGCTTTTAACTTATCCACATAATTAGTGCGTTAAAATTGCAATACATTTCAAACGGCTGAAAATTGTCTATACTTATGATTTGCAACTTTTTTTCAAATCGTGTTTAATTTTAATTTTAGAAACATTAGTTTTTCTTGTCAGTAAAATTACTTGAAAGTCAATGGAAATGCTTTTAACTTATCCACATAATTATTGCGTTTAAATTGCAATACATTTCAAACGGCTGAAAATTGTCGAAACTTATGATCTGCCACTTTTTTTTCAAATCGCCTTCTACTCAATTCTAATTTTAGAAACATTAGTTTCTCTTGTCAGTAAAATTACTTGAAAGTCAGTGGAAATGCTTTTAACTTATCCACATAATTAGTGCGTTAAAATTGCAATACATTTCAAACGGCTGAAAATTGTCTATACTTATGATCTGCAACTTTTTTTTAAATCGCCTTCTACTCAATTTTAATTTTAGAAACATTGGTTTTTCTAGTCAGTAAAATTACTTGAAAGTCAATGGAAATGCTTTTAACTTATCCACATAATTAGTGCGTTAAAATTGCAATACATTTCAAACGGCTGAAAATTGTCTATACTTATGATCTGCAACTTTTTGCAAATCGTGTTTAATTTTAATTTTAGAAACATTAGTTTTTCTTGTCAGTAAAATTACTTGAAAGTCAGTGGAAATGCTTTTAACTTATCCACATAATTAGTGCATTAAAATTGCAATACATTTCAAACGGCTGAAAATTGTCTATACTTATGATTTGCAACTTTTTTTCAAATCGTGTTTAATTTTAATTTTAGAAACATTAGTTTTTCTTGTCAGTAAAATTACTTTAAAGTCAATGGAAATGCATTTAACTTATCCACATAATTAGTGCGTTTAAATTGCAATATATTTCAAACGGCTGAAAATTTTATAAACTTATGATCTGCCACTTTTTTTTAAATCGCCTTCTACTCAATTTTAATTTTAGAAACATTGGTTTTTCTAGTCAGTAAAATTACTTGATTGTCTGTGGAAATGCTTTTAACTTATCCACATAATTAGTGCGTTAAAATTGCAATACATGTCAAAGTGCTGAAAATAGTCTAAACTTATGATCTGCAACTTTTTTTCAAATCGTGTTTAATTTTAATTTTAAAAACATTAGTTTTTCTTGTCAGTAAAATTACTTGAAAGTCAATGGAAATGCTTTTAACTTATCCACATAATTAGTGCGTTAAAATTGCAATACATTTCAAACGGCTGAAAATTGTCTATACTTATGATCTGCAACTTTTTGCAAATCGTGTTTAATTTTAATTTTAGAAACATTAGTTTTTCTTGTCAGTAAAATTACTTGAAAGTCAGTGGAAATGCTTTTAACTTATCCACATAATTAGTGCGTTAAAATTGCAATACATTTCAAACGGCTGAAAATTGTCTATACTTATGATTTGCAACTTTTTTTCAAATCGTGTTTAATTTTAATTTTAGAAACATTAGTTTTTCTTGTCAGTAAAATTAATTGAAAGTCAATGGAAATGCTTTTAACTTATCCACATAATTATTGCGTTTAAATTGCAATACATTTCAAACGGCTGAAAATTGTATAAACTTATGATCTGCCACTTTTTTTTCAAATCGCCTTCTACTCAATTCTAATTTTAGAAACATTAGTTTCTCTTGTCAGTAAAATTACTTGAAAGTCAGTGGAAATGCTTTTAACTTATCCACATAATTAGTGCGTTAAAATTGCAATACATTTCAAACGGCTGAAAATTGTCTATACTTATGATCTGCAACTTTTTTTCAAATCGTGTTTAATTTTAATTTTAGAAACATTAGTTTTTCTTGTCAGTAAAATTACTTGAAAGTCAATGGAAATGCTTTTAACTTATCCACATAATTAGTGCGTTAAAATTGCAATACATTTCAAACGGCTGAAAATTGTCTATACTTATGATCTGCAACTTTTTTTCAAATCGTGTTTAATTTTAATTTTAGAAACATTAGTTTTTCTTGTCAGTAAAATTACTTGAAAGTCAATGGAAATGCTTTTAACTTATCCACATAATTAGTGCGTTAAAATTGCAATACATTTCAAACGGCTGAAAATTGTCTATACTTATGATCTGCAACTTTTTTTCAAATCGTGTTTAATTTTAATTTTAGAAACATTAGTTTTTCTTGTCAGTAAAATTACTTGAAAGTCAATGGAAATGCTTTTAACTTATCCACATAATTATTGCGTTTAAATTGCAATACATTTCAAACGGCTGAAAATTGTATAAACTTATGATCTGCCACTTTTTTTTCAAATCGCCTTCTACTCAATTCTAATTTTAGAAACATTAGTTTCTCTTGTCAGTAAAATTACTTGAAAGTCAGTGGAAATGCTTTTAACTTATCCACATAATTAGTGCGTTAAAATTGCAATACATTTCAAACGGCTGAAAATTGTCTATACTTATGATCTGCAACTTTTTTTCAAATCGTGTTTAATTTTAATTTTAGAAACATTAGTTTTTCTTGTCAGTAAAATTACTTGAAAGTCAATGGAAATGCTTTTAACTTATCCACATAATTAGTGCGTTAAATTGCAATACATTTCAAACGGCTGAAAATTGTCTATACTTATGATCTGCAACTTTTTGCAAATCGTGTTTAATTTTAATTTTAGAAACATTAGTTTTTCTTGTCAGTAAAATTACTTGAAAGTCAGTGGAAATGCTTTTAACTTATCCACATAATTAGTGCGTTAAAATTGCAATACATTTCAAACGGCTGAAAATTGTCTATACTTATGATTTGCAACTTTTTTTCAAATCGTGTTTAATTTTAATTTTAGAAACATTAGTTTTTCTTGTCAGTAAAATTACTTTAAAGTCAATGGAAATGCATTTAACTTATCCACATAATTAGTGCGTTTAAATTGCAATACATTTCAAACGGCTGAAAATTGTATAAACTTATGATCTGCCACTTTTTTTTAAATCGCCTTCTACTCAATTTTAATTTTAGAAACATTGGTTTTTCTAGTCAGTAAAATTACTTGATTGTCTGTGGAAATGCTTTTAACTTATCCACATAATTAGTGCGTTAAAATTGCAATACATGTCAAAGTGCTGAAAATAGTCTAAACTTATGATCTGCAACTTTTTTTCAAATCGTGTTTAATTTTAATTTTAGAAACATTAGTTTTTCTTGTCAGTAAAATTACTTGAAAGTCAATGGAAATGCTTTTAACTTATCCACATAATTAGTGCGTTAAAATTGCAATACATTTCAAACGGCTGAAAATTGTCTATACTTATGATCTGCAACTTTTTGCAAATCGTGTTTAATTTTAATTTTAGAAACATTAGTTTTTCTTGTCAGTAAAATTACTTGAAAGTCAGTGGAAATGCTTTTAACTTATCCACATAATTAGTGCGTTAAAATTGCAATACATTTCAAACGGCTGAAAATTGTCTATACTTATGATTTGCAACTTTTTTTCAAATCGTGTTTAAATTTAATTTTAGAAACATTAGTTTTTCTTGTCAGTAAAATTACTTGAAAGTCAGTGGAAATGCTTTTAACTTATCCACATAATTAGTGCGTTAAAATTGCAATACATGTCAAAGTGCTGAAAATAGTCTAAACTTATGATCTGCAATTTTTTTTCAAATCGGCTTTTACTCAATTTTGATTTTAGAAACATTAGTTTTTCTTGTCAGTAAAATTACTTGAAAGTCAGTGGAAATGCTTTTAACTTATCCACATAATTAGTGCGTTAAAATTGCAATACATTTCAAACGGCTGAAAATTGTCTATACTTATGATTTGCAACTTTTTTTCAAATCGTGTTTAATTTTAATTTTAGAAACATTAGTTTTTCTTGTCAGTAAAATTACTTGAAAGTCAATGGAAATGCTTTTAACTTATCCACATAATTAGTGCGTTTAAATTGCAATACATTTCAAACGGCTGAAAATTGTATAAACTTATGATCTGCCACTTTTTTTTCAAATCGCCTTTTACTCAATTCTAATTTTAGAAACATTAGTTTCTCTTGTCAGTAAAATTACTTGAAAGTCAGTGGAAATGCTTTTAACTTATCCACATAATTAGTGCGTTAAAATTGCAATACATTTCAAACGGCTGAAAATTGTCTATACTTATGATCTGCAACTTTTTTTCAAATCGTGTTTAATTTTAATTTTAGAAAAATTAGTTTTTCTTGTCAGTAAAATTACTTGAAAATCAATGGAAATGCTTTTAACTTATCCACATAATTAGTGCGTTAAAATTGCAATACATTTCAAACGGCTGAAAATTGTCTATACTTATGATCTGCAATTTTTTGCAAATCGTGTTTAATTTTAATTTTAGAAACATTAGTTTTTCTTGTCAGTAAAATTACTTGAAAGTCAGTGGAAATGCTTTTAACTTATCCACATAATTAGTGCGTTAAAATTGCAATACATTTCAAACGGCTGAAAATTGTCTATACTTATGATTTTCAACTTTTTTTCAAATCGTGTTTAATTTTAATTTTAGAAACATTAGTTTTTCTTGTCATTAAAATTAATTGAAAGTCAATGGAAATGCTTTTAACTTATCCACATAATTATTGCGTTTAAATTGCAATACATTTCAAACGGCTGAAAATTGTATAAACTTATGATCTGCCACTTTTTTTTCAAATCGCCTTCTACTCAATTCTAATTTTAGAAACATTAGTTTCTCTTGTCAGTAAAATTACTTGAAAGTCAGTGGAAATGCTTTTAACTTATCCACATAATTAGTGCGTTAAAATTGCAATACATTTCAAACGGCTGAAAATTGTCTATACTTATGATCTGCAACTTTTTTTCAAATCGTGTTTAATTTTAATTTTAGAAACATTAGTTTTTCTTGTCAGTAAAATTACTTGAAAGTCAATGGAAATGCTTTTAACTTATCCACATAATTAGTGCGTTAAAATTGCAATACATTTCAAACGGCTGAAAATTGTCTATACTTATGATCTGCAACTTTTTGCAAATCGTGTTTAATTTTAATTTTAGAAACATTAGTTTTTCTTGTCAGTAAAATTACTTGAAAGTCAATGGAAATGCTTTTAACTTATCCACATAATTAGTGCGTTAAAATTGCAATACATTTCAAACGGCTGAAAATTGTCTATACTTATGATCTGCAACTTTTTGCAAATCGTGTTTAATTTTAATTTTAGAAACATTAGTTTTTCTTGTCAGTAAAATTACTTGAAAGTCAGTGGAAATGCTTTTAACTTATCCACATAATTAGTGCGTTAAAATTGCAATACATTTCAAACGGCTGAAAATTGTCTATACTTATGATTTGCAACTTTTTTTCAAATCGTGTTTAATTTTAATTTTAGAAACATTAGTTTTTCTTGTCAGTAAAATTACTTTAAAGTCAATGGAAATGCATTTAACTTATCCACATAATTAGTGCGTTTAAATTGCAATACATTTCAAACGGCTGAAAATTGTATAAACTTGTGATCTGCCACTTTTTTTTAAATCGCCTTCTACTCAATTTTAATTTTAGAAACATTGGTTTTTCTAGTCAGTAAAATTACTTGATTGTCTGTGGAAATGCTTTTAACTTATCCACATAATTAGTGCGTTAAAATTGCAATACATGTCAAAGTGCTGAAAATAGTCTAAACTTATGATCTGCAATTTTTTTTCAAATCGGCTTTTACTCAATTTTGAATTTAGAAACATTAGTTTTTCTTGTCAGTAAAATTACTTGAAAGTCAGTGGAAATGCTTTTAACTTATCCACATAATTAGTGCGTTAAAATTGCAATACATTTCAAACGGCTGAAAATTGTCTATACGTATGATTTGCAACTTTTTTTCAAATCGTGTTTAATTTTAATTTTAGAAACATTAGTTTTTCTTGTCAGTAAAATTACTTGAAAGTCAATGGAAATGCTTTTAACTTATCCACATAATTATTGCGTTTAAATTGCAATACATTTCAAACGGCTGAAAATTGTCGAAACTTATGATCTGCCACTTTTTTTTCAAATCGCCTTCTACTCAATTCTAATTTTAGAAACATTAGTTTCTCTTGTCAGTAAAATTACTTGAAAGTCAGTGGAAATGCTTTTAACTTATCCACATAATTAGTGCGTTAAAATTGCATTACATTTCAAACGGCTGAAAATTGTCTATACTTATGATCTGCAACTTTTTTTCAAATCGTGTTTAATTTTAATTTTAGAAATTTTAGTTTTTCTTGTCAGTAAAATTACTTGAAAGTCAATGGAAATGCTTTTAACTTATCCACATAATTAGTGCGTTAAAATTGCAATACATTTCAAACGGCTGAAAATTGTCTATACTTATGATCTGCAACTTTTTTTCAAATCGTGTTTAATTTTAATTTTAGAAACATTAGTTTTTCTTGTCAGTAAAATTACTTGAAAGTCAATGGAAATGCTTTTAACTTATCCACATAATTATTGCGTTAAAATTGCAATACATTTCAAACGGCTGAAAATTGTCTATACTTATGATCTGCAACTTTTTTTCAAATCGTGTTTAATTTTAATTTTAGAAACATTAGTTTTTCTTGTCAGTAAAATTACTTGAAAGTCAATGGAAATGCTTTTAACTTATCCACATAATTATTGCGTTTAAATTGCAATACATTTCAAACGGCTGAAAATTGTCTATACTTATGATCTGCAACTTTTTTTCAAATCGTGTTTAATTTTAATTTTAGAAACATTAGTTTTTCTTGTCAGTAAAATTACTTGAAAGTCAATGGAAATGCTTTTAACTTATCCACATAATTAGTGCGTTAAAATTGCAATACATTTCAAACGGCTGAAAATTGTCTATACTTATGATCTGCAACTTTTTGCAAATCGTGTTTAATTTTAATTTTAGAAACATTAGTTTTTCTTGTCAGTAAAATTACTTGAAAGTCAATGGAAATGCTTTTAACTTATCCACATAATTAGTGCGTTAAAATTGCAATACATTTCAAACGGCTGAAAATTGTCTATACTTATGATCTGCAACTTTTTGCAAATCGTGTTTAATTTTAATTTTAGAAACATTAGTTTTTCTTGTCAGTAAAATTACTTGAAAGTCAGTGGAAATGCTTTTAACTTATCCACATAATTAGTGCGTTTAAATTGCAATACATTTCAAACGGCTGAAAATTGTCTATACTTATGATTTGCAACTTTTTTTCAAATCGTGTTTAATTTTAATTTTAGAAACATTAGTTTTTCTTGTCAGTAAAATTACTTTAAAGTCAATGGAAATGCATTTAACTTATCCACATAATTAGTGCGTTTAAATTGCAATACATTTCAAACGGCTGAAAATTGTATAAACTTATGATCTGCCACTTTTTTTAAAATCGCCTTCTACTCAATTTTAATTTTAGAAACATTGGTTTTTCTAGTCAGTAAAATTACTTGATTGTCTGTGGAAATGCTTTTAACTTATCCACATAAATAGTGCGTTAAAATTGCAATACATGTCAAAGTGCTGAAAATAGTCTAAACTTATGATCTGCAACTTTTTTTCAAATCGTGTTTAATTTTAATTTTAGAAACATTAGTTTTTCTTGTCAGTAAAATTACTTGAAAGTCAATGGAAATGCTTTTAACTTATCCACATAATTAGTGCGTTAAAATTGCAATACATTTCAAACGGCTGAAAATTGTCTATACTTATGATCTGCAACTTTTTTTCAAATCGTGTTTAATTTTAATTTTAGAAACATTAGTTTTTCTTGTCAGTAAAATTACTTGAAAGTCAATGGAAATGCTTTTAACTTATCCACATAATTAGTGCGTTAAAATTGCAATACATTTCAAACGGCTGAAAATTGTCTATACTTATGATCTGCAACTTTTTGCAAATCGTGTTTAATTTTAATTTTAGAAACATTAGTTTTTCTTGTCAGTAAAATTACTTGAAAGTCAATGGAAATGCTTTTAACTTATCCACATAATTAGTGCGTTAAAATTGCAATACATTTCAAACGGCTGAAAATTGTCTATACTTATGATCTGCAACTTTTTGCAAATCGTGTTTAATTTTAATTTTAGAAACATTAGTTTTTCTTGTCAGTAAAATTACTTGAAAGTCAGTGGAAATGCTTTTAACTTATCCACATAATTAGTGCGTTAAAATTGCAATACATTTCAAACGGCTGAAAATTGTCTATACTTATGATTTGCAACTTTTTTTCAAATCGTGTTTAATTTTAATTTTAGAAACATTAGTTTTTCTTGTCAGTAAAATTACTTTAAAGTCAATGGAAATGCATTTAACTTATCCACATAATTAGTGCGTTTAAATTGCAATACATTTCAAACGGCTGAAAATTGTATAAACTTATGATCTGCCACTTTTTTTTAAATCGCCTTCTACTCAATTTTAATTTTAGAAACATTGGTTTTTCTAGTCAGTAAAATTACTTGATTGTCTGTGGAAATGCTTTTAACTTATCCACATAATTAGTGCGTTAAAATTGCAATACATGTCAAAGTGCTGAAAATAGTCTAAACTTATGATCTGCCACTTTTTTTTCAAATCGCCTTCTACTCAATTCTAATTTTAGAAACATTAGTTTCTCTTGTCAGTAAAATTACTTGAAAGTCAGTGGAAATGCTTTTAACTTATCCACATAATTAGTGCGTTAAAATTGCAATACATTTCAAACGGCTGAAAATTGTCTATACTTATGATCTGCAACTTTTTTTCAAATCGTGTTTAATTTTAATTTTAGAAACATTGGTTTTTCTAGTCAGTAAAATTACTTGAAAGTCAATGGAAATGCTTTTAACTTATCCACATAATTAGTGCGTTAAAATTGCAATACATTTCAAACGGCTGAAAATTGTCTATACTTATGATCTGCAACTTTTTGCAAATCGTGTTTAATTTTAATTTTAGAAACATTAGTTTTTCTTGTCAGTAAAATTACTTGAAAGTCAGTGGAAATGCTTTTAACTTATCCACATAATTAGTGCATTAAAATTGCAATACATTTCAAACGGCTGAAAATTGTCTATACTTATGATTTGCAACTTTTTTTCAAATCGTGTTTAATTTTAATTTTAGAAACATTAGTTTTTCTTGTCAGTAAAATTACTTTAAAGTCAATGGAAATGCATTTAACTTATTCACATAATTAGTGCGTTTAAATTGCAATATATTTCAAACGGCTGAAAATTTTATAAACTTATGATCTGCCACTTTTTTTAAAATCGCCTTCTACTCAATTTTAATTTTAGAAACATTGGTTTTTCTAGTCAGTAAAATTACTTGATTGTCTGTGGAAATGCTTTTAACTTATCCACATAATTAGTGCGTTAAAATTGCAATACATGTCAAAGTGCTGAAAATAGTCTAAACTTATGATCTGCAACTTTTTTTCAAATCGTGTTTAATTTTAATTTTAGAAACATTAGTTTTTCTTGTCAGTAAAATTACTTGAAAGTCAATGGAAATGCTTTTAACTTATCCACATAATTAGTGCGTTAAAATTGCAATACATTTCAAACGGCTGAAAATTGTCTATACTTATGATCTGCAACTTTTTGCAAATCGTGTTTAATTTTAATTTTAGAAACATTAGTTTTTCTTGTCAGTAAAATTACTTGAAAGTCAGTGGAAATGCTTTTAACTTATCCACATAATTAGTGCATTAAAATTGCAATACATTTCAAACGGCTGAAAATTGTCTATACTTATGATTTTCAACTTTTTTTCAAATCGTGTTTAATTTTAATTTTAGAAACATTAGTTTTTCTTGTCAGTAAAATTAATTGAAAGTCAATGGAAATGCTTTTAACTTATCCACATAATTATTGCGTTTAAATTGCAATACATTTCAAACGGCTGAAAATTGTATAAACTTATGATCTGCCACTTTTTTTTCAAATCGCCTTCTACTCAATTCTAATTTTAGAAACATTAGTTTCTCTTGTCAGTAAAATTACTTGAAAGTCAGTGGAAATGCTTTTAACTTATCCACATAATTAGTGCGTTAAAATTGCAATACATTTCAAACGGCTGAAAATTGTCTATACTTATGATCTGCAACTTTTTTTCAAATCGTGTTTAATTTTAATTTTAGAAACATTAGTTTTTCTTGTCAGTAAAATTACTTGAAAGTCAATGGAAATGCTTTTAACTTATCCACATAATTAGTGCGTTAAAATTGCAATACATTTCAAACGGCTGAAAATTGTCTATACTTATGATCTGCAACTTTTTTTCAAATCGTGTTTAATTTTAATTTTAGAAACATTAGTTTTTCTTGTCAGTAAAATTACTTGAAAGTCAATGGAAATGCTTTTAACTTATCCACATAATTAGTGCGTTAAAATTGCAATACATTTCAAACGGCTGAAAATTGTCTATACTTATGATCTGCAACTTTTTTTCAAATCGTGTTTAATTTTAATTTTAGAAACATTAGTTTTTCTTGTCAGTAAAATTACTTGAAAGTCAATGGAAATGCTTTTAACTTATCCACATAATTATTGCGTTTAAATTGCAATACATTTCAAACGGCTGAAAATTGTATAAACTTATGATCTGCCACTTTTTTTTCAAATCGCCTTCTACTCAATTCTAATTTTAGAAACATTAGTTTCTCTTGTCTGTAAAATTACTTGAAAGTCAGTGGAAATGCTTTTAACTTATCCACATAATTAGTGCGTTAAAATTGCAATACATTTCAAACGGCTGAAAATTGTCTATACTTATGATCTGCAACTTTTTTTCAAATCGTGTTTAATTTTAATTTTAGAAACATTAGTTTTTCTTGTCAGTAAAATTACTTGAAAGTCAATGGAAATGCTTTTAACTTATCCACATAATTAGTGCGTTAAAATTGCAATACATTTCAAACGGCTGAAAATTGTCTATACTTATGATCTGCAACTTTTTGCAAATCGTGTTTAATTTTAATTTTAGAAACATTAGTTTTTCTTGTCAGTAAAATTACTTGAAAGTCAGTGGAAATGCTTTTAACTTATCCACATAATTAGTGCGTTAAAATTGCAATACATTTCAAACGGCTGAAAATTGTCTATACTTATGATTTGCAACTTTTTTTCAAATCGTGTTTAATTTTAATTTTAGAAACATTAGTTTTTCTTGTCAGTAAAATTACTTTAAAGTCAATGGAAATGCATTTAACTTATTAACATAATTAGTGCGTTTAAATTGCAATACATTTCAAACGGCTGAAAATTGTATAAACTTATGATCTGCCACTTTTTTTTAAATCGCCTTCTACTCAATTTTAATTTTAGAAACATTGGTTTTTCTAGTCAGTAAAATTACTTGATTGTCTGTGGAAATGCTTTTAACTTATCCACATAATTAGTGCGTTAAAATTGCAATACATGTCAAAGTGCTGAAAATAGTCTAAACTTATGATCTGCAACTTTTTTTCAAATCGTGTTTAATTTTAATTTTAGAAACATTAGTTTTTCTTGTCAGTAAAATTACTTGAAAGTCAATGGAAATGCTTTTAACTTATCCACATAATTAGTGCGTTAAAATTGCAATACATTTCAAACGGCTGAAAATTGTCTATACTTATGATCTGCAACTTTTTGCAAATCGTGTTTAATTTTAATTTTAGAAACATTAGTTTTTCTTGTCAGTAAAATTACTTGAAAGTCAGTGGAAATGCTTTTAACTTATCCACATAATTAGTGCGTTAAAATTGCAATACATTTCAAACGGCTGAAAATTGTCTATACTTATGATTTGCAACTTTTTTTCAAATCGTGTTTAAATTTAATTTTAGAAACATTAGTTTTTCTTGTCAGTAAAATTACTTTAAAGTCAATGGAAATGCATTTAACTTATCCACATAATTAGTGCGTTTAAATTGCAATACATGTCAAAGTGCTGAAAATAGTCTAAACTTATGATCTGCAATTTTTTTTCAAATCGGCTTTTACTCAATTTTGATTTTAGAAACATTAGTTTTTCTTGTCAGTAAAATTACTTGAAAGTCAGTGGAAATGCTTTTAACTTATCCACATAATTAGTGCGTTAAAATTGCAATACATGTCAAAGTGCTGAAAATAGTCTAAACTTATGATCTGCAATTTTTTTTCAAATCGGCTTTTACTCAATTTTGATTTTAGAAACATTAGTTTTTCTTGTCAGTAAAATTACTTGAAAGTCAGTGGAAATGCTTTTAACTTATCCACATAATTAGTGCGTTAAAATTGCAATACATTTCAAACAGCTGAAAATTGTCTATACTTATGATTTGCAACTTTTTTTCAAATCGTGTTTAATTTTAATTTTAGAAACATTAGTTTTTCTTGTCAGTAAAATTACTTGAGTCAATGGAAATGCTTTTAACTTATCCACATAATTAGTGCGTTTAAATTGCAATACATTTCAAACGGCTGAAAATTGTATAAACTTATGATCTGCCACTTTTTTTTCAAATCGCCTTCTACTCAATTCTAATTTTAGAAACATTAGTTTCTCTTGTCAGTAAAATTACTTGAAAGTCAGTGGAAATGCTTTTAACTTATCCACATAATTAGTGCGTTAAAATTGCAATACATTTCAAACGGCTGAAAATTGTCTATACTTATGATCTGCAACTTTTTTTCAAATCGTGTTTAATTTTAATTTTAGAAAAATTAGTTTTTCTTGTCAGTAAAATTACTTGAAAATCAATGGAAATGCTTTTAACTTATCCACATAATTAGTGCGTTAAAATTGCAATACATTTCAAACGGCTGAAAATTGTCTATACTTATGATCTGCAATTTTTTGCAAATCGCGTTTAATTTTAATTTTAGAAACATTAGTTTTTCTTGTCAGTAAAATTACTTGAAAGTCAGTGGAAATGCTTTTAACTTATCCACATAATTAGTGCGTTAAAATTGCAATACATTTCAAACGGCTGAAAATTGTCTATACTTATGATTTGCAACTTTTTTTCAAATCGTGTTTAATTTTAATTTTAGAAACATTAGTTTTTCTTGTCATTAAAATTAATTGAAAGTCAATGGAAATGCTTTTAACTTATCCACATAATTATTGCGTTTAAATTGCAATACATTTCAAACGGCTGAAAATTGTCTATACTTATGATCTGCAACTTTTTGCAAATCGTGTTTAATTTTAATTTTAGAAACATTAGTTTTTCTTGTCAGTAAAATTACTTGAAAGTCAGTGGAAATGCTTTTAACTTATCCACATAATTAGTGCGTTAAAATTGCAATACATTTCAAACGGCTGAAAATTGTCTATACTTATGATTTGCAACTTTTTTTCAAATCGTGTTTAAATTTAATTTTAGAAACATTAGTTTTTCTTGTCAGTAAAATTACTTTAAAGTCAATGGAAATGCATTTAACTTATCCACATAATTAGTGCGTTTAAATTGCAATACATGTCAAAGTGCTGAAAATAGTCTAAACTTATGATCTGCAATTTTTTTTCAAATCGGCTTTTACTCAATTTTGATTTTAGAAACATTAGTTTTTCTTGTCAGTAAAATTACTTGAAAGTCAGTGGAAATGCTTTTAACTTATCCACATAATTAGTGCGTTAAAATTGCAATACATGTCAAAGTGCTGAAAATAGTCTAAACTTATGATCTGCAATTTTTTTTCAAATCGGCTTTTACTCAATTTTGATTTTAGAAACATTAGTTTTTCTTGTCAGTAAAATTACTTGAAAGTCAGTGGAAATGCTTTTAACTTATCCACATAATTAGTGCGTTAAAATTGCAATACATTTCAAACGGCTTAAAATTGTCTATACTTATGATTTGCAACTTTTTTTCAAATCGTGTTTAATTTTAATTTTAGAAACATTAGTTTTTCTTGTCAGTAAAATTACTTGAGTCAATGGAAATGCTTTTAACTTATCCACATAATTAGTGCGTTTAAATTGCAATACATTTCAAACAGCTGAAAATTGTATAAACTTATGATCTGCCACTTTTTTTTCAAATCGCCTTCTACTCAATTCTAATTTTAGAAACATTAGTTTCTCTTGTCAGTAAAATTACTTGAAAGTCAGTGGAAATGCTTTTAACTTATCCACATAATTAGTGCGTTAAAATTGCAATACATTTCAAACGGCTGAAAATTTTCTATACTTATGATCTGCAACTTTTTTTCAAATCGTGTTTAATTTTAATTTTAGAAAAATTAGTTTTTCTTGTCAGTAAAATTACTTGAAAATCAATGGAAATGCTTTTAACTTATCCACATAATTAGTGCGTTAAAATTGCAATACATTTCAAACGGCTGAAAATTGTCTATACTTATGATCTGCAATTTTTTGCAAATCGTGTTTAATTTTAATTTTAGAAACATTAGTTTTTCTTGTCAGTAAAATTACTTGAAAGTCAGTGGAAATGCTTTTAACTTATCCACATAATTAGTGCGTTAAAATTGCAATACATTTCAAACGGCTAAAAATTGTCTATACTTATGATTTGCAACTTTTTTTCAAATCGTGTTTAATTTTAATTTTAGAAACATTAGTTTTTCTTGTCATTAAAATTAATTGAAAGTCAATGGAAATGCTTTTAACTTATCCACATAATTATTGCGTTTAAATTGCAATACATTTCAAACGGCTGAAAATTGTATAAACTTATGATCTGCCACTTTTTTTTCAAATCGCCTTCTACTCAATTCTAATTTTAGAAACATTAGTTTCTCTTGTCAGTAAAATTACTTGAAAGTCAGTGGAAATGCTTTTAACTTATCCACATAATTAGTGCGTTAAAATTGCAATACATTTCAAAGGGCTGAAAATTGTCTATACTTATGATCTGCAACTTTTTTTCAAATCGTGTTTAATTTTAATTTTAGAAACATTAGTTTTTCTTGTCAGTAAAATTACTTGAAAGTCAATGGAAATGCTTTTAACTTATCCACATAATTAGTGCGTTAAAATTGCAATACATTTCAAACGGCTGAAAATTGTCTATACTTATGATCTGCAACTTTTTTTCAAATCGTGTTTAATTTTAATTTTAGAAATTAGTTTTTCTTGTCAGTAAAATTACTTGAAAGTCAGTGGAAATGCTTTTAACTTATCCACATAATTAGTGCGTTAAAATTGCAATACATTTCAAACGGCTGAAAATTGTCTATACTTATGATCTGCAACTTTTTTTCAAATCGTGTTTAATTTTAATTTTAGAAACATTAGTTTTTCTTGTCAGTAAAATTACTTGAAAGTCAATGGAAATGCTTTTAACTTATCCACATAATTATTGCGTTTAAATTGCAATACATTTCAAACGGCTGAAAATTGTATAAACATGATCTGCCACTTTTTTTTCAAATCGCCTTCTACTCAATTCTAATTTTAGAAACATTAGTTTCTCTTGTCAGTAAAATTACTTGAAAGTCAGTGGAAATGCTTTTAACTTATCCACATAATTAGTGCGTTAAAATTGCAATACATTTCAAACGGCTGAAAATTGTCTATACTTATGATCTGCAACTTTTTTTCAAATCGTGTTTAATTTTAATTTTAGAAACATTAGTTTTTCTTGTCAGTAAAATTACTTGAAAGTCAATGGAAATGCTTTTAACTTATCCACATAATTAGTGCGTTAAAATTGCAATACATTTCAAACGGCTGAAAATTGTCTATACTTATGATCTGCAACTTTTTTTCAAATCGTGTTTAATTTTAATTTTAGAAATTAGTTTTTCTTGTCAGTAAAATTACTTGAAAGTCAGTGGAAATGCTTTTAACTTATCCACATAATTAGTGCGTTAAAATTGCAATACATTTCAAACGGCTGAAAATTGTCTATACTTATGATCTGCAACTTTTTTTCAAATCGTGTTTAATTTTAATTTTAGAAACATTAGTTTTTCTTGTCAGTAAAATTACTTGGAAGTCAATGGAAATGCTTTTAACTTATCCACATAATTATTGCGTTTAAATTGCAATACATTTCAAACGGCTGAAAATTGTATAAACATGATCTGCCACTTTTTTTTCAAATCGCCTTCTACTCAATTCTAATTTTAGAAACATTAGTTTCTCTTGTCAGTAAAATTACTTGAAAGTCAGTGGAAATGCTTTTAACTTATCCACATAATTAGTGCGTTAAAATTGCAATACATTTCAAACGGCTGAAAATTGTCTATACTTATGATCTGCAACTTTTTTTCAAATCGTGTTTAATTTTAATTTTAGAAACATTAGTTTTTCTTGTCAGTAAAATTACTTGAAAGTCAATGGAAATGCTTTTAACTTATCCACATAATTAGTGCGTTTAAATTGCAATACATTTCAAACGGCTGAAAATTGTATAAACTTATGATCTGCCACTTTTTTTTCAAATCGCCTTCTACTCAATTCTAATTTTAGAAACATTAGTTTCTCTTGTCAGTAAAATTACTTGAAAGTCAGTGGAAATGCTTTTAACTTATCCACATAATTAGTGCGTTAAAATTGCAATACATTTCAAACGGCTGAAAATTGTCTATACTTATGATCTGCAACTTTTTTTCAAATCGTGTTTAATTTTAATTTTAGAAAAATTAGTTTTTCTTGTCAGTAAAATTACTTGAAAATCAATGGAAATGCTTTTAACTTATCCACATAATTAGTGCGTTAAAATTGCAATACATTTCAAACGGCTGAAAATTGTCTATACTTATGATCTGCAATTTTTTGCAAATCGTGTTTAATTTTAATTTTAGAAACATTAGTTTTTCTTGTCAGTAAAATTACTTGAAAGTCAGTGGAAATGCTTTTAACTTATCCACATACTTAGTGCGTTAAAATTGCAATACATTTCAAACGGCTGAAAATTGTCTATACTTATGATTTGCAACTTTTTTAAAAATCGTGTTTAATTTTAATTTTAGAAACATTAGTTTTTCTTGTCATTAAAATTAATTGAAAGTCAATGGAAATGCTTTTAACTTATCCACATAATTATTGCGTTTAAATTGCAATACATTTCAAACGGCTGAAAATTGTCTATACTTATGATCTGCAACTTTTTGCAAATCGTGTTTAATTTTAATTTTAGAAACATTAGTTTTTCTTGTCAGTAAAATTACTTGAAAGTCAGTGGAAATGCTTTTAACTTATCCACATAATTAGTGCGTTAAAATTGCAATACATTTCAAACGGCTGAAAATTGTCTATACTTATGATTTGCAACTTTTTTTCAAATCGTGTTTAAATTTAATTTTAGAAACATTAGTTTTTCTTGTCAGTAAAATTACTTTAAAGTCAATGGAAATGCATTTAACTTATCCACATAATTAGTGCGTTTAAATTGCAATACATGTCAAAGTGCTGAAAATAGTCTAAACTTATGATCTGCAATTTTTTTTCAAATCGGCTTTTACTCAATTTTGATTTTAGAAACATTAGTTTTTCTTGTCAGTAAAATTACTTGAAAGTCAGTGGAAATGCTTTTAACTTATCCACATAATTAGTGCGTTAAAATTGCAATACATGTCAAAGTGCTGAAAATAGTCTAAACTTATGATCTGCAATTTTTTTTCAAATCGGCTTTTACTCAATTTTGATTTTAGAAACATTAGTTTTTCTTGTCAGTAAAATTACTTGAAAGTCAGTGGAAATGCTTTTAACTTATCCACATAATTAGTGCGTTAAAATTGCAATACATGTCAAAGTGCTGAAAATAGTCTAAA
This sequence comes from Ariolimax columbianus, assembly GCA_036924085.1. NCBI lineage: Eukaryota > Metazoa > Mollusca > Gastropoda > Stylommatophora > Arionidae > Ariolimax > Ariolimax columbianus. The sequence goes on from JAVGWX010000013.1 coordinate 54,049,009, forward strand.
CTTATGATCTGCAATTTTTTTTCAAATCGGCTTTTACTCAATTTTGATTTTAGAAACATTAGTTTTTCTTGTCAGTAAAATTACTTGAAAGTCAGTGGAAATGCTTTTAACTTATCCACATAATTAGTGCGTTAAAATTGCAATACATTTCAAACGGCTGAAAATTGTCTATACTTATGATTTGCAACTTTTTTTCAAATCGTGTTTAATTTTAATTTTAGAAACATTAGTTTTTCTTGTCAGTAAAATTACTTGAGTCAATGGAAATGCTTTTAACTTATCCACATAATTAGTGCGTTTAAATTGCAATACATTTCAAACGGCTGAAAATTGTATAAACTTATGATCTGCCACTTTTTTTTCAAATCGCCTTCTACTCAATTCTAATTTTAGAAACATTAGTTTCTCTTGTCAGTAAAATTACTTGAAAGTCAGTGGAAATGCTTTTAACTTATCCACATAATTAGTGCGTTAAAATTGCAATACATTTCAAACGGCTGAAAATTGTCTATACTTATGATCTGCAACTTTTTTTCAAATCGTGTTTAATTTTAATTTTAGAAAAATTAGTTTTTCTTGTCAGTAAAATTACTTGAAAATCAATGGAAATGCTTTTAACTTATCCACATAATTAGTGCGTTAAAATTGCAATACATTTCAAACGGCTGAAAATTGTCTATACTTATGATCTGCAATTTTTTGCAAATCGTGTTTAATTTTAATTTTAGAAACATTAGTTTTTCTTGTCAGTAAAATTACTTGAAAGTCAGTGGAAATGCTTTTAACTTATCCACATAATTAGTGCGTTAAAATTGCAATACATTTCAAACGGCTAAAAATTGTCTATACTTATGATTTGCAACTTTTTTTCAAATCGTGTTTAATTTTAATTTTAGAAACATTAGTTTTTCTTGTCATTAAAATTAATTGAAAGTCAATGGAAATGCTTTTAACTTATCCACATAATTATTGCGTTTAAATTGCAATACATTTCAAACGGCTGAAAATTGTATAAACTTATGATCTGCCACTTTTTTTTCAAATCGCCTTCTACTCAATTCTAATTTTAGAAACATTAGTTTCTCTTGTCAGTAAAATTACTTGAAAGTCAGTGGAAATGCTTTTAACTTATCCACATAATTAGTGCGTTAAAATTGCAATACATTTCAAAGGGCTGAAAATTGTCTATACTTATGATCTGCAACTTTTTTTCAAATCGTGTTTAATTTTAATTTTAGAAACATTAGTTTTTCTTGTCAGTAAAATTACTTGAAAGTCAATGGAAATGCTTTTAACTTATCCACATAATTAGTGCGTTAAAATTGCAATACATTTCAAACGGCTGAAAATTGTCTATACTTATGATCTGCAACTTTTTTTCAAATCGTGTTTAATTTTAATTTTAGAAATTAGTTTTTCTTGTCAGTAAAATTACTTGAAAGTCAGTGGAAATGCTTTTAACTTATCCACATAATTAGTGCGTTAAAATTGCAATACATTTCAAACGGCTGAAAATTGTCTATACTTATGATCTGCAACTTTTTTTCAAATCGTGTTTAATTTTAATTTTAGAAACATTAGTTTTTCTTGTCAGTAAAATTACTTGAAAGTCAATGGAAATGCTTTTAACTTATCCACATAATTATTGCGTTTAAATTGCAATACATTTCAAACGGCTGAAAATTGTATAAACATGATCTGCCACTTTTTTTTCAAATCGCCTTCTACTCAATTCTAATTTTAGAAACATTAGTTTCTCTTGTCAGTAAAATTACTTGAAAGTCAGTGGAAATGCTTTTAACTTATCCACATAATTAGTGCGTTAAAATTGCAATACATTTCAAACGGCTGAAAATTGTCTATACTTATGATCTGCAACTTTTTTTCAAATCGTGTTTAATTTTAATTTTAGAAACATTAGTTTTTCTTGTCAGTAAAATTACTTGAAAGTCAATGGAAATGCTTTTAACTTATCCACATAATTAGTGCGTTAAAATTGCAATACATTTCAAACGGCTGAAAATTGTCTATACTTATGATCTGCAACTTTTTTTCAAATCGTGTTTAATTTTAATTTTAGAAATTAGTTTTTCTTGTCAGTAAAATTACTTGAAAGTCAGTGGAAATGCTTTTAACTTATCCACATAATTAGTGCGTTAAAATTGCAATACATTTCAAACGGCTGAAAATTGTCTATACTTATGATCTGCAACTTTTTTTCAAATCGTGTTTAATTTTAATTTTAGAAACATTAGTTTTTCTTGTCAGTAAAATTACTTGAAAGTCAATGGAAATGCTTTTAACTTATCCACATAATTATTGCGTTTAAATTGCAATACATTTCAAACGGCTGAAAATTGTATAAACATGATCTGCCACTTTTTTTTCAAATCGCCTTCTACTCAATTCTAATTTTAGAAACATTAGTTTCTCTTGTCAGTAAAATTACTTGAAAGTCAGTGGAAATGCTTTTAACTTATCCACATAATTAGTGCGTTTAAATTGCAATACATTTCAAACGGCTGAAAATTGTCTATACTTATGATCTGCAACTTTTTTTCAAATCGTGTTTAATTTTAATTTTAGAAACATTAGTTTTTCTTGTCAGTAAAATTACTTGAAAGTCAATGGAAATGCTTTTAACTTATCCACATAATTAGTGCGTTTAAATTGCAATACATTTCAAACGGCTGAAAATTGTATAAACTTATGATCTGCCACTTTTTTTTCAAATCGCCTTCTACTCAATTCTAATTTTAGAAACATTAGTTTCTCTTGTCAGTAAAATTACTTGAAAGTCAGTGGAAATGCTTTTAACTTATCCACATAATTAGTGCGTTAAAATTGCAATACATTTCAAACGGCTGAAAATTGTCTATACTTATGATCTGCAACTTTTTTTCAAATCGTGTTTAATTTTAATTTTAGAAAAATTAGTTTTTCTTGTCAGTAAAATTACTTGAAAATCAATGGAAATGCTTTTAACTTATCCACATAATTAGTGCGTTAAAATTGCAATACATTTCAAACGGCTGAAAATTGTCTATACTTATGATCTGCAATTTTTTGCAAATCGTGTTTAATTTTAATTTTAGAAACATTAGTTTTTCTTGTCAGTAAAATTACTTGAAAGTCAGTGGAAATGCTTTTAACTTATCCACATACTTAGTGCGTTAAAATTGCAATACATTTCAAACGGCTGAAAATTGTCTATACTTATGATTTGCAACTTTTTTTCAAATCGTGTTTAATTTTAATTTTAGAAACATTAGTTTTTCTTGTCATTAAAATTAATTGAAAGTCAATGGAAATGCTTTTAACTTATCCACATAATTATTGCGTTTAAATTGCAATACATTTCAAACGGCTGAAAATTGTCTATACTTATGATCTGCAACTTTTTGCAAATCGTGTTTAATTTTAATTTTAGAAACATTAGTTTTTCTTGTCAGTAAAATTACTTGAAAGTCAGTGGAAATGCTTTTAACTTATCCACATAATTAGTGCGTTAAAATTGCAATACATTTCAAACGGCTGAAAATTGTCTATACTTATGATTTGCAACTTTTTTTCAAATCGTGTTTAAATTTAATTTTAGAAACATTAGTTTTTCTTGTCAGTAAAATTACTTTAAAGTCAATGGAAATGCATTTAACTTATCCACATAATTAGTGCGTTTAAATTGCAATACATGTCAAAGTGCTGAAAATAGTCTAAACTTATGATCTGCAATTTTTTTTCAAATCGGCTTTTACTCAATTTTGATTTTAGAAACATTAGTTTTTCTTGTCAGTAAAATTACTTGAAAGTCAGTGGAAATGCTTTTAACTTATCCACATAATTAGTGCGTTAAAATTGCAATACATGTCAAAGTGCTGAAAATAGTCTAAACTTATGATCTGCAATTTTTTTTCAAATCGGCTTTTACTCAATTTTGATTTTAGAAACATTAGTTTTTCTTGTCAGTAAAATTACTTGAAAGTCAGTGGAAATGCTTTTAACTTATCCACATAATTAGTGCGTTAAAATTGCAATACATGTCAAAGTGCTGAAAATAGTCTAAACTTATGATCTGCAATTTTTTTTCAAATCGGCTTTTACTCAATTTTGATTTTAGAAACATTAGTTTTTCTTGTCAGTAAAATTACTTGAAAGTCAGTGGAAATGCTTTTAACTTATCCACATAATTAGTGCGTTAAAATTGCAATACATTTCAAACGGCTGAAAATTGTCTATACTTATGATTTGCAACTTTTTTTCAAATCGTGTTTAATTTTAATTTTAGAAACATTAGTTTTTCTTGTCAGTAAAATTACTTGAGTCAATGGAAATGCTTTTAACTTATCCACATAATTAGTGCGTTTAAATTGCAATACATTTCAAACGGCTGAAAATTGTATAAAATTATGATCTGCCACTTTTTTTTCAAATCGCCTTCTACTCAATTCTAATTTTAGAAACATTAGTTTCTCTTGTCAGTAAAATTACTTGAAAGTCAGTGGAAATGCTTTTAACTTATCCACATAATTAGTGCGTTAAAATTGCAATACATTTCAAACGGCTGAAAATTGTCTATACTTATGATCTGCAACTTTTTTTCAAATCGTGTTTAATTTTAATTTTAGAAAAATTAGTTTTTCTTGTCAGTAAAATTACTTGAAAATCAATGGAAATGCTTTTAACTTATCCACATAATTAGTGCGTTAAAATTGCAATACATTTCAAACGGCTGAAAATTGTCTATACTTATGATCTGCAATTTTTTGCAAATCGTGTTTAATTTTAATTTTAGAAACATTAGTTTTTCTTGTCAGTAAAATTACTTGAAAGTCAGTGGAAATGCTTTTAACTTATCCACATAATTAGTGCGTTAAAATTGCAATACATTTCAAACGGCTAAAAATTGTCTATACTTATGATTTGCAACTTTTTTTCAAATCGTGTTTAATTTTAATTTTAGAAACATTAGTTTTTCTTGTCATTAAAATTAATTGAAAGTCAATGGAAATGCTTTTAACTTATCCACATAATTATTGCGTTTAAATTGCAATACATTTCAAACGGCTGAAAATTGTATAAACTTATGATCTGCCACTTTTTTTTCAAATCGCCTTCTACTCAATTCTAATTTTAGAAACATTAGTTTCTCTTGTCAGTAAAATTACTTGAAAGTCAGTGGAAATGCTTTTAACTTATCCACATAATTAGTGCGTTAAAATTGCAATACATTTCAAAGGGCTGAAAATTGTCTATACTTATGATCTGCAACTTTTTTTCAAATCGTGTTTAATTTTAATTTTAGAAACATTAGTTTTTCTTGTCAGTAAAATTACTTGAAAGTCAATGGAAATGCTTTTAACTTATCCACATAATTAGTGCGTTAAAATTGCAATACATTTCAAACGGCTGAAAATTGTCTATACTTATGATCTGCAACTTTTTTTCAAATCGTGTTTAATTTTAATTTTAGAAATTAGTTTTTCTTGTCAGTAAAATTACTTGAAAGTCAGTGGAAATGCTTTTAACTTATCCACATAATTAGTGCGTTAAAATTGCAATACATTTCAAACGGCTGAAAATTGTCTATACTTATGATCTGCAACTTTTTTTCAAATCGTGTTTAATTTTAATTTTAGAAACATTAGTTTTTCTTGTCAGTAAAATTACTTGAAAGTCAATGGAAATGCTTTTAACTTATCCACATAATTATTGCGTTTAAATTGCAATACATTTCAAACGGCTGAAAATTGTATAAACATGATCTGCCACTTTTTTTTCAAATCGCCTTCTACTCAATTCTAATTTTAGAAACATTAGTTTCTCTTGTCAGTAAAATTACTTGAAAGTCAGTGGAAATGCTTTTAACTTATCCACATAATTAGTGCGTTAAAATTGCAATACATTTCAAACGGCTGAAAATTGTCTATACTTATGATCTGCAACTTTTTTTCAAATCGTGTTTAATTTTAATTTTAGAAACATTAGTTTTTCTTGTCAGTAAAATTACTTGAAAGTCAATGGAAATGCTTTTAACTTATCCACATAATTAGTGCGTTAAAATTGCAATACATTTCAAACGGCTGAAAATTGTCTATACTTATGATCTGCAACTTTTTTTCAAATCGTGTTTAATTTTAATTTTAGAAATTAGTTTTTCTTGTCAGTAAAATTACTTGAAAGTCAGTGGAAATGCTTTTAACTTATCCACATAATTAGTGCGTTAAAATTGCAATACATTTCAAACGGCTGAAAATTGTCTATACTTATGATCTGCAACTTTTTTTCAAATCGTGTTTAATTTTAATTTTAGAAACATTAGTTTTTCTTGTCAGTAAAATTACTTGAAAGTCAATGGAAATGCTTTTAACTTATCCACATAATTATTGCGTTTAAATTGCAATACATTTCAAACGGCTGAAAATTGTATAAACATGATCTGCCACTTTTTTTTCAAATCGCCTTCTACTCAATTCTAATTTTAGAAACATTAGTTTCTCTTGTCAGTAAAATTACTTGAAAGTCAGTGGAAATGCTTTTAACTTATATACATAATTAGTGCGTTAAAATTGCAATACATTTCAAACGGCTGAAAATTGTCTATACTTATGATCTGCAACTTTTTTTCAAATCGTGTTTAATTTTAATTTTAGAAACATTAGTTTTTCTTGTCAGTAAAATTACTTGAAAGTCAATGGAAATGCTTTTAACTTATCCACATAATTAGTGCGTTTAAATTGCAATACATTTCAAACGGCTGAAAATTGTATAAACTTATGATCTGCCACTTTTTTTTCAAATCGCCTTCTACTCAATTCTAATTTTAGAAACATTAGTTTCTCTTGTCAGTAAAATTACTTGAAAGTCAGTGGAAATGCTTTTAACTTATCCACATAATTAGTGCGTTAAAATTGCAATACATTTCAAACGGCTGAAAATTGTCTATACTTATGATCTGCAACTTTTTTTCAAATCGTGTTTAATTTTAATTTTAGAAAAATTAGTTTTTCTTGTCAGTAAAATTACTTGAAAATCAATGGAAATGCTTTTAACTTATCCACATAATTAGTGCGTTAAAATTGCAATACATTTCAAACGGCTGAAAATTGTCTATACTTATGATCTGCAATTTTTTGCAAATCGTGTTTAATTTTAATTTTAGAAACATTAGTTTTTCTTGTCAGTAAAATTACTTGAAAGTCAGTGGAAATGCTTTTAACTTATCCACATACTTAGTGCGTTAAAATTGCAATACATTTCAAACGGCTGAAAATTGTCTATACTTATGATTTGCAACTTTTTTTCAAATCGTGTTTAATTTTAATTTTAGAAACATTAGTTTTTCTTGTCATTAAAATTAATTGAAAGTCAATGGAAATGCTTTTAACTTATCCACATAATTATTGCGTTTAAATTGCAATACATTTCAAACGGCTGAAAATTGTCAATACTTATGATCTGCAACTTTTTGCAAATCGTGTTTAATTTTAATTTTAGAAACATTAGTTTTTCTTGTCAGTAAAATTACTTGAAAGTCAGTGGAAATGCTTTTAACTTATCCACATAATTAGTGCGTTAAAATTGCAATACATTTCAAACGGCTGAAAATTGTCTATACTTATGATTTGCAACTTTTTTTCAAATCGTGTTTAAATTTAATTTTAGAAACATTAGTTTTTCTTGTCAGTAAAATTACTTTAAAGTCAATGGAAATGCATTTAACTTATCCACATAATTAGTGCGTTTAAATTGCAATACATGTCAAAGTGCTGAAAATAGTCTAAACTTATGATCTGCAATTTTTTTTCAAATCGGCTTTTACTCAATTTTGATTTTAGAAACATTAGTTTTTCTTGTCAGTAAAATTACTTGAAAGTCAGTGGAAATGCTTTTAACTTATCCACATAATTAGTGCGTTAAAATTGCAATACATGTCAAAGTGCTGAAAATAGTCTAAACTTATGATCTGCAATTTTTTTTCAAATCGGCTTTTACTCAATTTTGATTTTAGAAACATTAGTTTTTCTTGTCAGTAAAATTACTTGAAAGTCAGTGGAAATGCTTTTAACTTATCCACATAATTAGTGCGTTAAAATTGCAATACATTTCAAACGGCTGAAAATTGTCTATACTTATGATTTGCAACTTTTTTTCAAATCGTGTTTAATTTTAATTTTAGAAACATTAGTTTTTCTTGTCAGTAAAATTACTTGAGTCAATGGAAATGCTTTTAACTTATCCACATAATTAGTGCGTTTAAATTGCAATACATTTCAAACGGCTGAAAATTGTATAAACTTATGATCTGCCACTTTTTTTTCAAATCGCCTTCTACTCAATTCTAATTTTAGAAACATTAGTTTCTCTTGTCAGTAAAATTACTTGAAAGTCAGTGGAAATGCTTTTAACTTATCCACATAATTAGTGCGTTAAAATTGCAATACATTTCAAACGGCTGAAAATTGTCTATACTTATGATCTGCAACTTTTTTTCAAATCGTGTTTAATTTTAATTTTAGAAAAATTAGTTTTTCTTGTCAGTAAAATTACTTGAAAATCAATGGAAATGCTTTTAACTTATCCACATAATTAGTGCGTTAAAATTGCAATACATTTCAAACGGCTGAAAATTGTCTATACTTATGATCTGCAATTTTTTGCAAATCGTGTTTAATTTTAATTTTAGAAACATTAGTTTTTCTTGTCAGTAAAATTACTTGAAAGTCAGTGGAAATGCTTTTAACTTATCCACATAATTAGTGCGTTAAAATTGCAATACATTTCAAACGGCTAAAAATTGTCTATACTTATGATTTGCAACTTTTTTTCAAATCGTGTTTAATTTTAATTTTAGAAACATTAGTTTTTCTTGTCATTAAAATTAATTGAAAGTCAATGGAAATGCTTTTAACTTATCCACATAATTATTGCGTTTAAATTGCAATACATTTCAAACGGCTGAAAATTGTATAAACTTATGATCTGCCACTTTTTTTTCAAATCGCCTTCTACTCAATTCTAATTTTAGAAACATTAGTTTCTCTTGTCAGTAAAATTACTTGAAAGTCAGTGGAAATGCTTTTAACTTATCCACATAATTAGTGCGTTAAAATTGCAATACATTTCAAACGGCTGAAAATTGTCTATACTTATGATCTGCAACTTTTTTTCAAATCGTGTTTAATTTTAATTTTAGAAACATTAGTTTTTCTTGTCAGTAAAATTACTTGAAAGTCAATGGAAATGCTTTTAACTTATCCACATAATTAGTGCGTTAAAATTGCAATACATTTCAAACGGCTGAAAATTGTCTATACTTATGATCTGCAACTTTTTTTCAAATCGTGTTTAATTTTAATTTTAGAAATTAGTTTTTCTTGTCAGTAAAATGACTTGAAAGTCAGTGGAAATGCTTTTAACTTATCCACATAATTAGTGCGTTAAAATTGCAATACATTTCAAACGGCTGAAAATTGTCTATACTTATGATCTGCAATTTTTTTTCAAATCGTGTTTAATTTTAATTTTAGAAACATTAGTTTTTCTTGTCAGTAAAATTACTTGAAAGTCAATGGAAATGCTTTTAACTTATCCACATAATTATTGCGTTTAAATTGCAATACATTTCAAACGGCTGAAAATTGTATAAACATGATCTGCCACTTTTTTTTCAAATCGCCTTCTACTCAATTCTAATTTTAGAAACATTAGTTTCTCTTGTCAGTAAAATTACTTGAAAGTCAGTGGAAATGCTTTTAACTTATCCACATAATTAGTGCGTTAAAATTGCAATACATTTCAAACGGCTGAAAATTGTCTATACTTATGATCTGCAACTTTTTTTCAAATCGTGTTTAATTTTAATTTTAGAAACATTAGTTTTTCTTGTCAGTAAAATTACTTGAAAGTCAATGGAAATGCTTTTAACTTATCCACATAATTAGTGCGTTAAAATTGCAATACATTTCAAACGGCTGAAAATTGTCTATACTTATGATCTGCAACTTTTTGCAAATCGTGTTTAATTTTAATTTTAGAAACATTAGTTTTTCTTGTCAGTAAAATTACTTGAAAGTCAGTGGAAATGCTTTTAACTTATCCACATAATTAGTGCGTTAAAATTGCAATACATTTCAAACGGCTGAAAATTGTCTATACTTATGATTTGCAACTTTTTTTCAAATCGTGTTTAATTTTAATTTTAGAAACATTAGTTTTTCTTGTCAGTAAAATTACTTTAAAGTCAATGGAAATGCATTTAACTTATCCACATAATTAGTGCGTTTAAATTGCAATACATGTCAAAGTGCTGAAAATAGTCTAAACTTATGATCTGCAATTTTTTTTCAAATCGGCTTTTACTCAATTTTGATTTTAGAAACATTAGTTTTTCTTGTCAGTAAAATTACTTGATTGTCTGTGGAAATGCTTTTAACTTATCCACATAATTAGTGCGTTAAAATTGCAATATATGTCAAAGTGCTGAAAATAGTCTAAACTTATGATCTGCAACTTTTTTTCAAATCGTTGTTTAATTTTAATTTTAGAAACATTAGTTTTTCTTGTCAGTAAAATTACTTGAAAGTCAATGGAAATGCTTTTAACTTATCCACATAATTAGTGCGCTTAAATTGCAATACATTTCAAACGGCTGAAAATTGTATAAACTTATGATCTGCCACTTTTTTTTCAAATCGCCTTCTACTCAATTCTAATTTTAGAAACATTAGTTTTTCTTGTCAGTAAAATTACTTGAAAGTCAGTGGAAATGCTTTTAACTTATCCACATAATTAGTGCGTTAAAATTGCAATACATTTCAAACGGCTGAAAATTGTCTATACTTATGATCTGCAACTTTTTGCAAATCGTGTTTAATTTTAATTTTAGAAACATTAGTTTTTCTTGTCAGTAAAATTACTTGAAAGTCAGTGGAAATGCTTTTAACTTATCCACATAATTAGTGCGTTAAAATTGCAATACATTTCAAACGGCTGAAAATTGTCTATACTTATGATTTGCAACTTTTTTTCAAATCGTGTTTAATTTTAATTTTAGAAACATTAGTTTTTCTTGTCAGTAAAACTAATTGAAAGTCAATGGAAATGCTTTTAACTTATCCACATAATTATTGCGTTTAAATTGCAATACATTTCAAACGGCTGAAAATTGTATAAACTTATGATCTGCCACTTTTTTTTCAAATCGCCTTCTACTCAATTCTAATTTTAGAAACATTAGTTTCTCTTGTCAGTAAAATTACTTGAAAGTCAGTGGAAATGCTTTTAACTTATCCACATAATTAGTGCGTTAAAATTGCAATACATTTCAAACGGCTGAAAATTGTCTATACTTATGATCTGCAACTTTTTTTCAAATCGTGTTTAATTTTAATTTTAGAAACATTAGTTTTTCTTGTCAGTAAAATTACTTGAAAGTCAATGGAAATGCTTTTAACTTATCCACATAATTAGTGCGTTAAAATTGCAATACATTTCAAACGGCTGAAAATTGTCTATACTTATGATCTGCAACTTTTTTTCAAATCGTGTTTAATTTTAATTTTAGAAACATTAGTTTTTCTTGTCAGTAAAATTACTTGAAAGTCAGTGGAAATGCTTTTAACTTATCCACATAATTAGTGCGTTAAAATTGCAATACATTTCAAACGGCTGAAAATTGTCTATACTTATGATTTGCAACTTTTTTTCAAATCGTGTTTAATTTTAATTTTAGAAACATTAGTTTTTCTTGTCAGTAAAATTACTTTAAAGTCAATGGAAATGCATTTAACTTATCCACATAATTAGTGCGTTTAAATTGCAATACATGTCAAAGTGCTGAAAATAGTCTAAACTTATGATCTGCAATTTTTTTTCAAATCGGCTTTTACTCAATTTTGATTTTAGAAACATTAGTTTTTCTTGTCAGTAAAATTACTTGAAAGTCAGTGGAAATGCTTTTAACTTATCCACATAATTAGTGCGTTAAAATTGCAATACATTTCAAACGGCTGAAAATTGTCTATACTTATGATTTGCAACTTTTTTTCAAATCGTGTTTAATTTTAATTTTAGAAACATTAGTTTTTCTTGTCAGTAAAACTAATTGAAAGTCAATGGAAATGCTTTTAACTTATCCACATAATTATTGCGTTTAAATTGCAATACATTTCAAACGGCTGAAAATTGTATAAACTTATGATCTGCCACTTTTTTTTCAAATCGCCTTCTACTCAATTCTAATTTTAGAAACATTAGTTTCTCTTGTCAGTAAAATTACTTGAAAGTCAGTGGAAATGCTTTTAACTTATCCACATAATTAGTGCGTTAAAATTGCAATACATTTCAAACGGCTGAAAATTGTCTATACTTATGATCTGCAACTTTTTTTCAAATCGTGTTTAATTTTAATTTTAGAAACATTAGTTTTTCTTGTCAGTAAAATTACTTGAAAGTCAATGGAAATGCTTTTAACTTATCCACATAATTAGTGCGTTAAAATTGCAATACATTTCAAACGGCTGAAAATTGTCTATACTTATGATCTGCAACTTTTTTTCAAATCGTGTTTAATTTTAATTTTAGAAACATTAGTTTTTCTTGTCAGTAAAATTACTTGAAAGTCAATGGAAATGCTTTTAACTTATCTACATAATTAGTGCGTTAAAATTGCAATACATTTCAAACGGCTGAAAATTGTCTATACTTATGATCTGCAACTTTTTGCAAATCGTGTTTAATTTTAATTTTAGAAACATTAGTTTTTCTTGTCAGTAAAATTACTTGAAAGTCAGTGGAAATGCTTTTAACTTATCCACATAATTAGTGCGTTAAAATTGCAATACATTTCAAACGGCTGAAAATTGTCTATACTTATGATTTGCAACTTTTTTTCAAATCGTGTTTAATTTTAATTTTAGAAACATTAGTTTTTCTTGTCAGTAAAACTAATTGAAAGTCAATGGAAATGCTTTTAACTTATCCACATAATTATTGCGTTTAAATTGCAATACATTTCAAACGGCTGAAAATTGTATAAACTTATGATCTGCCACTTTTTTTTCAAATCGCCTTCTACTCAATTCTAATTTTAGAAACATTAGTTTCTCTTGTCAGTAAAATTACTTGAAAGTCAGTGGAAATGCTTTTAACTTATCCACATAATTAGTGCGTTAAAATTGCAATACATTTCAAACGGCTGAAAATTGTCTATACTTATGATTTGCAACTTTTTTTCAAATCGTGTTTAATTTTAATTTTAGAAACATTAGTTTTTCTTGTCAGTAAAACTAATTGAAAGTCAATGGAAATGCTTTTAACTTATCCACATAATTATTGCGTTTAAATTGCAATACATTTCAAACGGCTGAAAATTGTATAAACTTATGATCTGCCACTTTTTTTTCAAATCGCCTTCTACTCAATTCTAATTTTAGAAACATTAGTTTCTCTTGTCAGTAAAATTACTTGAAAGTCAGTGGAAATGCTTTTAACTTATCCACATAATTAGTGCGTTAAAATTGCAATACATTTCAAACGGCTGAAAATTGTCTATACTTATGATCTGCAACTTTTTTTCAAATCGTGTTTAATTTTAATTTTAGAAACATTAGTTTTTCTTGTCAGTAAAATTACTTGAAAGTCAATGGAAATGCTTTTAACTTATCCACATAATTAGTGCGTTAAAATTGCAATACATTTCAAACGGCTGAAAATTGTCTATACTTATGATCTGCAACTTTTTTTCAAATCGTGTTTAATTTTAATTTTAGAAACATTAGTTTTTCTTGTCAGTAAAATTACTTGAAAGTCAATGGAAATGCTTTTAACTTATCCACATAATTAGTGCGTTAAAATTGCAATACATTTCAAACGGCTGAAAATTGTCTATACTTATGATCTGCAACTTTTTGCAAATCGTGTTTAATTTTAATTTTAGAAACATTAGTTTTTCTTGTCAGTAAAATTACTTGAAAGTCAGTGGAAATGCTTTTAACTTATCCACATAATTAGTGCGTTAAAATTGCAATACATTTCAAACGGCTGAAAATTGTCTATACTTATGATTTGCAACTTTTTTTCAAATCGTGTTTAATTTTAATTTTAGAAACATTAGTTTTTCTTGTCAGTAAAATTACTTTAAAGTCAATGGAAATGCATTTAACTTATCCACATAATTAGTGCGTTTAAATTGCAATACATTTCAAACGGCTGAAAATTGTATAAACTTATGATCTGCCACTTTTTTTTCAAATCGCCTTCTACTCAATTTAATTTTAGAAACATTGGTTTTTCTAGTCAGTAAAATTACTTGATTGTCTGTGGAAATGCTTTTAACTTATCCACATAATTAGTGCGTTAAAATTGCAATACATGTTAAAGTGCTGAAAATAGTCTAAACTTATGAACTGCAATTTTTTTTTTAAATCGGCTTTTACTCAATTTTGATTTTAGAAACATTAGTTTTTCTTGTCAGTAAAATTACTTGAAAGTCAGTGAAAATGCTTTTAACTTATTCACATAACTAGTGCGTTAAAATTGCAATACATTTCAAACTGCTGAAAATTGTCTAAACTTATGAGCTGGACCTTTTTTTCAAATCGCCTTCTACTCAATTTTAATTTTAGAAACATAAGTTTTTCTTGTCAGTAAAATTACTTGAAAGTCAGTGGAAATGCTTTTACCTTATCCACATAATTAGTGCGTTAAAAGTGCAATACATTTCTAACGGCTGAAAATTGTCTAAACTTATGATCTGCAACTTTTTTTCAAATCGTGTTTAATTTTAATTTTAGAAACATTAGTTTTTCTTGTCAGTAAAATTACTTGAAAGTCAATGGAAATGCTTTTAACTTATCCACATAATTAGTGCGTTAAAATTGCAATACATTTCAAACGGCTGAAAATTGTCTATACTTATGATTTGCAACTTTTTTTCAAATCGTGTTTAATTTTAATTTTAGAAACATTAGTTTTTCTTGTCAGTAAAATTAATTGAAAGTCAATGGAAATGCTTTTAACTTATCCACATAATTATTGCGTTTAAATTGCAATACATTTCAAACGGCTGAAAATTGTATAAACTTATGATCTGCCACTTTTTTTTCAAATCGCCTTCTACTCAATTCTAATTTTAGAAACATTAGTTTCTCTTGTCAGTAAAATTACTTGAAAGTCAGTGGAAATGCTTTTAACTTATCCACATAATTAGTGCGTTAAAATTGCAATACATTTCAAACGGCTGAAAATTGTCTATACTTATGATCTGCAACTTTTTTTCAAATCGTGTTTAATTTTAATTTTAGAAACATTAGTTTTTCTTGTCAGTAAAATTACTTGAAAGTCAATGGAAATGCTTTTAACTTATCCACATAATTAGTGCGTTAAAATTGCAATACATTTCAAACGGCTGAAAATTGTCTATACTTATGATCTGCAACTTTTTGCAAATCGTGTTTAATTTTAATTTTAGAAACATTAGTTTTTCTTGTCAGTAAAATTACTTGAAAGTCAGTGGAAATGCTTTTAACTTATCCACATAATTAGTGCGTTAAAATTGCAATACATTTCAAACGGCTGAAAATTGTCTATACTTATGATTTGCAACTTTTTTTCAAATCGTGTTTAATTTTAATTTTAGAAACATTAGTTTTTCTTGTCAGTAAAATTACTTGAAAGTCAATGGAAATGCTTTTAACTTATCCACATAATTAGTGCGTTAAAATTGCAATACATTTCAAACGGCTGAAAATTGTCTATACTTATGATCTGCAACTTTTTTTCAAATCGTGTTTAATTTTAATTTTAGAAATTAGTTTTTCTTGTCAGTAAAATTACTTGAAAGTCAGTGGAAATGATTTTAACTTATCCACATAATTAGTGCGTTAAAATTGCAATACATTTCAAACGGCTGAAAATTGTCTATACTTATGATCTGCAACTTTTTTTCAAATCGTGTTTAATTTTAATTTTAGAAACATTAGTTTTTCTTGTCAGTAAAATTACTTGAAAGTCAATGGAAATGCTTTTAACTTATCCACATAATTATTGCGTTTAAATTGCAATACATTTCAAACGGCTGAAAATTGTATAAACTTATGATCTGCCACTTTTTTTAAAATCGCCTTCTACTCAATTTTAATTTTAGAAACATTGGTTTTTCTAGTCAGTAAAATTACTTGATTGACTGTGGAAATGCTTTTAACTTATCCACATAATTAGTGCGTTAAAATTGCAATACATGTCAAAGTGCTGAAAATAGTCTAAACTTATGATCTGCAACTTTTTTTCAAATCGTGTTTAATTTTAATTTTAGAAACATTAGTTTTTCTTGTCAGTAAAATTACTTGAAAGTCAATGGAAATGCTTTTAACTTATCCACATAATTAGTGCGTTTAAATTGCAATACATTTCAAACGGCTGAAAATTGTATAAACTTATGATCTGCCACTTTTTTTTCAAATCGCCTTCTACTCAATTCTAATTTTAGAAACATTAGTTTTTCTTGTCAGTAAAATTACTTGAAAGTCAGTGGAAATGCTTTTAACTTATCCACATAATTAGTGCGTTAAAATTGCAATACATTTCAAACGGCTGAAAATTGTCTATACTTATGATCTGCAACTTTTTGCAAATCGTGTTTAATTTTAATTTTAGAAACATTAGTTTTTCTTGTCAGTAAAATTACTTTAAAGTCAATGGAAATGCATTTAACTTATCTACATAATTAGTGCGTTTAAATTGCAATACATGTCAAAGTGCTGAAAATAGTCTAAACTTATGATCTGCAATTTTTTTTCAAATCGGCTTTTACTCAATTTTGATTTTAGAAACATTAGTTTTTCTTGTCAGTAAAATTACTTGAAAGTCAGTGGAAATGCTTTTAACTTATCCACATAATTAGTGCGTTAAAATTGCAATACATTTCAAACGGCTGAAAATTGTCTATTACTTATGATCTGCAACTTTTTTTCAAATCGTGTTTAATTTTAATTTTAGAAACATTATTCTTGTCAGTAAAATTACTTGAAAGTTAGTGGAAATGCTTTTAACTTATCCACATAATTAGTGCGTTAAAATTGCAATACATTTCAAACGGCTGAAAATTGTCTATACTTATGATTTGCAACTTTTTTTCAAATCGTGTTTAATTTTAATTTTAGAAACATTAGTTTTTCTTGTCAGTAAAATTACTTGAAAGTCAGTGGAAATGCTTTTAACTTATCCACATAATTAGTGCGTTAAAATTGCAATACATTTCAAACGGCTGAAAATTGTCTATACTTATGATTTGCAACTTTTTTTCAAATCGTGTTTAATTTTAATTTTAGAAACATTAGTTTTTCTTGTCAGTAAAACTAATTGAAAGTCAATGGAAATGCTTTTAACTTATCCACATAATTATTGCGTTTAAATTGCAATACATTTCAAACGGCTGAAAATTGTATAAACTTATGATCTGCCACTTTTTTTTCAAATCGCCTTCTACTCAATTCTAATTTTAGAAACATTAGTTTCTCTTGTCAGTAAAATTACTTGAAAGTCAGTGGAAATGCTTTTAACTTATCCACATAATTAGTGCGTTAAAATTGCAATACATTTCAAACGGCTGAAAATTGTCTATACTTATGATCTGCAACTTTTTTTCAAATCGTGTTTAATTTTAATTTTAGAAACATTAGTTTTTCTTGTCAGTAAAATTACTTGAATGTCAGTGGAAATGCTTTTAACTTATCCACATAATTAGTGCGTTAAAATTGCAATACATTTCAAACGGCTGAAAATTGTCTATACTTATGATTTGCAACTTTTTTTCAAATCGTGTTTAATTTTAATTTTAGAAACATTAGTTTTTCTTGTCAGTAAAATTACTTTAAAGTCAATGGAAATGCATTTAACTTATCCACATAATTAGTGCGTTTAAATTGCAATACATTTCAAACGGCTGAAAATTGTATAAACTTATGATCTGCCACTTTTTTTTCAAATCGCCTTCTACTCAATTTAATTTTAGAAACATTGGTTTTTCTAGTCAGTAAAATTACTTGATTGTCTGTGGAAATGCTTTTAACTTATCCACATAATTAGTGCGTTAAAATTGCAATACATGTTAAAGTGCTGAAAATAGTCTAAACTTATGAACTGCAATTTTTTTTCAAATCGGCTTTTACTCAATTTTGATTTTAGAAACATTAGTTTTTCTTGTCAGTAAAATTACTTGAAAGTCAGTGAAAATGCTTTTAACTTATTCACATAATTAGTGCGTTAAAATTGCAATACATTTCAAACTGCTGAAAATTGTCTAAACTTATGAGCTGGACCTTTTTTTCAAATCGCCTTCTACTCAATTTTAATTTTAGAAACATAAGTTTTTCTTGTCAGTAAAATTACTTGAAAGTCAGTGGAAATGCTTTTAACTTATCCACATAATTAGTGCGTTAAAATTGCAATACATTTCAAACGGCTGAAAATTGTCTATACTTATGATTTGCAACTTTTTTTCAAATCGTGTTTAATTTTAATTTTAGAAACATTAGTTTTTCTTGTCAGTAAAACTAATTGAAAGTCAATGGAAATGCTTTTAACTTATCCACATAATTATTGCGTTTAAATTGCAATACATTTCAAACGGCTGAAAATTGTATAAACTTATGATCTGCCACTTTTTTTTCAAATCGCCTTCTACTCAATTCTAATTTTAGAAACATTAGTTTCTCTTGTCAGTAAAATTACTTGAAAGTCAGTGGAAATGCTTTTAACTTATCCACATAATTAGTGCGTTAAAATTGCAATACATTTCAAACGGCTGAAAATTGTCTATACTTATGATCTGCAACTTTTTTTCAAATCGTGTTTAATTTTAATTTTAGAAACATTAGTTTTTCTTGTCAGTAAAATTACTTGAATGTCAGTGGAAATGCTTTTAACTTATCCACATAATTAGTGCGTTAAAATTGCAATACATTTCAAACGGCTGAAAATTTTCTATACTTATGATTTGCAACTTTTTTTCAAATCGTGTTTAATTTTAATTTTAGAAACATTAGTTTTTCTTGTCAGTAAAATTACTTTAAAGTCAATGGAAATGCATTTAACTTATCCACATAATTAGTGCGTTTAAATTGCAATACATTTCAAACGGCTGAAAATTGTATAAACTTATGATCTGCCACTTTTTTTTCAAATCGCCTTCTACTCAATTTAATTTTAGAAACATTGGTTTTTCTAGTCAGTAAAATTACTTGATTGTCTGTGGAAATGCTTTTAACTTATCCACATAATTAGTGCGTTAAAATTGCAATACATGTTAAAGTGCTGAAAATAGTCTAAACTTATGAACTGCAATTTTTTTTCAAATCGGCTTTTACTCAATTTTGATTTTAGAAACATTAGTTTTTCTTGTCAGTAAAATTACTTGAAAGTCAGTGAAAATGCTTTTAACTTATTCACATAATTAGTGCGTTAAAATTGCAATACATTTCAAACTGCTGAAAATTGTCTAAACTTATGAGCTGGACCTTTTTTTCAAATCGCCTTCTACTCAATTTTAATTTTAGAAACATAAGTTTTTCTTGTCAGTAAAATTACTTGAAAGTCAGTGGAAATGCTTTTACCTTATCCACATAATTAGTGCGTTAAAAGTGCAATACATTTCTAACGGCTGAAAATTGTCTAAACTTATGATCTGCAACTTTTTTTCAAATCGTGTTTAATTTTAATTTTAGAAACATTAGTTTTTCTTGTCAGTAAAATTACTTGAAAGTCAGTGGAAATGCTTTTAACTTATCCACATAATTAGTGCGTTAAAATTGCAATACATTTCAAACGGCTGAAAATTAAACTTATGATCTGCAACTTTTTTTCAAATCGTGTTTAATTTTAATTTTAGAAACATTAGTTTTTCTTGTCAGTAAAATTACTTGAAAGTCAATGGAAATGCTTTTAACTTATCCACATAATTAGTGCGTTAAAATTGCAATACATTTCAAACGGCTGAAAATTGTCTATACTTATGATCTGCAACTTTTTGCAAATCGTGTTTAATTTTAATTTTAGAAACATTAGTTTTTCTTGTCAGTAAAATTACTTGAAAGTCAGTGGAAATGCTTTTAACTTATCCACATAATTAGTGCGTTAAAATTGCAATACATTTCAAACGGCTGAAAATTGTCTATACTTATGATTTGCAACTTTTTTTCAAATCGTGTTTAATTTTAATTTTAGAAACATTAGTTTTTCTTGTCAGTAAAATTACTTGAAAGTCAATGGAAATGCTTTTAACTTATCCACATAATTAGTGCGTTAAAATTGCAATACATTTCAAACGGCTGAAAATTGTCTATACTTATGATCTGCAACTTTTTTTCAAATCGTGTTTAATTTTAATTTTAGAAATTAGTTTTTCTTGTCAGTAAAATTACTTGAAAGTCAGTGGAAATGATTTTAACTTATCCACATAATTAGTGCGTTAAAATTGCAATACATTTCAAACGGCTGAAAATTGTCTATACTTATGATCTGCAACTTTTTTTCAAATCGTGTTTAATTTTAATTTTAGAAACATTAGTTTTTCTTGTCAGTAAAATTACTTGAAAGTCAATGGAAATGCTTTTAACTTATCCACATAATTAGTGCGTTTAAATTGCAATACATTTCAAACGGCTGAAAATTGTATAAACTTATGATCTGCCACTTTTTTTTCAAATCGCCTTCTACTCAATTCTAATTTTAGAAACATTAGTTTTTCTTGTCAGTAAAATTACTTGAAAGTCAGTGGAAATGCTTTTAACTTATCCACATAATTAGTGCGTTAAAATTGCAATACATTTCAAACGGCTGAAAATTGTCTATACTTATGATCTGCAACTTTTTGCAAATCGTGTTTAATTTTAATTTTAGAAACATTAGTTTTTCTTGTCAGTAAAATTACTTGAAAGTCAGTGGAAATGCTTTTAACTTATCCACATAATTAGTGCGTTAAAATTGCAATACATTTCAAACGGCTGAAAATTGTCTATACTTATGATTTGCAACTTTTTTTCAAATCGTGTTTAATTTTAATTTTAGAAACATTAGTTTTTCTTGTCAG
Organism: Ariolimax columbianus; assembly: GCA_036924085.1. Taxonomy (NCBI): domain Eukaryota; kingdom Metazoa; phylum Mollusca; class Gastropoda; order Stylommatophora; family Arionidae; genus Ariolimax; species Ariolimax columbianus. Next base: position 54,070,094 of record JAVGWX010000013.1, read on the forward strand.
TAAAACTAATTGAAAGTCAATGGAAATGCATTTAACTTATCCACATAATTAGTGCGTTAAAATTGCAATACATTTCAAACTACTGAAAATTGTATAAACTTATGATCTGCCACTTTTTTTTCAAATCGCCTTCTACTCAATTCTAATTTTAGAAACATTAGTTTCTCTTGTCAGTAAAATTACTTGAAAGTCAATGGAAATGCTTTTAACTTATCCACATAATTAGTGCGTTAAAATTGCAATACATTTCAAACGGCTGAAAATTGTCTATACTTATGATCTGCAACTTTTTGCAAATCGTGTTTAATTTTAATTTTAGAAACATTAGTTTTTCTTGTCAGTAAAATTACTTGAAAGTCAGTGGAAATGCTTTTAACTTATCCACATAATTAGTGCGTTAAAATTGCAATACATTTCAAACGGCTGAAAATTGTCTATACTTATGATTTGCAACTTTTTTTCAAATCGTGTTTAATTTTAATTTTAGAAACATTAGTTTTTCTTGTCAGTAAAATTACTTTAAAGTCAATGGAAATGCATTTAACTTATCTACATAATTAGTGCGTTTAAATTGCAATACATGTCAAAGTGCTGAAAATAGTCTAAACTTATGATCTGCAATTTTTTTTCAAATCGGCTTTTACTCAATTTTGATTTTAGAAACATTAGTTTTTCTTGTCAGTAAAATTACTTGAAAGTCAGTGGAAATGCTTTTAACTTATCCACATAATTAGTGCGTTAAAAGTGCAATACATTTCTAACGGCTGAAAATTGTCTAAACTTATGATCTGCAACTTTTTTTCAAATCGTGTTTAATTTTAATTTTAGAAACATTAGTTTTTCTTGTCAGTAAAATTACTTGAAAGTCAGTGGAAATGCTTTTAACTTATCCACATAATTAGTGCGTTAAAATTGCAATACATTTCAAACGGCTGAAAATTAAACTTATGATCTGCAACTTTTTTTCAAATCGTGTTTAATTTTAATTTTAGAAACATTAGTTTTTCTTGTCAGTAAAATTACTTGAAAGTCAATGGAAATGCTTTTAACTTATCCACATAATTAGTGCGTTAAAATTGCAATACATTTCAAACGGCTGAAAATTGTCTATACTTATGATCTGCAACTTTTTGCAAATCGTGTTTAATTTTAATTTTAGAAACATTAGTTTTTCTTGTCAGTAAAATTACTTGAAAGTCAGTGGAAATGCTTTTAACTTATCCACATAATTAGTGCGTTAAAATTGCAATACATTTCAAACGGCTGAAAATTGTCTATACTTATGATTTGCAACTTTTTTTCAAATCGTGTTTAATTTTAATTTTAGAAACATTAGTTTTTCTTGTCAGTAAAATTACTTGAAAGTCAATGGAAATGCTTTTAACTTATCCACATAATTAGTGCGTTAAAATTGCAATACATTTCAAACGGCTGAAAATTGTCTATACTTATGATCTGCAACTTTTTTTCAAATCGTGTTTAATTTTAATTTTAGAAATTAGTTTTTCTTGTCAGTAAAATTACTTGAAAGTCAGTGGAAATGATTTTAACTTATCCACATAATTAGTGCGTTAAAATTGCAATACATTTCAAACGGCTGAAAATTGTCTATACTTATGATCTGCAACTTTTTTTCAAATCGTGTTTAATTTTAATTTTAGAAACATTAGTTTTTCTTGTCAGTAAAATTACTTGAAAGTCAATGGAAATGCTTTTAACTTATCCACATAATTATTGCGTTTAAATTGCAATACATTTCAAACGGCTAAAAATTGTATAAACTTATGATCTGCAATTTTTTTTCAAATCGGCTTTTACTCAATTTTGATTTTAGAAACATTAGTTTTTCTTGTCAGTAAAATTACTTGAAAGTCAGTGGAAATGCTTTTAACTTATCCACATAATTAGTGCGTTAAAAGTGCAATACATTTCTAACGGCTGAAAATTGTCTAAACTTATGATCTGCAACTTTTTTTCAAATCGTGTTTAATTTTAATTTTAGAAACATTAGTTTTTCTTGTCAGTAAAATTACTTGAAAGTCAGTGGAAATGCTTTTAACTTATCCACATAATTAGTGCGTTAAAATTGCAATACATTTCAAACGGCTGAAAATTAAACTTATGATCTGCAACTTTTTTTCAAATCGTGTTTAATTTTAATTTTAGAAACATTAGTTTTTCTTGTCAGTAAAATTACTTGAAAGTCAATGGAAATGCTTTTAACTTATCCACATAATTAGTGCGTTAAAATTGCAATACATTTCAAACGGCTGAAAATTGTCTATACTTATGATCTGCAACTTTTTGCAAATCGTGTTTAATTTTAATTTTAGAAACATTAGTTTTTCTTGTCAGTAAAATTACTTGAAAGTCAGTGGAAATGCTTTTAACTTATCCACATAATTAGTGCGTTAAAATTGCAATACATTTCAAACGGCTGAAAATTGTCTATACTTATGATTTGCAACTTTTTTTCAAATCGTGTTTAATTTTAATTTTAGAAACATTAGTTTTTCTTGTCAGTAAAATTACTTGAAAGTCAATGGAAATGCTTTTAACTTATCCACATAATTAGTGCGTTAAAATTGCAATACATTTCAAACGGCTGAAAATTGTCTATACTTATGATCTGCAACTTTTTTTCAAATCGTGTTTAATTTTAATTTTAGAAATTAGTTTTTCTTGTCAGTAAAATTACTTGAAAGTCAGTGGAAATGATTTTAACTTATCCACATAATTAGTGCGTTAAAATTGCAATACATTTCAAACGGCTGAAAATTGTCTATACTTATGATCTGCAACTTTTTTTCAAATCGTGTTTAATTTTAATTTTAGAAACATTAGTTTTTCTTGTCAGTAAAATTACTTGAAAGTCAATGGAAATGCTTTTAACTTATCCACATAATTATTGCGTTTAAATTGCAATACATTTCAAACGGCTAAAAATTGTATAAACTTATGATCTGCCACTTTTTTTTAAATCGCCTTCTACTCAATTTTAATTTTAGAAACATTGGTTTTTCTAGTCAGTAAAATTACTTGATTGTCTGTGGAAATGCTTTTAACTTATCCACATAATTAGTGCGTTAAAATTGCAATACATGTCAAAGTGCTGAAAATAGTCTAAACTTATGATCTGCAACTTTTTTTCAAATCGTGTTTAATTTTAATTTTAGAAACATTAGTTTTTCTTGTCAGTAAAATTACTTGAAAGTCAATGGAAATGCTTTTAACTTATCCACATAATTAGTGCGTTTAAATTGCAATACATTTCAAACGGCTGAAAATTGTATAAACTTATGATCTGCCACTTTTTTTTCAAATCGCCTTCTACTCAATTCTAATTTTAGAAACATTAGTTTTTCTTGTCAGTAAAATTACTTGAAAGTCAATGGAAATGCTTTTAACTTATCCACATAATTAGTGCGTTAAAATTGCAATACATTTCAAACGGCTGAAAATTGTCTATACTTATGATCTGCAACTTTTTGCAAATCGTGTTTAATTTTAATTTTAGAAACATTAGTTTTTCTTGTCAGTAAAATTACTTGAAAGTCAGTGGAAATGCTTTTAACTTATCCACATAATTAGTGCGTTAAAATTGCAATACATTTCAAACGGCTGAAAATTGTCTATACTTATGATTTGCAACTTTTTTTCAAATCGTGTTTAATTTTAATTTTAGAAACATTAGTTTTTCTTGTCAGTAAAATTACTTGAAAGTCAATGGAAATGCTTTTAACTTATCCACATAATTAGTGCGTTAAAATTGCAATACATTTCAAACGGCTGAAAATTGTCTATACTTATGATCTGCAACTTTTTTTCAAATCGTGTTTAATTTTAATTTTAGAAATTAGTTTTTCTTGTCAGTAAAATTACTTGAAAGTCAGTGGAAATGATTTTAACTTATCCACATAATTAGTGCGTTAAAATTGCAATACATTTCAAACGGCTGAAAATTGTCTATACTTATGATCTGCAACTTTTTTTCAAATCGTGTTTAATTTTAATTTTAGAAACATTAGTTTTTCTTGTCAGTAAAATTACTTGAAAGTCAATGGAAATGCTTTTAACTTATCCACATAATTATTGCGTTTAAATTGCAATACATTTCAAACGGCTAAAAATTGTATAAACTTATGATCTGCCACTTTTTTTTAAATCGCCTTCTACTCAATTTTAATTTTAGAAACATTGGTTTTTCTAGTCAGTAAAATTACTTGATTGTCTGTGGAAATGCTTTTAACTTATCCACATAATTAGTGCGTTAAAATTGCAATACATGTCAAAGTGCTGAAAATAGTCTAAACTTATGATCTGCAACTTTTTTTCAAATCGTGTTTAATTTTAATTTTAGAAACATTAGTTTTTCTTGTCAGTAAAATTACTTGAAAGTCAATGGAAATGCTTTTAACTTATCCACATAATTAGTGCGTTTAAATTGCAATACATTTCAAACGGCTGAAAATTGTATAAACTTATGATCTGCCACTTTTTTTTCAAATCGCCTTCTACTCAATTCTAATTTTAGAAACATTAGTTTTTCTTGTCAGTAAAATTACTTGAAAGTCAGTGGAAATGCTTTTAACTTATCCACATAATTAGTGCGTTAAAATTGCAATACATTTCAAACGGCTGAAAATTGTCTATACTTATGATCTGCAACTTTTTGCAAATCGTGTTTAATTTTAATTTTAGAAACATTAGTTTTTCTTGTCAGTAAAATTACTTGAAAGTCAGTGGAAATGCTTTTAACTTATCCACATAATTAGTGCGTTAAAATTGCAATACATTTCAAACGGCTGAAAATTGTCTATACTTATGATTTGCAACTTTTTTTCAAATCGTGTTTAATTTTAATTTTAGAAACATTAGTTTTTCTTGTCAGTAAAACTAATTGAAAGTCAATGGAAATGCTTTTAACTTATCCACATAATTAGTGCGTTAAAATTGCAATACATTTCAAACGGCTGAAAATTGTATAAACTTATGATCTGCCACTTTTTTTTCAAATCGCCTTCTACTCAATTCTAATTTTAGAAACATTAGTTTCTCTTGTCAGTAAAATTACTTGAAAGTCAATGGAAATGCTTTTAACTTATCCACATAATTAGTGCGTTAAAATTGCAATACATTTCAAACGGCTGAAAATTGTCTATACTTATGATCTGCAACTTTTTGCAAATCGTGTTTAATTTTAATTTTAGAAACATTAGTTTTTCTTGTCAGTAAAATTACTTGAAAGTCAGTGGAAATGCTTTTAACTTATCCACATAATTAGTGCGTTAAAATTGCAATACATTTCAAACGGCTGAAAATTGTCTATACTTATGATTTGCAACTTTTTTTCAAATCGTGTTTAATTTTAATTTTAGAAACATTAGTTTTTCTTGTCAGTAAAATTACTTTAAAGTCAATGGAAATGCATTTAACTTATCTACATAATTAGTGCGTTTAAATTGCAATACATGTCAAAGTGCTGAAAATAGTCTAAACTTATGATCTGCAACTTTTTTTCAAATCGTGTTTAATTTTAATTTTAGAAACATTAGTTTTTCTTGTCAGTAAAATTACTTGAAAGTCAATGGAAATGCTTTTAACTTATCCACATAATTATTGCGTTTAAATTGCAATACATTTCAAACGGCTAAAAATTGTATAAACTTATGATCTGCCACTTTTTTTTAAATCGCCTTCTACTCAATTTTAATTTTAGAAACATTGGTTTTTCTAGTCAGTAAAATTACTTGATTGTCTGTGGAAATGCTTTTAACTTATCCACATAATTAGTGCGTTAAAATTGCAATACATGTCAAAGTGCTGAAAATAGTCTAAACTTATGATCTGCAACTTTTTTTCAAATCGTGTTTAATTTTAATTTTAGAAACATTAGTTTTTCTTGTCAGTAAAATTACTTGAAAGTCAATGGAAATGCTTTTAACTTATCCACATAATTAGTGCGTTTAAATTGCAATACATTTCAAACGGCTGAAAATTGTATAAACTTATGATCTGCCACTTTTTTTTCAAATCGCCTTCTACTCAATTCTAATTTTAGAAACATTAGTTTTTCTTGTCAGTAAAATTACTTGAAAGTCAATGGAAATGCTTTTAACTTATCCACATAATTAGTGCGTTAAAATTGCAATACATTTCAAACGGCTGAAAATTGTCTATACTTATGATCTGCAACTTTTTGCAAATCGTGTTTAATTTTAATTTTAGAAACATTAGTTTTTCTTGTCAGTAAAATTACTTGAAAGTCAGTGGAAATGCTTTTAACTTATCCACATAATTAGTGCGTTAAAATTGCAATACATTTCAAACGGCTGAAAATTGTCTATACTTATGATTTGCAACTTTTTTTCAAATCGTGTTTAATTTTAATTTTAGAAACATTAGTTTTTCTTGTCAGTAAAATTACTTGAAAGTCAATGGAAATGCTTTTAACTTATCCACATAATTAGTGCGTTAAAATTGCAATACATTTCAAACGGCTGAAAATTGTCTATACTTATGATCTGCAACTTTTTTTCAAATCGTGTTTAATTTTAATTTTAGAAATTAGTTTTTCTTGTCAGTAAAATTACTTGAAAGTCAGTGGAAATGATTTTAACTTATCCACATAATTAGTGCGTTAAAATTGCAATACATTTCAAACGGCTGAAAATTGTCTATACTTATGATCTGCAACTTTTTTTCAAATCGTGTTTAATTTTAATTTTAGAAACATTAGTTTTTCTTGTCAGTAAAATTACTTGAAAGTCAATGGAAATGCTTTTAACTTATCCACATAATTATTGCGTTTAAATTGCAATACATTTCAAACGGCTAAAAATTGTATAAACTTATGATCTGCCACTTTTTTTTAAATCGCCTTCTACTCAATTTTAATTTTAGAAACATTGGTTTTTCTAGTCAGTAAAATTACTTGATTGTCTGTGGAAATGCTTTTAACTTATCCACATAATTAGTGCGTTAAAATTGCAATACATGTCAAAGTGCTGAAAATAGTCTAAACTTATGATCTGCAACTTTTTTTCAAATCGTGTTTAATTTTAATTTTAGAAACATTAGTTTTTCTTGTCAGTAAAATTACTTGAAAGTCAATGGAAATGCTTTTAACTTATCCACATAATTAGTGCGTTTAAATTGCAATACATTTCAAACGGCTGAAAATTGTATAAACTTATGATCTGCCACTTTTTTTTCAAATCGCCTTCTACTCAATTCTAATTTTAGAAACATTAGTTTTTCTTGTCAGTAAAATTACTTGAAAGTCAGTGGAAATGCTTTTAACTTATCCACATAATTAGTGCGTTAAAATTGCAATACATTTCAAACGGCTGAAAATTGTCTATACTTATGATCTGCAACTTTTTGCAAATCGTGTTTAATTTTAATTTTAGAAACATTAGTTTTTCTTGTCAGTAAAATTACTTGAAAGTCAGTGGAAATGCTTTTAACTTATCCACATAATTAGTGCGTTAAAATTGCAATACATTTCAAACGGCTGAAAATTGTCTATACTTATGATTTGCAACTTTTTTTCAAATCGTGTTTAATTTTAATTTTAGAAACATTAGTTTTTCTTGTCAGTAAAACTAATTGAAAGTCAATGGAAATGCTTTTAACTTATCCACATAATTAGTGCGTTAAAATTGCAATACATTTCAAACGGCTGAAAATTGTATAAACTTATGATCTGCCACTTTTTTTTCAAATCGCCTTCTACTCAATTCTAATTTTAGAAACATTAGTTTCTCTTGTCAGTAAAATTACTTGAAAGTCAATGGAAATGCTTTTAACTTATCCACATAATTAGTGCGTTAAAATTGCAATACATTTCAAACGGCTGAAAATTGTCTATACTTATGATCTGCAACTTTTTGCAAATCGTGTTTAATTTTAATTTTAGAAACATTAGTTTTTCTTGTCAGTAAAATTACTTGAAAGTCAGTGGAAATGCTTTTAACTTATCCACATAATTAGTGCGTTAAAATTGCAATACATTTCAAACGGCTGAAAATTGTCTATACTTATGATTTGCAACTTTTTTTCAAATCGTGTTTAATTTTAATTTTAGAAACATTAGTTTTTCTTGTCAGTAAAATTACTTTAAAGTCAATGGAAATGCATTTAACTTATCTACATAATTAGTGCGTTTAAATTGCAATACATGTCAAAGTGCTGAAAATAGTCTAAACTTATGATCTGCAACTTTTTTTCAAATCGTGTTTAATTTTAATTTTAGAAACATTAGTTTTTCTTGTCAGTAAAATTACTTGAAAGTCAATGGAAATGCTTTTAACTTATCCACATAATTATTGCGTTTAAATTGCAATACATTTCAAACGGCTAAAAATTGTATAAACTTATGATCTGCCACTTTTTTTTAAATCGCCTTCTACTCAATTTTAATTTTAGAAACATTGGTTTTTCTAGTCAGTAAAATTACTTGATTGTCTGTGGAAATGCTTTTAACTTATCCACATAATTAGTGCGTTAAAATTGCAATACATGTCAAAGTGCTGAAAATAGTCTAAACTTATGATCTGCAACTTTTTTTCAAATCGTGTTTAATTTTAATTTTAGAAACATTAGTTTTTCTTGTCAGTAAAATTACTTGAAAGTCAATGGAAATGCTTTTAACTTATCCACATAATTAGTGCGTTTAAATTGCAATACATTTCAAACGGCTGAAAATTGTATAAACTTATGATCTGCCACTTTTTTTTCAAATCGCCTTCTACTCAATTCTAATTTTAGAAACATTAGTTTTTCTTGTCAGTAAAATTACTTGAAAGTCAATGGAAATGCTTTTAACTTATCCACATAATTAGTGCGTTAAAATTGCAATACATTTCAAACGGCTGAAAATTGTCTATACTTATGATCTGCAACTTTTTGCAAATCGTGTTTAATTTTAATTTTAGAAACATTAGTTTTTCTTGTCAGTAAAATTACTTGAAAGTCAGTGGAAATGCTTTTAACTTATCCACATAATTAGTGCGTTAAAATTGCAATACATTTCAAACGGCTGAAAATTGTCTATACTTATGATTTGCAACTTTTTTTCAAATCGTGTTTAATTTTAATTTTAGAAACATTAGTTTTTCTTGTCAGTAAAATTACTTGAAAGTCAATGGAAATGCTTTTAACTTATCCACATAATTAGTGCGTTAAAATTGCAATACATTTCAAACGGCTGAAAATTGTCTATACTTATGATCTGCAACTTTTTTTCAAATCGTGTTTAATTTTAATTTTAGAAATTAGTTTTTCTTGTCAGTAAAATTACTTGAAAGTCAGTGGAAATGATTTTAACTTATCCACATAATTAGTGCGTTAAAATTGCAATACATTTCAAACGGCTGAAAATTGTCTATACTTATGATCTGCAACTTTTTTTCAAATCGTGTTTAATTTTAATTTTAGAAACATTAGTTTTTCTTGTCAGTAAAATTACTTGAAAGTCAATGGAAATGCTTTTAACTTATCCACATAATTATTGCGTTTAAATTGCAATACATTTCAAACGGCTAAAAATTGTATAAACTTATGATCTGCCACTTTTTTTTAAATCGCCTTCTACTCAATTTTAATTTTAGAAACATTGGTTTTTCTAGTCAGTAAAATTACTTGATTGTCTGTGGAAATGCTTTTAACTTATCCACATAATTAGTGCGTTAAAATTGCAATACATGTCAAAGTGCTGAAAATAGTCTAAACTTATGATCTGCAACTTTTTTTCAAATCGTGTTTAATTTTAATTTTAGAAACATTAGTTTTTCTTGTCAGTAAAATTACTTGAAAGTCAATGGAAATGCTTTTAACTTATCCACATAATTAGTGCGTTTAAATTGCAATACATTTCAAACGGCTGAAAATTGTATAAACTTATGATCTGCCACTTTTTTTTCAAATCGCCTTCTACTCAATTCTAATTTTAGAAACATTAGTTTTTCTTGTCAGTAAAATTACTTGAAAGTCAGTGGAAATGCTTTTAACTTATCCACATAATTAGTGCGTTAAAATTGCAATACATTTCAAACGGCTGAAAATTGTCTATACTTATGATCTGCAACTTTTTGCAAATCGTGTTTAATTTTAATTTTAGAAACATTAGTTTTTCTTGTCAGTAAAATTACTTGAAAGTCAGTGGAAATGCTTTTAACTTATCCACATAATTAGTGCGTTAAAATTGCAATACATTTCAAACGGCTGAAAATTGTCTATACTTATGATTTGCAACTTTTTTTCAAATCGTGTTTAATTTTAATTTTAGAAACATTAGTTTTTCTTGTCAGTAAAACTAATTGAAAGTCAATGGAAATGCTTTTAACTTATCCACATAATTAGTGCGTTAAAATTGCAATACATTTCAAACGGCTGAAAATTGTATAAACTTATGATCTGCCACTTTTTTTTCAAATCGCCTTCTACTCAATTCTAATTTTAGAAACATTAGTTTCTCTTGTCAGTAAAATTACTTGAAAGTCAATGGAAATGCTTTTAACTTATCCACATAATTAGTGCGTTAAAATTGCAATACATTTCAAACGGCTGAAAATTGTCTATACTTATGATCTGCAACTTTTTGCAAATCGTGTTTAATTTTAATTTTAGAAACATTAGTTTTTCTTGTCAGTAAAATTACTTGAAAGTCAGTGGAAATGCTTTTAACTTATCCACATAATTAGTGCGTTAAAATTGCAATACATTTCAAACGGCTGAAAATTGTCTATACTTATGATTTGCAACTTTTTTTCAAATCGTGTTTAATTTTAATTTTAGAAACATTAGTTTTTCTTGTCAGTAAAATTACTTTAAAGTCAATGGAAATGCATTTAACTTATCTACATAATTAGTGCGTTTAAATTGCAATACATGTCAAAGTGCTGAAAATAGTCTAAACTTATGATCTGCAATTTTTTTTCAAATCGGCTTTTACTCAATTTTGATTTTAGAAACATTAGTTTTTCTTGTCAGTAAAATTACTTGAAAGTCAGTGGAAATGCTTTTAACTTATCCACATAATTAGTGCGTTAAAATTGCAATACATTTCAAACGGCTGAAAATTGTCTATACTTATGATCTGCAACTTTTTTTCAAATCGTGTTTAATTTTAATTTTAGAAACATTATTCTTGTCAGTAAAATTACTTGAAAGTCAGTGGAAATGCTTTTAACTTATCCACATAATTAGTGCGTTAAAATTGCAATACATTTCAAACGGCTGAAAATTGTCTATACTTATGATTTGCAACTTTTTTTCAAATCGTGTTTAATTTTAATTTTAGAAACATTAGTTTTTCTTGTCAGTAAAATTACTTGAAAGTCAATGGAAATGCTTTTAACTTATCCACATAATTATTGCGTTTAAATTGCAATACATTTCAAACGGCTAAAAATTGTATAAACTTATGATCTGCCACTTTTTTTTAAATCGCCTTCTACTCAATTTTAATTTTAGAAACATTGGTTTTTCTAGTCAGTAAAATTACTTGATTGTCTGTGGAAATGCTTTTAACTTATCCACATAATTAGTGCGTTAAAATTGCAATACATGTCAAAGTGCTGAAAATAGTCTAAACTTATGATCTGCAACTTTTTTTCAAATCGTGTTTAATTTTAATTTTAGAAACATTAGTTTTTCTTGTCAGTAAAATTACTTGAAAGTCAATGGAAATGCTTTTAACTTATCCACATAATTAGTGCGTTTAAATTGCAATACATTTCAAACGGCTGAAAATTGTATAAACTTATGATCTGCCACTTTTTTTTCAAATCGCCTTCTACTCAATTCTAATTTTAGAAACATTAGTTTTTCTTGTCAGTAAAATTACTTGAAAGTCAGTGGAAATGCTTTTAACTTATCCACATAATTAGTGCGTTAAAATTGCAATACATTTCAAACGGCTGAAAATTGTCTATACTTATGATCTGCAACTTTTTGCAAATCGTGTTTAATTTTAATTTTAGAAACATTAGTTTTTCTTGTCAGTAAAATTACTTGAAAGTCAGTGGAAATGCTTTTAACTTATCCACATAATTAGTGCGTTAAAATTGCAATACATTTCAAACGGCTGAAAATTGTCTATACTTATGATTTGCAACTTTTTTTCAAATCGTGTTTAATTTTAATTTTAGAAACATTAGTTTTTCTTGTCAGTAAAACTAATTGAAAGTCAATGGAAATGCTTTTAACTTATCCACATAATTAGTGCGTTAAAATTGCAATACATTTCAAACGGCTGAAAATTGTATAAACTTATGATCTGCCACTTTTTTTTCAAATCGCCTTCTACTCAATTCTAATTTTAGAAACATTAGTTTCTCTTGTCAGTAAAATTACTTGAAAGTCAATGGAAATGCTTTTAACTTATCCACATAATTAGTGCGTTAAAATTGCAATACATTTCAAACGGCTGAAAATTGTCTATACTTATGATCTGCAACTTTTTGCAAATCGTGTTTAATTTTAATTTTAGAAACATTAGTTTTTCTTGTCAGTAAAATTACTTGAAAGTCAGTGGAAATGCTTTTAACTTATCCACATAATTAGTGCGTTAAAATTGCAATACATTTCAAACGGCTGAAAATTGTCTATACTTATGATTTGCAACTTTTTTTCAAATCGTGTTTAATTTTAATTTTAGAAACATTAGTTTTTCTTGTCAGTAAAATTACTTTAAAGTCAATGGAAATGCATTTAACTTATCTACATAATTAGTGCGTTTAAATTGCAATACATGTCAAAGTGCTGAAAATAGTCTAAACTTATGATCTGCAATTTTTTTTCAAATCGGCTTTTACTCAATTTTGATTTTAGAAACATTAGTTTTTCTTGTCAGTAAAATTACTTGAAAGTCAGTGGAAATGCTTTTAACTTATCCACATAATTAGTGCGTTAAAATTGCAATACATTTCAAACGGCTGAAAATTGTCTATACTTATGATCTGCAACTTTTTTTCAAATCGTGTTTAATTTTAATTTTAGAAACATTATTCTTGTCAGTAAAATTACTTGAAAGTCAGTGGAAATGCTTTTAACTTATCCACATAATTAGTGCGTTAAAATTGCAATACATTTCAAACGGCTGAAAATTGTCTATACTTATGATTTGCAACTTTTTTTCAAATCGTGTTTAATTTTAATTTTAGAAACATTAGTTTTTCTTGTCAGTAAAATTACTTGAAAGTCAGTGGAAATGCTTTTAACTTATCCACATAATTAGTGCGTTAAAATTGCAATACATTTCAAACGGCTGAAAATTGTCTATACTTATGATTTGCAACTTTTTTTCAAATCGTGTTTAATTTTAATTTTAGAAACATTAGTTTTTCTTGTCAGTAAAACTAATTGAAAGTCAATGGAAATGCTTTTAACTTATCCACATAATTATTGCGTTTAAATTGCAATACATTTCAAACGGCTGAAAATTGTATAAACTTATGATCTGCCACTTTTTTTTCAAATCGCCTTCTACTCAATTCTAATTTTAGAAACATTAGTTTCTCTTGTCAGTAAAATTACTTGAAAGTCAGTGGAAATGCTTTTAACTTATCCACATAATTAGTGCGTTAAAATTGCAATACATTTCAAACGGCTGAAAATTGTCTATACTTATGATCTGCAACTTTTTTTCAAATCGTGTTTAATTTTAATTTTAGAAACATTAGTTTTTCTTGTCAGTAAAATTACTTGAAAGTCAATGGAAATGCTTTTAACTTATCCACATAATTAGTGCGTTAAAATTGCAATACATTTCAAACGGCTGAAAATTGTCTATACTTATGATCTGCAACTTTTTGCAAATCGTGTTTAATTTTAATTTTAGAAACATTAGTTTTTCTTGTCAGTAAAATTACTTGAAAGTCAGTGGAAATGCTTTTAACTTATCCACATAATTAGTGCGTTAAAATTGCAATACATTTCAAACGGCTGAAAATTGTCTATACTTATGATTTGCAACTTTTTTTCAAATCGTGTTTAATTTTAATTTTAGAAACATTAGTTTTTCTTGTCAGTAAAATTACTTTAAAGTCAATGGAAATGCATTTAACTTATCCACATAATTAGTGCGTTTAAATTGCAATACATTTCAAACGGCTGAAAATTGTATAAACTTATGATCTGCCACTTTTTTTTCAAATCGCCTTCTACTCAATTCTAATTTTAGAAACATTAGTTTTTCTTGTCAGTAAAATTACTTGAAAGTCAGTGGAAATGCTTTTAACTTATCCACATAATTAGTGCGTTAAAATTGCAATACATTTCAAACGGCTGAAAATTGTCTATACTTATGATCTGCAACTTTTTGCAAATCGTGTTTAATTTTAATTTTAGAAACATTAGTTTTTCTTGTCAGTAAAATTACTTGAAAGTCAGTGGAAATGCTTTTAACTTATCCACATAATTAGTGCGTTAAAATTGCAATACATTTCAAACGGCTGAAAATTGTCTATACTTATGATTTGCAACTTTTTTTCAAATCGTGTTTAATTTTAATTTTAGAAACATTAGTTTTTCTTGTCAGTAAAACTAATTGAAAGTCAATGGAAATGCTTTTAACTTATCCACATAATTAGTGCGTTAAAATTGCAATACATTTCAAACGGCTGAAAATTGTATAAACTTATGATCTGCCACTTTTTTTTCAAATCGCCTTCTACTCAATTCTAATTTTAGAAACATTAGTTTCTCTTGTCAGTAAAATTACTTGAAAGTCAATGGAAATGCTTTTAACTTATCCACATAATTAGTGCGTTAAAATTGCAATACATTTCAAACGGCTGAAAATTGTCTATACTTATGATCTGCAACTTTTTGCAAATCGTGTTTAATTTTAATTTTAGAAACATTAGTTTTTCTTGTCAGTAAAATTACTTGAAAGTCAGTGGAAATGCTTTTAACTTATCCACATAATTAGTGCGTTAAAATTGCAATACATTTCAAACGGCTGAAAATTGTCTATACTTATGATTTGCAACTTTTTTTCAAATCGTGTTTAATTTTAATTTTAGAAACATTAGTTTTTCTTGTCAGTAAAATTACTTTAAAGTCAATGGAAATGCATTTAACTTATCTACATAATTAGTGCGTTTAAATTGCAATACATGTCAAAGTGCTGAAAATAGTCTAAACTTATGATCTGCAATTTTTTTTCAAATCGGCTTTTACTCAATTTTGATTTTAGAAACATTAGTTTTTCTTGTCAGTAAAATTACTTGAAAGTCAGTGGAAATGCTTTTAACTTATCCACATAATTAGTGCGTTAAAAGTGCAATACATTTCTAACGGCTGAAAATTGTCTAAACTTATGATCTGCAACTTTTTTTCAAATCGTGTTTAATTTTAATTTTAGAAACATTAGTTTTTCTTGTCAGTAAAATTACTTGAAAGTCAGTGGAAATAATTTTAACTTATCCACATAATTAGTGCGTTAAAATTGCAATACATTTCAAACGGCTGAAAATTAAACTTATGATCTGCAACTTTTTTTCAAATCGTGTTTAATTTTAATTTTAGAAACATTAGTTTTTCTTGTCAGTAAAATTACTTGAAAGTCAATGGAAATGCTTTTAACTTATCCACATAATTAGTGCGTTAAAATTGCAATACATTTCAAACGGCTGAAAATTGTCTATACTTATGATCTGCAACTTTTTGCAAATCGTGTTTAATTTTAATTTTAGAAACATTAGTTTTTCTTGTCAGTAAAATTACTTGAAAGTCAGTGGAAATGCTTTTAACTTATCCACATAATTAGTGCGTTAAAATTGCAATACATTTCAAACGGCTGAAAATTGTCTATACTTATGATTTGCAACTTTTTTTCAAATCGTGTTTAATTTTAATTTTAGAAACATTAGTTTTTCTTGTCAGTAAAATTACTTGAAAGTCAATGGAAATGCTTTTAACTTATCCACATAATTAGTGCGTTAAAATTGCAATACATTTCAAACGGCTGAAAATTGTCTATACTTATGATCTGCAACTTTTTTTCAAATCGTGTTTAATTTTAATTTTAGAAATTAGTTTTTCTTGTCAGTAAAATTACTTGAAAGTCAGTGGAAATGATTTTAACTTATCCACATAATTAGTGCGTTAAAATTGCAATACATTTCAAACGGCTGAAAATTGTCTATACTTATGATCTGCAACTTTTTTTCAAATCGTGTTTAATTTTAATTTTAGAAACATTAGTTTTTCTTGTCAGTAAAATTACTTGAAAGTCAATGGAAATGCTTTTAACTTATCCACATAATTATTGCGTTTAAATTGCAATACATTTCAAACGGCTAAAAATTGTATAAACTTATGATCTGCCACTTTTTTTTAAATCGCCTTCTACTCAATTTTAATTTTAGAAACATTGGTTTTTCTAGTCAGTAAAATTACTTGATTGTCTGTGGAAATGCTTTTAACTTATCCACATAATTAGTGCGTTAAAATTGCAATACATGTCAAAGTGCTGAAAATAGTCTAAACTTATGATCTGCAACTTTTTTTCAAATCGTGTTTAATTTTAATTTTAGAAACATTAGTTTTTCTTGTCAGTAAAATTACTTGAAAGTCAATGGAAATGCTTTTAACTTATCCACATAATTAGTGCGTTTAAATTGCAATACATTTCAAACGGCTGAAAATTGTATAAACTTATGATCTGCCACTTTTTTTTCAAATCGCCTTCTACTCAATTCTAATTTTAGAAACATTAGTTTTTCTTGTCAGTAAAATTACTTGAAAGTCAGTGGAAATGCTTTTAACTTATCCACATAATTAGTGCGTTAAAATTGCAATACATTTCAAACGGCTGAAAATTGTCTATACTTATGATCTGCAACTTTTTGCAAATCGTGTTTAATTTTAATTTTAGAAACATTAGTTTTTCTTGTCAGTAAAATTACTTGAAAGTCAGTGGAAATGCTTTTAACTTATCCACATAATTAGTGCGTTAAAATTGCAATACATTTCAAACGGCTGAAAATTGTCTATACTTATGATTTGCAACTTTTTTTCAAATCGTGTTTAATTTTAATTTTAGAAACATTAGTTTTTCTTGTCAGTAAAACTAATTGAAAGTCAATGGAAATGCTTTTAACTTATCCACATAATTAGTGCGTTAAAATTGCAATACATTTCAAACGGCTGAAAATTGTATAAACTTATGATCTGCCACTTTTTTTTCAAATCGCCTTCTACTCAATTCTAATTTTAGAAACATTAGTTTCTCTTGTCAGTAAAATTACTTGAAAGTCAATGGAAATGCTTTTAACTTATCCACATAATTAGTGCGTTAAAATTGCAATACATTTCAAACGGCTGAAAATTGTCTATACTTATGATCTGCAACTTTTTGCAAATCGTGTTTAATTTTAATTTTAGAAACATTAGTTTTTCTTGTCAGTAAAATTACTTGAAAGTCAGTGGAAATGCTTTTAACTTATCCACATAATTAGTGCGTTAAAATTGCAATACATTTCAAACGGCTGAAAATTGTCTATACTTATGATTTGCAACTTTTTTTCAAATCGTGTTTAATTTTAATTTTAGAAACATTAGTTTTTCTTGTCAGTAAAATTACTTTAAAGTCAATGGAAATGCATTTAACTTATCTACATAATTAGTGCGTTTAAATTGCAATACATGTCAAAGTGCTGAAAATAGTCTAAACTTATGATCTGCAATTTTTTTTCAAATCGGCTTTTACTCAATTTTGATTTTAGAAACATTAGTTTTTCTTGTCAGTAAAATTACTTGAAAGTCAGTGGAAATGCTTTTAACTTATCCACATAATTAGTGCGTTAAAATTGCAATACATTTCAAACGGCTGAAAATTGTCTATACTTATGATTTGCAACTTTTTTTCAAATCGTGTTTAATTTTAATTTTAGAAACATTAGTTTTTCTTGTCAGTAAAACTAATTGAAAGTCAATGGAAATGCTTTTAACTTATCCACATAATTATTGCGTTTAAATTGCAATACATTTCAAACGGCTGAAAATTGTATAAACTTATGATCTGCCACTTTTTTTTCAAATCGCCTTCTACTCAATTCTAATTTTAGAAACATTAGTTTCTCTTGTCAGTAAAATTACTTGAAAGTCAGTGGAAATGCTTTTAACTTATCCACATAATTAGTGCGTTAAAATTGCAATACATTTCAAACGGCTGAAAATTGTCTATACTTATGATCTGCAACTTTTTGCAAATCGTGTTTAATTTTAATTTTAGAAACATTAGTTTTTCTTGTCAGTAAAATTACTTGAAAGTCAGTGGAAATGCTTTTAACTTATCCACATAATTAGTGCGTTAAAATTGCAATACATTTCAAACGGCTGAAAATTGTCTATACTTATGATTTGCAACTTTTTTTCAAATCGTGTTTAATTTTAATTTTAGAAACATTATTCTTGTCAGTAAAATTACTTGAAAGTCAGTGGAAATGCTTTTAACTTATCCACATAATTAGTGCGTTAAAATTGCAATACATTTCAAACGGCTGAAAATTGTCTATACTTATGATCTGCAACTTTTTTTCAAATCGTGTTTAATTTTAATTTTAGAAACATTAGTTTTTCTTGTCAGTAAAATTACTTGAAAGTCAATGGAAATGCTTTTAACTTATCCACATAATTAGTGCGTTAAAATTGCAATACATTTCAAACGGCTGAAAATTGTCTATACTTATGATCTGCAACTTTTTTTCAAATCGTGTTTAATTTTAATTTTAGAAACATTAGTTTTTCTTGTCAGTAAAATTACTTGAAAGTCAATGGAAATGCTTTTAACTTATCCACATAATTAGTGCGTTAAAATTGCAATACATTTCAAACGGCTGAAAATTGTCTATACTTATGATCTGCAACTTTTTGCAAATCGTGTTTAATTTTAATTTTAGAAACATTAGTTTTTCTTGTCAGTAAAATTACTTGAAAGTCAGTGGAAATGCTTTTAACTTATCCACATAATTAGTGCGTTAAAATTGCAATACATTTCAAACGGCTGAAAATTGTCTATACTTATGATTTGCAACTTTTTTTCAAATCGTGTTTAATTTTAATTTTAGAAACATTAGTTTTTCTTGTCAGTAAAATTACTTTAAAGTCAATGGAAATGCATTTAACTTATCCACATAATTAGTGCGTTTAAATTGCAATACATTTCAAACGGCTGAAAATTGTATAAACTTATGATCTGCCACTTTTTTTTCAAATCGCTTTCTACTCAATTTAATTTTAGAAACATTGGTTTTTCTAGTCAGTAAAATTACTTGATTGTCTGTGGAAATGCTTTTAACTTATCCACATAATTAGTGCGTTAAAATTGCAATACATGTTAAAGTGCTGAAAATAGTCTAAACTTATGAACTGCAATTTTTTTTCAAATCGGCCTTTACTCAATTTTGATTTTAGAAACATTAGTTTTTCTTGTCAGTAAAATTACTTGAAAGTCAGTGGAAATGCTTTTAACTTATCCACATAATTAGTGCGTTAAAATTGCAATACATTTCAAACGGCTGAAAATAGTCTAAACTTATGATCTGCAACTTTTTTTCAAATCTTGTTTAATTTTAATTTTAGAAACATTAGTTTTTCTTGTCAGTAAAATTACTTGAAAGTCAATGGAAATGCTTTTAACTTATCCACATAATTAGTGCGTTAAAATTGCAATACATTTCAAACGGCTGAAAATTGTCTATACTTATGATTTGCAACTTTTTTTCAAATCGTGTTTAATTTTAATTTTAGAAACATTAGTTTTTCTTGTCAGTAAAATTAATTGAAAGTCAATGGAAATGCTTTTAACTTATCCACATAATTATTGCGTTTAAATTGCAATACATTTCAAACGGCTGAAAATTGTATAAACTTATGATCTGCCACTTTTTTTTCAAATCGCCTTCTACTCAATTCTAATTTTAGAAACATTAGTTTCTCTTGTCAGTAAAATTACTTGAAAGTCAGTGGAAATGCTTTTAACTTATCCACATAATTAGTGCGTTAAAATTGCAATACATTTCAAACGGCTGAAAATTGTCTATACTTATGATCTGCAACTTTTTTTCAAATCGTGTTTAATTTTAATTTTAGAAACATTAGTTTTTCTTGTCAGTAAAATTACTTGAAAGTCAATGGAAATGCTTTTAACTTATCCACATAATTAGTGCGTTAAAATTGCAATACATTTCAAACGGCTGAAAATTGTCTATACTTATGATCTGCAACTTTTTGCAAATCGTGTTTAATTTTAATTTTAGAAACATTAGTTTTTCTTGTCAGTAAATATACTTGAAAGTCAGTGGAAATGCTTTTAACTTATCCACATAATTAGTGCGTTAAAATTGCAATACATTTCAAACATCTGAAAATTGTCTATACTTATGATTTGCAACTTTTTTTCAAATCGTGTTTAATTTTAATTTTAGAAACATTAGTTTTTCTTGTCAGTAAAATTACTTGAAAGTCAATGGAAATGCTTTTAACTTATCCACATAATTAGTGCGTTAAAATTGCAATACATTTCAAACGGCTGAAAATTGTCTATACTTATGATCTGCAACTTTTTTTCAAATCGTGTTTAATTTTAATTTTAGAAATTAGTTTTTCTTGTCAGTAAAATTACTTGAAAGTCAGTGGAAATGATTTTAACTTATCCACATAATTAGTGCGTTAAAATTGCAATACATTTCAAACGGCTGAAAATTGTCTATACTTATGATCTGCAACTTTTTTTCAAATCGTGTTTAATTTTAATTTTAGAAACATTAGTTTTTCTTGTCAGTAAAATTACTTGAAAGTCAATGGAAATGCTTTTAACTTATCCACATAATTATTGCGTTTAAATTGCAATACATTTCAAACGGCTGAAAATTGTATAAACTTATGATCTGCCACTTTTTTTTAAATCGCCTTCTACTCAATTTTAATTTTAGAAACATTGGTTTTTCTAGTCAGTAAAATTACTTGATTGTCTGTGGAAATGCTTTTAACTTATCCACATAATTAGTGCGTTAAAATTGCAATACATGTCAAAGTGCTGAAAATAGTCTAAACTTATGATCTGCAACTTTTTTTCAAATCGTGTTTAATTTTAATTTTAGAAACATTAGTTTTTCTTGTCAGTAAAATTACTTGAAAGTCAATGGAAATGCTTTTAACTTATCCACATAATTAGTGCGTTTAAATTGCAATACATTTCAAACGGCTGAAAATTGTATAAACTTATGATCTGCCACTTTTTTTTCAAATCGCCTTCTACTCAATTCTAATTTTAGAAACATTAGTTTTTCTTGTCAGTAAAATTACTTGAAAGTCAGTGGAAATGCTTTTAACTTATCCACATAATTAGTGCGTTAAAATTGCAATACATTTCAAACGGCTGAAAATTGTCTATACTTATGATCTGCAACTTTTTGCAAATCGTGTTTAATTTTAATTTTAGAAACATTAGTTTTTCTTGTCAGTAAAATTACTTGAAAGTCAGTGGAAATGCTTTTAACTTATCCACATAATTGGTGCGTTAAAATTGCAATACATTTCAAACGGCTGAAAATTGTCTATACTTATGATTTGCAACTTTTTTTCAAATCGTGTTTAATTTTAATTTTAGAAACATTAGTTTTTCTT